>NW_019167849.1:9761273-9781618 GCF_002303985.1 Durio zibethinus | reverse complement strand
GAACCTTTATTGTATCGGTGGGATCAAAACCCATAAAATGCAAATTATTTTTCTAACCCTATCCATTGATTTTTTTATTGTAAAATTTATCTAATTAAAAAATAAAAAAAATAAAAAATAACTTTATTAATATAATACATATATATAAATATAAAATTAAATAAATGATAAAATATATATATCTGGACAGAGTAAAAGACTTTGAACTCACATTCTAATTGATTTTGATTTAAAAAAAAAAAATTTCAATCCACTTCAAAATTTTAAAAAGTGCATTTATCAGATTCAGATGAATCAAAACTTTTTTAATAAAAATTGTTTTATCATCTATGGCTTCATTAACTTTTACCTTAAAAAGTTTATTTTTGAATACGTTTGTTGCAATATTTTTCTTTTTAAAAAACTCAATTTGCTCGAACTGCATCCCAAAAAAAAAAATAGCACATTTGTAAAATTTATATTAAAGATAATAAAATATATTTTTTATATATACCACGAGGAAGAGGCAAAATACCATTAATCTATAGTTAACCTGCTTTTGTTTCTTTTTAAAAAACTTATTTTGCTCCAACTTGATCCTAATAAAAAAATAGACCTGTCTGTGGTGACCTATAAAATATAAATTATTTTTTTATTTTTATTCATCGATTTTTTGTTGTAAAATTTATCTAATTAAAAAATAAAAAAATAATTTATTAATATAATATATAAATATAAAATTAAATAGATGATAAAAATATATTTATTATATATATTCTTGACAGGGCGAAAAATTCTAAACTTGCATTTTATTTGATTTTGATTTAAAAAAAAAAAAAACTTACTTCGAGTCAAAATTTAAAAAAACACATCTATTGAATTCAGATAAATCAAAATTTATTTAATAAGATTGATTTTGTCATCTATACTTCCATTAACTTTTACCTTAAAAAATTTATTTCGGATTATTTTTGTTGCAATATTTATCTAATTAAAAAAAATGAAAGGTAAAAAACGAAATAAGATGATATGAGGAAACATTCGTAGACATTTTTTCAAAAAAAAAAAAAATCTAATAAAAAAAGGAAGAAAAAAAGGAAAAAAAAAGGAAAGCAAAGTAAAAGCAAAAATAATAAAAAAAGGTAAAAAATTTAAGTTACCACATGATGTCAATAAATATGAGTTTTTTTTTTTTACAAAATTTATATTGTGATTTTTTCAAAAAAAAAAAACTTTATAAAAAGAAAGGATTGAAAAAAATTAAATTCAAATACCACGTAAACACCTTTGTCATTTTTTTTATAAAATTATCTAATTAAAAAATAAAAAATATTTTTAACCAATAATATCAAATAAATCTTTAAAAAATTAAAAAAATATTTATTAAATATAAAAAGAGAGAAAAAGTAAATAAATAAAATAAGAAAAAAAGAAAAAACAATGGATTTGACATATAATATGAAATGGACCTTATAAAAGAAAAAAAATAAAAATATAGAAAATAAAAATAAACAAAATAAATGAAAATTTTTGACACGTGACTTTTCATACACAAAAATTTAAAATATATCAAAAAAAAAAAAATCAAAACCTGACCGTGTGCGGAATAAAATTTGCCAGACATATATAAAAGTAAAATTGCATATGATCGTCACCGGAATCTGTCTCATCCGAACAAGGACCCACTCCAGTCTCCCCCAAAACCCCGAAACTTCTTCTCCTTTGAAAACTCCAACACTTGCAGCAACCTCAAACACTCTCCTAAAACTAACAAAACTACAAACACAAGTGGAAAGAGAGAAAGTAAAGTCAAAGCAAACTCTCGGCTCGAGTTCCCAACTCTCCCCTCTGTACTTCACTCTCTAAAACCCAACACCATACAAAAGGAAGTAAAAGCATAAAAACGAATCCTGATACAGAAACAATGTTTCTGGTTTTCTTGCTTCTGTTTCTGGATCCTCTGCTACATGCTTTTGCTCTAAACCAGGAAGGCTTGTACCTCCAGCGAGTCAAGCAAAGCCTTTCGGACCAAACCAACTCCCTTTCCTCCTGGAATGACCGAGACGAGACGCCATGCAATTGGCGCGGCATTTCCTGCGACTTGGTTACCGGACGAGTCGTCTCGGTCGACCTTTCTGAATTCCAACTCGCTGGACCTTTCCCGGTTATCATCTGCCGACTCCCTGCTCTTCGCTCCATTAATCTCACCAACAACAACATTAACTCATCCCTGCCTGATGATCTTTACACATGTCAAAATCTAACGATCCTCGATCTTTCACAGAACGTCCTTGTGGGGTCCTTACCTGACTCCCTCGCCAAAATTCCGACACTGAAAACTCTAATCCTCTCACAGAATAACTTCTCAGGCGAAATTCCCGCGAGTTTCGGAGAATTCCCCCGGCTCGAACTTTTAAATTTGGGGGGAAATCTCCTCAACGGAACGATTCCTCCTTTCCTGGGAAACATTTCGACTCTAAAAGAGCTCGACCTAGCCTATAACCCGTTTTCGCCGAGTCATACCCCGAGCGAACTCGGTAACCTAACGAATCTCGAGCAGCTATTTCTCGCCGGCTGTAACCTTGTGGGCCAGATTCCGTCGAGTTTCGGTCGGTTGACTCGGCTTCTAAACCTTGATTTGTCCTTTAACAGGCTCACTGGGTCGATCCCTAGTTCAATTTCGGAGTTGAGAAGCATTGAGCAACTTGAGTTATATAACAACTCTTTGTCCGGAGAATTGCCATTAAATCTGGGTAATTTAACTACGTTAAAGCGATTCGACGTGTCCACGAACGAGTTAACTGGGACAATTCCGGCTGGGTTATGTGGGTTACAGCTTGTGTCATTGAATCTTTTTGATAACAGGCTTGAAGGAACTTTACCAGAGAGCATAACTCGGTCAAAAGACTTGCAAGAGCTGAAATTGTTCAACAACAAACTCAGTGGTTCATTACCGAGTCAACTTGGTGAAAACTCGCCATTGCAAAGTCTGGATTTATCTAATAATCAATTTTCTGGAGAAATCCCAGAGAATTTGTGTGCAAGGGGGAAATTAGAGGATATTGCCCTGATTTACAATTCATTTTCTGGTAAAATCCCGGAAAGTCTAGCTAAATGCTGGAGCTTGGGCCGGGTTCGGTTCAAGCACAACCTTTTCTCGGGTTTGGTCCCAGCCGGCTTCTGGGGACTACCCCGAGTATTCTTGCTCGAGCTTGCTGAAAATTCCTTTAGTGGGCAAATTTCAAAGATGATTTCAAGTGCTCATAACCTCTCATATCTGTCAATTTCCAACAACCGGTTTTCCGGATCGTTACCTGACGAAATCGGGTCATTGGAGACATTGGTAGAGATATCTGCAAGTGGAAACATGATCACCGGTCAGATTCCTGGATCTTTGGTGAAATTGAGGCAGTTGGTTAGCCTTGATCTTAGTGAAAATGAGCTTGACGGAGGGATCCCGGTAGGAATTAGGGATTGGGTGAATTTGAATGAGTTAAATTTGGCTAACAATAGGCTATCTGGTAGTATTCCTAGTGATATTGGTAGCTTGCCCTCGCTAAATTATCTCGATCTTTCCAGTAACTCATTCTCTGGGAAAATCCCAAATGAGTTGCAGAATTTAAAGCTGAATGTGTTTAATTTGTCGTATAACCGACTTTCAGGAGAGCTCCCTCCTTTTTATGATAAGCAAATTTATTGGAGTAGTTTTGTGGGGAATCCCGGATTGTGTGGTGATTTGGAGGGTCTATGTCCAAAGATACATAAATCTAAGAATCAGAGTTATACGTGGATTCTGAGATCCATTTTTGTACTTGCTGGCTTGGTTTTTGTTATAGGGGTTGTGTGGTTCTACATCAAGTACCGAAGTTTCAAAACGAATAAGAAAGGAGCTACGATATCCAAGTGGAGATCATTTCATAAGATTGGGTTTAGTGAATTTGATATTGCTGATTGCCTCAAGGAAGAGAATGTGATAGGAAGTGGAGCTTCCGGCAAAGTTTATAAAGTTGTGCTTAGTAACGGTGATGCAGTGGCAGTGAAGAAACTCAGCCGAGGTGTTAAGAAAGAAGATTCTTTGAGTGCTGATAGAGAGAGAGATGAGTTTGAAATTGAAGTTGAAACGCTGGGAAAAATTAGACACAAGAATATTGTCAGACTCTGGTGTTGTTGCAACGTTGGAGATAGCAAACTTTTAGTTTATGAGTATATGCCAAATGGGAGCTTGGGGGATTTGTTGCATGGTAGCAAGGGGGGCTTGTTAGATTGGCCCACCAGGTTTAAGATTGCTTTAGATGCAGCTGAGGGGTTATCCTATTTGCATCATGACTGTGTTCCTCCAATTGTTCATCGGGATGTGAAATCGAACAATATATTGTTAGATGGAGAATTTGGGGCCCGAGTTGCGGATTTTGGAGTTGCTAAGATTGTTAAAAGAGTCGAGAAAGATGCAGAATTGATGTCTATGATTGCGGGCTCTTATGGTTACATTGCACCAGGTTTGTTCCTTCTTGATGCTTTTTCATTTAAATTTCCCCTTTTCAGTTTGAATATTTAGTACTTGTGTTGGTTGGTTAAGAATAGTATCTTTCTTATTTGATATCATATGATCTGTTCATCAAATCAATTGCTCCGGCTACTCCTTTTCTAAATAAGTAGCTTCATGATTCTTTTGTAAACTTTAATTTTGGAGTTTAAATTCACAGTTTATAAGACATTGTTGCTTCACTACAACTCTCAGTTTAAGCTTTAGATTAGTGACTGCATTGGCCTACTAACATGAACTTTGTTGGACATTAAAATCCCCTTATGAATAAGAGTGACTAGCAATCTTTCTTGCAACATCATCTATATTACCATTTGTTGTTCGATTTGTTCATTGCGTCTTCCTTTAAATGCAGAATATGCCTACACCCTAAGAGTGAATGAGAAGAGTGATACCTACAGTTTTGGGGTAGTCATCTTAGAGCTGGTTACTGGTAAACTGCCAACTGATCCAGAGTTTGGAGAGAAAGATGTGGTAAAATGGGTTTGTGCTACCTACGACCAAAACGGTGTGGATCAAGTTATCGACCCCAGACTGGACTCTACCTACAAGGAAGAAATTTGCAAAGTACTCGACATTGGTCTCCTCTGCACAAATGCACTTCCTATTAACCGCCCGTCAATGCGGAAGGTGGTCAAATTGTTGCAAGAGGCTAGTGGGGAGAGCAAGTCCAAAGGTGGTAAGGATGGAAAGCTCTCCCCGTATTACTACCACGAGGAAGCCTCTGATCAAGGTTGTTTAGTATAAGTTTAATTAGTTGAATTTAGAGAATCCCAGTGAACGTTTTACTTGTTCAAGCCGGTACGTTTCCTGGGGGAGAGGTAATGGTACAGTGCAATCGAATTTGAAGTGCCCAATTTGAAAAGTATACCAAGTAGTTAGACAGACCACAGACAGTAGCTGTTTAGGTAATGCAAAACATTTATTTCCATAAGCAAGCGCTGTAGTACAAGTTTACAAGGTAGTTTGCGGAAAAGATCCAAAGTTTGAGTGGTTCATTTTGAATCTTCCCTCCTTTTAATTTCATTTTTATACCCATGCCTTCACCATTAAATCCTCAAATTGAAGAAGATACCAGGCTCGATTTGTGTACTCAACCTTTTGCAGAATTTTAGAAATTCAGCCCGATCTAAACTATATTCTTTAATACATGAAAACAGGTAAGGCTTAAGAGGAAGGAGATCATGCAATCATAATGTTACAGAAAAACACACAAACGAGAGATAGATTGAGCAACTTAAATAAAAAGGAGGATGATGCATGTGAAATGCATAATTGAGTTGTGACTAGGGGAAAGGATGGTTTCATCTACAAACTACATGCCAAAATTGAGAGGCTTTTTATATATATTGGAATTGATCAAGTTGAGGCTTTAATTTTAGAGAGATGAGGACAAACGGTGCTGAAGAGGAAGTAATGAAAGACTAGGGTTTTTAGATATTTCAAGTTACTTAAGTTGTTAACAAATAAAACAAAAAGAATGTGATGGGTAGGTAAAAAAAAAAACAATTATGTTGATAATGGGCAATGGTCATGGGTAAAGGCTTGACCCATTATAATCAAATCAGCCCAATTCAAAAAATAAATAAATAATTTTTATTTTATTTTTTAAAATAATTTTAACTTATTAGAAATATATATTTTTTACTTTTATTTAGAGAAAAAGTAAAAGAAAAATAAGAGGAAAAAGTTTTTTTTTTGGCTATTTAACAAGCACCAGATGACGCTTTATAGTGTACAATTCGCATAAGATTCACGAATGAACCGCACTTCAACCGATGATTTGTAATTTTTTAAATTATTTTATTAATTATTTTGATTTTATTTTGGTTTTATTTTTTAATTTTTTTAATTTATTTTAGTTATTGTTTATTTAAATTTTAAATTAGGATAGATTTTTATTAGTTAAAAGTTATAATTTTAATTAAAAAATATAATAACATTTTGAAAATAAATTAAAATTATTCCAATAATAAAGTTTTTAAAAATCTACAATGCTTCATTTTCTGAGAAATTTCTATTTCAATAGTAATAATTGATATTTACTTTCATGTAGAGAGAATGTAAAATAAAAATTGAAAACAAATGAAAATTATTTCAATATTGAAATTTTAAAAATTGTGAATGATTGGTTTTCTAAAAAAGTTTTAGATGAGAATTTTTTCTATATTTTATACAAATGATTAAAAATTAAATAAAGTTTTAATAATAATAAACATTTATTTTTAAATAATAATAAAATAAAAATAAAAAATTTATCAACTTCCCACAACGTAGTGTGGGAAAAATCCTAGTAAATATAAAAATTACATATCATGGTAACAATAACACATTTTGATTTAATTTATACTACATTATATATAGCATTTCTTTACATAGCTATAATTAAATCTAAATAATTATAATAATCAATTTAAAGTTCGTTAAGATTACATGTAAATCTATCTTTTTTATTTTTAAGTAAAATTATTTTATTAATTGACATAATTAATTAAATAAACACATGTCAATTATTTAAATTTAGTTATGAAAACATTACCATAAAATAATAATCATAATTTTGTGATATATTTTTAATTTTCTTTTAAATACTTCAATATTGTCGAAACTCAATGTCAACATTGTTATTTATGATTTTTCAAATCTTTTTAGTTTCTGTCATTATTAAATATTTTCTTCAAGGCGATGTTTGATTAATGCATTAAATATTGGATTTAGTAATTTTTAAAATTCGTTTTCCAATTAATTTTAATTGTTATAACGGTATAATGTTATACATTCATTCCTACTTATTAAAAAATGGCTCAATAGCATCATCACTATCAAACTTTTATTTAGAGAAAATAAGTAACAAATTTTTTGTACATATTATGAAGTCTAAAGTCGGAGGCTGATTTGAACGTGGGACGTTAATTCTAATTAACGAGGGGTAAATCAAAGATTAACACATACTGTAAAGGTTGGTTAAATTATATATTAGATCTTTATAATTTAGTTAAATGGTAGAATTATTTTTTTTTATTATTATTTTAATGTATTCAAATTGAATCTTTATACTTCAATTAATTGTTAAATTTAATTAAATTGTTAATGGTTCAAGTTTTTTTCCGCTAAAATTGATGACATGGTATTTCGACTTTTTCGATGTGGCACTTTTGTTTACATAGTCATTGACTTTGTTTACGTGTAAAATTCATGTGGTCAAAGATGATGATGTGGCAAAGTTTTTTGATATGTCATTATTTTTTTGCATCAACTTTTCTCAAATTATATAGTTTGTCTATGTATTTTTGTTAAATGATGGAATTAGTTCTTATACCTTAATGTGTGTTCAAATTCGATACCTATACATCAATTAATTATTGAATTTAAGATTTTATCAAAAATAATATATAAAAAATATAAATTATTAATTTGACTGTGACATTTTTTCATATTTAGATTTTTTTGACTATGGCATCTTTTCATATTTAGATTTTTTTGGGTATTTGAATTATTAATTAGATTTAATTTGACAAATTGGATTAATCTCAAATTAGATTACAAGTCCAACTTAAACTGAATTATATCTTTTCTTTATATTTCCTTTATTTATTTATTTTGAGTTTGAGTTTGATTTTTCATTTTTTGTTAATTTCTATTTTCAAGTATTGGCAATTTTTAGGATAATTTTTTTCTATGATTGTTGAATTTTTTAATCATTAGTTTCTAGAAATCCCATTGAATGAGACTTGTAGAGAGTAATAAGAGAAAAACTAGGATGGGATGGAGGAGAAAAGAGAAAAATTTTTAAAAATGATTATTTTTATTTTTATAATAGATTGACATGATGACATTTTAGAAGATAGGTCTAGTGTAACTTGTGTGTTACCCAATGCATTAACTTTGTTATGACTGGACTTATTTTGCATTAAATTTTTTTTAAAATTTTATTTTATTTATTTTAATTCAAATCTTAAATTTGATAATTAATTGATATATAAGGATAAAATTTAAACACATATTAAGATAAAAAGATTAATTTTATCATTTAATTAAAGTACAAAGACGAGTTATACAATTTGAGAAAAGTTAGATGTGGAAAATGTTTACGTAGTAAAAAATTTTTGTCATGTCATCATTTTTACCATGTTGACTTGGCACATTAGCAAAGTCAATAGCCATGTAAGCAAAAGTGTCATGTAAGAAAAATCAAAATGTCAAGTCATCAATTTTAATAAAAAAAGTTTGAATTGTTAATAATTTAACTAAATTTGATAATTTATTGAAGTATAAGGATTCAATTTTAATATGTTAATATAGATGAACTAATTTCATCATTTGATTAAAGTGTAGAGATCTATTGTACAATTTGACCTAAAGTTTTTATCTCTCTTATACACATATACAAAAATTGAAAAAAAATAAAATTAGCAAAACAAATATAAAAAATTTCATAAAAGAATTAAAATGTTGTTATTCTAATTATCTTTTACAAACGCCAATGCTATAATTCTAATAGTTAAATTAAAATTGAAAAATAGAAACTAATGGAATGTAATATCACGAAACCATTATAACATTCTCAATGGATGATCAATGCACCAATGCTAATCCATTTGATTAACCATGCATTAAGTTGACACACTTTAACATATATTAATAGTTTTTTAGTAGAAAATTTTAATAAAATTAAGATTAAATAATTTAATTAATATAATTTTAAAGATCAAATTATATATAAAAAATTAAGTTAAATTAAAATACAACATGAAAGTAGAAAAACCAATCCTTACCAAATTTTAATTAGCAAACATGCACAAATATGAGATAAAAAAGAATTGGCTAAATGTTAAATTTAGGATTAAACGTTTGGGAGGCTATTCAATTCAGGACTAAACGTTTTATTTTATCGAATAAGGATTAAACGTTATCGGCTTGTAATAATTTATGATTTTTAGAAACAGAAATAAAGTTGTCAAAGACACGCGTTGTTAAATTGCACAGTTGGAAAATAATCAAATTTATTGTTAAATTGGAAAAAAAAAGTCAAATTTGGTTGTTGAACTCATAAAAAATTTAAAAATAAAATTAAATGAAAATGTTTAACTTTTTACTTTTATTTTCTTTTCCTTTCTCTTTATCTATTCTTCTCTGATAAATTCTTTCTCACATACCTCTTTTCCTAATTTTTCAAATTCTCCTTAGTCACCATTGTTAAATAAATAAATCATAATTGAACAATAATCTTCTGAAATCCAAACACATTTTCAAAGATTAATCTTCCTTTTTACACCTAATAAAACCCTTTTCTTCTCCAAATCTGAACCCATCTACAAGATCACTGTTGCATCATTGTTTGGCCCTTAGGTTGATATCCTAATTAGCCAATGCTCAAATGTCTCCAGGCTAGTGTTAACAACTCAGAGAATGCCATGCTATTCAACAAACTCCCTATCTTTCCTCCACTTTTGTTGAGGTTGCTCCTAAAGTAAAGTTGTGAGTGTTAGGCTAGAAGAAGAATTTACAAAGCCACCAAAAAAGCCTTTAAGATGCTAACTTGAGCCATTAATGAAAGAGAGAAGGTAAGAATTTTTTTTCTTTTGGAAATTGTGAGAGAATTTTGGTTTGTTTGGTGTTTTAGGTTTACAACCATCAGATTTTCAATTACCCGTTATTACTCTAGACCAAAAAAATCATAAACCCAGATTATAAAATACATCATATCTAAAAACACACAACTAAAGCACACAAAATTTGTATTGTGAATAAAGCTGTTAGAAGGAAAGGAAAGGAAAGTTACAATTAAAGAAAGAAAGTAGATACTAAAATAGAGAAGCTGAATAGAAAGAAAGTAGATACTAAAATAGAGAAGCTGAATAGAGAAAATAAGAAACAATTTGAAAGAAAAAGATGAACCATCTTTTGCATATCTATGAAATGGTGGGAAGGAGAGCTGGGAAGAAAATTTTGAGCTACAATAAAAAAAAGAATTTGAAAAAAAAAGAAAGTTGAAAAGTTTGTGTTTTTATAAAATTAATTTTTTAAATTATTATTTTGACTTTTCACCAAAAAAAGGCTAGGTTAGCTTGAATTTACTTGTTTTACTCGTTATTAAGGTGCATGTCTTTCACAGTTATGTTTCTATCAATAAAAATCTTATATTGTTATAAGTCGATAATATTTGTTTCTTATTTGTATAAAATAAAATATTTAATCTTAAATTGAGTATTTAGTCAAAAGAGTTTTCATATATATATGACATAATTGTAGCTGTCATGTACAACATCTTTGACCAATAATGTTGTTATTGAGGTTTATATATGGGTATGGAATTCCTTAAGATTAGAAAAAATAAATACAATATTCATCATAGAATGGTTGTGGATTTCTAATATGCTAGCTTTAATTCATATAAAACAATCATTTAGTTTAAGAATAATTTTCAAAGTGAAATATCAGGGTCCTGTAAACTTTATCCATGAATTTGATTGATTTTTGAGTGTCATTTAATAAACTATAAATAAACAAATATTCAATTATAAATTAAGTTAATATATATGATTAAAAAAATGAGACAAATTTAAAATACAATTTGAGTAATAAAATCAAGCAAACAGTTGAATAAGTCGTTACCAAACAAATATAAATTGATAATAACAGATCCATTTGAATGATTTTATCAAGAAAGCTTTTGTCATATATGATCTTAACACATAAACATTATAATTTCTAAATTAAAAATTATTTTGTATTTTGATAGCAAGAAAATAATAATATAATGCTACCTAGGCTGAACTAAATTGAAAGGAATTTTAACAAAATTTGAAGATTACTTTCAAAGATTTTAAGTTAAAATAAAGAAAAAAAGTTATCAAATTAGTCGAGTACTTGAATTGGTGTTATAAAGAAATTATATTAGTAACATAACTGGATCTGCTAAAAAAAAAATGGTTTCTAAGTTTTCATATTGCATTGTAATGTTTTTATATTAATTATTATGACAATCGCCTTTTAAGCAACAAAATCAGATCCATTTGATTATATTTTAATCTTCATTAATTATATAAATTGAAATATGTGTGCTTTAATTTGGATTTAATTATCATGATAAGTATGATAAAGTCTAATTATTTTACATTTAACTATAAGAGTCTCTTTAGAGTTTCATCTATGAGAGGAGTTTTAGTCTTGTAGGATACAAGAGTTTTAATCCTTGAGATCATCTTTGAGTGGATCTTCAAGGAGGATTAGTAGAGTTTAGTCAATTTTTGTACGTCTTGTTTAGGAAGCTAGTAATAAGGCGGACGACATAGAAGATTTATGAGAAAATCTTGTTGGTAGTTTAGAATATGGTGTATCTCGCATTGGATAGAAAAATTTAATTACTGATGAATAAAATTAATTTTTGAATTAATTTTATTTCATATTTTAAATAATTATGTTTGGATAAAAACAATTATCATAAGACAAATGGTCATAACTATTTGAATATAAATAGATTGTTATTCATAAAAATCATAATTATATAAAATGCCATAATCATCTAAATATAAGTTTATTATGTTCATTCATTATAAATAAATTTTTCAGTATAATCATTTTCACTACTTCTGATTGGAGAATTTTAAGCTTTGTTGTATCTTAAAAGTATAATTACCTTTAAGAAAATGTTCTTCATATCTCGAAGCCAAAATTCTTTTATGTTATTTCTCTTCTCTTATTTATTTTTTCTAACAATTTAAATGCAATTATGAGAAATTTATATTTCGTATGAGTAAGATACAAGGAAAAGAAATTAGCATGATTTGGAGATCAATGTTAGAGAAGGTTCAAGGTGTCAAAAGATTAATGTTTCTATGGACCAAAATGTTAATTTTCATAATGATCTTCATTAGAGAAGTTTGTCATAGCATAAGATGGTTAAAGAAAGTATTAGATGCTCTTGGACATTAGCAGCAGCCATTGTTATGAGTCCAATAAGCATCTTTTCTTTTTGCTTTTACATGATTGAGCCATCCTGGGAGGGTTCCTTATCAAGACCAAAAATTTGCTCAAACACGATTAGACCATAAACAAGTGCTCCTACTATGTCAGCAAATAGTGCAGCTAAGCGAGAAGATTGTGATAGTTCTCCAAAATACAGTATCAAATCAGACATCCCTCCACATATATTTGATAAAGTTTGTGTTGCATGGCCCTGCAGAGCCTAGGCATCCTCTCGTTGCATGCACTCTTTAGAGGGAGCAACAACAGCCCTAATGAGAATAGGAACAATATTTTGCATCTACAATTGCCTTTTTTGCAGCACTTGATTTTGAAGAAAGAGCTTCCAAAGCATCTGCAGCACTTGAACAGACAGAAGTATCATTATTCTAACCTACAAGCTGAAGCAAAGCTTTTGATGGCTCAAGAATCTATAACTTTTGGGATTCTATCACTGAATGCCAACATCAATCGGGCCAAGAGGAAAGTAGCATTGGATTGAGCAGTAGCATTATCAGAAGAGAGAAGACCCACAATGATATCTACTCCTTCAGCTTTAAGCGTTGCTCTCCAGTAGCCATCCTTCTCACCATAAAGGTTCCTTAAAGCTCTAGTAACAAACCCTTTTACCACTTTGTCCTGCATGTTTGTTAGAATGAGTTGTTCCCATTAAGTTGCAATACGCCTTCCGTAACTAATATTTTCATACCAACATGATCATCTGAAAGACCACCAAAGGAAACTTCAAATATTGCCTCTGCAGCTGCCTTCCTGGTCTTAGTTGATTCAGACTTCAAAAGCGAGAGTAATGGCGGAATGCATCCATCGAGAAGCACCTTCAGTTGCTCATATCATTATTGGGCTTATCTAGTGAACAGAACCAAGAGTATGCAATACAGTTGCTGGCCATCCTGACTGATCAGGTTGACGACAGCAAGTGGGCCATTACTGCTACTGGTGGGATTCCTCTATTGGTGCAGTTGCTGGAAATGGGATCTCAGAAGGCAAGGGAGGATGCAACACATATCCTATGGAATTTATGCTGTCACAGTGAAGACATTTGTGCCTGTGTTGAAAGTGCAGGTGCAGTACCCGCATTCTTATGGCTTTTAAGAAGGGGTGGAGCAAAAGGGTAAGAAGAATCGGCTAAGGCTCTTATAAAGCTTGTCCGAACAACTGATTCTGCCAGTATTAATCAGTTATTAACTTTGCTCCTGGGAGATGTTCCAAGCTCAAAGGCTCATATAATTAGAGTTTTGGGCCATGTACTCACAATGGCACCACATGAGGATCTTGTGCATAAGGGATCTGCTGCTAACAAAGGGCTGAAATCTCTTGTCCAGGTTCTCAACTCCTCAAATGAAGAAACTCAAGAGCATTCAGCGTCTGTCCTAGCCGATCTATTTAGCACAAGACAAGATATATGCGATAGTCTTGCAACTGATGAAATTGTGCATCCTTGCACGAAGCTTTTGACTAACAAGACTCAAGTTGTTGTAACACAATCAGCTTGAGCATTGGGTGTGCTGTCTCGCCCGACCAATTCCAAAAATGCTAATAAGATGGCTTACACTGCAGCATCAGATGTCAAGCCTCTAATTAAATTAGCTAAAACTTCTCTCATTGGTGCTGCTGAAACCGCTGTTGCAGCCTTGGCCAATCTTCTCTTTGATTCCCATATTGCTGCAGATGCACTAGCTGAAGATGTTGTTTCGGCTTTGACAAGAGTGCTGGGAGATGGAACTTCAGAAGGTAAGAATAATGCATCAAGGGTTCTTCATTATTCGCTCGAGCATTTTCCTGTAAGTAATGAATTAAAATTGAAGTTAAATATACTATGGACTCTTATTTTACATAGGCATATTGGTCCTATGAATAAGTTTAAATTTTTATATATCCGAAAATGTTATGATCAATTAAAAATGGTATAATATAGAGATATATAGGTTACATAATGGTGGAGAAATAAAGTTCTCATAAAATTTTGAAATCAAATTTAGAGGTTTCAATTGTCATGAACTTGGAATTGGCCATTGAACAATTACTATATGCATTGAAAACTCATGATAACATTTGGGATAGGTGGTTTTCATTAGAAGCCATCATTATAAATGAGACAACTTCAATAGCCAAATCTACATGATTTGTAGGTATGAGGTGGATTATTATGGTTGGCTTAGAATAGCCATAAGCCAAAATTGATGCCACAATGTTGATCATGTTGTGGTAATTTTTTTTTGTTATGTATATGGTCTAATTCATGGATTGTACAAATGATTTATCATCTATGGTTTTATATAGTGAAAATTTCAAAATATATTTACTTTGGAAGCCATGAGTGATTCAAAGATCTTATGAATTTGAAAACTTTTATAATAGCAAAAAGAATGATATTTGATCCATTTGGGTGATGGAAACGGTTTTGTTCATGGTAATAAAAAAATTATTAATAGTATCCATGATGAAATAGATTTATATAGATATCTATGAATTGACATAAAAGTTTTAAAAGGAGACTATAGAAGCATGATTATATTTGAAATCTGCTATTGATATAAACTCTTATATTGAGTTAAAATATAAAGTTTTGAAACTTTTATTGAAATATTAAGATATTAGCTAGTTATCTTTCACTAAGGGGGAATTTAGAGGCTTCTTACTTAAACAAAAAAAAAAAAAACAAAATAGTGAAAAGATAAATTAAATATCAACTTATTTAAGTATATATGATATCTTGATAATTGAATGAGATATTCTTTAATAAAAGAATGCATATTTACACATGGTGGGGGTGATAAGAATCAAAAGAAATTAAAATTACAACCATATTGTTATAAGATTTTAGTATAATTTAATGAGCAAATTATACAAGTTAATAAGTTTTAACATTTATTAAAATAAAGTCATAAAAAGGTCCTTAAAAATCATAAAAGGACCAAAATCGTTTGATTTATTCATTAAGTTTATCCAATTGTACTAGAAGTATAATTATATTAAAAATGTATAAAAGTATGGAAATAAAATGGTTGAAAGTTATGAGTATAGAGTTGTGGCCACAACCAAAATTAACTATTTTTTAAAATGATAAGAATGAGATAACAATATCTGGAGCATATAAATGATATGCAAAATGAAAAAGTTTGGACATATTAGCCTAAAGTGATTATATTAGAGATTCAATCTCAAGTGGGGGTAATTACTAGAAAAGAAAATTGAATTCCAAAATATTTGATTAGTAGTACTACAAGTATAATGGATTTAAACCCTTACTATTAGACACCAATAATGGGAACCCAACTTTAAATTAGTAAAACTTTGAATTAGTAACCTTTAATTACAAAGTTTAATGGGTAAGACAAGTTATTATTATGTGTCTGTTAAACACTAGTAAAATTCATTCAAATTTTAGAAGCTAGTGTAATCCATTGCGTGGGGAGGATGAGTTTTATATTCTTAATAGAGTTTTAAATGTCTAAAGCAATAAAGACATAATGAAAACTCTACCTATATAAGCATAAAGTGGTGTTGCTTCAACAAGAAGAATTGGGGTCTCTCTTGTAAATGCTTGTGAATAGGATAAGCACATGGCCATAATAGTGTTAAAAGCAATTTTAAATCTCTAATAGAAGAATAAATAAGTATTATGTGTGTTATGTTTTCAATTCTAACACTAAGAGTTGAGGTTTAATTCACGGATACCATCGACTTCATTAGAATTCTAAGATATATATGTTAATTGAAGGTTTAAATCGACAAATACCTTATTGTATTCATAATATTTATTTGTGTGAAAGATAAAACTTAAGCACCAACATTCCAAACTAGTGAGGGATTGTTGGTAGTTTAGAACGTGGTGCATCCCACATTGGATAAAAAGATTTAATTATTAATGAATAAAATTAATTTTTGTATTAATTTTATTCATATTTTAAATAATTATATTTCGACAAAAACAAATATCATATGAAAAATGATCAAACTATTTGCATATAAATAGATTGTTATTCATAAAAGTCATGATCATATAGAAGGTCATAATCATTTGAATAGAAGTTTATATTTGTTCATTCATTATAAATTAAATTTTCAGTATAACCATTTTTATTACTTCTGATTAGGGAGTTTGAGACTTTGTTTTATCATAAAGTTATAACTGCATTTAAGAAAGTGTTCTTCATGCCTCAAAGCCAAAATTCTTTTCCATTATTCCTCTTCTCTTATTTACTTTTTCTAACAAATCTTACTTTCATAAAAGAGGGATTGGGTAGTGTCATTTCAGAAAATAATGGCCTAATTGGATCGGATGAAAAGGAACGATGATGGATGGTTGGGAAGATTCACATGTCATGACCTTTCAACAAGAAAGCCATGATAAGTTCATTTAAGATAGTTTGGAGATTAGCAAAGCTAGTAGATATCTCAATACTTAAGGAGAACCTCTTTTTGTTCAAGTTTACTTCAAAAGGTAGTTAAGAATAAAGTACTGGAATGAGCCTCATGGTCTTTTGATAAGCACATACTGTTGATTGAGCCATACAAAAAAGCATTAAGGCCTTAAGATTATCAGTTTATCAGAGGGTGTTTTTGGGTGAAAATATATAGATTTCTGTTAGGGATGAGATCTCAAGAGATAACAAGAAGTATTGGGATGAAAATAGGAATCTTGATAATAATGGATGATATCTTGAAGAAGGAAGCTGGGTAAAATTCACTAGAATTTGGGTGGAGATCAACATATCTAAACCTCTAAGAAGGGTTATGTTGATAAGGGGTCGTAATGGCATACCAGATAGTTGGGGAAGATTAAAGTATGAACAATTACTAAACTTTTGTTACTCTTATGGTATAATAGGACATTTTGATACAGAATGTGTAAAAAACCAAACATAATTAATTGAGAACAATAAGGGAACACAATATGGTAATTGGTTATAGGCATCTTCATTAAGAGGAAGAAATATAGGGACTGGGATGAATATGAGATATATAAATGCACGAAAGATTAATTACCAAGAAGAAGGTCATGGCTTGGCTAGCATGGAAAAAGGTTGGCAATAGAGAATGGTGGCTAATGGTTAAGATAGGGTTGGAGGTGGAACGGTAGGAAGTGGCAGTATTTTTGGCAACATTTCAAACCAAATGAGAAACACAAGAGAGGGCGAGATTACAAGAGAATCTAGGGGAAGATGTTCTATGATAAGGAATATAGTGATTCAATGAGATACATCAAACAAGAAGAATGCAAATTATAGGATAGGAGGAAATGAAGATAATGGGCAAAAAGACATTTATGTTGGGCTATGCTCAAACCCGGTGGGGAAACAAAATGATAAAGGCCAAGCTACTAGGCCATGCATGAGAACAACAAAGGCACAATAAATATTTAATTTTATCTGAGATATTTTATTTTTTTAAATCAGGTTTGCTTTTGTAATTGAGCATTGATCATTAGTTTTTCGGGTTCATTAATGGTTCATTTTTAGATACATGAAGATGAAGCCCAATGTGGGCCTATAGTGAAGCCGTTGTAATGACCCTAAATGGCTCGATTTGGGCTTGATAAAAGGTTCGACAAAAGTTTATTTTTTTAAAAGCCCATTAATGACCAGTTGTTGGCCACAAAAAAATTAAAAATTAAAAATTTTAAAAAATAATAATAAAAATACTAAAAATCAAAACGCAATAAAAAGATTGGCAATATATATATATATATAAAAAATACAAAAACAAAAAGAGAAAGAGAAAACCTTTTAAAACATTTTTTGGAAAGACCAAACAAAAGGGCCAAGGCCTTAAAAACACATGCTTGTTGAAGGCCCAAACATGGCTACGAAGGAAAGGCCCGTTCGATCTATGGGTTAAAAGAGAAGTGTTAAGCCATGCAATGCGGATGTTTTAGTTGGTTGCAACACGTGAAAAATATTGGCTTGCTGGGACGTGTAAAACAAATGCTGCTGATAGAGGCGTGCAAAAGGAGAAAACTGCATGCTAGCTCGGGACGAGAGGCTGCATGAATGTGAGGAAGAGGCGCAGTTTCAAGGACTGCTTTCATGGGGTGCATGAAATTGAAAAAAATTGAACAAGAAGAATACCAGAAACGCAGGGAGGGGTAAGCAGAAAAAAAAAAAAAAAAGATGGGGCAGAAAAAGGACCCAAGGCGTGAACTTGGGGATGATAGCTGGAAGAACGTGAAACCAAGAAAAAAGAAAAGCGAGCACAAGAAGGAAAAGAGCAGAAACGAAAATTAAAAGATCCTAGCAACTTGGAAGGTGCAGCGAAAAAGAAAAACCAAAAAATAGAAGAGTGCATTTGGGCATACTAAGAAGAAGGACAAAAACAGGAAATGAAAAAATCAGCAGAAAATGAAGCAAAAAGAAACTGACAGAAGAACCAGCAAAAAACTGAAGCCAAAGCCTTAGGAAAGAAACGAAGGAGCGAAAGAAAAAAGTTGGAATGGCAGAACTAGAAACAAAGAAGAAGACACCAGAGAGAAGCTGGGCGGAACTAGCAGCAAACAAAAAAGAAAGGAAAACAGCAGCAAACGGAAAGAAGAGGTACTCAGTAGAAAAACGACAGAAAAGAAAGGTCGAAGCTCGCCGGAAAGCCAAAAAAAAATCAGAAGCAGGCAGTGGTGAACTGAGCAGGAAAGCAGAGAAAAAACTAAATAGAAGGCAAAAACCAAAAAGGAAGCTAGAGAAAAAAACAGACCAAGAAACAAAACTGGCAGCAGAAAATCCAATAAAAAAGGGCAAAAAAAAAAAAAAATTAGCGGCAGTAGGCGTGAACAGAAAAGGAAAGGCAGCAAGCAGAAAAAAAACAAAAAACACTGGAAGGCATGGATTTTTTTTTTTAAAGGGCAGTAGCAAAAAAAAGGGCAAAAAAAAAAAAAATTAAGCGGCAGTAGGCGTGAACAGAAAGGAAAGGCAGCAAGCAGAAAAAAACAAAAAAAACACTGGAAGTATGGATTTTTTTTTTTTAAAAAGGGCAGTAGCAAAAATAAATAACAAGAGGAAGCAGGAAGCAGGAGGATTTTTTTTTCTCTGCTTGCCGTTTCTGCATGAAAGTTTGAATTTTTTTTTTATATATATATTTTGCCATTTGGGTTCTTGTGTGACATCTATTGGTGTTGTCCCACTCTGTCCCGAGTCATATTTTATGTGATTTGATTCTTCATACTTTAATTGACTTTGATGCAATTTACTTTGATGATGATATGATGATGAGATGATGATGATGATGATGATGATGATGATGATGATGATGATGATGATTTTAAATCCCTGTCATGTTGGAGGGAATAAAATTGTGTCTTAATAAATAATTCTACTTAGATATTATTAGATATTAGAGAATTATTAAATAATAAAAATATAATAAAATGTTAATAAATAATAATAAATTTTAATGGAAAGGAAAATAAATAGAAATTAAAAATTAATTTTTAGAAATTATGAAAAAATGAACTTGTTCTGAGTAAGTATCAAAAATTAATTTTAAAAAATTATAAAAAATGAGCTTGCTTGAAAATTGATCTAGATGATGAAAATTTTTAAAAAGGTCGTAAATTACTAAAAGCCTAAAATCCCAATGTTGAAACCGTAAATTCGAAACCCTAAACCTTAGGTGAAACTTGAAAGCCCTAGGTGAAACTTGAAACCTAAGGTGAAACCCTAAATTCTAAGTAAAACCCAGGACTCTTAGTGAAATTCTAAACCCTAGGTAAAACTCGAGACCCTAAAATGCAACATTGAAACCCTGAACCCTAGTTAAAGACTTAAATGCAACTCTAAACTTACCCAAGACCTTAAAATCATCTTAAATTCTTAAGGATTTATATAGAAATTTCTCATAAAATAAT
>NW_019167849.1:9605684-9760273 GCF_002303985.1 Durio zibethinus | reverse complement strand
GGCTAAGGCTCTTATAAAGCTTGTCCGAACAACTGATTCTGCCAGTATTAATCAGTTTATTAACTTTGCTCCTGGGAGATGTTCCAAGCTCAAAGGCTCATATAATTAGAGTTTGGGCCATGTACTCACAATGGCACCACATGAGGATCTTGTGCATAAGGGATCTGCTGCTAACAAAGGGCTGAAATCTCTTGTCCAGGTTCTCAACTCCTCAAATGAAGAAACTCAAGAGCATTCAGCGTCTGTCCTAGCCGATCTATTTAGCACAAGACAAGATATATGCGATAGTCTTGCAACTGATGAAATTGTGCATCCTTGCACGAAGCTTTTGACTAACAAGACTCAAGTTGTTGTAACACAATCAGCTTGAGCATTGGGTGTGCTGTCTCGCCCGACCAATTTCCAAAAATGCTAATAAGATGGCTTACATTGCAGCATCAGATGTCAAGCCTCTAATTAAATTAGCTAAAACTTCTCTCATTGGTGCTGCTGAAACCGCTGTTGCAGCCTTGGCCAATCTTCTCTTTGATTCCCATATTGCTGCAGATGCACTAGCTGAAGAAGTTGTTTCGGCTTTGACAAGAGTGCTGGAGATGGAACTTCAGAAGGTAAGAATAATGCATCAAGGGTTCTTCATTATTCGCTCGAGCATTTTCCTGTAAGTAATGAATTAAAATTGAAGTTAAATATACTATGGACTCTTATTTTACATAGGCATATTGGTCCTATGAATAAGTTTAAATTTTTATATATCCGAAAATGTTATGATCAATTAAAAATGGTATAATATAGAGATATATAGGTTACATAATGGTGGAGAAATAAAGTTCTCATAAAATTTTGAAATCAAATTTAGAGGTTTCAATTGTCATGAACTTGGAATTGGCCATTGAACATTACTATATGCATTGAAAACTCATGATAACATTTGGGATAGGTGGTTTTCATTAGAAGCCATCATTATAAATGAGACAACTTCAATAGCCAAATCTACATGATTTGTAGGTATGAGGTGGATTATTATGGTTGGCTTAGAATAGCCATAAGCCAAAATTGATGCCACAATGTTGATCATGTTGTGGTAATTTTTTTTTGTTATGTATATGGTCTAATTCATGGATTGTACAAATGATTTATCATCTATGGTTTTATATAGTGAAAATTTCAAATATATTTACTTTGGAAGCCATGAGTGATTCAAAGATCTTATGAATTTGAAAACTTTTATAATAGCAAAAAGATTGTTATTTGATCCATTTGGGTGATGGAAACGGTTTTGTTCATGGTAATAAAAAAAATTATTAATAGTATCCATGATGAAATAGATTTATATAGATATCTATGAATTGACATAAAAGTTTTAAAAGGAGACTATAGAAGCATAATTATATTTGAAATATGCTATTAATACAAACTTTTATATTGAGTTAAAATATAAAGTTTTGGAACTTTTATTGAAATATTAAGATATTGCTAGTTATCTTTCACTAAGGGGGAATTTAGAGGCTTCTTACTTAAAAAAAAAAAAAAAAAACAAAATAGTGAAAAGATAAATTAAATATCAACTTATTTAAGTATATATGATATCTTGATAATTGAATGAGATATTCTTTAATAAAAGAATGCATATTTACACATGGTGGGGGTGATAAGAATCAAAAGAAATTAAAATTACAACCATATTGTTATAAGATTTTAGTATAATTTAATGAGCAAATTATACAAGTTAATAAGTTTTAACATTTATTAAAATAAAGTCATAAAAAGGTCCTTAAAAATCATAAAAGGACCAAAATCGTTTGATTTATTCATTAAGTTTATCCAATTGTACTAGAAGTATAATTATATTAAAATGTATAAAAGTATGGAAATAAAATGGTTGAAAGTTATGAGTATAGAGTTGTGGCCACAACCAAAATTAACTATTTTTTAAAATGATAAGAATGAGATAACAATATCTGGAGCATATAAATGATATGCAAAATGAAAAAGTTTGGACATATTAGCCTAAAGTGATTATATTAGAGATTCAATCTCAAGTGGGGGTAATTACTAGAAAAGAAAATTGAATTCCAAAATATTTGATTAGTAGTACTACAAGTATAATGGATTTAAACCCTTACTATTAGACACCAATAATGGGAACCCAACTTTAAATTAGTAAAACTTTGAATTAGTAACCTTTAATTACAAAGTTTAATGGGTAAGACAAGTTATTATTATGTGTCTGTTAAACACTAGTAAAATTCATTCAAATTTTAGAAGCTAGTGTAATCCATTGCGTGGGGAGGATGAGTTTTATATTCTTAATAGAGTTTTAAATGTCTAAAGCAATAAAGACATAATGAAAACTCTACCTATATAAGCATAAAGTGGTGTTGCTTCAACAAGAAGAATTGGGGTCTCTCTTGTAAATGCTTGTGAATAGGATAAGCACATGGCCATAATAGTGTTAAAAGCAATTTTAAATCTCTAATAGAAGAATAAATAAGTATTATGTGTGTTATGTTTTCAATTCTAACACTAAGAGTTGAGGTTTAATTCACGGATACCATCGACTTCATTAGAATTCTAAGATATATATGTTAATTGAAGGTTTAAATCGACAAATACCTTATTGTATTCATAATATTTATTTGTGTGAAAGATAAAACTTAAGCACCAACATTCCAAACTAGTGAGGGATTGTTGGTAGTTTAGAACGTGGTGCATCCCACATTGGATAAAAAGATTTAATTATTAATGAATAAAATTAATTTTTGTATTAATTTTATTCATATTTTAAATAATTATATTTCGACAAAAACAAATATCATATGAAAAATGATCAAACTATTTGCATATAAATAGATTGTTATTCATAAAAGTCATGATCATATAGAAGGTCATAATCATTTGAATAGAAGTTTATATTTGTTCATTCATTATAAATTAAATTTTCAGTATAACCATTTTTATTACTTCTGATTAGGGAGTTTGAGACTTTGTTTTATCATAAAGTTATAATTGCATTTAAGAAAATGTTCTCCATGCCTCAAAGCCAAAATTCTTTTTCATTATTCCTCTTCTCTTATTTATTTTTTCTAACAAATCTTACTCTCATAAAAGAGGGATTGGGTAGTGTCATTTCAGAAAATAATGGCCTGATTGGATTGGATGAGGAGGAATGATGATGGATGGTTGGGAAGATTCACATGTCACGACCTTTCAACAAGGAAGCCATGATAAGTTCATTTAAGATAGTTTGGAGATTAGCAAAGCTAGTAGATATCTTAATACTTGAGGAGAACCTCTTTTTGTTCAAGTTTACTTCAAAAGGCAGTTAAGAATAAAGTACTAGAAGGAGCCTCATGGTCTTTTGATAAGCACATACTATTGATAGAGCCATACAAAAAAACATTAAGGCCTCAAGATTATCAGTTTACCAAAGGGTGTTTTTGGGTGAGAATATATAGATTTCTGTTAGGGATGAGATCTTAGGAGATAACAAGAAGTATTGGGATGAAAATAGGAATCTTGATAATAATGGATGATATCTTAGAGAAGGAAGCTGGGTAAAATTCACCAGAATTTGGGTGGAGATCAACATATCTAAACCTCTAAGAAGGGTTATGTTAATAAGGGGTTGTAATGGCATACCGGATGGTTGGGGAAGATTAAAGTATGAACAGTTACTAAACTTTTGTTACTCTTATGGTATAATAGGACATTTTGATACAGAATGTGTAAAAAACCAAACATAATTAATTGAGAACAGTAGGGGAACACAATATGGTAATTGGTTACAGGCATCTTCATTAAGAGGAAGAAATGTAGGGACTGGAATGAATATGAGGTATACAAATGCATGAAAGATTAATTACCAAGAAGAAAGTCATGGTCTGGCTAGCATGGAAAAAGGTCGGCAATAGAGAATGGTGGCTAATGGTTAAGATAGGGTTAGAGGTGGAATGGTAAGAAGTGGTAGTCTTTTTGGCAACATTTCAAACCAAACGAGAAACACAAGGGAGGGCGAGATTACAAGAGAATCTAGGGGAAGATGTTCTATGATAAGGAATATAGTGATTCAATGAGATACATCAAACAAGAAGAATGCAAATTATAGGATAGGAGGAAATGAAGATAATGGGCAAAAAGACATTTATGTTGGGCTAAGCTTGAAATTGGTGGGGAAACAAAATGATAAAGCCCCAGCTACTGGGCCATGCACGAGAACAACAAGGGCACAATAAATATTTAATTTTATCTGAGATATTTTATTTTTTTAAACCAGGTTTGTTTTTGTAATTGAGCATTAATTAAAAGGTTCGACAAAAGTCTATTTTTTTAAAAGCCCATTAATGATCCATTGTTGGCCACAAAAAAATTTAAAATTAAAAATTAAAAAATAATAATAAAAATACTAAAAATCAAAACGGCAATAAAAAGATTGGCAATATATATATATATATATATAAATACAAAAACAAAAACAAAAAAGAGAAAGAGAAAACCTTTTAAAACATTTTTTGGAAAGCCCAAACAAAAGGGCCAAGGCCTTAAAAACACATGCTTGTTGAAGGCCCAAACATGGCTACGAAGGAAAGGCCCGTTCGATCTATGGGTTAAAAGAGAAGTGTTAAGCCATGCAATGCGGATGTTTTAGTTGGTTGCAACACGTGAAAAATATTGGCTTGCTGGGACGTGTAAAACAAATGCTGCTGATAGAGGCGTGCAAAAGGAGAAAACTGCATGCTAGCTCGGGACGAGAGGCTGCATGAATGTGAGGAAGAGGCGCAGTTTCAGGACTGCTTTCATGGGGTGCATGAAATTGAAAAAAAATTGAACAAGAAGAATACCAGAAACGCAGGGAGGGGTAAGCAGAAAAAAAAAAAAAAGATGGGGCAGAAAAAGGACCCAAGGCGTGAACTTGGGGATGATAGCTGGAAGAACGTGAAACCAAGAAAAAAGAAAAGCGAGCACAAGAAGGAAAAGAGCAGAAACGAAAATTAAAAGATCCTAGCAACTTGGAAGGTGCAGCGAAAAAGAAAAACCAAAAAATAGAAGAGTGCATTTGGGCATACTAAGAAGAAGGACAAAAACCAGGAAATGAAAAAATCAGCAGAAAATGAAGCAAAAAGAAACTGACAGAAGAACCAGCAAAAAACTGAAGCCAAAGCCTTAGGAAAAGAAACGAAGGAGCGAAAGAAAAAAGTTGGAATGGCAGAACTAGAAACAAAGAAGAAGACACCAGAAGAGAAGCTGGGCGGAACTAGCAGCAAACAAAAAAGAAAGGAAAAACCAGCAGCAAAACGGAAAGAAGAGGTACTCAGTAGAAAAACGACCAGAAAAGAAAGGTCGAAGCTCGCCGGAAAGCCAAAAAAAAATCAGAAGCAGGCAGTGGTGAACTGAGCAGGAAAGCAGAGAAAAAAACTAAATAGAAGGCAAAAACCAAAAAGGAAGCTAGAGAAAAAACAGACCAAGAAACAAAACTGGCAGCAGAAAAATCCAATAAAAAAGGGCAAAAAAAAAAAAAATTAGCGGCAGTAGGCGTGAACAGAAAGGAAAGGCAGCAAGCAGAAAAAAAACAAAAAACACTGGAAGCATGGATTTTTTTTTTTAAAGGGCAGTAGCAAAAAAAAGGGCAAAAAAAAAAAAATTAGCGGCAGTAGGCGTGAACAGAAAGGAAAGGCAGCAAGCAGAAAAAAACAAAAAACACTGGAAGTATGGATTTTTTTTTTTTAAAAAGGGCAGTAGCAAAAATAAATAACAAGAGGAAGCAGGAAGCAGGAGGATTTTTTTTTCTCTTGCTTGCCGTTTCTGCATGAAAGTTTGAATTTTTTTTTTATATATATATTTTGCCATTTGGGTTCTTGTGTGACATCTATTGGTGTTGTCCCACTCTGTCCCGAGTCATATTTTATGTGATTTGATTCTTCATACTTTAATTGACTTTGATGCAATTTACTTTTGATGATGATGATGATGATGATGATGATGATGATGATGATGATGATGATGATGATGATGATGATGATGATGATTTTTAAATCCCTGTCATGTTGGAGGGAATAAAAATTGTGTCTTAATAATAATAATTCTACTTAGATATTATTAGATATTAGAGAATTATTAAATAATAAAAATATAATAAAATGTTAATAAATAATAATAAATTTTAATGGAAAGGAAAATAAATAGAAATTTAAAAATTAATTTTTAGAAATTATGAAAAAATGAACTTGTTCTGAGTAAGTATCAAAAATTAATTTTAAAAAAATTATAAAAAATGAGCTTGCTTTGAAAATTGATCTAGATGATGAAAATTTTTAAAAAGGTCGTAAATTACTAAAAGCCTAAAATCCCAATGTTGAAACCGTAAATTCGAAACCCTAAACCTTAGGTGAAACCTGAAAGCCCTAGGTGAAACTTGAAACCTAAGGTGAAACCCTAAATTCTAAGTAAAACCCAGGACTCTTAGTGAAATTCTAAACCCTAGGTAAAACTCGAGACCCTAAAATGCAACATTGAAACCCTGAACCCTAGTTAAAGACTTAAATGCAACTCTAAACTTACCCAAGACCTTAAAATCATCTTAAATTCTTAAGGATTTATATAGAAATTTCTCATAAAATAATTTGTTTCCAAATATCGACTAGACAATAAGGTATTTACAAAATTTTATTTCATTAAATTTTTTTGTATAATTCCATATTTTAAAATAATAAAATTAAATAAAGAATTAAAAAAATGAGATTTTAAATATAAAAGGTTGCATATAGACTCTACCTAAAAGTTGAAAAGTCTATGTGGTATTTTTATATTTAAGGACTTCTTAAATTTGTATCTCCTTCTCATTCAAGTCATATTTGCATATATCCATGTTCTTGCACTTATTATGCATATACATACATTTCAATTGTTGTTGTTTATGGTTGTTTATAGTCTTTTTCATTTTTATTACATAAAAAGCTTCCTTTGAAAATTTGATTTCAAAAAAATAAATAAAATGAATTTAAAATAATATTCTAAAATATGTAATTTTTAGTACTCTACCTAGATGTTGAAGAGTCACCAACAATTATCATTTTTTTAAAAAAATATTACTTTTATTTCTAAGCAAATGTTGTGATAATTTTGGACGGAAATGATTATCTTCGAATTTTGCCTTTATGTTAGAGAATTTTGAGGTATTTTTTAATTTAGAGATTTTCATAGTATTTCTAAATAAAGATTTTTTAAATAATTTATTTCTTAAAAATAAAAGAGAATTATAATTAAATTTCATGTGAAAAAAAAATTTGTCCAAAGTTATAAATAATACATGATTAATTGGTACAAAATTTATGGGCATTTATGGGGTGCTAATATTTTTCACGCGTAACCGACTCTCGAATCCGATTTTGTTTTTATAGACCAAAATTCTTTTTTTAATAAACTTATTGTTTTATTAAAAAGATAAAATTTTTGGGTAATCAATCACATCCTAAAAAATGATTAGTGGTGACTCCCAATGTTTTTCATGATTTTAAATTTTTATGTTTAGCAGTCGAATCTCTAGACCGATACATTATGATAACTTAGTGATTTGACTGAGGACTTTTGAAAGTTAGGCAAAAAATTTTTAATCATGCGCTATTGAAAATTTTGGATTTAATTAGTTTTATTTGATATTTATTTTAGTTCCCATTATTTTAAGTTTTTTGAAAAAAATTTAATTAATAAATTGCATATTAGTTATTATCTTATTTTGATTTGTTATTTATAATTTATTGATGATGTTTTGTTTAATATATTGTTTTGTATATTTTTGCATATTCACCTGTATGCATGAACTCTAGATGCGGGCTCTATCCTATTTAGGAAAAATGAAGTAGTTACGTTATAGTAGGGTGTTAACTTTCGTATTTGCTAGCAAAACACTTCCACTCAAATCGAACCATTTCCGTTTGTAGCATGAAATAGGTAAGGATTAATGTACCTCATTAGTTTGTAATGGATGATGATGTAAGGTTTGATTTGAGAACCTTTAGATGAATAAATCCTGATCCAGTATATCATGAGCCATAAGAAGCTTGCCTAGGGTAAAGCCATATTACTTTTTAGAAGATAACTAAAAGTTAAGACACTGCTATATTTTGTTATTTTATTTTATTATATGGTTACTCTATTGTTGCTATGATTTGTTTGTTTTGAATTATCGAATCATTTTATTTTTATATTCTTTAATTTTGTTGCATATATTATCTAGGTATTATATTTTAAAAAGGGGTATTTGTTTTAGAAAGATTATAAAAAAAAATCATGAAGTCATTAGTAGTGTCAGCCTTTTGTAGGACCTATTTAAAAGTTAAAAGTTAGTCTGAAAGCACTTAGGAAAAAAATAATGATCTTTTTCTTAAAAATTACCTAAAAGTGGGATATGTAGGGCATTCTGATGTAATTTGTGTTTAAGGGTTATAATGGTGTAAATAAAGTTAAGATAAAAAAAAAGGGTCCAAATAAAAAGAAATGGAAAAAGTAAAAAAGAGATTTAGGATAGGTAAAGAGTTTGGCATCTTTTTGGAATTCAATTATTGCATTCTACATTCATCGTTAAGGTGATATGTATATTTTGGGGTATTCCATTTTTTGTATATATCTGTGGATCATTATCATATTCAGGCATTCATAGATATATTTTATGTAACATTCAAATTATGAATTATGTCATCCATTTAGTAAGAATAATTGCATAAACATTTTGGTTTAAACTCTTAAAGTAAAATATTTGTTTCAATGGGTATAAGAAGTTGAAAATATGGTAGATCAATTGGAGGCCCTAATTAGTGCGTTGAATACAATTAAGAGGAGTTTGGTCATTACATTCGAGAGATGACAAAATAGCTTGTTGAGTTGACAAAGACAGTTGATAGGCTCAAAGAATTTATTTAGGTGCTTTCTCAAGGGTCTTTACTAGTTTCAACTCAAGTAAGTCCTATGAATTCATGGAGCCGTGATTAGTCAATTCCTATTGGTCCTAGTACATTTCTTGATCATGTTGAAGCATTCAATGGTTTGAGCAATAGTGAAGGTCTGGATAAGATTATAAAAGGAATGAGTGATCTGACCATCCAAATATCCAAACTTTAGAATTCGATTTTTAGGTGAAATTACCAGATTCCATACAACCTTCACCAACCATTTCAAATTCGAACTTACATTCAAATCCTTCTCATATTTGTCTTTGGCTTTCTTTCCAAGCATATAAGATCAGGCCCCAAAACCTCATGAAATCTCTGAAAAGTTCACATTTGAACCAAAAAACCACATGTTCAGCCTGCCATTCCCTAACCACATGTTCAGCCAATTTCTCAACTTCGCACCTTTACACCACCACCAAATCCTCAAACTCTTAGTTAACATGTTGCCTAAAAATTACCCAAGAAAAAAAAATAGTTAGACCTTTAGAAATTATTTAGAAGTTAAAAGCCTTGCCAATCTCTTTCATAGAAATTACCCAAAAGTAGGATATGTGGGGCATTCTAATGCAATTTATGTTTGAGGTAATAGTATAAATAAAGTTAGGGTAAAAAAAAGTACAAATAAAAGAAGGAAAAAAAATTTGGATAGATAATGAGTTTGTCATTGTTTTGGAATTCAATTAGTGCATTCTACATTCATTGTTAAGGCGATTTGTATATTTTGGACTATTTCATTTTTGTAGATATATTTACATCATTATCATACTTAGGCATTCATTAACATATTTTGTGTAGTGTGCAAATTAGGAATTGTTTTGGATCATTTATTCAGCAAGAAAATAGCATAAGAATTTTGGTTTAAACCCTTAAAATAAAATATTTATTTTAATGGCTATAAGAAGCTAAAAATATAGAAGATTAATTAGAGGCTCAAATTAATGTGTTAGAATGCAATTAATAGGAGTTTGATCATGACATGTAAGAGATGACAAAATATCTCATCGAGTTGACGAAGATGATTGATATGCTCAAAGAATTTATTTGGGTGCTTTCTCAAGGGTTTTTACTAGTTTCAGCCATATGAACTCATAGAGTTGCAATCAAACGATTCCTATTAGGCCCAACACATTTTTTGAGCATGTTAAAGTATTCAATGGTTTGAGCAATAATGAAAGTTTAGACAAGATCATGAAAGGGATGAGTGTTGGACAAAACTCTATAAGTGCATAGGCCATATAAGTAATAATAGTGACCTTTTAGTCAAGATATCGTCCAATAAAGATTAGGTAAAAAGGTTCCTAAATTAAGTACCTATTATCCCCATACCCTTCTAAAGTTGGTTCCATAAAAAAAATAAGCATGAAAATTAACTATGAAAATAAAAGTGAATAAAGCGTAAAAAATGTAAAGCTAAGTAAATGAAAAAAAATGAACAAGAATAACAAGTATATGAATGATGTCAAATGAAAACAATGCAATAACTAAACTAAATGAAATCATATTTAAAATGAAAATTAAGAACTAAAAGTCAAAAAATTCAATTAATTAGCCAAAACTGAAACTAGAAGAAAAATGATGAAAACTGTAACTAAATGAACATTGCAAATTGAACAAACTTCTAGCTATTGTTTTGCATTAAAATTTCACATGATCAATTTAAACAAGTTAGAACCTCTATAAGAGAACAACATGAAAAATCACTTTGGAAAGAAAAAATCAAAGCAAATTTGCACAAACTCTATAGAAGAACCAATGGAACTGAAACTTGTAATTAGCTTATAAACTAAAATTGAATCAACTTTTTTAGATCTAAATGATATATAAACAAATGCAAATGAGCTGAAAATGAAAAGATCAGTTAAGGAACTAGAATTAGAACTGATTTAAAAAACAAAAAGTTCAAGAAAATGTAAGATATAACTAAGAAAAACCAAAATAAAAATTGAAATTCCATTTTAAACTCACTATGTTGATAAGAGAAAAATTAGATCTAGAAGCTTCTAATGAAAATGAACTGGAACTGAGCAAAGGAATAATTTATCAATAAGTTTTCTATAAGATTCAACCTAAAAATTGTAAAAATTAACAAGGAAATTAACTCATTATACTAGGAAACCAAACAATACACAACCAAGCAAAAGACAAAGCATGAACAATACAATCAATTCAAATAGCTAACCAAATCATAAAATAAATTGCAACAAAATGTCAATAAGCTAGATCGTGAATGAATCTAAGAGATCAAAGGTTGAAACGGTCATACAATTTTCCAAGAGGAGAGAAGAGTTGTGCTCAAGCTTAGAGATCATGCCTGGATTACACTGGATCCATATTTCAACCTCAAATTGTGAGAATTAACTCTATTGTATGGGAGTGAATTTGATTATGGTTTCCTACTATGTTAGAGACTAATGAGCTAAGAAACTGTGAAAAAATATTAGGGCAAAATCAAGTAAGAAATGATTAAGTTCTAATTAAAACATTGCAACTAGGTCAAGTGCGAAAATGCATAAATAGATTTGAGATCAACAAGAAAACTGGAAGGTTTGAACTAGAAATCAATAAAATTTACAAGTTTCATTGCCAAAATCGTAAAGAACATTGAAAAATATTTGAGAAAAATGTAAAAGTGCAATCAAAATCAATAGAAAAACATAAAGATCAAGGCCTGTTTTGTTGCTAAAAAAATAAAATACAACAAGGCTTCGTTTGTTTAACGGAAAATGACTTTTGGAAAATGATTTCCGCATTTTTAGGTGTTTGTATGAAAGAAAACTGGTCGGCCAATGAAAAATGACTTACTGATCAATGGAAAATGAGGTCATTTTTTTAGAAATTATCTTATGGATTTGAAAAGAGAAAGATAGTTTCCCGAAAAAAGTTGTCTATGAGTGTAATTATTTTTTAATACTTTTAAGTATAATTTCACTTATAAATATTATATAAATAAATAATATTATATTAACAAATAATATTATAAGAATAAATGACATACTATTAATATAATATATTAACAAAAAATATAATATTAATAAATATTATTATAAATAAATATATATACTAATATATTAATATTAATATTAATATATAATATATAATATTATTAATAAATCATATATTAATAAATAATATATTATTAATAAATAATATAAAGAATAATAAATAGTTTTATTTTAAATATTTTTATATTAACATAATATTTTAATATTAAATATTATTATTAAAATATAATATTTTTGAATATCAATAATTTTAATATATTTTAATAGTAAATAATAATTTAATGACACTAGTTTAGGCTCTTTCCACAATTTGCATAAAAAAATACTCCAAAATATATCTAAATTGACCAAAATTTCATAGTTTCTCCATTTTTACCTACATATAAGACAATTGTGATTTTAGGAGTATTTTTGTTAAGAAATCTAAAGAACAAGCCAAAATAATAGTTAAATTGCATTAAAATTAAGCATTAAGAAACTAAAATTGTTAATGCAATCAATGAGTGAATTTACCATGCAAATGTCTAAGCTCCAAAATTTGATTTCCAAGACAAAGTTACCAAGTTCCAGACAATCTTCACCAATCGTTTCAAACCTGAACCTATATTCAAATCCTTCTCATGTTTGTTTTCAACCTCCTTTCCAAGCATCTAAGATTAAGCCCTAAAACTTCATATAATCTCTGAAAAGAACACATTTGAACCAAAATCTTCAGCCTGCCATTCCTTAACCACCTGTTCAACTAATTTTTCAAGTCTGAACCTTTCCACTACCACCAAATTCTTGGATTCCTAGTCAACTTGTTGCCTAAAAATTACCCAAGAAAAATAAATAGTTAGATTCTATTCCTATTTCATATGGAAAACTCTTTCCTTATCTGTTTGAGAGACACTTTTTCATCTTTATGCCTTTAGAGCCTTTAAAGTTTTTGTACCTAAAATGGTTCAACCCAAATACGAGATATGAATACCATGATGGGAATATTATGCATTCTATTAATAATTGTGAAGGTTTTAAACACAAGGTGCAATCACTTATTAATGCAAAATAGTTCAATCCAATGACAATAAGGGGTTAAAAATTTTAGAATAATGAGAAGGGGATGGCATGATAATGAACAAGAATAAGATTTTTTATTAAAAAGGTCTCCAAGTGATAAGTTATTGGCAAAATGAAATGCTTTGCTAATTTCTTTTGTTTAGAAAATATTTTTTTAATATTAATGTGATGTTGTCTTTTTGAACTTAGATATGTAAATTATGGTTTACTTCTAATTCTTGCTTCTATTCCAACTTCTACACTTTTTACCAAAAATCTTTGTCATTTGTGCATTCATTCATTCATTCATTTATGTACCCACTTAATGGAATGCAATTCATGTATGCTATAAAAAGAAGGAATTTCTTTGAAAATAATCCCTACGATTTCTTTTATGGATTAAAAAGATATTGATTTGATAAGAGAGATGGAAGAGATTATCAATGGACTTTTTGCTCAAGGAAATGATCAACTCGAAGGACCTAGCTTAGGACCCTTAAGGGAGAAATTATAGAATTTAGATGAACAGAGGAGGTATAGTCTATTGGAAAAAAGGATTCAAGTTACTAAAGGTAAGGATAAATCTTGTTATGCAAAGGAATCCCAGCTAGTTCCAGATGTGGTTATTCTACATAAGTTCAAAGTTCCAACATTTTAAAAGTATAATGGAATTGGATGTCTTGAAACATATTTGGCTTAATATTATCACAAAATGGTTGGGTATGCTAGTGATGAAAAGCTATTTATTTATGCATTTCAAGAAAGTTTAACTAGGGCAGTAGCCAATTGGTATTATAATTTAGAAAGCAGTTAAATTCATACTTAGAGTGATTTATTGCGAACATTTTTAAAGTGGTACCAAAACTTATTAAAGATGGCTCTAAATCGATTAGCCTTTCAAAACATGAGAAAGAACCCATGAGAGCTGCAAAGAATATGTTGCTAGATGAAAAGAGGTTGTATTTCTATTTTTGGATATCATTTTTTTTCTTATTATGCTAAGTTGATTAGTACTACATCCTTAAATTTTATTGATTTGCTATTTACAGTGGGCAAAATCGAGGATGGGATAAAAAAAAAATAATTATAAATGCTAATATGAAAATTCATTTTATAAGGTAAGGGAATATTTTCAATGAATATGCTTAAGAGGCAATTGTTGAAGGATGAAATGAGAGAAACTTCATCATGATACAAAAAAGTTTAGTGAATGATTATTCCTATTGGTCACCGTGTTGTTCCCAATGACACCTCGGCCTAGTAGTTTTCCTTAACCATTTCGTTTATATGCTCTGGTTTCTTTGCCATAAACATTCACAAAACAAGGATCAATCCAAGCCATTCATAAAATCATAGGAGAAAGAGAGTCAAGATGTATCATTCACTCTTAATTTCTTACATTGGGCTCTCATTTTACTTGTTAAAAATCATATGATTTTTGTTGTCCCTGTAAAACCTAGAAAGCCTCTTTACCATAAATGGTATGATCCTAATGCTAAGTGTAAATTCCATGATGGGGTCAAAGAGCATTCTATAAAAGATTGTAATGCTTTCAAAGATATAGTTCAAGCTTTGATTGATATGGATCGTGCAAAATTTAAAAAACTAGTTAGTGGTTTTGATGATTGATAATGGTGGAGTGGAGGTTTAATGATGCTAAAGTTGAAGCACTAAGTGGAGAACTTTTGTTTTTATAAGTTCGAGTGTCATCTTAAGAGCACTATTAGGAATGTGAATTTTTCGATCAAGTATGAGTATTTGCATTGAATTAATGAATGTTGTGCCCCATAATGTTTCATAGATTTAGATTATCATTTGAGGTTTATTTATTTATTTCTTTTAAGTTTTAGACTTGTAGGTTTTCTTTGAAAAAAATAGTAGAAAAGAAAAATTATTGAATTTGAATAAAGCTCAATGTAGTTAAGTACCAAGGTTTTAAAAAGATAAATGTCTTTAAAAAAAAAAGTGAAAGAGAGAGAGAGAGAGAGAGATAGAGTTTTGTAACAAAAGTCTCGAATGAGTTGACGATCACTAATTTCTCAAATACCATTTCTTAAATCATTCAGTTTATTTCATTCATCAGCCATGACCATTCAAAAGCCATGAATTGAATTCGTGAGCCTTACGTTCACTTGATAAGGTTATGATATCAAAGGGTGATATTCTTTTCCAAAGTAATAAATAATGAAACAACTAATTGAAAAAAAAAATTAGGATTCCTAGAAGATCAGGCATACACGACATTCTTTTAAGACTTTAAATGTAGTAATTTGAAGTGTTAATGTTGTGCTATAACTCTAAAAATTTTTAAAATCAAAGCCACCCTAAATCTTGTAAAATGACTTTAAACTTACACCTTTCAGTTATTTACCCAAAAATTAGCTTGGCCCATGTGTCTTGGGTGCACGTTGATCAGAAAAAAAGGCCTCATTACCTTTAAGACAACTTGAGTTATCATTAACCCATATTTTCTCTTTTTGTGGAGTGACATAAATCATTGAATAACTTAAACAAGTTTATTCCACATGACTATTTTCTTATAATAACCTTCGTCAAGAATGGTTTGTTAAAATATGGCATATTTCTAGCAAAATGGATTAATGTATGAGTTATGGGGCATATGTAAAAAAAAAAGGTAACAAAAAAATAAGAAAAGAGAGAAAAAGGGAAAAAAACAAAAAACAAAAAAAAGACAAAAAAAATGGTTATAACATCTTTCACTTAAGAAATTTGAATAAATTCAAATAAAATCCTGACAAATCCAAAATTTTAAAAAAGAAGCAAGGAAAAAAAATCCCAAAATGAAAAAGCCAAATGAAAAATTTTTAAAAGACAAAATCGAAAAAATAAAAGAAGAAAAACTTTTGAAATGAAGAACATTTCTTCAAATACATTTTCCTAAAGGGAATTACTCTTCAACTTAAGTGATCATGCTTGAAATGACAAATGACCATCTTTTATCATTCATTCACAAATGTAAAAATTTATCCCCTCTATCCCTTTGAGTATGATAAAATTATTTCAAAATAAACCCTAACTAAGGATCACCCTCCAAATTGAGGGCCAAAAGGGTATGCATTTAAAGGTTTGGAATGGTTATTCTAAATGAAATTGCATATGTTGAAAGTAAAAGGAAATATAAAAGTTCTCAAAATTTTTAAATTCACTAAAAGAAAAAAAAGTAAAAAAAACAAAAAAAAAAAGATGAAAAAAAGACAAAAAAGTGAAAGAAAGAAAAAGAAAAAAAAAGATAAAAGAAGAAAAGAAACGTATGAATGGGTGAAGAGCACAAGAAAATGAAAAAGAATATACTCCAAGTGAATCCTTTAAATGAAAGAATGATCCTTGGTTTTAATTACCTTTAAATATTTATTTTGAGCTTGTTTATCCCTTTTTTAGAAAACCCCAAACCTTAACCTTTGTTATATTCTATGAAAAGTCCATATTGGATCAAGCATGGTTGCTTAAAAATTAAAGAGCTTCTCTTGAAAAAATGGCCATGAAACCTATGAATTTTTTTGTCCCTTTTTATTACCTACTTTTTTGTTTAGATTATTATCCCCTTTTGGATAAGTTTGAATTCTTAAGTGTATGGTGTGATAATTAAAGATCAAAAATTAAAAAAAAGAGAGAAAAAGATGAATATGGCTCTAGAATGACAACCCTATAAATGGACAGTCTAGAGCAAATCTTGAATGCCACTCATAATACTAAATGAGGTGGATGCTGAACAAAGATAAGCAAAACCTTTTTGGAATATCAAAATATCAAAGTCCCAAAAGTTTGAGAAAGATTGGTTTTAAAAATCTTATCTTTTTTCTATTCTTAAATAACCTTTTAAAATCTTAAGCCCTTATAGCTAACCTTGATATATATATCAAAATGTTACATTTGAATGCTAAAAAAAATGTTTAATGTTTGGGCTTTCAAGGGATTCATGTTTTTAGAAGAACTTATGTTTTACTATAAGCTTGCATGGAAAAGTGTATGCCTTTTTTATCCCCTTTTAGGTAGAGAAATCCTTTTGAATGAACGAAAACTTTAATGTGCTAAACCATTTAATCCATTTGAAAAGAAAATTTTCACTTCTTTTGTTTTTGATAAAGATTGCCAATTCTTAAGAAAAATTTCAACCTAATTTAGTTGACACCCAGGTTTTAAGAATAGATTATTTGGCATTCATAAAAATTTAAGCCCAGTTTAGTTGGCACCCAAGTTTTAAGTCTAGTTTAGCTGGCACATAAGCTCAATTTAGCTAGTATGTAAACCCAAGTTATGTGAAAATGTATACACCCATTTTATCTTCTTTAAGTGGTGAAGTCTTTTTGAATTAACAGAAACCTCTGGGTGTTGAACTAGCCAATCCATTAGGAAAAAAATTTTCTCCTATTTCATTTTTAATAAGGATTGCCAATTTTTTAGAGAAATTTAAGTTCAACCTAGTTGGCATTTTATGAAAATTTATGTTCAGTTTAGCTAGCACCTAGTTTTTAAGTCCAGATTACTTGGTACCTATAAAAATTCAAGCCTAGTTTGGCTTACACCTAATGAAAATTTAAGCCCAGTTTAGCTGACACTAATGCAAATTTAAACCTAGATTAGCTGGTACCCAATGAGTTTAAGCCTAGATTATTTGACACTAATAAAAATTTAAGCCCAATTTGGTTAACACCCAATAAAAATCTAAGTCCAGTTTAGCTAGCACTCAATGCAAATTTAAGCCCAGTTTAGTTGGCACTCAATGCAAATTTAAGCCTAATTTAGCTAGTATCAATGCAAATTTAAGCCCAGATTAACTGGCACCCAATCAAATTTAAGCCTAGTTTAGCTGACATCAATAAAAATTTAAGCCTAATTTAGTAGACATTCAGGTTTAAGCCTGTATTAGCTAGCATCGAGAAGTCTTAATCCTAGTTTAGTTGACACCCAAATTTAAGCCAATTTAGTTGGCATGCAAGCCCATATTAGCTGGCATTTATGAAAATTTAAGCCAAATTTGACTGGCACGTAAGCCTAGAATTAGTTGGCACGAAAGCCCAGATTAGCTTACACATAAGCCTAGATTAGTGGTCACCTTACTCAACTTGTGATTCAATCCCGATTATTTTATTCGACTTGCAATTCAATCTCAGTCACTTCCTTCGACTTACGGTTTATTCTTGGTCATATTAAGAGAAAAAAAATAAAAAAAATAAAAAAACAAATAATAAACAACAAAAAATATCTTTATTTTACAACTTACGGTTAATCCTGATCGTTTTAAGCAAAAAAAGAAAGGAAAAAAAAAAAGACAAATAACAAACAACAAAAAAATTCTTTTTAAGAAGTAGTATCCAGACAAAATTATTATCTATATCTTTGCATTATTCCTGATTTTCATAAATATATATAAAGAACAGTAACTATAGAAATCTAATTTTGTTTTAGATATTTTATCATTTTAATCCGAGTTCAATTTTACAATTGGCCCGGACCATAATTTTAAAGGCCCATTACATGGTCCATTTTGAAATGCTTTAATATGAAACCCAATGTGAGCCCCATAAGAGTCTCGTTGTGCCTGCTTGAATGAATGCCCAAAATGATCTAATAAAAAGACCTGATAAAAAATTATCCTCAAAGTCCATTAGTGGCATGTTGTTGGCCATTAAACAAAAAATAATAAATAAATAAATAATAATATTAAAATAATAATAGATAAAATAAAAAATAATTAAATAATGATAAATTAAATTAAAAAAAGAAAAGAAATGCAAAAAAAAAAAAAGGTAAAGATGAAAGGAGGGATAAAAGCCCATAAGCTTTGGAGACTTATTCGGGCATATATATATATATATATATATATTGCTTGAAAAGAGGCTCTTGGGGCCTAAAAAATTTTTGGCATGAAGGAGAGGCCCATTCCCAGTCGGCCTAGCTGGATTGCAAGAAGGAAATCACGTGAAAAAAACTTAAGAAAACTACATGAAGGGGAACACGTTAAAAATAGGACAAGGAAACGGCATGGCATCATGGCTCAGAACTGCCTGGGACGTGGGAAGCTGAAAAAGGAAAAAAAATGGCAAACCATATGTTTTATGCGCTGGAAACGTAGGGCATTAGTTATGCAGGAAAACTGAAAACAAAGAAACCAGAGAAGTAGAGGAGACAATAGCAGAAAAAGGAGGAAGAAAAAGATAAAGAAAAAAAAAGGATAGGGGAGAAGGAAAGGGAGGAGCCAAAGAAGGAAAGGCAGAAACTGGAAAAGGGAGAGACAATGAGTAAGGGAAGCATTCAGAGCAACAAAAAAGAAAAGTAGAAAAAAACTGGAAAAAAAAAAGAACAGAAGGAGGGGAAAGCTTAACCGAAGGAGAGGTATTAGCTCGTGGAATGGGAGAACAACAGAAAAGAGAAAGGCAGCAGCGAGGTAGAAGCGAGGAAGGTCGTGAAGCAGTAAAATAAGGGAAGAAAGGAGAAGGCTAATGGCAAGCAAGAAAATAGTAACAGCAAAGAAGCAAGCCACGTAAAAAAAGCACAAATAATAATAATAATAAAAAAAAACTAAACAGAAGGAAGTAGAAGGTGGCAGCAGCGAACAAAAGAGAGCAGAAAGGCAGGAAAAAAAAAGCAACAGAAGAGAAACGTGAAGAACGGGCAGCGGGCGTTCGAGGCAGCAATAGCAAGCAGGAGAAGAACAAAAATAAAGAAGATCAGAAAAAGGAAAACTGGGCAGAAGCGCAAGTACCAAGCAAAAAAACAAAACCAGAAAAATAAGAAGGAGGGCGCTAGCAGCAAAAAAGAAAACGAGCTCTGAGAAAAGAGAAACAAGCATGAAAGGAATAGAAAGATAGCATTGAAAAAAAAAAAGAGAGAAAAGAAAAGGAAAACCAGAAAGCAAAGAAACACCGATAGCAGAAAAATCAAAGAACTGGGCAGAACGCATTTTGGGTCGAAGAGCCACAAGCAGAAACGAAAAAGGTAGTTTCCATAACTGTTTCCTTTTTCATAAAGCTTGCAACTCGCTTCTTTTCTTTTCTTCATTCTGTTTTCTTCATTTGTTTTCCAGAATTGGGTATGTTGTGGTCATGGGTAGTAATGCTTGCGGTACATATGATATGCTGTTTAGTTTGCAAGAAACTTTAGGCTTATTCCTTTTTATGTTTTCTGGGATGTGTTTACTGCATGCAAGATTGATGCCATGGTAGAATTTCCTCTTCGATGCGTGAGGGTTGTTAATGGAGAAAAAAGGACTTAAAGTTTTGCCTTTTCATTGTGATTGCTAATTGGTTAATTAAGTATTCTCTTATTTTATTGTCTTGCCGTTCATGTTTTCTCCTAAGTGGATAAAAGAAAGTCATTACATTGAGAAAGGAACAGTGCTTTGCTAAAAGTGGGGGTAGGGATGGTGGTCGTCTCACTTAGAATACTTTAGAATTGTCTTTGTTTTCTTTGCTTATAGTTACTGTATGAGCTTCATAAGGACTGTGAAGATATATAATAATATTAATAATAATAAATACAAAAAAATGGATAAGCAAGGAAAATAACAATAATAAATAATAATCATAAGAATCCAAATAATCCAAATAATAGTAAAAATTTAGATCATATGAATAAATAGTTTTTATATTATTATTGTTGTTGTTCTTATTTATTAGAATTGTTGTCACCAATATATGATTATTATAACCTATGTTTAATCTTGGTTGTTCAATGGTTTTAGATATATATTATGTTACTAATTGATATGTTTTATATCTTCTTGATTATATTCATTTATTTTCATTGTTATTTATATTTAAAGATCTCTTAAGTAAACAATAAATATATAATAATAATAAATAATAAAATTTCAAAATCCCTACCTAGATGTTGGAGGGAATTAAAAATTATACATTAAAAAATAATTCTGCTTAGATGTTGAAGAATTATTAAATAATAATAATAATAATAATAATAATAATAGTAAATTTCTAATGAAAATAGAAAATGTACAAAAATATAAAAATTGATTTTATTTTAGAAAAATTATGACAAACAAGCTTGGTCTAAAAACTTACCTAGATATTGGAGATTTTTAGAAAGATCCGTAAACTTGTGAAATCCTAATTCAAAAACCTAAAATGAATCCCTAAAATGAAAACCCAAAATAAAACCCTTAAATAAAACCCTAAACTAAAACCTTAGGTGAAACCTGAAACTCTAAGTGAAACCGTAAGCTATAGGTAAAACTATAAATCCTATGTGAAACCCAAAACTCTAGGTAAAACCCTAAACCCTATGTGAAATCCTAAAACCTAAGCAAAACCCTAAAACCTTAGTTCAAATGCTAAATGAAAACCTAAACCCTAAACTTTTAAAGCTTTAAATCATTCTAAATTTTTAAAAATTTGTATGAAAACCTTTTGTGAAATAAATTATTCTCAAATGTTGCCTAGATGATATGATATTTAGGAAATTTTATTTCGTTAAAAATTTTCATATAATTTCATAATTTAAAATAATAAAATTAAATATAAAATAAAAAATTAGATTTTAAATATAAAAAATCACACACAAACTCTACCCAGAGGTTAAAAAATTAGGTATTTTTTATATTCAAGGGCCCGATTTTAAATTTGCATCTCATCATTACTTATGGCACACATTTGCATTTAGTCATTCTTAAATCATTGTTTGCACTTATCATACATATAAATATATATATATTATTTTAATTATTGATGTTTACTGTTAATTATAGCATTTGCCATTTTTAATGCATAAAGAAAGTCTTCAAAAAATTGATTTCAAATAAAAAATAAAATTAAAACAACATTTCAAGTAAGATAATTTTTGGTGCTTGGCCTAAATGTTGGAGAGTCGCCGATAATTATCATTGGCAAAGAATGTTATTTTTACTTTTAAAGAAATTTTGTGATGAATTTCAAACATAAATGATTATCTTTGAATTCTCTCTAGATGTTGGAGAATTATAAGATATTTCTTTAATCTAAATATTTTCACAATATTCTCAAATAAAGATTTTTAATTGGTTTTATTTCTTTTTTTTTAAAAGGAAATTATTATTAAATCTTAAATAAAAACCATTTTTGTCCAAAACTATATATAACACATGGTTAATTGGTACCAATTTTATGAGAGCTATGAGATGTTAATCCTTTTCTATGCGTAATTGATTCCTAAACCCAATCCTGTTTTCATAAAGCAAAATTATTTTTTTAATAAACTTTAAAATTGTTTTATTATTTTATTAAAAAGATAAAATGTTTGGGTGGCCAATCACACCTTAAAAAAAATTAATGGTGACTTTTCATGTTTTTACAATTTTAAATTTTTATGTCTAGCGATTGAGTCTCTAGACTAATATGTTATAACACACAAAATAATTTTTTTTAACATGCATTCATACAAAAATGAGTAAATGAACACATATGATAAAATAGCCTGAAAGAATTAGTAAGTATAACTTATTAAGCTTTGGTGTTGAACCAAAAAATAAGGTTAAAAAAATTACCCAAGTCAAGTCTCCTACAAACAAGCTAGACTAAATTTATGGGTTATGGGCTGGGGTAACGGGCACTAGATTGTCTTAAAATCATTTCATCATCCCACTTAAAAAGAAAAAGCTTCATTTCTCTTAAAAAAAAAAAAAAAAACAGAGCCATTTCCCAGCCTAGTTTTTGATGAAGGAATTGCTGCCTCCATAACATCTCATAACCGACGCCACCACTTGTTGGCATCGTTTGGCCTCCAAATAACATGTTTGAACACTCATTTTTTCCCCTCTTTCTATTTCCTAACTTGCTTTCTGCCAAAAATGTTTCGAAGCTCCTAGATCTGAAGTTGAAGCTTAAAACTTCAAATGGTCGAAAAATGCTATCCCATCGATCGATTTGGCTAGGCTTCTACTATGTTATTCTTCTCATTCTCCCATACCTTTTCCACCATTTTGGCTCATCTAAAGCTTATGCCTCTATGGACTATCATGAATCATCGTTAGTAATACCATCACTCGAGACCTCAAAAGTGATCATCTTTTTTTATCTATGAAACCCAAGAAATTCTTTGTTTGTTTTTATTTTTGTATTTATGTACTTTGTGGCTTGTATTATTTTATTATTTTTGAGCTATTCTTTGGTAATTTAGGGATTGATGTTTCAATGGTGGTGGTATTCTTGGTGTTTGACTATATTGTGGCTTGGTTTTTTATTTTTTGTGATAGCTTTTCTTGATGGAAGATGGGGCTACGGTAGTGGGTCAAGTGGTTAATTATGGGAAAGTTATTGATGGCTTTTTTTTTTGCTCGAGCCAAATATGTGTTGGGTCTATGATGGTGGTTGGTTTGTGTAAGAGATTAGGGGGTTGGAAGTTGCAAGGGATTTAGGGTCTTTATGGGTGGTGTGACTCTAATGAAGGTAGTGGGATTTTGTGATTGGGGTTAAAGGCAATGAAGTTGGTGCTGGTAGGGACTGAAAGTGATCAAGGTCTGATATTGGTATTGATGCAAGCAAAGGTTGGTGTTGTTGGTGTGGGGAAAGGTTAGCGCTTGAGGGTGGTTGAATTGGTGTTTTAGTTAGCTAAAATGGGTAGAGATAGTCTCGGTTGGTTGATGGGTTTTTTTTTGGTTATGATGGTGGTGTTTGGTTAGCGTTAGGAAAGTTTCTATGTAGTGTAGATGATGGTGGTAAGGGAAAGGAAGATGGAAGAGGAGTTAGGATTTTTGCCAGTTTTTTGCTATTTCTAGGATGGCTAAATGGTCTTTATTTTTTACATCATGTGCTTGGTCCTCTTTGTAGAATTTTAGTGCTAACTTTGGACATTGCTTATTGCAATAATGACATTGCTACATTTCGGGCTATGTAATGTTGATTTTGGGAAACCGTTCATGTTAATTTTTAGGGGTGGTTGGAAAATGATGAGAATTTGATAAATTTGTGTTAAAGGTTAATTGGGGCAAAATGCAAGGAAAAATAAAAAGTTGGAAAAGCAAATTTTTTGATTGGCTAGCCCTGTTATTTCAATTTTTGGTTTTTGATTGTTTGATTTTTTTTATGATTTTGTAATTTTTAATTAATTAAGATAATTAAATTAATCATAAAAACAATTAATTTAGGATCTAAAGTCAAACATTAGATTTTGGGCTTCCATTGGGCTTTCAAGCCTAAATGACTTGAATCAGGCTTTAAGAAACTTGGACTCATAACTAGCCTTTGGGTCTTTTAATTGGGCTCTCAAATTTGAATTCAAAATTGACCCAATAATGAAAACTGAATTGGACATAAGTCCATGCAAAAATAATCCTAAATCGATTAATTTGAATCAAAATCTGAATAGGTCAAATAAATCAAGCATAAAAGTTGAACAAACTTGAATTGATTGAGAAGAAATTAGGTGTTTATAGCCCTTTTCTTTTTACATTGTTAAGAATCAAGAATAAGACAAAGACATAGACAATAATTTTGTCTAAAGCTAACGATCCAAAGGTTTTCAAAGGCCTCTCTTTTTCTTTTGAACTTTTTGATTCTTTGTGTTTGTTTGTTTTTTTTTTTTTTGTTAATTTTGGAAATGTTCCTCTAGATAAAAGTTCCACAACTTTAAAATTTAAAATATTCTGCTCAGAAAACGTATGAATTTTGCTCAAAAGACATCGAGATAACATCCAGAGGTCTTACAAATCTCAATATTTATAAATGCTCATTTAGATAGAGGCTCTACAACTTTAAATTTTCAAATCTTATATCTGAAGGACTTAGAGATTATGCCTGGAGGTCTTATAAATTTGGACATCTATTAATCTTTTCTAAAAAAAGGCTTTGAAACTTTAAAATTCAAAAAGATTATGCCTTGAGGACTTACTTATCTTACTCGACAGATTTAGAGATTATGTCGAAGGTATTATAAATTTTAAAACTAAAACAAATTCAACTTAAAAGACTTATGAATTTCACTTAAAGGACTTAGACGGAGGTCTTACAAATCTCAACACTTACAAATGCTCTTTTAAAAAGATGTCTTGAAACTTTAAAATTTAAACATTTTGCCCGGATGACTTACAAATCATATTTTGAAAATTTGCTTCTTAGGAAAAATGAAACATTCAAAATTTTAAAACTTCTTAAATTTCGAGTATTATCACCAAAAGGAACTTTGATATCATCACTGATTGAATATACAAATGATAATCAACCTTTATTACTCAAATATCACCATTAATAAAAACTTTAATGATATGCAAACATGAATACTTAGATACCACTACAAAGCAAAGATGCAAATTACTTTAGATATCACCATTGAAGGAAACTTGGGCATCGCCACTGAGAAAAATATGCAAATGTATTAGGATATTGCCACCAAAAAAAATTCATATATCACCATCAAGTAATTTTGAAAAAAACTTAACCACATCATTTTCCTTAACTGATGCTAATTTTATTAGGCTAAAAATCTGGCCATTGAGAAAAATATGCAATGTATTTAGATATAGCCACAAAAAACCTCAAATATCGCTACCGAGTAGTTTAGAAGAAAACTTGATAATAACATTTTTTTAAATGGTGCCAATTTTATTGGGATTAAATTTTGGGTGCCAGCTAAACTAGGCTTAAATCTTATTAGTGCTAGCTAATTTAGACTTAAAGTGTCAGCTAAACTGGCCTTAAAATTTAGGTGCTAACTAATTTGGGCTTGGGTGTTAGCTAATCTAGAATTAAGGTGCTAGTTAATCTGGGCTTAAAATGCCAACTAAACTGAGCTTAAGGTTTGGGTGTCAATTAATCTGAGCTTGGATGCTAGCTAATCTGAGCTTAAAGTGCCAACTAATATGAGGTGCCAGCTAAACTGGGCTTAAAGTCCTAGCTAAATTAGGCTTAAATTTTGGGTGCCAGCTAATCTAGGCTTAAAGTGTCTACTAAACTGGGCTTAATATATGGGTGATAGTTAATCTGAACATAAAGTGCCAACTAATCTAAGCTAAAGGTGTGGGATAATCTGGGCTTAAATTGTTAGCTAATGTAGGCTTAAATCTTATCTTGTATCATATCTCATTTTTTTCATTCATTTTTCAACAGCTCTTTCACTTTTTGTAAATATTTTTTCGACTTTTCAAACTATTTTGACATTTTGGCCTCTTGTCAAACTATTTTCTCTTTTTTTTTTCTTTTTCCTTTTTCATGATAGACTTCCTTATCATTTTTTGCATTTTTTTTCTTTTTTTTTCTTTCAACAGACTCCTCTTTCTTTTTTGCTTTTTTTTTTTACAAACTTTTTCCTTGATAATTTCTTTTTCTCTTTTTTTTTCCTTTTATTTTTTCCAAAACTTAAAAAAAGTCCACATTTCTTATTTATTCAATGTTTGCAAAATTGACAAATGTAATATGATGCAAGTGTATAATTTTAAATAAATGGTAAAGATGAGGATGTCTCTAAATTAATGAAATGATCACAGAAGAGAAATTTTTTTTTTAGTGATTGCAATGCAAATGTACCTAACAAAGATGCAGATGCAAAACTTATTCTAATTATGCAAATGTCAATATTATTTCCATGTAGATGTTCCTATAATGATGCAAATACAAATTTCATTTTTCATGATGCAAATGTATCCAACAAAGATGTAATTACAAAATTTTTACCAACAAATTTCCTTTACATGATGAAAATGACCTTTACAAATGCATATGCCAATATAAACGCAAATTTGCAAATTCAATTTTTTTTAATAATGCGAATGTTTCTTGCAATTACAAAATTCAGTTTTTAAAAAATGCCAACACCCATGCAAAAAACTTCATAATGAACATGCTTTATTATGGATGCAAACACCAATATTTAAAATGGTGATGTATTTATGTGTTAAAAGATGCAGACGCTAAAATAGCATTTTTCCAAAACTTTTTCTTTCTTAATTTTGTTTTTTCCCCATTACCCATCAAATTAAATCTTCAACTTCTTTTCCAAAAAGATCTCAACTTACCTTTCTCCTATTCTTTCACCTATTTTCATTTTATTTCTTCACCAATTTCTTCTTTTTTTTTCCTTTTCAACTAAACTTTCTTGATTTTCCTTTCATTTTTCAACACACTTTCCTTTTTATTTCTATTTTCAACATATAATATACAACATTCATTTTGGCGCAATTCTTTAATGAATTTTTTTTCTTTAATCCAAACTAATCTAAAAGTTTTCATAATTTGATAATTCTCTTTTACACCCAAACATTATTTTCTTATTTTTCACAAAAATGCATAGTTGGTCATTTAAAAATTTTCAAATGATCAATAAAATTATCCCACATAATTAAATTTCTATGGTCACAAATAATGAAATGTCCAAACAAATGTGACTTTAGAGTCTTTTGAAAATTGTCGTTCCCTATTAAAAATGAAAGAGGTTACAATGGATTGAACGGTTCGTATGTCAAGGTTTTAGTTTATTCAAAAAAGGTTCATCACTTGAAAGGAACAAAAAAGATGTATACTTTTTCATCTAGGCTTATAAATGAAACATAAATTTTTCTGAAAAACATGAATCTCTTAAAAAAACCAAACATGTTCAACACTCTCTTTAAGCCTCCAAATGTAGCATTTTAAAATGTGTCATGGTTAGCTGTGATGGGCTAAAATTATGAAAGTTCATTTAGGAATTGAAAAGAAAAACTAAAATTTTTGAAATTAATCCTATAAATGGGTTTCAAACTTTTGAGGCATCCACATTCTTGAATCTTTCAAAAGTATGGGTTACTTTAGTGTAGCTTCTCTTATTTTGCTAGGCATCAAAATTGGCTTTGAAGTCTTCAAATTTGCTCTAAACGACCCTTTTTTAGGGTTTTCACCCTAATGCCACATCATTTTTTCCTTTTTTTCTTTTTTGGTTGATTATTCCACCATGCACTTTAGATTTTCAATTTCATCCGAAGTGAGTTAATAGATTAAATAGGTATCTTAGCAATGAAAGAGAATAAAGGATTTACAAGTTTTATAATGGTTCTTTAAAGAAAAACTTCTCAATTTAAGCATTTATGCTTGATCGAATATGGACTTTTTTAAGAATATAATATAGGTCAAGATTTAGGGTTTTCAAAGAAACACTACCAAAAAAACTGTTATTATCGACAGATTTTACCAACGAAATTTTTTCATTGCTAATTATCAACAGAATACGGATAAAATTTTTAAAGTACTTTTACCGACAGAATACCCTAAGGATCACCAATGAATTTTATCGATGGATCATTGAAAAATTTTATTGACAAAATAAAATCTATTGGCAATCCATTGCTAAAAGTTTGGCGTGAATTGTCACCAATTTTATTAATGGATTTACTGATGAAAAACTTCATCACTAAAAAAATTTAAAGAAATTTTAAAAACATTTTAACATTATTGATGAAAATGTTGTCAATAAAACCATCATTAAAAGTAAAAATTTTTTTATTATCGATGAATTTTTTCATCGGGAAAATCATTGCTAAAATTAAAAATTTCAAGACCTTCTATCGTTAGCCCTTTTACCCTAAAATTTCCAAATTCTTAATTATCCCCCTTTTCTTCTCCTTCCTCTATCCTCTCCCTATTTCCCCCTCTCACCGTCCGTCTTTCCCCGCTACTGCCATCCCCTCTCCTTCTCTCTCTCTCTCTCTCTGCCACCACCTTGACACTAACATCGCAACCTTGTCCCCTAGCTAGCTCTGGTGATTTTTTTTTAATGAGTTTATTTTATGTTTATTTTTTGTTGAGTTTAGGGTTTAATTTTTTGTTAAATTTTTTTGAAATTTGTATGGGTTTTAGTTACCAACATGTTGAGTTTTTATTAGTTAATTATTTGATGAAATTTATTTGGGTTTTGGTTTTATGTTTGTTGAAATTTTTGTTGGTTTTATGTTTGTTGAAATTTGTTTAGATTTTGGTTATATACTTGATAAAATTTGTTGGTGATATGTTTTTATTGGATTTTTTTTAGTGTTGTTAATTTTTTTTTTTTTGGATTTATTTTTAGTATTGTTTTTAGGGTTTTTTTATTTGTTGAGTTATTTATTTTTTATTTGTGAAAGTTTTATTGATATTTGTTGTATTTTGTTATATATTTATTAACTTTTAGATATGTATGACAAGGTTGGTTAATTTGGGTTTGATATGTATTAATATTTATATATATATATATATTTGTATGAATGTTTTATATTTAATATTTTTTAGATTTTAATAATAATTATAGAAATTAAATTTATTTATATTGATTTGAGATTATAATTTATATATTATTAATAGCTATCTCATTTTGAAGTAATTTATATTTGTTTTGAAATAGTTTATATATTTGATAGTTTAGTTAAATTTATATATTACTAATTATTGAAATATTGTGGTTTGATTGTATTGATCATACTTAATATAAATAAATTATATATTTATTAATTTTTAGATGTGTAAGATTTAGGGTTGGTTAATTTGGGTTTGATGTGTATTAATATTTATTTATATAAATATTTGTATGGATGTTTTATATTTAATATTTTCTAGATTTTAATAATAATTATAGAAATAAAAATTATTTATATTGATTTTAGGTTATAGTTTATATATTACTAATAGCCAATGATAATTTTGAAGTAAGTTATATATTATTAAGATTTATATTTGTTTTGAAATAGTTTATATATTTGATAGTTTAGTGAAATTTATATATTATTAATTATTGAAATATTGTGTTTTGATTGTATTGATGAAACTTAATATAAATAAATTAAATTATTCTATTTTATTCTTATTTTGTATAATCTATCCATGAATAGGTTTATGAAAGTGGGCTTTGATGGATGTATAATTTGTAATGAATATGATTTTTTCTTCATTTTCATCATACTAATTTGCTTAATTTTTTCATCTCAACTATTTTTAAAGTAGAATAAGTTTCATACATAGAAATATCTTAATTAGAGAAATTCTTTGCAAAACCGATGAAATTGCCCTAAGAAGGCCAATATCAAAAGTAAAATTCTGTCATTAAAACCAATAATTTTTTTCTGTGAATGTGTTGTCTTATAGTATGTATGATGAATTTTTGCAAGATCTTTTGTGCCATTAATGGATTATTTGTTAAAGTAGACCAATAGTTACCTTATATTATCATTTATTTTTCTTTCGTTTAGTATAGCAATAATAGCTCATATGGTCAATCAATAAAAAGGTTTAACAATTTATATGACTTTAATTACTCATATTTCAATTTAATTACAATAATGGGCAAAGATTGCTTTTGGATTTACTCTCGTTTAGATGTTAATGGATACATGACTTAAAAGTTCTACGATGGTGAGGGAGAATTTATTGGATATGCTTATTCTCAACCAATATTTATTAGTAATAGGAAGATTAGGTGTCATAGTGTCAAATGTGAGAATAAAAGGTTTTTAAAAGCAAATGCTATGCGTAAGCACCTTTATTATAAAAAAGTTTAGAATAGGTTATATGAGTTGGGTCTCACATGGAGAGTTATAAGTAGGACAAGCTTCTTTAACAAACAAAAATACCTTTGAATTGACGGAGAAAATGAGAATAGAAAATTCCTATAGTAGAATGATTATAGATGCTATATATCCTGATTTTGGGGTGGATGTGGCAACAAAACTGGGTATGGATGCCAATGAGATAAGAGAACCATCTGAAGAAGAGCCAAGTGTAAATACGGCAAGCTTTTATTCTTTTTAAAATCAGAGTTTAACATTAGTAAGTCATGGTTTGATTGTCTACTGAGCATGGTGAATGATATGTTGCCAGTGAATGATAAATTACTAGAAAACTTCTACAAATTGAAAAAAAAAAAGATAACAAATTGAGGACATGGTTATAAGAAATTTCATGTTAATGACAATAATAGCATGTTGTTTTATAAAGAAGTAGCAAAATTAACATATTGTTCGATTTGTGGTCATCTTTGATATATAAGGAATAAATTTGGTGGTGAAACAAAAAAAATCCTTATAAAATCTTACATTATATGCCATTGATATTGAGACTTCAAAAACTTTATATGTCAACTAAAATTGCTGAATATATGACATATGACATAGCATGCTTATAATTGAAGTCATGATTGTGTGCTTCGACATCCTATTGATAGTGATGCTTGGGAACATTTCAATCGTAGCCATGAATCATTTTCATTTGTAGTGAGAAATGTATAATTAAGATTATGTGCTAATGATTTTTGTCTATTTGGTTCAAGTGCAAAACTAACTATACTCTTGTTGGCTAGTAATGATAGTGGTATATAATTTGTCACCATGGTTGTGTATGAAGTGAAAATATATCTTTTTGAATATGGTTATTTTAGGAAATAGTAGTTTGGGTCAAAATATAATGTTTTCTTGAGACCTTTAATAGATAAGTTACAAATATTAAAGTCAAATAGTGTTGTGACATATGATGCTTATAGAAAATAAAATTTTTATTTGAGGGCAACTCTTTTATGGACAATTAATGATTTTCCTACATATGGTATGTTGTCTGGTTGGAGCACTCATTGAAACTTATTATGTTCTTATTGTTGGGACAAGAAAAGTCATTTCGATTGGCTCATGGTAAGAAGCCTTGGTTCTTTGATTGTTATCATTAATTTTTGTCTCTTGATCATCCTTTTTGAAAGCAAAGAGATAAAGTTAAAAAAAGTGTTAAACGTGATACCCATATTGTTCCATTATCAGGCGAAAAAAATTTGGCTTGGTTAGATAGCTTTCATGATATCACATTTGGCATAAAATGAAGTGATCAAAAGTTAAATGCTTTTAGGGAAAGTCATAATTAGGTGAAGAAAAGTATATTTTGAGAGTTACCCTATTGTTTAACCAATCTGATTTGGCATAATCTTGATGTTATGCATATTGAGCTTAATGTCTTTGATAATGTATTTAACATAATAATGGATGTTAAAGGTATTTTCATCATCTCAGCAAGTTGTTGTTTCATCTTTTGAATATCATGCTCGAATTCCTCTTGATTGCATTCCAAAGCACTAATTCATGTCTCCAATTGATCCTCCATATTTTCAACTTTTGATGTGAACCTAAGCAAATGTCTACTCTCTTATGAAATTTAGAAAAAATAAAAATAAGAATAAAATAAATTCAATAAAACCAAGCTTGCATGATATGTTCATGGATGCATGATGCGATGATAATTAATGAAGAGATTATCGTGAATACAAAGATACTTAAGACAATGGATTTTCATATGTGTAAGGCCCAATTGGCAAAAACCATATCACCCGTAAATACGTATGTGAGAAACACAATATCTTGTTATAAGGATGGTGAAATGCATTCACATAAAATGCAATTCATACAATGCAAGTTTTATCAAAATCATATTATTCATGAATCCCTATGTATAAAACACAATGATATACCATGTGAGTAATGAGATTTATGCATATGACTGATGAAACAACCCTATATGTAATGTAATGCACTAACATGTTGTATGTTTTCATGGAGTGATGCACATGATACAAATCCAATGAAATTGACAGTATTATTCAAATATTTGTATATGAAATGAATTGTATGCACAACCTTATTGTTTCCAAATACAAAAATGATAAAAATAAACGTAAAAAGATCAAATTAATTGCAAATGGTATGATAAAAACAAAATTTTTCTTTCTTTTTTTTTTTTTTTTTTTGCACCTCTTTTCTATAGAAAGAATAAAAATTCAAGAAAATATTTTCTATAAAAAAAAGCACATAAAATGACAAAAATTCAAAAAGTTTTCACGGTTATGCCTTTATTTAGCCAATATAAAATAAGTTAAGAAAACTCTTCTTATTTTTTTCAAATTTTTGTCTTTTTGTTAAAAAATACTAAAAAAACTTTTAAAAAAAAAACCCATTTTTGAAGATGTAAACTTTAAACAGTCACTAGACAAATCAAATTGCTTATCAAAAGAAAATTTATTGAAAGAAAATTTCTCTGTTATTTCTCTTTTTTTTCTAAATTTGTTTTATTTGCATTATTATTACTCATAAATACATATTGTATTAAAGAGTTTCCTATGTGTCCTAATTTGCGTAATTTCTACAAAAATGGTTTACATAGCTCTACCTAAAACTAGTCCTATAAGGTCACGATACGCTTAGTTTGGTTTTAAGTGTTTAAAGGTTTCTAGATTATTTTTCATATCATTGTCCATTATAAATTAGTAAAGCACTCCAATCCTCACCCATTATAGGTTACAAATAGAAAATGTTCAATTTGAATGTAAGTGTTCGCTAGTAAATACAGGGTTATCACCTCATGAGAGCGTAGCTACTTAACTTTCTCTTAATAGGGACAAAACTCAAGCTAGAGCTTATGGATACAAGTGATTATGGAAAGTGTACGAAGAAATATATCAATTAAAAGCAATGTAAGGGCAAAACAAATAACAAAATCAAAGTAAGATACTAATTATCATGCAATATTTTTTGAAGAAATAAAATGAAGGGAATTAAAATCAAATGCCAACTAAAACCATTAAATCCAAAACTTTGGATAATGTATGATTAATTTATGGCCTAACTCTCAAAAATTTTTCCAGTGGAATTGCTAAGTTGTAAGAATGGTTTTTGGGACCTCTAGATAAAAAACTTGAAATCAAGAAAAACAAGGAGTCGCCATCAATCTTTTTTGTTAGATGTGATTGATCACCTAAAAAGTTTATTTTTTTTAATAAAACAAAAAGAAAATTTAAGGCTTATCAAAAAGATATTTTTGGTTTTTGGAAACAAAGCTAGGTTCGAGAGTATGGTTATATATAAGGAAAGATTAGCACCCCCACAACGCCCATTTAAAAATAATATTGATTAATCATGCATTATCTTTTGGTATTGGATAAAATGGTTTCAATTTGAACTATAATAATAATCCCTTCACTTTTTTTAAAAAAGAAATCAAATTTATTAAACCTTTATTCATGAATATTACAAAATTCTTTAAGTTAAATAATTACCTTAAAATTATCCAACATTTAGGTAGAATTTAAAGATAACTCTTTTCATCTAAGATTTATCATAATATTCCTTAAAAATGAAAAATAACATTCTTTGTAGATGATAATTATTGGTGACTCTCCAATGTCTAGGTAGAATACCAAAAATTATTTTCCTCAACGTGTTATTTTTGTCTTTTTTTTAATTTCACAAATTAAATAACATATTTTTTAAAAAAAAATTAAGTGAAAAAGCCAATGATGCTTCAATTAGCTAACAAATCATTATTAAAATGCATAAAAAAGTAGAATGAATGCACATAATAATAAATAGATGCATATATATTGATGGATGCTATGTATGATGATGAGATGCCATTTTGAAATCAGGTCTTTAAATGTAATGAGACCTTTCAAACTCTCCAACATCTAGGTAGAGTTTACGTGCGATTATTTATATTTAAGATCTCATTTTTTATTTTTATTCTTTTATTTATTCTCATTATTATTTCGGATTAAAGAATCATATGAAAAACTTAACAAAATAAAATTTCCTAAAAACTCAATCATTTAGCGACATTCAAGACTAGACTATTTCATATGAGATTTTCATTCAAATCCTTAGAATTTTTTGATAGTTTTAGGAGTGGACATAGGTCAAGTTTTTAGGGTTTTGTTTTAGGGTTTTGAGGTTTCAGGGATTTAGTGTTTTAAGGTGTATGGTTTCAAGGTTTTAGTGTTTTAGAGTTTCAAGGTTTTAGGGATTCAAGGTTTCAGGATTTGAAGGTTTTAAGGCTTTAATTTTTTAAGGTTTAGGAGTTTTAAGGTTCTAAGGTTTGATGGTTTTAGGGTTTTAGGATCTTAGAATTTTAAGGTTTTAGGATCTTAGGATTTTAAGGTTTCAAGTTTTTCCCTTTTAAAATTTTTAATCATTATTATTCTTTTTTTAAGAAAAATAAAAATTATTGGTAACTGAGTTTAATCATCTCCAACATCTTTTTTTTTTTAAGTTCTATTTTTAATGCAACATGACACATATAAATGATGCAAATGCAAACTAAAATTTTTTTTTTGAAACTATCAATTTAATCTATCTTATACATCTTTAATCTTATATTATTTTAAATCATTTCTTTTTAAAAAAAATTAAAAATGAAAGAAATTTTATTTATTATTTCAATTTTGTGAAAGAAAATTTTTTAATTATTTTTAATTTTTAATTCTTAACATCTAAACAGAATTAAATTTTTTAAAACACGATTTAAATTTCCTGCAACATCTAGGTATGGTTTGTAAAATCATTTTTAAAAAATACCATTCCATTTTTATTTCTAAAACCCATTTCCATTTTTTAAAAAATACTTTTAAATAAAAAAATTATCAACATTCCTTTTTATTCAGAATTTTATTCCTTAAAATTATATTCCCAAAGTAAAATGTTTTTTAAATATGCATATATACAAAAATGAGTAAATGAACAGATATAATAAAATGGCCTGCAAGAATTAGTAATTATACCTCATTAAGCCTTCGTGCTGAGCCCAAAAATAAGATCCAAAAAATGGGCCAAAGTCCAGTCTGCTACAAACGGGCTAGACCAAATTGGCAGTTCACGGGCCAAGTCTACAAGCATTGGTCGACGGTCCAGTTCGGGCAACGAGGTTGGCTTGACCCACTTCTTCTTTTTTTTAATAAAATATTTTACAACATACAAAAGCTTCTGTTCTTTTTATAAAATAATTTCATCATCCCACTTAAAAAAAAAAGCTTCCTTTCTCTTTAAAAAAATAGTCATTTCCCAACCCGGTTTCCGGTGAAGGAATTGCTGCCGTCGCTGCACCTCGTCACTGGCACCGCCATTTACCGTCCAATTTGGCTAGGCTTCTACTATGTTGTTCCTTCGTTCTCCTCTACCTTTCCACCATTTTGAATCATCCAAAGCTTGTACCATCGTGGGCTACAGTGAATCACTACTATTAGTACCATCACTCGAGACCTCAAAAGTGATCACCTTTTCTTCTTTCCGCAACCTCAAGAAGTTCTCTACTTTTCTTATTTTTGTATTTGTGTAGTTTGTGGCTTGTATTGTTTTATTGTTTTTGAGCTGTTCTTTAGTAATTTGGGAACTGATGTTTATTCTTAGTTTTTAACTATATTGTGGCTTGGTTTTTTATTTTTTGTGGTAGTTTTTTTTTTTTTTTCGGAAGACAGGGTTATGGTAGTTGGTAAAGTGGTCAATTATGGGGAAGCTGTTGATGGCCATTTTTTAGCTTTAGTCGAATGGGAGTTAGGGCTGTGATGGTGGTTGGTTTGTGTTGTCGTTTAGGAGGATTGCTAGTTGTAGGAGATTTAGGGGTCTTTGCAGGTGGTGCGACTCTAATGGGGGTGGTGGGATTTTGTGACTAGGGTCAAAGGTAGTGAGGTTGGTGCGGGTAGGGACTGGGAGCATGCAAGGTCCAGTGTTGGTATTTGTGCGAGAAAACGCTGGTGTTGCTGTTGGTGTAGGGAAGGGCTGGAGCTTAAGGGTGGCTGAATAGGTGTTCTGGTTGGCTAAGGAGGGTAGAGATAGTCTTGGTTGGTTGATAGGTTTTTTCGGTGATGATGGTGGTGTTTGGTTAGCGTTGGGGAAGTTTCTGTGTAGTACAGATGATGGTGGTGAAAGAGTTGAAGATGGATACGGAGCTGGGATTATTGTGGGTTTTTTGGTTATTTCCAGGAATGCCGAATGGTCTTCAATTTTTGTGTCTTGTGCTTGATCCTCTTTGTAGAACTCCAGTGCTAACTTTGGACTGCTGGTCATTGCAGCAATGACATTGTTGCATTTCAAGCTGTGTAATGTTGATTTTGGGAAAAGTGATGAGAATTTGATAAAATTAGCATGAAGGGCAAGTGGGGCAAAATGCAAGAGAAAAACAGAACTGGAAAAGCCAATTTTAGATTGGACGATCCTATCATTTTAGTATTTTTGGTCTTTGATTTTTTTTTTTTTTTGTGTTTTTGTAATTTTTAATTAATTAAGACAATCAGTTTAATCATAAAAATAATTAATTTGGGATTTAAAGTCAAACATTAGATTTTAGGCTTCCATTGGACTTTCTAGCCTAAATGACTTGAACAGGAACCGGGTTTTAAGAAACTTGGATTCATAACTGAGCTTTAGATCTTTTAATTGGACTATCAAATCAGAATTCAAAATTGACCTAATAATGAAATTGAATTGGACCTAAATCGATGTAAAAATAATCTCAAATTAGTTAATTTAAATTAAAATTAGAATAAATCAAATCAAATTAAGCATAAAAATTTAACAAACTCAAATTGACTCAAATAAAATTAGGTGTTTATAATTATTTAACATTATGTATTATTGTTGATTTGTGAAATTTTTAGTTTTGGTACATGATACATAAGAATAAAGTATTGAGTAGAAATATTAAATTCTCCATAAAATTCAAAATACTTAGTTTGAATGCAATAAATTACTTATCGATCTAATGAGATATATTCGATTTAACTATCTCACAAGAAAAGATCATATCAATGATGATTCATTGAGATACGCATTTTAATTATTAGTGTCTCACACAAAACCCATCAATTTTTAATGACCTAAAGAGATAAATCTTAGTCAAATATCTCACAAAAAATTGTCAAAATTCATACACTCAATTAAGTATGCAAACCAAAATTATGAGCAATTTAAATTTCTCAATATAAGAAATATAATTAGTTAATATAGGTATTTGGCTACTGTCATAACGTCTAGATCCGGGGATCTATCGCTAGACATTGACTTTTTTGGGAGTCGCCACCAATCTTTTTTTATCTAGGTGCGATTGGCCATCTTAAAAATCTGTCCTTTCAGGGAACACCTAAGTTTAAGGGTCCCTAAAAGAATAGGTTCAGGCCTACAAACCAGAACAGAGTTCGGGAGTTCGGTTACGTGTGAGGAAGGTTATAGCACCTTCACAACGCCCATCAAAAGATGATACCAGCTTAAATTTGTGTTATCCAAAAGCTTTAAAATTTTACCAAGTAATTAATTATTGGAAATTTTTCTCAATTAACTCTAATACTTTTAGCAAAAAATTGAGAAAATTTCCTCACCTCAAGAGTATGCAAGAAAAACTACTGTTTCACTTGCAGAGGCTCCGTCGTCGGATTAGTCAAAGAAAAATTAAAATAGAAAGGAATGAAATAATGATTTTTTTTTTGTGTAGGGAAAATTGATACTTTCAACTTTTCCCCAAAAATATTTTTTGAAAATTTCGATTTTCAAGGAAAATTGATACTTTCAACTTTTCCTCAAAAATCCTTTTTTTGAAAATTTATTTCTAAGGAAAATTGATACTTTCAATTTTTCCCCGAAAATATTTTTTTTGAAAATTTTTTTTTTTAAGGAAAATTGATACTTTCAACTTTTCCCTAAAAATATTTTTTTTTGAAAATTTTTCATTTTTATTTAAAGAAAATAGAATAATAAAAAGATAAATAAAAATAAAAATAAATAAAGAAAAGTAAAACAGAAATAAAAAATAAAATAAAGATAAAAAGAATATGAGATAAACCTAATCTAATAAATAAATAAAAACACCTGGAGCGGCTCGGCTATCGGCTCGGCTCAAGGCAAGAAACGGCTCGGGGAGGAGCGGCTTGGCAACTCGGCTCGGCCCGGCTTGGAGGAGGGACAGCACGCGCGGGTCAGGAAAGCGGGTCGACCTCGGGTCGGGTCGGGTTCGACAAAAAGTGCGGATCTTCTGGTTACTTAAGGCCAAAACGACGTCGTTTTGGGAAGGTATAAAAGGCAATCCCCTTCGTTTTTCGGCAGAACGCTCATCCCCTCTCTCTCTCTCTTCTTTCCTTTTCCTCTCCCTTCTCTCTAAAAGCTGAAGAACACCGGTGCTGGATTCTGGAAAATGTTGCCGGAATCTGGAAATTTCCCCGGAAGTTGGTCGGAATATCACCGGTTTTTTGGGATTCTTCGCTGAAAACTGGGCAGGTCATCGGAAACTTCAATGTTCGCCGGAATTGTTGCCGGAAAATTCAAATTTCGTCGGAATTTTCGCCGGAATCTGGAAATTTCTCAGAAATTTCCAGAAAAATTTTTCGCCAAAAATTTCTAAAATTTTTTTTCTCATTCCCAGAACACTCCTAAACTTTTCCTAGCTTCCTATACGCCACATTTTCTCTCAAATCAGTAACTTTGCTTACTGTTTTTTGTGTTTTTCAGTCTACTCCAGGGGTCCTTTATATAGGGATTGATCAGGAGTTTCTAATCAATCACAATTCCCCTTTGGACGGAAATTCAATCTTTGAATCTAGTCTGAACTCTTCTGATTGAATTCTCATTCCCAGTGGGATTCTTCAACTTTCAATCCCAGCCCTTCAAAATCAAATAAATAAAAAAAATAGATAATTTAGAAAAGATAGGATAAATAAAAAAAATAATAATCAGATAATCAAAAAGAATCAGATAAAATTAACAGATAATTTAAAAAAATAAAATAAGATAAACCCAAAAATAGATTAAAAATAATAATAATAATAATAATAATAAATAAATAATAATAATAATATAATAATATATAACTATATACATATAAATATATTCTAAATAAAAATAAATAAATACAGATATACAAAAAAGAAAAAAGAGAAAAAAAAAGAAAAAAAATACAGGATAAAAATTCAATTGGGCCTTACCCATTTGGGCCAGGCCCAATTGATCTGGGCCTGAACCTAATTGGGTATCTACAGCTACCAAAGTTACTCACTTATTAAGACTTACAAGATTTTTTCATGCGTAAGAACATGAATATTTTCAAATTACCTTATAAAATTGCCTACCCAAAGTAGGTTATTATGTTAAGTAGTTTGGAATAGACATGAAGTATCATGGTTGAGAGTATACTAGTCTAGAAAGTCTGTCTGCTTAAAGGGGATAAACTTTTTGAAAACTAGGATATTTTTATATTCATTTCATGTGAAAGGTGGCTAATAGCATATCATATTCTCTGCCCAAAAAGGAGTTTATGATGATGCATTTGGACTTTTTAGTTTAATTATAAATAATGCATCATGAACTAGTGCTAGTTGTACATATTGTTGCTTATATGTGAAAATTTGCATTCTTTTGTTTTGAATATTATAGTTGATTTTGGTGATAAAGATTAAGTAAATCTAATTAGAAACAATAAAAGGTGATTTAAAGCTTAATTAAGTCATGAGTGTTTTCTTACACATAATTATTAAGTTTTGAACAATTTTATTGATTATTGTCTGATTGTTAAAATATTGCATTTTGTAATTATAAAATATTGTCTTAGTAATATGAATCCATGAAAATAATTGTCACATGCATAATCAGTAAGTTTGTTAAGATTAAAATGCCATAATAAAATATTACTAATTGTTAAGATAATTTATTGGTAGTGTAGTATGCTAAGTATTTATATTGATTGAAAGCATGATTCATGAAGCTTGATTTGAAAACTTTTAAGATGCATAAAATGATAATGAGTATTCTAAGTTTTAACCCTTAGTGATCCATAGAGGTATATTCAAATTAGTATCTCGCTTAGAACGATAACATGTATAAATAGACATAAGAAAATTAGTAGAACTATAATGATTATAAAATTTCTTATGGTGTTAAGGAATTGCTCTAAATTACAAAATGCGATTACTTGCTCAAATGAGGTGATTATAAGATTTTAATTTAGAGATAATTGTGAAACATTTTTTTATGAAGTGAAAATATACATAGACCTAAGGAATTTATCTACCCAAAAAGGGTATTTTTTGAAAATTTTTGTATTTTTCTTGTTTTAAAAGTGTGATTACACAAAGGGATAATGTTTTCCTTGAAAGAAAGTCCAAAGTTAAACTTATGATGTAGCACCTTAATTGTTTTGATAAAACTAATAAAGATACTGAATTGATTAAAGTCTTATTTGATTGGCCTTCGTACTCAAGTTAGTATGCTTCGATTCTTGTCATCATAGGTTAATGTCTACCATTAATGATAAGTTCTTGGATGTATTATACAATATAGTAAATGTATAAATTTTAGTCACTTTAATTTATTACATTTGAGGATACATATTTATTGTATAGTGTCTTATAATAGCCAAAAGGGTTAGCTTCCACACAAGAAAGTTTTAGACTTATTATGATATCTCAATTTGTCTTAAGTAAAGTTAAAAGGTGTATAGTGTCTTATGATAACCAAGTGAGTTAGCTTTTACACAAGAAAGTTTTAGACTTATTATGATATCTCAATTTGTCTTAAGTAAAGTTGAGAGTTGTTGAAAAATAATTCATTTAATAAATATTTATTTTGGTTGTTTAACTTTCAATTAAATTATTGGTTTGATAATCTTTGTTAATACTATCAAACCTAGTAGTTATCATTTTTTAAGGGTATATTTGTGGTCATTTGTTGACAATGTGTTTTTTTTTTTAAAAAAAAAAATTTAATATTTTCTTTTGAGAAACTCACATGCAAGGGAGAGAAAATTATTTTGCACTTATCATACATATGAGAGTTTTGAAAAATGAAGTTTTGTGCAAATAAGTAAACTATTTGTTTTGTTTTTATTGGTTCAATTTCTTCCTTGATAGTTTTCCTCACCATTTGTCAGTTTAGTTTTGAGAAAGAACAAGAATTTTATCATTTTCTCTCATTTCACTTCCCTTGTTTTGAACTATATGTGAATTAATTTTGATAGTTATTTCAAATAATGATAATATAAAAGTTTTATTTTTATTATTATCATTATTATTTTATTAATGCCAAAACTATTGTTTTAAGGGAAGTGAAAATTAGAGAAAGTTCTTTTGCATATGTTTTAAAGTAGTAAGAACTCACAAATGTCCTAAAATTATTGTTTTGAAGATATTATATATGTTAAGGTTAGTGGGAGTTAATAGGCTATTGGTCTATACATGTTTTAGATATAAAAGATTGGTAATTCAATTAATTCCTAATTTAATGAAATGATCTCATGTTAAAACATTAAGAATTTTGTGAACATATGAATGTGAAATTTATTCATAATATATTAGTAATTCATAAGTGATTTATTAAAGTGGCATCATGGAAGTTTGAGAACAATAGTGATTATCACATTTGGCATAACGGTAGATAGTACATAATTTTGTTATGACTTCATTTATTGAAGTGTTTCTTATTTATTATTCAAAGTTTGATTGAGCATGTTTGTGATTCATTGGATTAGTGGGACTCATTGTAATTTGATTACATGATGACATATTTTCTATTGTGATGATTATGGTATTACAAAGCTTATAATATAGATATCTATAGGTATAAAAAATATAGCATGTTAAGGTATTGGGTTGATTATGGCAATGATGTATTGTAAATTTTGCTTTTGAGACCATTATTGTTTTAGGTTTCTTTATTTTGTTAAATGTATCAGATGTAATTATTAATTACCTATAAGATATAGTTTGATATGAATAAATCCATGAAATACCATCAAGTTAAGTAGACACTATTTTTTTATAAATACATCATAGTTGTTATTTGTATATATGTTTATTATTACATGTGCACATCTTATATTAACATGTCATATTATAAAATCTTAAAACTTGGCATTTGTCTTAAGCATGATTTTAATGTTATTTGGATATGTCTCATAAATGATACCAGCAAGTAATCTCAAGGATAAAAAGGAAACATACTGGCACATCTGGATACCATAGAGATTTTTCAACAAGACAAAAGGACTAGTAATGAAAATAACATATTGAGATTATATTTAGGTGTTTTTTTCTTGCTACATAGTCACACCACGATCAATTGTCGATGGAGTCTTTAGTACTTGTAACCATGGAATGGTCTTATGTCCCTAAAGGGTATAATGGCTGTCATGATTCAATATTAGATGGTTTTATTGGATAGGATCATTAAGATATTGTCTCAAGGGTTAAACTGTTTTAAAACTATAGTTACATCAAAATAAAGTTGATCAGCATAGAGTCTTGTTTTCTAAATTGTGTTTTCTTAAAACCAAACAACCTAATTAAATATTGTCTAAGTGAAAGAATGTTAGATTTTTCAATAAGTGGGCTACTATTAATTGTTGATTTTATAATTTAATAAAATAGATTGATAAATTTAGTCTTAATACAAGACAAGTATAAGAAGCCAAATAATTAATTGTGATCACTTATGTGTAAGCTTTGCACATCTTACTAGGTCAATATGATTTGGTGGTTGTATACATCTTTGACTCAGTAAACTTTTGATGATAAGGTTTCTAGAATTTTAATAATATTTAGGTAATGTCCCTTTTTTACTTTTAATTAATTGTATCTATCCATTAAGAACCACCAGTGAGAGAAGAGCGAAGAAGAAGGCTTAGTTTCTTCAAGAATTAAGGTTACTTCGACCGTAAACTATGTTTGCCCAAACAAATATGTAATATGATTGATTGATGTTTTAATATTCACATATGATTTTTAAGATTTAAGATTTAAGATAATACTTATAGAGCGTACATGAATTTTGAATCCAATATTCTTGCTTTAATTTCTAATCATCACTTGCTTCATATTTCACGTAATTAAGTTTTTTTTCTCTGCCCATTTTCTAATTATGGTGATGAAGAGGGGATAATAATTCATTTTTAAGGTGAAAACGGGTTTCAAATTTGAACTTTAGAGGAAGCAAACCTTGAGAGAGGTGTTGAGAGAGGTTGGCTGCAATTTTCTTAATAAAATAAGAAGATAAATTAAGAGTCATGACATTTAGTTATATTTTCATTACCAAATTGAAAAGAAAAGATATCCCATAGAAAGAAATAAGGCAACATGGAATCGGTTTTAAACCTGCTGCTTCTCTTTTGGGGTCAAAAATGGCACACGCTGATTTTGTCACGTGGATATTAGGGGCAGATAGAGAGAGAGAAGGGGGAGGTTTTTTTTGCTTTACATGAGACGTCTGCTTGAAGAAATAGAATTATGGGTGGCCACATATGTTAATTAGTCGTTTTTTCTTTTTTTTTTTTAAATATATTTTCATATTTATATTATATTAGTATATATTAGTGTACAATTTTTAGCTTTATGAATTCTACAGGGTGTCATTGGACCTTAAGTGTTTATCTTTCTCTCTCTGGTGTTGATCAATCGGTCTCCCAATAAATCATATTGCCCCATCTCCATTGTTCCATCCTTGTTTAACCTTTGAGTATTATTCATTCTTTTAAATTTTAGCCTTCTCTACATTAACTAGCTATTTTTACAAATCAATGCTGCCTTTAGACACAGGTTTAAAAAAACAAAAGAACATAAAAACTTACAGTTATTGTCCGACAAGTTTCCATGCAGCAGATAGATAAGCAAAAACCAAACTTAAGTTCCAAGCAACGCTTTTTTATTTTTTTTTTCTTTTAATAGAACTTCCTAAAGGAAATTCTTTGTCTCTTAAGATTTTTTAAGGTAGCTGAAGCTCTCTCTCTTTGCCTTAATTGAGGACAAGAGTTCAAATGTAGAATGCAAAGAATTAACTAAAAATTATATATAATCAAGAGTTTAGTTACTTTTATCTTAGTAGATTTAAATTTAAATTTTAGTATACGTAATTCTTTCTTTAAAAAAAATTATGATTTCTCTTATATATATATAAAGAATTATCTAAAAACTGAAAAGAGAATTTCATTCCCTTCCCAACCCTCAAGATAAACAGGCTTCCAAGCACCAAAGCTTTAGAGGAGACAAGCTAACTTTTCATTTTTTTTTTCTTTTATACTCTCTATTTCTCTTTTTGTCTTTCCTCACGGTATTATTTATTTTGGAGAGGCTAGCGTGGGATGGGAATAAGAGGAAGCCAAAGGAAATGACTTGGTGCAATGACTCCAGCGACGTGCAAACTATTGAGAGAAGCTCTTCTTCATCTTCTCAAAAAACTGTTACTCATCAAAGGCACAAAGATTACCTAGTTGCAACTTGTCCTTCATGCGGTCATCAGATCAAAGGCCGTGATCAGGTCATTAAATTTAGATTTAAATATATATAAACTTAAATTTCGTTCTTTGATATTATTAATTAATTGTATTATGAATATTTTCTAATTGCATTGATTTTGATCATGATTTTTAAATGCGGTTCACTTTTATTTGTTGCACTTGCACACCTATAAAAAATTGTTATTTTAAGGCGGGAATTCATGATTTGCCTGGATTACCTGCTGGAGTGAAGTTTGATCCAACAGATCAAGAGCTTCTTGAACATTTGGAGGGGATGGTACGGTCTGATGCTCGTAAGCTTCATCCTTGTATGGATGAATTTATCCCAACGATTGAAAGAGAGAATGGAATTTGCTATACTCATCCAGAGAAGTTGCCAGGTAATAATTTTGTTTGAGGATTCAATTATATATTTCTACTCAATTTTCAAATAAAAAAGATTATATATTTCTACTCCAACATCTATATACTTCTGAATAAAACATGAACAAAGAAAAAAAAAAAAAAGCAAGGTTGACGTCATTATATTTTGCAGTCTTGGAAATATGCTTTGGTGAGGTTAGCAATCAGAAATTTTGAAGAAAGAGAGAAATACAGAAGTCTTTAGGCTCTTAGTTTCAGAGAGTTATCAATATTACGAGTCTCTCATCATTTTGAACTTCAATATGCTTCATATTTAAAGTTAATTTTGGTTCAGCTATTTTCTTTTTGGAACTTGGGAAGTAAATGAAGTCCCTAAAGTAACTAAACCATCAAAATCTGGTGTTTTCATCAAGCAAAATAGAAAGATGGAAAGGATACGCAATTTTTCTTAGAACAGTGTTCCTGTCTTTTATTAACAAGAAAGGCTCGGAAAAACATTGGCAAATTCATTTGAAGGAATGGTTTACCATTCTCCTTGTTCGAAGAAACCTGCCAACTAACCTTTTTGCATACCATTTTCCGTAAAATAGAAATGAAGAAACCTTCCAACTAACCCTAGTAGCCTTTCCCATTAGCAATTAACAAATATTCCAACTAACCATAACAATTACTCAAGCCAAATCTTAGTTGCAATAGTTGTCAATGATGGTAACATGGTTCCTTCTCCTTAATTAATAAACCCTCTTTTTTTTTTATAAAAAGGGTTGCAACATGCGAAGTGAAGAAGTTATAGGTATTAAGATTCAAATCCAAATTTCTTAAGAAACTACATGAATCAATTGAGTTAATAAACTCTTTCTGATAATTGAGAAATAAATGATCTGCCATTTAATAATGTATCTTCATTGTGTATAGGAGCTAGCAAAGATGGCCTAGTTCGCTACTTCTTTCACCGACCGTCCAAGGCATACACTACCGGGACTAGAAAAAGAAGAAAGGTTCACACTGACACGGAAAGCGGCGAGACCAGGTGGCACAAAACAGGCAAGACCAGGCCAGTTTTTATCAGTGGAAAAGTTAAGGGGTACAAAAAGATACTGGTGCTTTACACCAACTATGGGAAGCAAAGGAAACCCGAGAAAACTAATTGGGTGATGCACCAGTACCACTTTGGCAACAATGAAGAAGAAAAAGATGGTGAGCTAGTTGTCTCAAAAGTTTTCTACCAAACACAGCCTAGACACTGTGGTTCAGTAAAGCACTCCTTGCCCTCAAAATCAAAGGTGCTGCAGTGTACACAAAGGTTCTCATTTCATTTCCTTTGATCAAGGTGGCCAAACTAGGGCCAAGCCTAGTCAGTTACTTCCCCATTTTGCAGTCCATGATGGGTCTTTTATTCCTTAATAAAAAGAAGGATCCATGCAAGGAAAAAAAGGTGATAGTCTACTTAGTATATATATGGACTGTGGGGGCAAAACCAAATAAGCATTAATTGGTAAAATAATATAGAGTAATATACTTATGTGTTTAGGGGAAGCAAATAGGTGAGGAAGAATAAGGAAAGCTTTTATAGCTTGTTGAGGAGGAGAAGAAACATTCTTCAGCATGGAAGAATATGAAGATGATGGATGCTTTTTTTTTTCTTTTTCTTTTTCCTTCCTCCTTTAATGGATGCTTTGTACAGTTTAAGCAGCAAGGGGTAATTAAATGTGTCATATGCAAGGTCCATCCAACTTTACTCTTTGGAGAAGTTAACTTTTGGAAACGGTACAAAGGTGTGATACTTGCCACAACTACCAGTCTAGTAGCTAGGTTTCTACTCAACCCTTTGCTCTTTATAATGTGGCAATAATAAACTAAGAGTATATATTTGCCCTTTATAGGTTTTTATTCAACCCTTTGTTCTTTATAATGTGACAATAATAAAATAAGAGTATATATTATTTTGCCCTTTAAAATGTATTTTGAACATTTCAATTCCAATTATTTATTTATAACTCTATCTATTTTTACATAGTTATCTTGATCACGAGATTAATGTAATTAAGAGTACTTAATTATCCTTATAACCGTGCACTGCAGCATTAATCGTTCTTAAGCATCAAATCTGTTCTGTTCCGTTCTGTTTTTTTCCTTTCTTTTTTTTTTTTAAACTTTCATTTTTATTGGTACTTATCTAGAATTAGTACGTTTAAATAAGCTGCTAGGGTTGAAATTTCAATGTCAGAGTAGGGGTTGTCACTGTGATACCTTTTTCTGTTACTGCAATCCAATCTAGAACAAATTAACAGCTTGGGTTTAGCTCATTTAATTGAGATTATTAGTTAATTTAAGCTTGGTGAGACCGGCATTAATTAACTACATATGCCATTCAATTAATATGATTGTAAGAGTTAATTTCAGCATTTTAAAAACTAGTATCAATAATTGCAGCTCAAAATAATTTGCATAAGCCTTTTTCTTGCACAATGGATTACTATTTACTTGTCCAAATAGTTCTGTCGATAGTAAACTTAATTTCGGTAGTGATTACATCATCGGTTAATAACCTCATATATAAACTGTTAAGTTGAATCAAATAGTACTACTTGAATAACAATCGGCAAAACAAATTCCAAGCAACAAGAAACTCGTCATTATTTAAAACTTAATTCTTGATTATAAAAATTATCTTATAATTCCAAATACCCAAGTCATACCTCAGATGTAGCATTTTATGTACAGAACTTCACTACTACTTCTTCAAAGAGAGTAGCACTATTTTTCTAGGCATTCAAAATTACTTTTTTTTTTCAAAACCATGGATTTATTAATGGTTAATAAGCATAGTACATAACACTGTACCAAAAGCTTAACTACCAAAGAAGAGACCAGATATCAGCAACAAACACATTACAATGACCATACTCAATTAAAACGACATTACAATACAAAAGTGCCTTACAGAATACCACCATACTATAAATTCTACATCCTGTAATAAACCAGTAACTTTGCCAAAGTACACTCCCTAATCAAGTCAATCCATTTGGCTCCAAAACCCATAGATTCCACCTTTCATCAGCTTCTCAGAATTCCATCAAAAAAATTTAGCAGCTCATCCTTTTTTTCCAAAGCAAAATTTTTATTAATAGCAGGTTAAAAGTAACGGTCAAGAAATCCACCCAACATCAACCAAAAGGATAATCGAGATTCTAGAATAATAATATAAACAATACACTACAGGACGTAACCCTTCAACCCCTGCTACTATAGAAAACATAAAGAATGCAGGACTAAAATGATATCCAAAAGCAGAGATACACTGGCGCAAAAAACCCTTTACCACCAAATTGTGAACCTCTCAACTCTGTCCACCCCAGCATTAGCTAGAGCCTAGAGCATCAGCCAACCCATTTGCCTCTCAATATCTCTTCTGAAAGCTGACCTCACATTCTCTGAGTTCATAAAAGTCTCAAGTGCCACTTTAATAGCTAAAAGTTCTGCCATATGCTCGACACAAAGAATATTGCCAATATATTTGAAATATGATCTCAAAAAAAAAAAAAAAACTCATCTCAATGGACCAGATTTATCTCTCGCTGAGCCATCTCATTAAATTTCTGCCCTCCATTCCCAGGCGGAGATCATCATGACACAGATCTGTATAACCTCTTAGCAGTATAGGGAACATATACCATCGGATGAATCCACCACAAGGAACTTGAAACATTAATATCCTCCTTGATAGCTTTCAACCAGAACAAAGATAAGAATTAAACTAGAAATAACAACTCTTCCAAATTCAGCTTCTCATTATCAAAAGCTATCTCATTTCTCATCAACCACATAGACTAAAAGGCAGCCGCACTAGATGCTACCCACCAAGTTTTCAACAAGCTTTGAAAAGAGCACTCGAAGTAGAAACCGGTTTACAGAATCAAAATTTCATCCCATAAAACCTACTTGGCCTCAGTTTGGTAGGCAGCATATACATTGCATACCACTCTGTCAAGATTCCAACGAATAAACTTCCCTTTTGCCACCAATAAACTGTGGGAAATTACCCTCTGCTCCAACTAAAAACAGTTTTTATCCCAAAACCAGTAATAAACCACACGATAGGCCAATTGAAGTTGCACTAATCCAATAAAGAATACCTCTTCCCCACAAATTCAGAACATGAAAAACCTTTATTTCCTCAATCTTTGTTTCCTGAAATAACAACATTTACACTCAGTAGTGAAGAATTAGTTGCTTTAAAGTCCTCCTCTTAGCTTCAGTACCAATGCCTTGAATATTCACTCTAAGAATCCTCTCTATCTTTTAAGCCAAAATCACCAACTATAACACCCATTATGTCAAATGCAGAAGAACTAAAAGCACCATATAAATGCACTGCCTCAATGCCGATTACACCCTTTAGTTTGAAACGCCCAATTCATTTAGCCTTTCCACTACCAGATCATCATCGCAATTAGCTGAGAATCCCGATAGCTTACCCATATTCCACATGTCCTGAGTTCCTTCAAGGTAACTGTGAATTTATTCAAAAAATCCCCATTCGAGAGAGCTCATTAGCATAGGCCCTTCTAGATTCACCCCAGACTTGCCTTGCTTCTTCGTTTGCTTTCTGCCTCTCCTCTTACTTTTTTCTATCATTTAGGATGCTATCCTCCAAATCTTTCAGTGTCCTTACTTTTCTGGTTCTATTCTTATCAATCAAAGGGCTACTTTTCTTGATGATCGCCAACATGTTCTTTATTCGACCCTATGGGAAAACACTTATTTATAATTGGTTGTAATCTTGTAATCTATATATTTATATTTGTATCTCAAGAATTAAGTATTTGTGTCCCTAAAATTAAGGACAAAAAATTAGGATAGACAATCCCTCAATTATAGGATCAGTTTTAGGAATATTTAGTTTCTTAGTTTACTCATTAGTTGTTATGTATAAACCTAAGGTACTTGTATAATTCTTTATAAGCAGTTTTTCAATATTCATTCAGTTTTACTCTTAACTTTTCACACAATTTTATTTCTTAGTTTTTTTCACATGGTATCAGAGAGATTTAGGCTCTTATCGGGAAGAAAATTTTTTCAGCATTCATTGCTAAATTCTATTTCAGGCCTTCATAGCAAAAAATTTTTAAATCTTTCAGTCTTATTTATTCCTTCTTTGGCCTTCATTACTTAGAATCGTCTTTAGTTAAACCTTTACTATCAAGACTCGTTTCAATTCTGAGAAAGATAACCATACCAAAGATAGTAGAATTTACCACTACTACCCAATTTGAGGAAGTGACAACTAGTAAAACTATTGGAGTACCACAGAAGTCTCGAGAACAAAGAGAGTTCAACAGAGAAGAGATTGAAAAACTAAACAGCCTATTGAAAACTCTCAAAAAGCTTACTAGTTCTCCTTTTCACACAGTTTGATTTCTTAATTTTTTTCACATGGTATCAAAGATTTAGGCTCTGATTAGGAAGAAAATTTTTTTAGCATTCATTGCTAAATTCTATTTCAGGCTTCATAGCAAAAAATTTTTAAATCTTTCAGTCTTATTTTTTCCTTCTTTGGCCTTCATTACTTAGAATCGTCTCTAGTTAAACCTTTACTATCAAGATTCGTTTCAATTCTGAGAAAGATAACCATACCAAAGATAGTAGAATCTATCACTACTACCCAATTTGAGGAAGTGACAACTAGTAAAACTATCGGAGTACTACAGAAGTCTCGAGAACAAAGAGAGTTCGACAGAGAAGAGATTGAGAAACTAAGCAGCCTATTGAAAACTCTCGAAAAGCCTACTAGGGTATGTTCTTTGGGTAAGGTCTCTAGTTCAAGTAAAGCTTCTGATTCTCATGGATTAAATGTCTCAGTTAAGCCTATTACGAATTCTTGGGTCATTGACTTAAGAGCCATAGACCATATGACATATTCCTCACAGAAGTTTAGTACATATATCCTGTGTCCTAGTAATAAGAAAATTGTTGTTGTAAATAATTAACTTACTACAATGGCAAGATTAGGAATTGTTCATATTAATCCCTCGTTTAGTCTTAAAATTGTTCTTCATGTCCCTGGATTGTCTACTAATCTGATATCTATACAAAAACTTACCAAAGACATGAACTGCAAAGTGAACTTTTATCCCTCTTATTGTAAATTTCAGAACTAGAGTTCGGGGAAGAGGATTGGACTTGTTAAGGAGAAGGATCGATTATACTATCTTGAGACATCAAACAACACAAGTAATATCAAGAATAGTTTACCTTTGTTATTTCTTTTTGAAAAATCTCCCAATAAGATAAAATCTAGCTTTATCATTTTCATCTTGGACATCTTTCTTTTGGAACTTTGAAAAACAAGTTTCTTTCTGTGTTCAAAGGATTAAATGTTGAAAATTTTAATTGTGATGTTTGTAAACTTGCAAAGCATAGACGTGTGTTTTTTTCAGTTAGCAATAAAAGAAGTTCTACTCCTTTTTACTCGATTCATAGTGACATATAAGGTCCCTTTACAATTCTTAATATTTCTTTCATAGATGATTGTATCAGGGTCTCTTGGATATTTTTACTTAAATCCAAATCAAATGTCAATAGTATATTTTTAAGCTTCCAAAACATGATCTAGAATCAATTTGGAGTGAAAATCAAGAGATTTAGGTCTGATAATGCAAGAGACTATTTCAACTAAAGTTTATCTACCTATTTTCAAAAAGAAGGGATCATCCATGAGTCATCTTGTATTAATACTCCATAATAGAATGAAGTGGCAGAGAGAAAAAATAGTCATTTACTAGTCACAATCTGAGCTTTACTTTTTCAAGCAAATGTACCCAAATTCTACTTGGGAGAAGCTGTTCTCACTGCCACACATTATAAATAGGTTACCTTCAAGGGTTTTGAGATTTAAAACTCCTATGAAACTACTCTCACAATTCTATCCCAACTTTAATACCACCACAAACAACTTCACACCTAGGATATTTGGTTGTACATCATTTGTTCATGTTCATAGTCACAATAAGGGGAAGTTGGATCCTAGAGCAATTAAGTGTATTTTTGTGGGATATTCATCAACTTAGAAAGGGTATAAGTGCTATCATCCTCCTACCAAAAAATTTTATGTGTCTGCAGATATCACTTTTAAAAAAAAGTAAATCATTTTTTACTCAACCTTATCTTCAAAGAGAGACTTCATTCATGGAAGATAAGGATAAAGACTTCTTTTTGCTTGATTTGTCCTCCTCTTCAACATTTTCACCCATTAATTCTTTAAGTTGAAACTTGTTTCTTTTGAGTCCAAGTCAAATACTGAATTCGAGTCTAAACTCATTCCAAACACAGAAGATATGACAAAGGATAATATTGTTTTTTATTCTATGAAAGAATTATAGGTGTACTCAAGAAGGAAAGTTTCATATCCTAAACCAGTGCAAGTCCAAGAACCTGATCCTAACTTTGGAAATGAGGTAACTACAGTTTTTGACTCTGTTTCTCAAAATGAGTATGAATCTCCTAAAACTATAACTAATGAATATGATCTGCCTATTGCCATTAGGAAAGGAACCAAAGAATGTATTAAGCATCCACTATACCTAATCTCTCATTTTGTATCATTTGAAAAATTCTCACCATCCCACAAAAATTTTCTTATGAGCTTAAACACTATTTCTGTTCCAACTACATTATCCGAGGCATTATCCAGTGAGAAATGGAGGCAAGCCATGAAAATAAAAATAGAGGCTTTAGAGAAAAATAAGATATGGGAACTGATAAAGTTGCCTAAAGGCAAAAATTCAGTTTGGTGTAAATGGATTTTAGATGGTACTATTGAAAGGTATAAAGCTAGGTTAGTGACTAAAGGCTATACTCAAACTTATGGAGTGGATTATCAAAAAACTTTTGCTCTAGTTGCCAAGATGAATACAGTTATGATTTTGTTATCATTGGCTACAAATTACAATTGACAGCTTCAATAATTTGATGTAAAAAATGCTTTTCTATGTGGTGATTCAGAAGAAGAAATATATATGAAGGTTCCATCGGGATTTGGAAGTCATCTAGAAGAAAACAAAGTATGCAAGCTGAAAAAGGCTTTATATGACCTTAAACATCTCCTAGGGATTGGTTCGGGAGATTTGCCAAAGTGGTGCCAACAATAGAATATAAACAGAGTCAAGGAGATCACAATTGTTCTAGAGAATTTAAGATAAAAGAGCTAAGAAAATTGAAGTACTTCCTAGGAATTGAAGTAGCTAACTCACGGTATGGTATTTTCATCTCACAACAGAAATATATGATAAATCTTCTGAAGGAAACTGGGAAGCTCGCATGTAAACCTGCAAGTACCCTTATAGATCCTAATCATAAACCTGGAGAAGCTAATGAAGATGCTATTGTAAATAAAGAGATGTACAAAAGATTAGTTGGAAGACACATTTATCTCTCACATACTAGACCTAATATATGCTTCTTGAAATTGTTTTTGCTTATAGAGCTACTGCTGCTTCTGTTGGGTAGTCTCATGCACCAATGGTGACTTTATCTCATTGTCTCTCTCTTTGGCACTTGCTTCTACAAAAGCAATACTGGGTATGGCATCATCTCTTGCGACACAATCCTTCACATAGTGGCATTATGTACTTTGTGGTTCATGTATTAGGTATATAAAAAATATCCACCCAGCTAGCAATGGTTTGAGTGAACTAATTAATGAAGCCCCTGAATAATCTGTACTTGCATGATTTTAGATAAACATGCTCGACAAGAGGCATGTCAAGGAGAAAATCTGCCTGCTGTATGTTTCCTATCAGAAACAAAAAAAAATCTGAAAATGTATGGAAGCAGAGACATAGAGAAAGGAAAAGTTTGAAACAAAAATCAGATAACAGAAGTTTTGATGAGTAAATTATGTTAATGAAGAAAATATACAAAAGAAACTTGTTGCAACAAGTAATTGTTTCATTGCTAAGTTCTCAACAATTCTTCCTTTGCAACCATTACCAGCAGAGATATAACAACATCAGGCCTGCATTTTGAATCTCTACTAAGTTCATTTGAGGTCATTGATGTGAAGCACACTAAAAAATGAATAAAAAGGTCAACTGGTATGTCTTGTATTCACAGTTGGGTAAACTTAACTAGTTTATTATATAGTTGTCCATAGAATGAACCTCATGCTTTAGTTAGAGAGAAGCACATTTACTACAAAAGCATGCATTGGGCTCTTTTTCACTATTGGCTAAGTTAACAGAATTCATGTCATCATAAGCTCTCTTGCAAGTCTATTAAATCTTCACTTGAGCTAATATTGACCAGTCATAGTAAATTATACAGGTAAAATCTTTTCATATTTCAAGGCAATTGAAGCATGAAAAAGTTTTCAATACTCTTAAATCTTCACTAAATGGCCACATTCTCTTCAATAAAATAAGCATGATATTGTCTAAGAAGAACAAAATAGAAAGCTCTAAGTCATCAGTGGCAAATTCTGACACAACTAAGTTCATTAAGGGAAAAAGAAAGAAGGCCTAACTCTTTGATCATAAGTCTTGATCCCTTCAGCATCGATCAGCAGAAGACTATATTCAGTTCCATCAAGTGTCCTCTTCAATGGGGCATGCCAAATCGAAAGCCGATGAGTTGATGCAACTTTAAATCCATTGCTCTTGCCGAGGATCTAGAACACATTCAAAATAGATGCAGCCTTGTTAGCCAATATCTTTCTGTTAGTAGAGTCAAACCAGTAGTTGAAAACTAGTGTAATTATTTGATTTAACATCATATCAATTGTTATCATATATTATGTGAATTTCAAGCAGTTTTGATACTTTTCCATTGCTTCACCAGCCATAATCATCTAGCCAAAACGATTTTAGAAGAAAATACATAAAAGACACCAGAATGTGAAATGCTTTTACCGGAAAGCCTATCTTCCATTTGATTCCAAAAAAGAAACGAATGAGAGAAAAATAAAGGGCAACATTAACAGACCCAAATGCTTTTACTTTTGTTTAAATGTAAATAATTAAAATAATTTACCTGGTTCAAAATGAAGATTTTGCCTTGACGACCAAGGCCACAAACAGAGACAACGTCAATGGGTCCCTTGATACGCCTAAGGGCATCGACGGCTTCTGGTTTCAGCTTGAAGTTCCTGTTGTCGTCCCTGTAAATTAACCGCATTGGCTTTCCATGTCATTCAACTGCTCCGTCCCAGTTCTGATCATCATTGCTTGTGAGTTTGGTTTCTGAAAATTGAGTTTTTGATTGATTTCGTCCTGTTCTCTCTCTCTCTCTCTCTCTCTCTCTCTCTCTCTCTTTGGGGTTAAAGAGAGTGCTCGAATATGGAGAGAGAAGTAGAACGATATGAGCCAGCCAGACAAAAAATCTGTTTGTGTGCGCGCGTGTGTGCGTGTTTTCTTTTTTTTTTTGTTTTGTATTTTTAAATCTGATTACATTTACAGCCTGCGATTTACTGGTGTATTTTTGTTTTCAATGATATTGGTAAACAAAAGCACACGATTTCAATGAGTAAGATTTTGTTTTCGATGAGTATTTTACATCGTTTGTTAAGAGCAGACAATTTTTCAGCTTAATTGTAGATTGTAGACGGGCTGGATTTTTTTTTTCCAGACATGATAGGTGAAAAATACTTCCTTTTTCAATTTCATTTTCTTCTAAGATTCGGCAAATCTTCTAAGTTTGGCCGTTACATTGAGAGAGTTAAAAAGAGAATCGCTTTTTTTTGGTTCTATCATCGAAGATTTACAAACAAAAATTAGACAATTATTAGGTAGATATATGTAAGTCACACACTACAAGAAAGACTATGGTCATTAGCTCACATATGCTAAATAGGTTTGCTTAAGAGGAAAGACTGGCGTGTTTGGCCCAAGAGAAGATGAAAAGAAAAGTTAGAACGTTGATATCCGTAATCAATAAGCATGTGAAATTAGATGCCATAAGAAAGGCCAAAAACAAGGGCTCTGCCTATAACTTGTGCTCATTTAACTCAGATTTTATAATCGTCTTGCCATGGTGAGTTAAATTTTTATTTGCTAGGAAAATATTCATGGAAATACCATATGAAAAAAAACAGTTCTCAATTCAAGGTGGCTAACTCGTAGAGCATAAAACTGTACGTTTGCCAACAACAGGAAATGAGTTTTAGAAGCTACGACAAAAACCAGAAAGATTCAAACAGAAAGCATAACCTCGCATTTAAAACGGAGACAGTTAACAGTATGGTAAGAATATTAGAAAAGGGAAAGACCAAAAAGATTCAATGCCTTAAAGCTTATCAGCTGATGGGCTAGATCATTAAGTTCAATTAAAACGAATCATACTAGCAGGCAGAACAGAACAGAGACAGGTTGAGTAGTATCACTCCTCCAGAGGCCGGTGAAGATAATTATTAAAAAAGATGCTATTGGATTTAATATAGAAGAGTTAAATCAGGTCCTTTTGGGGCATAAATAGAGATTTCCATGATCAGTTGATCACCTAGTTCCATCCATCAAACTTCTAACACAGTGAGAGTATAAAATCTTAGAGAATGGGCTTCTTCGATATTTCCCACAAATCAAACAATAGTTTCCTGCAGAAATTGGCATAAGATGGCAAAAACCAATACTTTAAAAGTTTAAACAAAGCACAAATTTTTGCCGTTAACAATCTGAGAAAAGAAGGTATATTTTGTATTCCCAAATGCCAAACTTATAAAAGAAAATGATGTCAAAAATTACCCTGCTAATTATTCTTCTTCTTTCTGAAAACATAAACATCGGTCTCCTCGTAAGCGTAATCAGCGTGCAAATCCTGATGAGGAACCTTCTCGATCACGAAGACCTTTTCACACATTTCCCAGAATAGCTTATCAGCTTCCGGTGATCTCAACTGGTAACCTAATAGAACCACCCCGTCATCTGCAACTAACGCCTCCATGGCACCCACTAGATGGCCCACAGATTCCTCGATGTAAACCACGTCAGCCGCGATTACCACATCGAACGGTGGATTAACGGCCCTGATCTGATCCTTGTTGTTCCAGTAGAGAATTGATGTCTTCAGGTTCTTGCCCAGAACGGGCTTGTTGCGTTTGAGGTTGTGTTTGAGCGCTGGCATCACTGGGGATATGTCGGTGAGAATGAGGTCTTGGAGACCGAGCAGGTGGAAGGCCATGCCGGCAGCTCCACAGCCGGTTCCTAGTTCGATGGCGCGGCGACGGTGGCTGTGGAAATCGAGGAGTTCGGAGTAACGGTTATTGTTGCCGGTGGTGGTGGGCGAAGGCGGTGCCCAGCGCTCGGCGAATTTGGCGAGGACTAAGGAACAAGGCCAGACGGAAGTGCCTACATGGAAGGAGCCGTTGTCCTGTTGGATAGATAGGCGGGAATCGCGCACTTGCAGCTCTATCACCGGTGAGTCAGTGAATTTCATTTTTGCTTCTCTACTCGCGCCTCGCGTGCTTCGGCTTCTTCCTCAGACTCAGTTCAGTTCAATGGCTTTGATTACGCTGACTTCCAAATGCTTTCGTACCTTTTTGCCGACTTGTATTGGTTCCTTCTGATTCTGATTGGGTTGGTTTGGGGTTTGGGTTTGAAAGGATTGGTTGGTTGGATTAGGTTTGTGATCCAAGGAGTAGATAGGATTGATTTGGACTCAATTTTGGGCATGGCTGGCTAGGAGGGTTGTTGTAAGGCTAATCTCAAGAGTGGGCTATTGGGTAGTTAATGCTTTTGGGTACATAACATAAGGTTTTGGGTCTTAAGAAGGTGATTGTTTTAAAAATAGGAATTGTTCCTTAAAAAAAAAAAAAAAAAACTAAAAATAGATACTGTTGTAAACAACAATATGGTTTCCAAATATAGTTTCGAGTAGAGACAAATAAAGAAATTAAAATGCAAAATAGGGATGTTGAGATTTTCAAGCATAAATGTATTTCAAAACGAGATTAGTATGAAAATAAGCAACAATATTTATCATGATTTAATCACAGTCTTTACATTTATGAACAAAAAAAAATTATTATAAACGTAGAAATTATAAAAAATACAAAATATTAATAAAAAAATTAATTTCGAATCTCGACATATTAACTTTCCATATTCTTTAGAGTTTAAATTCATGGAATATCATTATACCATTAAACATAGTGTTTTCTTCAAGTTTTTCTCATATCCCTACAAATCCACAAGAGAAAACATGATGTCTCTTTCATAATTTTAAATACTAAATCTAAAGATTAAGACGCATTTCATATTTATAAAATTCCATCCACGTAAATATGACGTTTCTTTCATAATTTTAAAGACTAATTCTAGAGGCTAAGAACCATTTCATATTTATAAAAATCTCATTACATCTCTCATAATTATAAAGGCTAAGACCCATTTAATATTTATAAAAAGGTTATTACGTGATCACCAAGGATTCATATTCATTAAGAACTCTTTGTTTAGCTAATGAGACTTTGGTTTGAGGGAAAGAAGTAACATTAAGATCTTAATATTTTAGGTTCAAGTCATACCATATGGGAGTTTGATTCAATTTTATTTTGTATTTATTCAATTATGATTTGGTTTATTCGTTGATTTGTTTGTTTGATTATTCAATTATAAGTATTATATATAATACTTAATTATGATAGTAATTTCTAAAAAAAAATATCTCTTAGCCATTAAGTATATTAATTTATTGTTTAAATAAACTTAATCATTAATATTTTTTAATCAATCAAATTTTATCGCAATTCATGATTCTCAATCAAAATTTGAGTGAATATCTAACGAGAGATAATGTTACATTGTAAAGTCGCAGGTATTTAGTGAAAAGGTACTGTAAATGTTTTGCTTTTGAGCACAACGTTCTTTCTTTCTTGGTTTGTATAGGAAATAGTATCACATCACCAAAATCAACTCCTTTTCTTTTTTTTTGCCTTTTAAACTTGTAAAGTAAAAAAGAAAAAAGAGTTCTGCTAACATGTTACTTATTTCTAAATCCTACCCTACTTCCATAGATGGCATGGGATGCTTCAATTTCCGCTCAGTACTCTTCTTTTTAATTAGATGAAGATGGTAATGCATGTCCACTTTTGACTTGTTTGCAATTTCTATTTCATATGGGAAAACGGTCAGTGGCATAAACCAAAAGAGCAAAGGGAGCTTGTAGATAACTTATCTTAGGCTATAACAAAACAAGGTGTAAGTTTGCCTTCTTGTTGTATCAATTTGATCCAGCCTTCAATATGGCTAATATTTGAGCGTCCATCACATACATTCTCTTAGTTAATATTTTAGGTTAAAATTTTATATTTTAATGTATTCATGATCTTTTTTTCTTACTAAACCTGTCCTTTTGAGTTGTATTTTTTTTTTCAAGACTTTTTTATGCCATGAGAAATAATTGTAGTCAAAATTTACTATTTCATGTATTTATCTCTTCATTATTTGACCTTTAACAAAAGTTTAAACAGCTATGCACTTGACATTAGGTATGATGCTGGGTTAAGAAGTCAACTGATTCTGTTGTCAGAAAGACAAAGTTAATAAGTTAATTGCATGTGTCTGGCCTTGCTTCTTTAGCCGGTTACCAGGCACAAGTCTTAACTTTCGCTATTTAAATTAGACATATCGCTTGTACAAAAATTAAAAAAAAAAAAGACATATCAGTGAGAATTCATTGAAGTACTGGGATAACATATATATCCTGCTACTTTAGACCTTTAACAGTTCTTGTTATGAGAGCATAATTAATTTCATGAGAAATTTTATTTCTTCTTTTTAATTAAAGTATTTTATTCATTGGCTTATTAGATTAGCTTCAAAATAAACCCAAATTTAGAGAAGTTAATTAGGTGAGCATTATGGATGGCCTTTGTTATCTTAAATCAGAATTTAATACAATATTTCTTTTGCGTTTTGTGTCTATGGAATAATCATGACAATGTGGTTTTTTGGGAAAAGAAATACCGTAAATATTATATGACTCAGATTGATTATGGAGATTCACACTTTTTTTTTTAATTAGATGCAAAAGTTTTTGTCATAATGTTCAAATATGAGAATATACTCATTAAATATAAAAAAAACTATAGTTATCATCAATCTTTTTTATCTAAGTGTAGCTTGTCACCTATGTGAATCTATTCCTTTTAAAATTATCCTAAATGTAAACTAAAGATCCCTAAAAAATATATATTATGGTCATATCAACAAAACTAAGTGTAGGAGTCGGTTATGTGCAAAAAAAGATTTTAATATCTCATTACACCCAAAATTGATACCAAATTAATTATATATTATCTTACCTAAGTTTTAATCAAAAATGATTTTTTATCATGTAAATAAATTAATTCCAATACCTTTATTTATTTACATAACATTGACATACAAAAATTTTATAAAAAAAATCATGCAATAATATTATAATTAAATCATGCAAATATTATGCTAATATAAAAATCATACCAAAAATCATGAAAGGATATTCTGCAATAAGTTAAATTTGTAAAAGCTATCATGTAATAAATATATAAAATCATCCACTATAGGAGAAAATATTTTTAGTGGCATTTTTTTTCATTTTTAGTGACATTTATAAATACCTCTAAACGATTCATAATGTTTGTGAAAAATACTGTTAAAAGCGTCAATTACACCTGCATTAGAGAATTTAGTAGTGTTTTCGAGAAAAATGCTGTTAATTTTGGTTTTTCGACAATGTTTTTAAACATCGTGAATCTTTAATTTAGTGGTGTTTTTTGCTATAAATGCCACTAAATCCGAAATTTAATAATTCTTTTCATTTCTTTCAATACTTGCTACAATAATTAAATAAAAATTGAAAAAAATAAAAAATAAATTAAAATTTATAAACTGAATATTATAAATATTTAAATGTCTAAATACATAATTTATTTCAGTATGTAACCACAAATTTTAATACAATAACATTCAAATTATTTTAATACATTATGCAAAATTTTAAAATGTATGAAATTGATGACTTCTAAGAGTTAGGGCACTGCCATTTGCTAAGAGCTATATCCACAGTAGTTAGATGGTGTTGGACCTAATTCAAAGCCTCAGACTTGTGTCAGCAATTTTTGTGAATATCTAATCTTCCAGATCTTGCATGCAATTTAGTAAGAAGTAAAGAATTAAAATCCAACCTTTCACTAATAATGTTTCATGAAAAAAAAAAAGAATGTGATTATATAAAAATCATAGCATATGTAAAGAGTTCAGAGTTTTAAATTTGCCAGAGTAGAAATCAAGATATGTCTAGAAACTTCCACATGATTAAACAATTTTTTAAAAAATTGATGTTATTTAGCAATTTATAACTTTACACACTACTTCATAATTTAGTCAAATATAATAGGATGGCATAAGCTAAACAAAGGACAATCAATTAAAGTGCTAATCTTAGTTCTATAAAAAGAACAAATAGGTAAAATGGAGGAAGAAAAAGTAACTTCAATTGGAAAGAAATAAGAGATGGCAAATCTATGTACTCTTATTACTCACAAGCATTTGGTAAAGTAATTTACCAAGGAATGGTGTGAGGAAATAGAGAAACCTTTCATCATTTTGACTAACTAGCATGATTTTAATCCTATTTTGCTCAAACAAGCAAGCCATTCTTGGTATTACTTTACTGTACTTTGAAAGGATGAATTCTTACTTTTAAAACTTTTCTAAACATTTTTAGACATAATTTTCTAAAAGAGATCATCTATAATAGATAATGCAATTGTTGATTAACTAGTACCTTGTTCTTCATTTTTAAACACTTCAAGCATAACAAACTCAATAGTCGCTTTAATTCACTGATATAGCTAGGATGATATATTGGAATTGGTAATTCAATATATCCAAAATGACCTGAAAGCAATAACATAACTAAAAGGATTGGCTTTTTGAAAATATTCTTAATCACATTATCTTCCTTCGTTATAAGTACTTTTTTTTGTCACATTTTAACTTTTATACATTACAAGGATAAAAGTAAAAACTTACACACCTTCACATTTTCCAAGTTTAGAAGTACCACACACATTACATTTACCAAATTCAGAGGGTAAACTAAGGTAGGAATTTGAAAACTGACTATTGTAGACATCTTATTTTGTCTAGATTTTTTTCGAAATGAAAAACGGATCGTTGACCATTAATTGCGCCCAAATGGAAAGTTTCAGGCTCGATAACAAAGATTTTATTTTATTGTATTTTTGGTTTAATATTATTTAATATTATATTATATTTTTATTTTATTTTATTTTATTATTATTTGTTTTTTTTCAAAAAGGTCAAAAAGTAAGAAAAAAAAAAAGTAAAACAAAAGGGTTAAAAAAGAAAAAGGAAAGATTGAACAAATTGGTCGAAAATTTTGGGATTTGGGATTTGATGATTTTGAAATTTAATTACAAAATCAATTCATAGCAAGCTTAGAATCAAATCACAAATCACGAAATTTCAATAAGGTCATAATCAATTTGATGTTCAGAATTAAAGGGATTTAATTCCTATAAATGAACAGAAACCATAAACATGCAAGGGGAATTCACGGAGAGATAAAAATTGTTAAGCAAACAAAAAAATATCAAAGTTTGTGTGTTTTTGAACTAGGTTTCTCTAGAAGAAAATTTTAGGTTTTTTCTATTCTGTGGTTTTTGGAAATTTTGGAAAATTTTTTTTAGTTTTTAATTTTGGGAATCGGTGGAAGATACAAAAAATTAGAGGCTTTGGATTCATTTTTGGGTTTTCTTGGTTTGTGTTGTTTAATTAGCTTTTTGGAATTATAAAAAGTTTTTAGGGTTTATTTTTTTATTTGAATTCTAGGTTGATGTTTTTATGTTTGGCTTCAATTTTTGGGATCTAATTTGAAATTTTGTTTTTTTTTTTTTTTTTTTGGGAGGGGTTTAGGATGAATTTTTGAAGTTTTCGACAGGGGTTTGCGTTCTTCAATTGATTTTCCCGATTGTCAGACGATGACTAAACGGCCATCTTCTGGGTTCATAAGGGTTTCTGGAAAACATGAAGTTTCCAATGGCCATTTGAATTTCATGGTGTTGGAAACTAGGTATTTGGTCGATTTCTATAAGAGGATGAAGGTTTCAATTGAATCTTCTAGAAAAAGGCCAGAAAGTTTTTTCTAAAGAAGGAGAGGACCAGGCCAAGTTTGAGGAAAAATAAATGATTTTTGACTTATATAGCATAATCAAAAAGGCATTTTTTGGAGTAAGCAAGGACCCATTAGCCCACACATGACCTACATATCGACCCAATGAGGATCTAACTCGTAACATAGGTATTCTTTTTCTTTTTGTTTATTTTCTATTTTGATTTATTTTATTTTATTTTTCTTTTTTATATATATTATAGTTATATTTATATTTTATTATTTTAAATGGTTGATTATATTAATGTGATGAAATTTATTTTTACATAATGTTTTTATTAGTTTATTTTAGTTCGTATTTTGGCTTAAATTTATTATATTTGCATGATATTTTATATTAATTGTACAATTATTGATTGATTGCATTTTATTGCATGATAATTAATGCTATTGCATTGCATGATATATTATATTATTAATGTATGTTTGCATGATGATTTTTTTTGTTATTTTACTTTTTTTTCTTTCAAATTAAAAAAAAAAAAAAGTTTTCAAAAAATGTTTTTTAATCTTAACAAACTATTAGAGGCCTTGAATTTTAAATTAAATCTTACCAAACTATTGAAAATTTTAATACATTTACAAAAAAATCTCATCAAATTATTGGGAGATCTATATAACTTACCAAACTATTGAAGAATTTTACTGATTATTTTTTTGAATAAAATATGTTAATGAATCTGACGATAGAACCTCTTCAGAATGGGATACTAGTTTTCATGAATACTTCTGATGTGAGAGAATTATCTTAAATTGCTACCAAACTATTAGAGTAATTTTAAGATCAATTTTCAACATTAAATATTTTGGTAAATTATAAATATGGTTAAGGCTTGGATAATTTGAAATCAAATTAATACCATTATTTGATGGGTGCGATAAAGGTGGTATAACCTTCCTCATGCATAATTACACTCTCAAACCTTAAATCTGGTTTTATGGATAAAATTATATTATTTAAAAATACCTAAGTCAATATTGAAACTCTTCTTTAAATGGAGTAGATTTTGTCAAGTTACCAATTACACCTTAACAAAAAATATGAGTAGCAACTCCTTTAATCCATGTCTAGTGATAGGTCTACAAATTTATACGTTATGACAACTATGATGGTTAATATAAAAGTCACTAACTAATGCTCTAAACTGTAAATAAATTTTAGAATATGGAAAAAGTCAATTAGAATCAAAGAATGAACTAATGCACAACAAATTAGAGAATTTAGTCCACTATTAACAATATTAGCTTTTGGGTAAAACTTGCTAGTGATAACCTCTAATGAATCAAAAATAGTTTTAATAGAAAACACTATTGGTGAATCATTCCATTTCCCTAATGTAGATGCCAAAACTACTTTCAAGAAGTACAAATAAAATACTAGAGATTAACCTCCATGTAGGAACCAAGATAGAAAAGGGATAGGGATGGGGTACTAAAATAAGTAAACCATCCAAAAATCATATGTTGTAATCATTCAAATGAAAATAGACCAAGGGGGAAGTTATTGCTATAATGAAATTAGCTAATGAATAGCTAAATGAAAAAAGATATATTTCAACTTACAATTTCTTTATAAGTTTTCAAACCGAACCTTATACGACTTATTTCAATATCTAAAATAATTTTCCACCATATCTCTTATTTTAAATTGTAAGACAAAACTATGCAAAGAAACAATCATACAAGTATCAATTGGAGAAAGATAACAAAAATTACCACAAGATGGAAAAAAGCCTATGCTAACAATAATAAAACCATTGGCAGCTTTCTCCCTATTACTACATTCAAATGTTTTTTAGTCAAGTTGGATGTCACATGGTAGTTCTAGATATAAGGTTAACAACAAAATGAACTGTTTAATAAATCCACCTTAGTTTGGGGTTGTATATGTACAACCTAAGCCTATTCAATTACATGCTTTCGTATCAACTGAATAAATCAAAGTAAAGCAAATATGCTAAATATGAGTTTGTAGGTTCTCCATGAATAACATTTAACCACACACATGATAAAAAATAACAAAAGGGAAAAATCCAGCATAGAATACATATAGAAAAGAAAGTGCTTGTTCCAAGTAGGTAGGTCATGCAACTGATCTTTTTCCAAAATGGCATGTAATACAGTAATTTCATCATATTAATTTTTTCAACTATTTAATAAACTGTTTAATGAACTGTTTAATAAATCCACCTTAGTTTGGGGTTGTATATGTACAACCTAAGCCTATTCAATTACATGCTTTCGTATCAACTGAATAAATCAGAGTAAAGCAAATGTGCTAAATATGAGTTTGTAGGTTCTCCATGAATAACATTTAACCACACACATGATAGAAAATAACAAGAGGGAAAAATCCAGCATAGAATACATATAGAAAAGAAAGTGCTTCTTCCAAGTAGGTAGGTCATGCAACTGATCTTTTTCCAAAATGGCATGTAATACAATAATTTCATCATATTAATTTTTTCATGAGAAAAAACATTTGTTATTTATTTCCACTCACCAACTAATAAAATTAATAGAACTACAATTTATCTAATCATATAAATAATCTTAATTGTAAGGGGACTCAAACACTAACCATTTCAAACCCATGAAGCATGGACGATCATGAAATAGTAGCTATATTTATGTTTTTTATTAAAAAAAAACTATATTTAGTTTTTCCATTAAATGAAACAACATGATAAAAATCAACAACCAAAAATAAAGATTTTAGCTAGCTAACTTCATAAAGTCATCATGCCAAGTAAACAACAAAGAGAGAAAGGGTAAATTTTTCTTATATTTGGAATATAAAAAGGCTCACCTTGACTAAGGCCAAAAACCCTAATTAGACAAAGAACTCTAGTTATGTAGAAAGATAGGCAAAGAAAATGCAAGATAAAATACATGCATGAATTATAAAATTAAAAACAAAACAGAAGCAGAGTTTCCATAAAACCAAGCCAACTAAAAAGACAAATGGCTTAAATTCTTTTTTTTTTTTTTTGTGTTTTTACTTGACATTCTCAACAAAGACTACATGCAAAAATTGAATTAAACTAGAAGCAAAAAGAAAAAAATAAAAGCCAAATTACCTCAAAATTCTCTTTTTTTTAGTCTACCTCAAAATCCTTAAAAAATAAAGAAACCCAGCAAATGGATTTTGTCAAACAAGTTAACAAAGAGTCTAAAAGTTAAACATTTGTTTAGTTCTAAATAAAATGATGAAAAGAAACAATGTCTAACATTTCCAGCAATAAACCAAAAAACAAATGAAAACTCAATGAAAAAATAGAAAACTTAATGGCACTTGTCAGTTAAAAAAGCTGAATGAAACTATGACCTACTACTTAAATACATGTGCCTAAAAAGATGCCCATAGATCAGCGAGAAAGATAGTAGACCAAACTTGGTGCAGCAGTAGATTGGTCGGTGGTGGTTAATTGGAGAAAAAAAAGAAAGGGATAGGGAAAATGGGCTTCAAATGGGTTTCCAAAGAAAATGGGTTTCGGAGGAAAATTTCAAACAAAAAATCAAAAGAAAAAAGAAAAGAAAGGAAATGATAAGCTAGAAAAAAGAAAAGAAAGGAAAGGATAAACTAGAAAAAAGAAAAAGAAAGGAAAGGATAAGCATAAGCATAAGCATAAGCTAGAAAAAGAAAATCAATCCAAAATCTTTGTATCAATGTAGTTGGGCAAAGAAGAGAAATAGCAAAATGAAGCTAAAGCTTGCATGAATTGTGTTCTAGGTAGAAGAGGATTTGAAATTCATTTAATTTGAAGATAATTTAGTGACGTTTGTATACACAAATAGCATTAAATGTCACAAATTGAGGCATTTGCAAAAATAAATGCCATGAAATATTAATAGTACGTTGTGTTTTAAGTTTAAAAGAATTTTTAAAAAATTACATTTACAATTACTAAAAATTTAAAAATTATTTAGCAATGTCTTTTTAGTAAATGCCTTAAAATTTTTGTGATTAGTGTTGTTTTATTTTATAAACATCACTATATGTAGATTTAGTGGCGCTTGTGATACAAACGCTGCTAAATTTGAAAAAACATAGAACCTAGTGACATTTTTTAGTGAAACACTGCTAAAATAATGCCCACTAATTACCTATTTTCTTATAGTGATCATGCAATAAATTTTGCAAAAACCAATAAAATAAATTATGCAAATAAATAATATAATATTCATGCATATATAATCATGCAAATATATTAATAATCATGTACATATATTTAAAATCTTGCAAATATATATTAAAAAACTCATCAAAATTTTTTTTCATCAATTTTAGCCTAATCATAATTAAAAATAATAAAACTAAACTAAAATAAAAAATAAAAACTACAAAGGTTAGATAAGGCTTAATGTCATGCTGATTCAGGTTAGGTTTTTAAGAAGAGAAACACATGGGTCAAACCAAGAAAGTTGCTTATTCTTTCTTTAAAACAATGTGTTAGTTATTCCATAAAACACCAAAATCAACCTTTGCTTCCCATTTTATTCTTTGGCTTCTTCTATTTTTAAAGTCTAAATCAACATTCAAATAGAAAAAATAATGACCCAAAACACCAGTACTCCCTACTATTGCTGCCACTGTACATCGCTTCTATTGTCGACCTTCAATCTTGCTAGCAACCACCATCAGTCACCTTTTTTTAGTTTTTCAACCTAGCTAACACCAAGAAAAAAAACCCAATTCCAATAAAGCCCACCATAGCCTACACCAATCATTGGCCTTTTTTCTCTTCCTTTTACTTAGTTTAGAAACTCAAAAAGATGCCTTAAGTTTGAAATTCTACAATACTCGAAACCTGTATCATGAAAACCCTTTTTTCTTGCATTGTTTTCAATTTGTGAAAGTGTGTTCAAAATTATGTATGAATTAGGCCTTTGCTGATATTTGCTTTTAGAATCATTTGTGTTTGCTTTTGTTTGTTGGTGGTTTCATTCAAGGTAATTATTTTTTTGAGCTTTGGGTATTGTTGGTCGAATTATTTTTTGGATAATTGCTTGCCTTTGTTCTTTTATTTCGACTAGTTTTTTTATCTTGATGAATTTTTTTGCTAATTGAACTTATTGGATATATGTTAGTTGTTAGAAGCTATGTGTAAGGCCGATTGTGTTTTTAACTACGAATTATGATCTTTGCTATCTGACCCCTATTTGCTTTTGCATTATGCCTAAGTTGATTCCTTATTTGATTCAAAAACTTCATCAAAAATTATTCTCTTTCCAATGGCCTTTGTATTGCTTCTTGCTTGAACTTGCTTATTACATATTACTTATTGTTAATTGCTTAATTTTTCTCTATTAAAAAAAAAACTTTGCCTAAAACTTCCTTTGTTCTGAATGAACTTACTACTTCTTTGATTCTCATATGATTTCTTATCCCTTTTTCTGATTACAAATTTTAAGTTTTTATGTAGGGATTGAAATCCCAATTCAACTTGGAAAATCTCAATTTTAACAGAATCTAACAAAAATTTTCCCAAGATTTTTTATGAGATCTTTCCTTTTTTCCTTGGATTTCAGCTTAAGAATTTCCATAGGCAATCGATTATTAAATTTCAAATCTTTAATAAGATCTAAGAATCGAATCTAACAATTTTCCTTTTACAAATCAAATCCCACATTTTTTCCTTATTTTTTGACCCTTTTTTTTTTAATGAAAATAATAATATAAAAACTAAAAGTAAAACCTATAATACTAATAATAATAATAATAATAATAATAATAATGAATAAAACATATTTTTAGACTTCTTAATGTTTTAGGCTTAAAACTCAATTTCCCTATTAAGGCCAAATTAAGCTGAAAAGCTCATTTTGATTTCAAAAACTTTTTTGTATAAAATAAGGTACCTATAGTTGCCTCTCTTTGTGTAAATTCTGTGAAATAGGAATTATACAAAAATAAAAGACATTTATTTTGTTTGGGTAAAAAAAATTGTAAAAACTCTTTTTCAACAGTCTTTAAAACTTTTGGATAAATAAAATGCTCCCATACAACTGAGACATAGAAACTTTTGAAAAATAAAATGCTCCCTTACAACTGACAAATTGAAACTTTTGAAAAAATAAAATACTTCCCCACAACTAAGGCTTTGAAACACTACCACATAAATGACATATAAAGGCATATATTAGTCTTAAAATCTCAATTATTTGTCTCTATATGATATAGAGGCAGCCAATTTATTTGTATTGAATACTCTAGTCACTAAATATATTTAGCAACTTATTAGAGACAAATAAAAACATGCCTCTCATTGGACAAACAGAGATAGAAATATATGTCTTTAAAAATTGTTTATAACGTCTATCAATTTGTCTCTAATACAATTATTTAGAAGCAAATTTATCAGTCTTTTATTATTACCTTTAGAGACACATACTAATGCCTTTGGTTTTAGATTTAGAAGCAATTAAAATTGAACTTAAATTAGGATGTTAAGCCAAAAAAAATTTGTCAATAATTATAAATAGCAACAATTATAATATTATTAAATAAATAATTTGAGACTTTTGCATTTGCCTCTAAATATATTATTCTTTTTTTAATTGTTATTGACCATATAAAATATATTACATGAATTGTACACACTCACATATATATAGCAAAACATTTTATTTAAAACACTAACCAAATAAAATTTAACCAAACAAAAAGAATCATATATAGAAAGTGAACATGTAAAAAAGAAATTTATTTAATTAAAAAAACCACCATTATGGGTACATGATACTTAAATTGTAATATCTAATATGAAAAAAAAAAGTTTCAACATATTGATTATCTAAAAATTCTACCTTTTTACACATAGCAAATGCTCCATAACATTAATACAAGTATATATTTCAAGGCATTTAACTGGACTTCATGATTATAAGAGTTAATTTTCAATTTCAGTCACCTATTTTCAAAAGCACAAACAAATAAAACTAGTATAAGTCAAATTATACTTTTTTTATTATATACTCCATATATATAATCAGTTCTCAAACTTCTATGACATATTTTTCTAATCTAAAGAAATTAATTAACTTTTTAACTTACTAAACAAAAAGGCCATGCAATAATTGTTCCAACAGCATCTCCAATGGTTTTGAAACTTCCATATGGTCTTACTAAAGGTTCATCTTTAATCAGAGGTACTTCAATATATATTTGTAAAAAATCAGGTCATAGTTATTGCCCTCCCACTTGATTAATAGGATCCTTACTAGTTATTATTTATTTTGCCACATTATTTGTATGATCTTTAATGCTTTTCAATAAAATAAATACTATTCCCTACAAAATAAAAATTTCATTAAGTAAATAAGATTAGTGATTAATATAATTTTAATAACTCTTTATGAAAGTATCAAGAAATCAAACAACTAAAAGTATAAATGTATTAGTTACTTGACTCGATTCTTAGGTCATTGATGTTGAGTGATTATATTGTTGTAGAATTGCAATGATGGAAAGAATTATACCCTAATATCAATAAGGAATAATATATATGTATCCATTATTTAAGAAAAGCAAATACACAAAATACTAATACCATATTTAGTACTTAAATAAGAAATCATTCCCTAATGATTTCTAATGAGAGTTATTCAATTAAAAGAATATGCCCCAACATCAATAAGAAATAATAACAAGTGTGTTACTAATTAAATATATTAAACTAAAATAGAAAAAGGGAAGATTTAAAAAATCTTTCATTTTTTATTGTTGTAGCAAGACAAACCCACAATTCTAACTAGATAAATCCATTCCCCACCTACCTCAAACTTTATAAGTCTAATTAAAAACCATTGACCACTATAAGTAAACCTATCTCTCTCTACTTTGATTTCAAAGGAGTAAAAAAGAAATTATTTATTACTTCAATTTGCTGAGACTAATCATTCCTACATCTTAAAGAGTATACAAGAGGCATTAGATGTTGAATCAAAGAAATGGTTCTATCATCCAACTTTAAAGGCATATATTGATAAAAAAACACTTTCATTAGTATATGTTTTCATAAAGTACATTAAAAAATATTATTTTTCAAAAAAACTATAAATGCCATTAGAAATTACCTGATTTAATATATCACAACCAATATTGCCCATAGCAATCATTTGATCCTAATTATGATAAAATATTCTTTTCACTAAATTATAATTTTGTTATTATATAAAGAATATAAACAATATATCTTACTTGACTGGATTAAGAAGCCATTGGTGATGAAGGAAAATGAAGGGATGATGATTGATTACAAAATATAGAATTGCATTCACCTAGAAAAAGATCAAATCAACATAAAATATTTTAACTTTGATAAATAACTTTTTAAAAGTTTAGTATAATAAAATTTAATATTTAAAAGCACATTTCTCATATGGTTGCTTCAAGGTTTACTGATTGAAGAACACATAAAAGGTACTAATGAATTTAAGACATGATTAGCAGAATTTTGAACTCAATTAGACTTTTGAAATGAGTCATTATGTCTATCCTCCATACAATTCTACATCAATCACAGAATTAGATACAAAGCTTTTCATTAAAATGCAGTGGTATTAAATCATAGTTAAATAGTCACTTTTATCTAAATTTAGTGTTTGTATATTATTATATATCAATTCTAATGTTTCACAAAACATCCTTTACATGATCAACTTCATGGCAATCAGTTGAGTGAATTTGTTATGATGCCTTGCTTGGAGAATTAAAAGTTACATGTTCCTACAAAAATAGTTCAAAATCAAATAATTTGCATTTTAAGATTTAATCATTAAATTTAAATATTTAAATAATATTTTAAAAAACATTACCTGCCTTGATGAACTTACTATATCATTCAAATTTATATTTGGATAGCTAGCTTGAAATAAAGAGAACATGCAAGCACTTGAGTTGTTAAACTATTAATTTGATCTTGCATCTTAGCCATTTTTTCTTCACACGACATTCTAACATTTGAGGCAATCTTTTTTAATGTCAAAGAAGTATCTTTATGACCCCACAAATATGTAGGAGAAGGACCTAAATCATTTGTGCACACACAATTTCTCTGATCATCTCCCATAACTTGGGTGAAGATATTATTAGGAGCAAGAGTATTTAAAAATTCTATACCTTGATGTTGATTAACTTCTTTATGTTTGTCCTATAAAACAAACAATATAAAAACAACAAACATCACTAATATTAAATAAAAAATCTAATATAATTTTAAAAGTAATAAGTTTCGTAGTAAAAACTATACCCTACATAGAATTGCAATTGCATATTCATTATCAATTGGTCTTTCATCTTTACGTGTATGAGTAGTAATGAACAATTCTACTCGAGATGGATTAGTCTCTTTAGGTATTGTATCCCACTATGAATTTTTAATTACAATAAAATATTATAATAGTTTAGGCAATTTTATTTGTAAATTAGTTAATTAAAGTACATTACATTACCATTTCCTCTCTTTTTCTAGCAAAACTTTTTGTGCTTGAAGTATGGGTGGACTTCAACTTCTATTTATTTCTTTTACCAACAACTTCCCTTTTCTATAAATTTAGAAGAAAAAAGAAAAAAAATGTTATTAAACATATGTAAGGGCAAAAAAACGTTTAAAAACACATACCTTTGTTTTTTTAGATTCCCAAAATTTCAAAAGGCAATCAAATTGATCATCAAGAACCCCTTTTATCTCATTTCATTGTGTTAACCATTTACTTTTTACCTTAGACTTGAAATCTTTCCATTTTTTGTCCAAAGACATCATTGTCCAATCCTTAGCCAATGGATCAATGTCAAATTTACTCTACAATAAATATATTGTTATTGATTACTAAAAACATATAAACATTTTAATTAAAAACAATAATATAAAGCTCATATATATATATATAACAAAACACTTGTAATCCTTTAATTTTCAAGCAAATAAAATATACTCGTATCATCTTTCACATGTCTTTATAATCAATTGGCATTAACCTCTTTAGCTCCCTATAACTCATTATATGTTGGGTTAGGAATTTACGCATCTAAAGATTCTCAAATTGTTCCTCACATCATTATCTATCACAAACTAGTGCAACATCCTTATCCTCGACCATTATAGGCTACGAGTGAAAAAGGTTCAATCTGAGTAAGAGTGTTTTATTAGCTATTGCAGAGGTTTATATCTCACGATAGTATAGCTACATTACTTCCTCCTAAATAGAGTTAAAGCCTAGGTATAGAGCTTATGCATGCAATGCAATGTGAGTGTGTATGAAAGAACATAAAAACCTTTCACACTTTTCTAAAATACCCATATCCTAAATGTCCCACAATTATTAAAAACAAAACAAATGGCAACAATTTAAAACAAATGACATAATTAAAATATGCATGACATGTAAAACACACACTTTTTTTCTTTAATTTTTGGAAACAAAGAAATTAAAATCAAAATATTTTTTATTTTTTTTCTATTTTTTCAAACTTTTCCACTTTTAGGAAAACAAGAAAATTAAAATCAAGGAATTAAAATTAAACACTAACTAGGACCATTAAACCAAAATTTTGGATAACATATAATCAATCTTTAGCCTGACTCTCTTAAAAAATGTGTCTTCAGTAGAGTTGCCAAGTTGTCGCGACATTTTAGGACTAAAGGTGGTGACCCAAGTACCAAATGAATAGGGAATGAGAAGCGAGAGCTTAAAAAAATATTTTCGATAAAAACCAAAATGAAGAGTTGTCACCAATCTTTTTCATGGTATTATTGGCCACCCGAAAAATTTTTTGTCCTTTAAATAAAAAATTTAAAAGATTTAAATGTTTTACAAAAAGAATAAATTGAGTGAGGTATGTGAAATCAGATTTAGGGTTTGAGAGTCTATTACGTGTGAGGAAAAATCATCACCCTTATAGTGCTTATCAAATATACTACTAATTAACTACATGTTATCATTAAACTTTAGTTAAAATTGGTCATATTCTAATGTTTAAGATTAATTCCTCTTTATTTCTTTTTTTTATTTAAAAAAATCTTTTTCTTTTTTTTTAAGGAAAAAGCATTTTTAATTTTTTTTTCTTGAAAAGTGAAACAATTTATTTTTAGATCAAAATAAAAATTTCCTAAGTATCAGCATACCTTTTCCACTCTCCTATATTTAGGAAAGGTTTCAAAAATAATTCCACCTTAAGGTTTTTCAATTTGTCCTACAAAATCGAGATAATACTTCACATAAATAATAATCACCAAGAGTCCTTCTATATTTAGGTTAGATCTCAATAACTATATTTACTTAAGATATTATCTTATTTAAAAACATTTTACTTTGACAATTCATTTTGAAAACAAATGCATGATATGCATGAACATAATAAAATGCATGAATGTATGAATGAATGACGTAATATGAATGCATGCAATTTAAGGATGCATGTAAAAAAGTAAAATGTGATATAAATGCATGAATGGGGTTAAATGTTGGTTTTAATGTTTAGGATATATTTTAGGGTTTAGGTTTATGGTATGTTTTAGGGTTTTAAGGTTTAGGGTTTCAAATTTGAGGTTTCATGAGAAAATGCACATGGCCAAAATAAATTACAATAATGCCATTAGTAAAAATGTAAATATTTAATGTATGTGACATATGCATGACAAGAGAACAAACTAATTATAAATCAGGCATTCACAAAACTAAATTACAAATAAGATGTGCATGTGAAAACATGAAAAAAAATGAATCAAACACTAAAATTTTTCAAACTTTGAAAAACATGTTCCACCATTTTTTTTTCTTTTGGAAAATCATGCAAATAATCACAAAAAATAACCAAACAAGCTACCAAAACGACTATTTATTCATGAAAATAGAATCGACATATTGTAAACTTGATGATCAAACCAAAAACTAATGAAAACACATAGGAACCAAGCAACATTTGGCCACCATTCAAGCAAGAAAATTCGGCCTAGCATGGAAAGTAGGCTTAGCCAAACACCCCCGATGGCATTCCACAGTGTTGCAACCATTCATTTGATCCAAACATGCATCAATCACTTGAAAAATCATCATATGAAGATCTTTATACCATTAGAGCAAGTTCATCAAACATGTAATGAACTAAAATAGAAAAGAAGCCATATAAATAAGAACACGAGCCAAACACCAAGTATATACTAATGACTAATCAAAATTCATGCAAATATCAAACAAACTAATCATCTAATTATTATGTAGATCATTTAAAAACAAGAGAAATATCAAAATGAACCAAAAAGAGATTTGGCCATGGTGCAATGAGGGTTGGCCAAACCTCCCAATGGTGTTTAATGGTTGGTTTTGTTTTCTTTCTTTGATATTTTATCTCAAATCAAACTATGAATTAGTTGATTGAGGTTCTAGATCAATTTTGAAACTAAAAACACAAAAAACTAAGGATTTCTCAAAAAAAAAAATGAAAGTAAAGAATCAAACATGAAAATGTTATGAAAAATGTAGTGAAAATGCAATTGAATACAAATAGGGATTATACCTTCTCTAACCTTTTAAAAAGTTTTTTCTTTTTTTTTCTTTGCTTTCTTTCACATTTTTCCTCTGTTTTTTACATTTTCCAACCCCTCATTCCTTTGTTCGTCCCACAATAAAATCCCAGCTAAATGGAAGAATGAAAATATCTCTTCAAATTAAATGCTAGCCTTTGGATTAAAAGTGCATCTAATAGTCTATTTTCATCCATTGTTTTCTTTGCAATGAGCCATCTTTTACCATTGGATCAAACTCCTCAAGATCATCCTACGATTGAGAAGGTTTACTGTCAAAGATTGAATTTTTAAAACTGTTATCGAGTGAAAAGACCATTTTACCCCACATTAGAAAGTTTTTGGTTTTTAGGTCATTTTCTTGGAAAACAATGTTTCCTTATTCATTTTTGCAATTTTAAAATACCAAAATTTATGAAATAATATGAAATTAAGATTAAAATATTTTCGTGAAAATCTAACGTCGGGAAGATCAAACTACGAAATTATCCCTAAAGGATATTTTAATAATTTCATATCTCCTGATGTATTGCCAAGGTTTTCAATGCACCAAAAATCATCAAATATTATAAAAATATGATATAAAAAGTTTCGTAAAAAATTGACCTCGAAAAGGTCAAATTACGAAAATACCTCTAATGAGTATTTTAGTGATTTCACATTAAGATTTTCAATATTTCAAAAATCATTAAATAATATAAAATCATGATTTAGAGTTTTTCATGAAATTCTACCCTCAAGAAAGTCAATTTATGAAAATATCCCTAAGAGTATTTTTTGAGGTATTTTCATAATTTCACACCGCTTAAAGTGTGATCTGAGTTTTTAATATATCAAAAATCATTAAAAAAATATTTAATTATGATATGAAAGTTTTCACGAAAATTCGACTTCAAAAAATCTAAATTACGAAAATACTCCTAATGATATTTTTGATAATTTTGCATTTTCAAAGTACAATCAAATTTTAATCACAAATTTTAACTTAAAATCACATTGATTCTAACTAATCGTAAATTTAGAAGTTAACCTGAGTTTCATCCATTTTGATTAATTTTGACTAAATTTATTTTTTTGATCATGTTTAACCTTAAAGAATTTAAGTCAAATTGATCCCAATTTAATTTTTTAAAACTTATGAAAATTAAAAAAATATTTTATTTTAACTAGAGAACTTCACAAATTACCAAATTTTATCTTGAGAAAATTAAATCTCCACACTAATCCTTTCGAGAAACTCACGATCAATATTGATACTGCCTCTTTTCTTTGTTTTATTATTTTATTTTATTTTTATTATTTTCTTTTTTTTTTTGAAGGTGACTGGGATTTAATATAACAATAAATACCATATAACACCAAGCAAATAACCAATAAATTTATTAATACAAGGAACAGTTTACAGATAATTGCTTTCGCTATAAAGTCTGATGAAGGTTATCCTACTAAAAAGACTCAAAGAGTAGCTAGCTGTGACTAGACCTTTTGCTTAACTGAGATTGGTAGGATAACACCCTATCAGGGCTAAAGCGAAGACCAAGAGTTTGCATCAATCCAGTCAAAAGCTATAGGGCTCAGAAAAGCATCAGGAATGCCGAAGGAACTGACTAAAGCAAGCGAATGTGGTCGAAGTTCACTGCAAATTTTTGTTATTTCTCTCCTCACAGCGGTGGCATTGTCCACTGATAGGTACCCATATTGGAGAAATGCAACATCTTCGATACAAATTAAGGCATACAATGATCTCAATATGCCTAGAACATCCTGCAGAAGAAGAAAATGAAGACTCAACAACCTGGCTTAATGCACAAAAAAAATATTTTATCTTGTAAAACCTGAAGCATGCTTTAAAGGTTTCAATTGACAAACAATTAAAGTTTCCTGGATATGAATCAACTCCATCTGCAAATCCTATATGTGATAGCAATTTGTTCTATTTACCTCCTTTTCTGGTCATATCCACCATATCCCGTAAATAACCAGTTAGGGCAGCTTCAGAGAACTAGAAAAGGTAATTGGCCAGTGCAGATGAGGTTTGATTTGTTTCAGATTTGGGTTCAACCAGGTTCTGGATCAATTAACTTTTCAAGTCAATTCAGGTTGGGTGAGCCAATTGTTCATTCAGATCTGATTCAGCCACCTTTACGACACTAATGATAACAATCAGGTTCTAGTAGGTTTGAGTTTGGTATTTCAAGCTCAAGCCATTGACTTTTCAATTTTCTAAGGTCGGATAGGGTTTTGAAAGGGCTGGCCAAGTCAATCAGATTAGGTTCACTTTCACAAATTCTAGATTAAACAGAATGTCAAGTGGATGTTACTTCTAGATGCTTGCATGAGAAACATTAACTAATATTCACCTTCAATGAACCAGCAGCTAGAGTTGCTTCTGCCTCAACAAACGTTTGAAATATTGCTCGATCTGAGAAAGCTCTGCCCAAGTCCTCTGTTAGCTCATAACTCTGGTGTGCAAAAATTATGTGAAAATTAGACTAAAAGGTGGAGAAAAGGATAGAAATTTAGATAAACAAGTGCTTCCTCACCATAATGAAGGCATGCTCTTCACTTTCTCCCTTGGATTTAAGTTGTGAGACCTCTGCAACAAAACGATTCAAAAGATCTCTCTCCCTTAAGCACAAGGCATCCATCTAAAACATAGGACAGTGTTCAGAGATACCCATGAATTTTAATATGGAATATTAAGAATAGAAAAACTTATGCTAATCTTATATTACCTGGAATTGACTGCATCGAAGGGTAGTGCTAGTAAGCTGTGATGGAATGATAGGGCAGGGTTTATTCATGTGTTCTAAGCCCAGACCCTTGAAAGCCTTATTTCTCTTCTGAGCAGCCACATATTCGGCAAGAAGAGCCTTGCTGACCTGATTTGACATGTTTAATCCATAAGCTTCACTGTTTTAAACATAGTTGTAACAAATATAGAGTATATTACCATTTCAATGTTTATATATATATGCCACCAAAGTAAGCAATAAGCCGTTAAGTTTAACCTTGGCAGATAACACGAAGAAATTACTGTGGACCGTTCCCTAAGATGTTATGAACACAAAATCCAGGAAGACAATTAAGATTGACAAACACAACTTCTTGGCCATGGTTAGGGAGGCATATAATCATCTTGATTTAAAAAAAAAATAAAATAAAGCCAATAAAAACCTGAACACATACACAGGACTCGTTTCCCAATTCTGCATCTCAATGCTTTCCTTTTACTTTGAAGTCATATTCCCAGACAATTTACTTATGTTGCAAGTTGTAACCAGTTGTCATTGTCAAAGAAAATTTGATAGGGAAACAAGAAAAACAAATTTACCTGCTGCATCAAAACATGATTGTCCCCCTCAAAAGTGGATTGCACATCATATTCACCTTTAAGATGACCAACACGATTCTCAGTCTTTAATCCTTGTCCTCCACAAGCTTCACGACATTCCTGAAGCATTCAACAATTGAACCTCTGTAATGACACTTAATGTTAAAATATTCAACTTAATTAAGGATCGTCTGTTGCTCACCTGAAGTATTTGCATGTTATTCCAAGTAAAAGTAGCTTTGAATGAACTTGAAACTACATGAATGGTTTTGTTTGACTGAGGTGTCCCTTTACATACGCATTTTCATGTAATTTGCTGCAAAACTCATAGCATAGCTGCAGCATATAAAAAGCAAAAAAATAAAGAAGCGTTTATCAAAACCAGCAGCTCTAACTAGATTATTACTGGTTCCATTGCTATTCAAGTAATTGCAATATGTGTCTTGACCAACTTTATACCAACACAAACATCAAAGACCAAACCTCATTAGCTATAACTTTGAATAAATTAGCAACTAAAATAAATGCTAAGTTCTTATAATTGAGTTAGCTAACACTCCAAATACAAGGCTCAGGTGTTTGTATACTATGAATTAATCTTGTGATGTGTTATTCATTAAATATGCCAACAAGGAAGAGATTGCTTATTCAAACCAAAACAAAGTCAGAACCCAGATAGCACATATCAAAAAATTAATTTCACCCTTATATGCTGTTAGCAGCCTAATAAATAACCCTATTCATCTAAAGTTCTAAACCACTAATGCTACACTCAAAGTGCACCAACATCAGCCTGTACCAGAAAAAAATAATAAAAGAACACAATCACTCTGAGCTACTCTTGCAGGACATTAAATGCTCAGCAAATGCTGATAAAACATACATTTTTTCTATATACAACAACAACAACAGCAACAATCTAAGCCTTATATCCCATAACTCTGGGGTCAGCTATATGAAAGGCCAAAAAAAGGAATCATCTTGGTTATAGTTTTGTATATTCTTGCCCATACATTTTTTCTATATATGCATAGAAAAGAATGACTATCTTCCAAGCCAGTAAAAAAATTTGTCATGTTGAGTCATGCTACAAGCATTATAATTGGAAGTGCAAAACACAAACTGAACTCCATAAGAGCATATGTAGAATGTATATTTCACAAGATAAACTGTAGGTATACTTACATCTTTGCAATGAGAGGCAAGAGTCGTCGTTGATGACTTGGGTAATCAAGCAATAAGACCTCGGGTTCATTTGGTTTGAGAGAAAAAGCCCGCCTTGTTAGTGCATACCTAATGGCAATTGCTAAACCAACCTAAAATGGAGAGCAATAACATGATATCAATGACCTTTTCCATTTGGTATTAGTGGCCTGCCACCCCAGATCCCAAAATACAATTATAGGCAATGCTCATTGCCAATAAAAAGGAATAAGATGCTTGAAAAATATAGGGAAGATACCTTTGCTTGGTAAACTGCACTAACTGCAATATTAACACGACCTCCTGTCAGAGGGGCCATGAATGCAGCAAATCTCTGAATTAAAGCAACAGTTATGTAAGAGCCACCAACACATTATTACCAACAAAACAAGGATCTTGTTGTGGTACAATACACAACTTTAGCAGTTACTAGCCATCTCAAATAGGAGTACCTGATCTGGGTTTTTTATTGAACTTAGATATTTTCCATCAGGTGAAACATCAGCAACTGAATTTAACAAGTTCTCTCTGGGAACTCGAACATTGTCAAACCTGAAATTACAAATGTAAACCTTTTAGATTAGAATTTTCGAAGGAAACAAAAATATTAAAGAATCTTTAGTAAAAAGTTGTAGGTTTAGAATTACCAGATTCGACCATTATCAACACCATTTAAACCAATTTTATGACCACAGTCAGCAATGCGAATGTTTGGACATACGTTACCATCAGCATCCCTGATTTGGACTATAAACGCATGAACCCCTTGACTGGTTCCATTGATATTTAGCTGTGAAAATGCAATTGTGTGTGTTGCATGCTAGAAAGCAAAGCAACAGCAGAAGCATGCCATGTCAGCATATAGGCAAAACTGAGAAAACAATCATAAAAAACAGTTAAATGAAAATTTCACATGTGCAAAGTTATCTAAAAAGATGGCACAGGGAGAAATCATATTTGGTTCTAAGACAAGCATACATTGGCTGCCCCACCAATCCAATACTTCTGAGCTGATTCACAAGGAGTACTAATGACAAACTCCCCTGTGTTTGAATCATATGTTGTTACCGTTTCAATACCGCGAACCTAATAACAGAAACGCCAGAATAAATAAGGAAAAGAGTACAAGACTGCATAAAAATACAAAAGGGCTTCATTCTTGTTACTAAAGAACATACATTACTTCCATGCCCCAACTCCGTCATTGCAAAGCAACACCTGATCGATAAATTTTCAGTGTGCTTCAGCCACTTGTCATGATGGTGCTTTGTACCGAAAAATTGTATGGCACCACCCCTGCAAACATTTATCACAATCGTAGTACTCAGTTCCAAATTTTTTCTTTTCTACTTCAACCTTGTTGACTAAAAGTCCTGCCTATAACAAGTGGTTACAAACTTAGATGAAGTGTAAGTAAAGCAAAAAAAAAAAAAAATGCAGCCCTTGGTCCCATTAACATTTCAATCTTCAATACGCTTAAGACTTTGTAGGTTTGTTGCGTTTTATTCTTATATCTTTTGCTATCCTTTCTAATTCCAAAAAGTTGCTAAAAAACAAAATCATATTTGATTAAAACAAACAAATAGCTAAAATGTAACAACATATTCAAATAAAATTATTCCATAAACAATTAAAATAGTACAATTTGTTACTCAAAAGATATCCAATTTTTAATCCTTCAAAACTATTAAGTAGTTTCTATGTATCCAAATCTATTTTTTACCTCCAACAGCAAAAGGAAAAAAAATAATAATCAGAGGAAGCCTTTAACTCTACATTGATACATTTGTTTGCATGTAATTCACTCCCTATCTCAATTTCCATCCAAAACCATAAAAAATAATGAAAATATCAAATTGTACAGTTTGAAAGCAAATAAAACAACACAAAAATTCCAACACTTTAAATTAACCTTAAAAAGATGAAGGGAAAAAACAGAAAACGCACCACAAGAAGAAGTGAACTCCGAGCTTAGTGGCAAGGGAATGATCGAAGATACTCAGAACCTCAAAGCAAGCGAACTTCTTCATCTCAGCCTCTTCTCCGTTCTCCGTTAACCATCCTTTGAACACCCCTCTCTCCAGCAAATACTCGATGCGTTTCAATGTCATTTCCCGCTGCTGCTCCATCGACTGGTTATAGTCCGGCGACACAAACACCTTCCCTCCCCTCACTCTCGGGTTGAACATCTTGCTCTGCCTCATCATCCCAAACAGCCAATCCCGTTCCTCCACGTTGTGCCCGTCGAGTAGCTTCCGCATCTCCTTGATGTCAAATGCGTAATTTTCGGAAAATTCGGGGGGAGAGTAATTTAAACAGGCGTTTGAAGAAAGAGAACGAATTCGAGCGGGCGAAGATGCAGAGGATTGGAGGAGGTGGTTGGTTAGGATTTTCGATCTTTGAAAAGCTCGATCCATTGGAGAATTAACGTTTTCCTTTTTTTTTTTTTCTCTTTTAGGATTTGCAGATAAAATTCAAGAAGAAGAAGATGATGATGAATAGATGATCGTCAAGAATTATTGTTTGGGGGTCGAGCTTTAAAAGATGGTGTGTTTATGTTTAATTGGGCAGGGTGGTAGTTGTCAGTTGAAGTACACGTGGTTTGATTGGATGCATGAACTTTTTTTTTTTTTCTTCCAGAAGGAAGCTTTTAGAACGGCTTTGACTGATAAATTTAATAAGGGTAAATTGCATTCAGATCCTTCCATTTTAACCAAAATTTAAATCAAATTCTCAAAAAATTATGATAATTTAAAATATAATACAATAACACGATAAAAATATAATATGTAACAAAAATTTAAGTGATATTATTTAAAATTTTAATAATAATTTTATATGAATTTATATAATTAAAAAATATATTTTATATTTTTATATCGATATAAACTATATTATATAATTTTCATATAAAATATAATATAAATATATAAATTTTAATATTTTATATAATATTAATATATGAATCATTATACCTATGAAAAATGATAATATGCCTCAAAATAGTTAATGCTATTGGTAAAATTTAAACAATTACAAAATCGTCCAAACATGAACCTAAAATCGAGCTACTTTTTTTTTCATGGCTTTATCTACTCTTTGTTCTTACAAAAAAAAAATGAAGTCGACACTCTATCATGTTGGATGTTTTGAGTCTTGTTTCTTCATGGGTATAATGGTCATCATCCAAACCTCTTAACAGATTTTGTGACGTGGATCAACAAAAATACTACTTTATCCTGCCAATTTGATAATAGTAAGAGGTCTATCTCTCAAACTAATGAATTTGGCTCGAATTTGAAGAAAATCTGGGACCTTAATGACAATTTTACCCATTCAACAAAACAACCTTCTCTGTTTGGTAAAAGAAACACGATGAACTAACCATATAAAAATTAGATTTCGGTTTATTTTTATAGAAATTTATATCATATAAAAATTTTAGATTTCGATTTGCTTTTTTATAAAAATCTATAAATTTACCACTTTTATTTGTATGAGTGCTCTAAATTTGTCATTAATTTTTTTAATTAATATAATTTTATCATTATACTTTTAATTATAGGATAAATTTATCATCATATTTCAAATTTTGAAACAATTAAAAAATAATTAGTAAAAAATTCTGTTGAAAATTGTTTTATAATTCAAAAATAATCTAAAAAATATGACATGGAAAAAAGCCAAAAGCAATTGAAAAAATATGATGTGACATTATATGCAATAAAAAATTATGACTATATAAGACAAAAAGAAAAATTTCAGATTATGTGACATTATATTTAATAAAAAATACCATGATAAAAAAAAAAGAGAAAATAAATTAAAAACTGGATTTTAGTTCATGATTGTTTTTCTTTGTCTTATCATTTTAAAATTTATTTTTGAATTATGAAACAGTTTTCAATAGAATTTGTTTCTTGAATATTTTTTAATTGCAACAAATTTGAACTATGATGGTAAATTTGCTTCAAAATTAACATTATGTTTGGATTGAAGGAAGGGGAAGGAAAGTAAAAGAAAATAAAGAAAAGTAATAGAAATAAATAAAAAAAACTTTATTTTATTTAGATAAATTTTTAATTTAAAAAAAATAAAAAATATGAAAACTCAATAACTTTTAATTTTTTTTGTAATCCTCACTTTTTTAATATCCAAATTTGGAGGAAAAGCTAAAGAAAAGAAAATTGAAAAATTTTTATTTTTATAAAAAGACTATTATATTTATATTTTTATTATGATATTAGATTTGATTATATAACCGATATTTCTCACAATAATAATTTTTTATGAATATTTTATATAACATCATAATTTATAAATATTTTATGATTTTTCAAGTCTTGATAACAAAACAAACTAAATTATTGTCAGAATAAATTAAAAGATTGAATTAAACACAAAATTAAAAGTAAATTAACTAACTAATACATCTTATCGTATTAAATATATTCAATTTTGTTTAGAAAAATTTATTTATACAAGCTAGGTAGCATAAAAATATATTTGTATATTATATGTTATTTTATAAAAAAAAATGTTATAATTGAAAAAAATATTATAATGAATTTTTTTTTTCACTATTTATCCAAACAATAGTTGTTAGAAGTCTTATCCTTTATTTTCTTTATTAATTTTAACTATCCAATTAAAGGGTACATGTACAATTTTCTTTCCTTTAAAAACCTTTTCTTTTCTTTTTCTTTATTTATATGTATCAAAACATAGCATAAAAGTATGATGATGAAATTATACCAATTAAAAAATTAATAGTAAATATGAACCATTTACATAAATACAATGAACCATTTGCACTTTATCCCAATTTTATATTATAAAATGTGTAAATTATACCTATAATCCTTATTAGAGATGTAATCGATCGAGTTCAAGTTGATATAGTATTAAACTCGAGCCCGAGTTCGATTTCAAATTTCAGGCTCAAAACTCGACTTAAATTCGATCAAATTATATTTTTTTAGCTCAAGCTCGACTCGAGATAAAAATTAAGCTACTCAAATTCGCTCGATTAGGCTCGATTAACATATAAAAATAAGCTCGATTCTTATATTTGATAAAAGTTTGAGTATTTGTGCTCGAACTCGAGTTCGAGATATTTTATTAATTAAAATATATTAAAACATAAAAACTCGATTAGGCTCACAAGCTACTTGAGTCGGGTATAAAAATACTCGAACTTGACTCGATTGATAAGTCAAGTTATTCGAGTTCAAGTTCGACTTGATAATAGCCGAGCCAAATTCAAGTTTAATAGAATCGAACCCGAATAGCATACAAGTACTAATGTATTATTGACACCTTTAATCCCTATACTTTAGGTGAAATATCATTTTGATATGAAAGTTTCAAAGTAACTTGTTAATTTCATAATTTCAACATTGTAATAAAATCGTTTTTTTTTTACAAATTTTTTTTTGTAATTTTGGATAATGTTTGGTATGGGTTGATTAATTAAAAAATTATGATGATTTAAACAAAATGATTAGATCACCATGTTTGACAAATACTTAGTGATCCTACATAGCAATAATCTTAAATCATTAAGAGTGATCAGATTATTATTTTGAAAAATAATCTAATTCCCATCCAAATGAGTGAAAAAATTTTTATTATCAAAGTTAAAAGTGATATGTAAAATTAATAATAGTTAATATTACATATTTAATAAATTAATTAAAATTCTAATTCCTCTTAAAATTATAATTATTTTATATTATAAATTTTTATATTTTCAAACTAATATTCATCAGAATAAGTACAAAAATAATTTGTATTTCTTTACTTTTTCTAATGTTTTATATATAATATAATATCTTTGTTTTTTATTATACTTTTAATATATTAGTTTTATTTTCTAATTCCAAAGTTTTTTTACATAATTTATATTATAAAAATTAGTTTACTTAATAAATAAATATATGTAATAATTTAATTATATTTATTATAAATAAATAAAATATTATTATGTTTTATGAATTATTATCTTTAAATAATATTTAAATCATTAATTTGTGTAATTATTACAATAAGGATAGTTATTTTCACATTTTTAAATAAAATATTATTTGGTTTTTAGTAATGCCAAATGTAGTGATATTCAATTCATATGAATTAATAATTGTTAACCAAATAAAGTAATTTAAAATCATAAGTGATAAGATCATATTGGTAATAAGATAACCTTGATGATTATGTTACCATAATAATTTTGAAAATGATATCAAACATTTATTAGATAACACATATCACACATGTGTAAGACACTTGTTTGATGATATGAACACAATGGTTTTAAAAAAATTGATTTCTAATTTAAATTTTTTTAAAAAAGTTGTTTTCTATTAAAAAGATACATTTAACTAATAAACCATACAATAATAAAATATAAATATTAATTGCTTTTCATATTACAACTTAAATTAGTTGCATTGTAGGAAATTTTAATTTAATTTAATTTAAAAAAATATATTTTACTAATAAAATTATTTTGAAAAATAAAAAATATATGTTTTACTAATAAATCATACTATAATAAAAAAATGCTAATGGTTTCTAAGATTATGATTTATATTAACACATTTTACTGATAAATCATACTATAATAAAAATAAGCACTAATAATTTTTATTTTCAAAAATACTAATGATTTTAATATTGCAAATTAAATTAATTGCTTTGTTGGAATTTTATTTTAATCTTAATTTTTAACAATTTATTTTTTATTTAAAAAGAAAAAATATATAATTACTAATAAATTATACTATAGTAAAATAATACTAATGGTTTTTAATATTATAACTTATATTAATATATTTTATTGATAAATCATACTATAGTAAAAATAAATACTAATGATTTTAATATTGTAAATTAAGTAAATTACTTTATTAGGATTTTAATTTAATCTTAATTTTTAAAAAACGTATATTCTATTTAAAAAGATACATTTTAAAATCCTCCAAAAATCATTTTTAAATGTTAAATATAACGTTAAAATATATCCACAAATTCATAAACACCCAAAATTTGAAAAAATACCTTTCATATCCAAAAACAATAACATGCGTTTGAATGTAGAATTTTAAAATTTTGAAAAAAAATAAATTGAAGATATTTTAGAATGCATCATTTCAAAATGCTAACATTTATAATTATTTTATTTAGATAAATATTTTTTAAAAAGAAATTTAGTCTGTTGGAATTTGATGAGATAAAAAATAATTATAAAAAAATAATAATAATATAAAGATAAAAAAATACATATATGGGTATCATTGAAGATAAAAAATAATTATAAAAAATAATGATTTAAAGATAAAAATATATATGTGTAACTAAAATGTACAATATGGGTACCATTGGGCTTGTAAAAATATAAGAAATAAAAATATATATTAGAATTAAATAAATGTTTTTTTTTTAGTTTTCATGTATAGTAAAAAAAAGAGGATTTCGAAGGATTTTTAAAAACCACCACTTTATATGGAATTTCAAAAAGAAATTTGAGCACCTTTTATTTTTTTTTTTTAAATTCCAGTTAAATTTTGAAATTATCACTTATTTTTACACAAACAAATAAAATCATTTTTAAACTTTTAAAAATCTTAATTAAAATAAAATTTTTTCCTCAAATGACCCATATAAACATACCCTGAAACTAATAATTATGCATACATTATCAAACATATAAACACATGAAATCTTTCCAACTAAGCAATTATGTATAGATCGTCATACATGTATTTTGGACATTTGTTGTTTAGATGGCATTTAACACCAAAGTTAACAGAAACACTAACAAAAATATCGTTTCATTATAACATTAAAAGTATAGGGATCAATAAGTTATTTTTAAAACTTTGTGAACAAAAAAAACATATGATATAAATTTAAGGACCACCTATAAAATTTACCCTTAAAAATCAAACGTCAAGCGTATATATATATATAGAAACTTTTATGATAGGATTTCTATTCATATCTATATATATATATATATATGTACACGTCTATATCCTATGACTAAAGCATTACACATCTACATCCCATCACTAAATCATTAAACACATCCGAACACATCTCATCGATATGGTGACACATCATATAACGTCTTTGCCCCCTTTTTTTTTTTTTGCCACATTATTTTCTTTGTGTACTTAATCTGATTTTCTGCTAATATTGATTAGTAATAAAACTATTTAATTGTCATTTTTTTTGTTGTATTTATCTTTTTTATTATTGCGTGTGACATATTTTTTTATTATAATATTGTGTTATTGAATTTTATGGATGGAGGATAATTCAACTTTGGATGCCTCATACTTTTTTTATTTTATATTATACTTTGCACATATGATAAGAATGAAATCTCATTACTATCAAAATTCAATTATTGACCTTGTTGATTGTGGAATAGAGTAATTGGTTAGGCTTAATTAGGCATTAATTATTAAATTAGAGTAATTGATTAGGCTTAATTAGGTATTAATTATTAAATTATGTATTAGTTAGTCAAACACGAAATGTTTATTTTTTTCTAACTTTTGAACATGAGTAATTTCAAACTTTTATAAATAATTATGACTAAACGAATTGCATTAGATAGATTAACATATTATATAACAATGAATTATATAGAATTATGATATGAAAGATTTGATGTATTTTTAGTTTTGGGATTAAAATTCAATTTTTATGATTATAAATATTAATATATTAAAATATATATCATATTAAAATTGAAATTACTATTTATTATATTATCAATATATTTTAAATTGCATAATAAAATTAAGAGATTAATATTTTTATTTTTTTAAAATAAGTATTTTTACTTTTTAAAATAACTGTTATAAATATGTTTTAACCAATACTATGACTTTCCATCTTTTATTTAATAATTATTTTTAAATAAATAAAAAACTATTAGAATGATTTTTCAAGTGCTTTTGTGGTATGACATGCAACTTTGAATCCGCTAAGGGAGTTTCTTTAGTATCCTAATGATGTTCAAAGAATTATAAAAGAAGATCTGAACGGAAAAGAAAAAGAAAAAGAAAAGGTTTTCAGTGAAAGCGACAATGAATGACGTTGCATTAATTTGCGTGCGCAAAAGACAAGACAAGAGGGAATTCGGATTTGCTTTGCCCGTACGAAAAGCAGAGTTTGCTTTGTCTGGCCTCTGCTTGCTGGGGTAGTGTGTAATCACGGTTCTCTCGATCTTATCATACCCAGAAGATATGGTATATGGGAATGGGATTTTCTTCGCCTGCCCATAATGAAGAGATGAGTCTGCTTTGTCGTTTTATGACTCAAATCCTATAAGACTGCGTGGAAGCCTTATCCCGACTGATTCATGGAGTTAAAATCCAAACAAGTTGGAATTATCAGATATGGATCCGGAATCACACTTCTCAAGTTCAAATGGGTTAAACACAAAATATTCCTACACTATAATTTTGTAATAATTAAATAGTTCAAGAAATAAAATTATTAATGTAATATTTTACTTTTATTTTATCATTTATTTTGATATTTAACTTATTAATATAATATATATTTAATAAAATATTAATATGAGTAAAAAAAAACCAATATCACAACATAAATTATTACGTATATTAAAAAAAATTTTTAAATTTTTAAAATTTTTTAACAAATTGAAAGATTGAAAAAAATTATAAAAATTAAAAAATCAAAAATATTTTTTAAAATTTATAAAATTATAAAAGTTATAAAAATTTAAAAAATTCAAAAACATCTCAAATATTTAGTAAAAATCCAAAAATTCAAAAAAATGAAAATTTTTTTAAAACTAAAATTTTCTTAAAATTCAAAGAACAAAAACATAGAAAAACTAAAAATTAGAAAAAAAATCTTTTTTTTTAAAGCTAAAAATTTTAAAAATATATGAAATTTTAAAATACTTTAAAAATATGAAATATTCTAAAAAATTATAAAAATTTAAATTTTCTTTTAAAAATAAACAATAAAAAACTTAAAATTTTAATAAAAAATTCAAAAATTTCAAAAATTTCAAAAAAATAATAAATTAAAATTATAAGATTAAAAAAATGAAAAAATTTTAAAATTTTTTACAATTTTTGAAAAAATTTAATTTTTTTCAAAAATTTTAGATTTTATTTTTTATTTTCAATCTTTTAAAGTTTTAGTGAATCTTTTTTTTATTATTTTAATAAAATTTATTTTTATTATTATTTTCTTTTATTGAATTTCAAAAAAATTTTTGAATTTTTTTTTCAATTTTATATCAAAATTTTGAGATTTCTGAATTTTTTAAGTTTTTATAATTTTTAAAATTATATATTATTTTTTAATTTTGTATAATTTTTAAAATATTTTAGATTTTTCAAAAAAGAATTTTAGCATTTTTTAGAAAATTTCTTTTAATATTGACATGGTAATTATGATATGATGTTGATTTGATTTTTTTTTATAAATGTTAGTATCTTATTGAATGTTCATGCTACGTTAGTTAGTTGATTGACGGTATTAATCTCAAGTATGAAAATGGATTATAGAATGAAAGTTAGAATATCAAACTAACAATTTTATTTTTTTAAATACCAAACTGATAGAAATTGTATAATAGATGATCATTTTTATATTTAACCCTCTTCAAATTTATAGGGATGAATTTAGTTATAAAAGGCTTTATCCTAGAAGGAACAATTGCATTTATTAATCTCGTTATGGCTTGTTAACTTAAACTTTGCTTGATAGAAAGGATGAAAAAAAGTGATGATGAAAAACTTTTAATTTAATGGTTGAACTAAAAAGTAAGAAGGTAATTATGAATATTGAATTAACAAGTTTTTTATCATCACATTTTCTACCTTTCCTACCAAGCAAAATCTCAGTGTTGAGATAATATATTTCCAATATGACCAAATTTTAGAGATGGGATCATAAATATTGGAGTTGATACAAATTAATAACTACCAATTATTTTGAATCTTTAAAATTTGTTTGTAAAAATAATAAAAACAAATAGAGTTGAATGAGTGGGAGACATAAGTATGCATATAAAAATATAAAGAACTGTAGAAACTTTGAATTTGATAATTTTTTGGAGAGTAAATGTTTTTTTTTTTTTGGGAAATATACACGTATGTGATATTTGCAACAAATTTACTAATTTCAACAATTGTGATTGATGATTAGTGAGTGAAGTTCAACAAACAAATAATAATCATATGGTTTTAATCATTTCTAAGTTTCAAATGCAAAAAATAAGTTATGGGATAAAGCAAATTGAATAAAGCTATACTTGGTTTTTCTTTAAGAGGGGGATTTAAAGTTATTTAACACAAAGTAACATGTTCCCTTTAGCTGTTAAAGCTATCGACCTTTGATAAAAAAGTGTGTTAGTGTCACGTGACCATTACCTTTTCCCTACAAAACCAGTTTACTGGATTGTGCAATATTAACGCTTATATTCTTAGTGACCTTCTCTTTCCTATTTGATGTGAGATTGAAGCACCTTACCTAATCCATTGGAATGTTTGGAGTGACATTCTCCCTTACCCAATATCGTGACACCTTTGTCATGGTTTTCACCAACCTATTTCTTTTGGAAAACTTTGGCATGGTTAGACTATATCATCATGCCTTACCTCGACACCTTGTTAAGTGGCTAGACTGGCCCACTCTACCTACCCAGTAAGGCCACTTGATGTGGAGTCGAATAAGTTAGGAGTTGGCTCTTATACCACTTGCCACGTGACCATTATCCTCTTCCCATAAAACTGATTTATTGATGATGTGTAGTGCCAACACTTATATGGCCAACAACCTTCCTTTCCTATCTGATGTAGGATTGAAACACCCTACCTATCTTAAAGAGCACTTGGCATGACACTAACAAAAAGTGTCTATTACAACTTAAAACATAATTTTTTTTATTACTAAAAAGGTTAATGGAAAAATTACTTGTTTAAGAGGTGCAAATGGGATTTTGACTTTGAGTTACAAGATAGACATGAGCTATTTATGAGCTACATGTGGTAGGAATGGTCTTACATTATATAGCTTATATGAAGTTTTGTTTGAAAATTGAAGAAGATAGTAAAAAGATAGTTTAATGGAAACTAATGCTTTTAGTCATTAATAACTCAATATCTTAGTCTATAAAATAGAACAATATAATCATTTTAGTTTGTAAAACATTTATTGTAATAACTTAAATTGTTGATAAATTTACGTTGAAACAAAATTTATCCTAGATTATGGATAATGTGATTTAAAAATAATGCATTATAATTTTTTTTTAAAGGAGTCTAAACTACATTATAATCCAATTTATTTCCCTAATGGTAGTTTCATACCATTCAAATTAGCAAAGAAATTTTTTCTAATGATATTGTTCTTAATTTTTTTTATATTCTAACACTACTAGGAAAAATAATAGACTACGACTTTCGTAATTGATGACTTTAGATTATGTTTTATGATAATAGTTTATAATTGTCATAATGTCCAAATATGAGAATCAGATCATTAAACACTAAAACATGGAGTCACCATCAATTTTTTTTAATCTAGGTTTGATTGATCACTTTAAACGAATTTATTATTTTTAAAAAGATCCTAAGCTTAACTAAAGGTCCCTAAAAAAATTGCTTTTGGTCTTCTTAAATAGAATTAAGTTTGAGAGTCGATTACATGTAAGGAAGGTTTTAGCATCCCTACAACACCGATAAATTGGTATCAAATTACTTTTATATAATCTTGTTTAAGCCTTAATTAAATGGTTTTTATTCTTTATTTTCATTAATTTCAATATTTAAATATTGAAAAATAGTCCATAGGTTTTCTCCAACACTTTGATTGAAACCCTTTAGAAGTTTTTCTCATCTTAGAAGTGTTCAAGAAAAAACTATCATTTTCTTTGAAAAAGCTCCATTGTAGGATTATTAAATATTTTATGAAAACATATTGTTTACATCATATTTTATTTACAAACGTTATTTACAAATCAATTTCAAAATAAATTAAAATATTTTTTTATTGAAATTTTTGTAAAATCCTTTAACTTTTTAATTGAATTTTAGAAAAATCTTCTCACTTAAAATTTATAAGAATAATACATGCTTGTATATTCATAGAATTTTATCCTCGGAGGAATTCCCATTATCTCAAAATTTAAAATAAATATGCAAACATATTATACAAAATATTTACAATTTCTAAATTTCACATCTTAAAATTTTTTTTTTTTGTATAATCTTTTATTCGAGTCGGGTTAAGTCAAGTATAAGTGTGGGTTAAGCTGAAGAGGGTTAGCAACCCATATTCTTTTTTTCCTCAAAACTCCCCGTTTAATCTTTTTTCTTTAACCTAATTCCCTTGCCCTTTTCTCCTTCTTCTATCTATACAAAAGTCTTCTCAACCTTCAATAAGTAACCTCTATGATTCCTAAAATTTGGCGTTACTCCACCATTGATGTCGCCTATCACCATATTAACAGTTGTTACCAATCCTTCGATGTCGAAACTTCCCAAAAAATACTTAAAAGCTCTTCATTCCCTTTTTCTTACTTTTCTTAGCCTTAGCTTCCTTTAGAAAATCCACCAAATCTTTAAATGTATTACCTCAAAACCTAACACTATCATTGCTATTTCTACCTCTTGCTATCACCAAAAAATTCCAAAAAAATTCCTATTCTTTTTATCATTTTTTGAATATAGAGAAAAAAATACAATATCGATAGTTAGCAATTTTTTTCCTTTCATCTATAATTCTTAAGGGAACGATACTTTCTCATCACTTATATTACTTGATTATGATCTATGTACTTATAGGCATTCAATTAGTAGCAATCATTTAAGAAGAAGAAAACCATAAGTTGCTAGGAGAATAAGAAAGCTTGTTTTGTACACTTCACTTGTTAAGTTTAAAGCTTAGCTAGAGGTTTTGAGCTCTTTCATTAGTCTAATGACATTCTTAATTATCTATAAATACCTCTTTTGTTACCATTTAAAGGAAAATAAGATTAGAGAAGTATTAGATTAAGCTGAAGGACCTCATTAGAGTTTAAACTTTAGCTTAGGATTAAGAGTGGTGTTGAATAAATTTAATTTTCTTGCATTTTCTTTTTTTTTTCTTTAATTTCAAGCACTTTAATGTTTCTTTTAATTTTTCTTTACATGTACTTTAATTTTCTTTGAACCTACATTTATTTTTCCTTATTGATTTCTTTTAATTCTACTTGTAATTTTTGTTTTTACATTTTTTATTTTCCTTCACTTTTTTGGTTGCCAAATACAAATTTTCTTGCACATTTTCTATTCAAGTGCTTTACATTTTATGAAATTTACAATTTTTTAATTTTTTTTTTTACAAATTTAAATGCAATTTAATTCAAGTTCTTATAAGTTTACATTGAATCTTTAAAGCTATTTGGCTTATTTGTACACTTCCTACTTTGGTTTTTTATTGCACATTCTTTACATTATGATTATCTTATGATTTTTCTCTAAAATTTTTACTGCACATTCGTTACATTTGAACTATAAATCTGAAAATTTTCACATTAAAATTCAATCTACATCTTTTGCAATAATTTTTTAAAGTTACATCATAATTATAGGTTAGAGAAAGATAGCTGGTTGCTGTTTGGCTTTGATCATCTAGCTAGGCAATTGTTTTCTTCCTTTGTTCTTTTGTTTCATGTTCAATATTCCGTTTAAATGTTGATTTAGATTTGCTCTATTTTAATTTGAGGCAATTTCCTTGAGATTTTTTAATTTGAAGGTTGTTCACCTCTGTTTTCCTTTTTCTTGAGTATTGATTTTGACTTAGTTCATTAGGCTTAATTTTGATGCTTTTTAGCTGATTTCTTCCTTTGAGTATGCACTTTACTTACTAAATTTCATGTCTTTAGTTCCTTTTAAGTTCATTTCTTTGTTTGATGCTTGAATCTAATTTTTCTTTTGTTATAATGTCAAATTCTACTTTGATGCATTTTTTGTTTTGATCTTAACTTTGGTTTCTCATATTTTCAATGCCTTGAATTCATTTGCCTATTATATCTTGGTTAATTTCATGCTTTTTACTTGTATTCTTTTTCATGCAATTAGATCTTAGGTTAATTTTATAATTGTTCATGCATTTCTATTTTTCGTTTCATTAAGTTACTTACATGTAATTTTTTGTTTTTATTCTTTGTTAGCCTATTGTCGTAACATACATTTTAATTCATGATCATTTTAATTGATGCCAATTTAATCATTCTTAAGTTAGATTTACTTTCAAAATGCTCATTTTTGTTCATTTACTTGTTCATTTATTATTTCCTTGCTTTACTATACATGTATTAGTTTGCTTACTTGTTTATTTCATTTATTTGAAATTTAAATGCTTTCTTAGATTAGATTACTTTGTAATTCATTAAAACTAAACCCATGCTTGGATTCAAGTAAGTGAATGGAAAGAAGAGTAAAGGAAAGAAAAGGAAAAAAAAAAAACTTTTCTTTACCTTTCCTTTCATGTAAATTAAAATAAAGTGAAGGGAGGGATGCTTAACCTCCTTGTTTTCCCCCACATTCACTCTTTTTTTAACTACCCTAAATTGGGGTAAAAGAAAGGGAAAAAAGAATAAAATTTTTAAAACTTGAAATAACTATTATTCCTTTATTTTTTATCTTCCAAATAAACCATTTATTAATTTCAAATCTAGTTAATGCCAAATTTTCTAACAACCCTTCATGGACTCGTAATCTTAATATTTATTTAAAAAACAAGATATTAACTTATTATAAAGCAAGCTCCTAACAAAAAAAATGAAAATGATTTAATTTCATTTTATCATTTTAGTACCTAGATCAATATATACAATTGCTAAAAAAAAAAAAAACTAATGTATCTATTAAAAAGAATCAAATTGGTATCATAAATCACATGATCAATATTGTTTGCCTTGTCATTGGTCTAGTTATGTAATATATCCATAAAATTAATTTTAACACATATATCTTAGACTGAAAGTAAAGATTCTAGATCTTTGATTTCTACATTTTATAATAAGCTTTTAAAAGATATTTGATTTTTATACAATTAAAAAATATTATACATTATTTTGCATTTTAGTTTAAAATTTCACAAAAAAAGTTTAGTTTGATATTTATATGTTATTTTAAAAAAAAAATTATAATTGTAAAAGTTGATACAGGTGACCTATAAGTATATAGGCCAAACAAGTAGTAAAAGTGTGTTGGTCCCATAGAGATTAGATAAAACTTCTTAAGCTTAGTACCATTTATCACCTTGCTTTTACTAAAGTTGGTTTAATCAAAGAATATCAATAAAAAATTAACTAATAAAAATTAACAAATAAAAAAATTAATATGCAAAATAACAAAAATAATTTAAAATCGAATATATCCAAATTAAAATTCTACAAAAAAAATACAAATAATCAACTAAAACTAAATAAGAAAACAAGACATGGAAAATAGTGAATAAAATGCAAATGAAAAATTATAACTAGTCCTAAAATGCAAGAACAAGTAATAACTAAAATAAAATTCATGATTGAAAGTCAAACATGGAATGTACATATAAAAGTGACATGAAAATGAAGAAATAAAAAATGATATCTGAAGCTGGAATTGATGCCATATAGAGACTAAAAATAACGCGTAGTATGATCGAGAAATGGAAGCCAAATGTTGCAATTATAATTAAAGCTAAGCTTGATAAGATTTTGAATCTAAACAGAATTTGAAACAATTATTTAGGGCTGTACAAAAATTCGTTTTTATCGAAAAATTGATCAAAAATCAGTTTATAAGTTTAATTGGTTTCAATTTTTTCTGTTAAATATATTAAATCAGTTTAGGCAATCGATTTTTGATTCCAAGATTCATGAACCAAACTGATCAAAAAAATTGATTAAATATTATTAAAATATATTATATTTTTATTAATTTAATTTTTTATATTCTTTTTTATTTTTTACATTTTATAATTTATACAAAACTAAAAGTAAAAGTCAAACTCTAAAATTGAAAGTGAGTGAAACCCTAAGTTTTGTTATTTTCTTTCACTAGTAGCCAAGGCCAACGCACGTAACCCTCATCATCGGCTGACCTAGACACCAACACTTACTCAGTCATTCACCTTTGTAGCCATTTCTCAGTTGATCATTGACAACCAATGCAAGTATGCCCTCATTGGCTCACCTAACCACTTATTTAGTCACTAATCCTTGCAGCCATTTCGAGGTTGATCTTGAAGTTGCAAGCTTCAATCGATGACCACTAACCACTAATGACATTGTAACCTTCAATCGACTCATCTTACCTATCACAGCTCTTCATCTGCTTGATTTTCTCTCTTCTGCAACTCAACTCAACTCAAGATAAGATCTTTAATCCTTCTTTACCTATGCTTTTTGATTTTGATCTTCACATCACAAGTCAAATTTTGCTCATTTTGAATATGTTTTTATTTTTTCTTATATTTTAATTTCACCTTATTTTTTCCTTTTTCTTTTATAAGTTGCTATTTTTTTCTTTACAACCTGATATGCAACGATAAACCATTCATTTCTTAATATGAGAAAAGGTTTATTCTTTCTATTCTCTTGATTTTGTATTTAAATATACTAGGAAATCATTAGTTAGTTTGAAGATAACTAGAAGTTTATGCACTTAGTTTTGGTAGTATGCGTGTTTATCTTTATGCAACTAGTTTGCTGTTCATTTCGTCATGTGTATGGGAGAAAGATGGAGAGTGGTTTTAGCACCTAAGTAAAAAAAACCCAATATCTCCTATAATAACCTGTCCTCTTCCCTTTCAAGGTCTTCAACCTCCACCAATTTTGTTGGTTTGGCAACTTTTTTCTCATATGTTGGAACAAGTATGTGATTCTTGATGCATTGTCTTTGATGCAGATTTTAAGGCATGTGTTATATGTTTGTCATTAGTTAGCAGTTGTATATCTTGTGAATTTATTATGATAGTTTTTTTATTGCATCTTTTTAAAGATATACTGAATTTGAAATGTATGAATTGTGTATAAAACTGATTTTTTCTTAAGAAAACATTCTTTTTACTGGGATCTATCTTTTTTATTGTACCTTCTTCATGTTACGCTAACATTGTATAGTTGGGCTAACTTTAGGTGAAGGCATTTATACTTATCAAAAAGTGAATGCCATTAGTTGATTTTTGACCTTTTAACTAAAACTGATGATGAATTAATTTCCTGTATGGACATGTTAAGTAAGTTTCAAGCTCTTGAGAACTTGGCATTTTAAACAAATAAATGAAACTACAATAATAAATTTACTTTAGAATAAGCTCTATTGAAATTCATTTTTTCTTAACTTTTTGTGGGGAATGGAATGGTTTCTTATTCAAATCGAGCTCCATTAGTGGCAGAACTTATGATCTGTTTGTTACTACACATAAATCAAATAAAATTCTTGAGGCACTTAGAAAATATCAACTGTTTTCTATCTTAAAGATATAGACTATGCTTGGTGAGCATGGAAGTTGTCATATTTGAATATGGTGCGTGTTTTAGCTTTTCTTTTCATTTGTCTAAATATATTCTACTGATTCTAGTTTTAAACTTTGAATATATCTAGATATGCTTGTAAATTGATATCAATAACTATGATGTAAAAGGTGGATAATTTGGACTTATCACTTTTACCCTTTGATCAGTAAAGTTTATTAATCAATTGAGGTAATATTGGCATTACTTACACTAACTGTGATCCACACAATTAAATCTTTCTTTTTTAAACAGTTTTAAATGGAATAATTTTTCATTGAATTATGTTTTGCTTTTATTTATTTATTGCTAAAATTTTAAAGGGTGTTGCTGCCCATTACTCGCTGCCTTATACATGTTGTTGCCTGTTACCTACTACCCATTGCTACCTGCTACCTGCTGGATATTAATGTTTGAGACTTGGAATTTAACTATTTAAGTGCTATAATTGGTTAAGATGTTTGTTATTGCTTGTTGAATGTTGTTTGAGAATTAGACTTTGTGGATTGTAATTTGGTACGTATTGTATGTGTTTATGTTGTTTAAGACTTAGACTCAGAGTTTATGAAGCTTGCATTTAGATTTTATTTGAGTATTGCTCACTGATTTAGAACTTATATATTGCTTACTCACTTAGACTTTATAAAGCTTATATATTGCTCACTGATATTATTTGATATGTAAACTTACTGCATATCGTGTATTGCTCACTAATTTAGAGCTTGAGACTAAATTTACTATGTATAAAGCTTATGTTTATGAAGTTTGTGTTTATGAACTATATGAATTACATTGAAAGTTGAATACAATAAATAAGAAATAAGAATCGATTATACCAAAAAAATTGATCGAAACTAACAAGATTATATCGGTTCGATTTTTTCAGTTTTATATTACTATTCGATCGGTTCGGTTTTATCTTTAGACTAAGTTGGCTAAATCAGTTTTTGGATTTTTGAACTGAATTAACCGAACCAACCGATTGCTCAATTTTACAACTATTAAACAACCTATATGAACATATGATTTAAATAGGAAGAATGAATAGAATGTAGAAAAATTCACCAAGTAGATGCGACAGCTAGAAATGATAAAAAACAAACACAAGCTATAAAATGATTTTTTATTTGACTCTTAATGATGAACAAATGGATCTTTATGTAAGCTAAAAGAAGAACTACATAAAGAACTAAATGTAGATTTAAATTGCAGAACCAAGTAGTAGAGAACATTCATCAAATAATGAATAGAACATGAAACCAAATTTGATGTGAATTGGAAATGCATGAATTACGAAAGAAAAAAAATTCAACCTAAAATTATATAGTGAAAATACACTTCATCTGAGTTAAAACTATATAGATATATGAATTAACTACCTAACTCAACAAGAAAATTGTATGAATCAACCACAAATTCAGCTTAATGAACTCAAATTTAAAACAAGTGTAGAATTTAGAAAAACATGACATTATTAAAGAAAATTATCCAAAGAGCAACTAAAAACAAGAAATAAATTGCACAAAATGAATAGAAGCAAAGCAACAAATAGAACTATAGATCTAAAGAAGAAAAGAAACCAAACAAAACACCAAAGATGAGAAAAGATCCATGACAAAGTCAGCTTTTCACATCTGGCTTGCATTGTCACCTACATCTAGTTGTGACTTCAAACTTTGATTTGGATGGATGTGCTGCAAATTTGAAGTTGGATTTCAACTATGTTTAGCTTTGTAGATTAGGAATTTGTGAAAAAAAAACTAAACAAAACAATGTAGATTTGATAGACTTTGCATATCATTGAGAAAACAAGCAAATTTGATCTAGAAAATTATTGAAAACGAAAGTTTTATTGCAAGAATCTGAAAGAGCACTAAGAAACACTTAAAAAATTATAAATTTATAGTGAAATCCAAAGGAAAAATATTGAAAAAAATAATGTTTGGCTACTAAGAAAATGTAAAAAACAGAAATGTAAATGCAAGAAAATAAAGAAAGAAATCTAAAACTTAAAACTAAATCTCCTTATGGCTGGTTCTCTCCCTTTATTTATAGGCAAAAGGGAGAAGCCTCAGGTCTTAAGAAGTTCTAGAAAGAACTCTAATTGATTAGGCTTCTAGAGCCTTCCTTATTCTCTTTAGTACATAGCTGGTTCACACTTAGTGCTTGGCTATCTTTTTTCAGCATACTTGCAAACTGAATTCACGTCTAATTGCTGATTCCATAATTCAAAATAAAGACCAATAACTGCTCTCTAAAGTGCCACATAAGCTTCTCTTTTTGGTGCTCCTAAGTGACACCTTGTAATTGCATGCTCCTTTATCTAACCATGCATATGTCTATACACCAATGTTTCTTTTCATTTCTTATTTTTTTTTTGTAAAAATTTCAAACACTTCATGAATATATTTATCTTACAAAAAACTATGAAACTAATACTAAAAATTATGCAAGAAAAATCAAGAAAACTCCTTTAATGTCAATGTTGCGTATTAACACTAGTTTAATCCATTTGCACAAATTGCATAAAAAATTCCTCCAAATTGTATAAAAAATGTCCAAAATTCCTCAATTTCATTATTTATACCTACACATGAGATTAATGTGTATTTAAGAGCAATTTTGTCAAAAAAGCCAAGGAATAAGCCAAAATATGAGTGAAATTACATTAAAATATGCATAAAAAAGCTAAAATTCAAGTGCAATCAAATCTTCAAACTTAAACTTTTGCTTGTCCTCAAGCAAAAAAAGAGTGAACAAGAATCATAATATACCTTTAATGCCTCATGCAACATGAATGCCTCATGAATTGAGATATAACTAAAGCAAAATCATGAAACTAAAGCAAAATCATGAATAAGTGCTAATATACAAGAATCTACTTAAGCTAAGATCATTCCTAACTATGGTTCCATAAGCAAGCAACACATTTCACATATCCTTACATGAAATCTAATAATATTATGCAAAACATGAAATTTTAATAGCAAGGATCAACAAAGTATGCTCATGTTCCATAAGTTTGCTCATCATATCTCTCTCCACTAATGTAGATTAACACAAGACCAAGAATCATTTAAGATTTTCATAAGTTTGTAATATAAGGCTAGGGTCAAGGTATGATTAAAGTCATTTAAGCTTAAGTACCCTAACAATACATCACATGTGTAGGATCATCCATCATTGAGCTCTCAAGGTAAGAAAGATATACTTAACTAAAGAATCACCCCCAAGCTTTGATTTTGCCCATTTTTCTTTCTTTTCTTATTTTCTTTGCTTTTTTACCACTCTATTGTTTTGTTTTTTTTTTCTTTTGCAAGCTAGCTTAAATTTTCTTTTTCTTTTTTTTTTTTAATTTTTCCATTTTTTTTCCAAATTCCACCGTTTTCCCCTAATAATACGTAGCTTACAAATAGTGTATGAATATCCTAATGTATATAGGGCAAGGGACCAAAAAGATAAAAAATATACAAAATAATACAAAATAAGACTATAGGCTTGTAATGTGGTTTCAAAACAAAGAAAAGACATCATAAGACTCAAATGGGGTGCCTATAGACGAATTATATCAAGATTGGCTTGAAAGGCTCAAAACGGTCCAAAGATGGCCTATATAATTTCCCTAATCATGTGTCATCTAGGATTTTACCTCGAGAAATAATTAAAATAAATTCTAGAATCATGAAATACAACTTTAAAAATTAATACAAAAACAATCTCATGCTCACATACTCAACACTAGATAAAATATGCAATTCAATGTTCAAAGCATCAACTGACAAAATAAAGACCATATTCAAGAATTCTCTAAACCTAAGCATCATTTTATATTTCACACATATTCAATCTTTTCTTAAAGCTATATTCATTCTCAATCTCTACCTATCATTAACTTCATGAATAACTAATCAAAGAAAGCATAATAATGATTTAACCTACTCTATGTTAAGCTTAATTTCAAGGAAAAACTCAAGGAAAATTCAAAAACTTTTTCAAATTTTGGGCTATTTTACTATACCTCCAAACTTAAACAACACGTTACCTTCAATGTGTAAGCACAAAAAGAAATGAAGTATAGAAGAAAGGAATAAGAAAACTTTCTTATCATCATGTAGGCATAGTGGTCGAATACCCCATCAAAGGTCTGGTCGAACTAGTGTATCCTCTTCAAACTCATATTCAACCTAGAAAATAAAGAAATAACTATACAAAAAAACTACATCAATATGTATAATGAAAAGTATAACTGAAAGAAAAGAATAAGCATATGAACAAGTATATACAACCAACCAAATGAACAAAAATGACTACTATGTACAAATGAGAAAAATCGAATGTGCAAACTAAAACAATCATGCAAACATATATGTACACAAGCATGCATAAAAAGAAATAGCTTAAAAAGTAAAACTTGGGTTACCTCCCAAGAAACACTTTATTTAAAGTAAAAAACTAGACTATAAAATAAGCTCAACCCTATAGGTTCATAGTGAACACTCCACATTTAATTTCTAAGTCCAACCATTTAATGACCTCTCTCTTAACCATTTTATCAAAAAAAGGGTCTAATGGTGGATCATATGGGCAAGCAAGAATAACATTTAACTTTTTAAGAAACCCCTCAACATCACACCTAGATGGATTAAGGTAAATGGGTTTTGGTTTTAAAATCTAGTCAACCGACCTATCCTCAATATGAACCATATCATATCATATTGTCAGGGAATGGCAAAGCCTTAAAAACATGAAAAGTGACCTTCTGATCTTAAACTCACATTGTTAATTTCATTTTTGGCACACTAATCAAAGTCCTAACAATGACTTAATAGGGTCTTTCTAGAATAATTTGGATCTTATGATCCATTTCCATATCTAGAACCATAAAATTAACAGGTAAAATAAATTTCTCTATCTTAACTAAGACATCTTTCATAATCCCTCTAGGGTATTTCAATGACCTGTTGGTCAACTGTAGAGTAACTGAGGTGGGTTTTGCCTTTCGTATACCTAATCTTTGAAAAATAGACCAAGGCATTAGGTTAAGCTAATCTCTAGGTCATATAAAGCTCTATCAAAGGACATACTACCTATGATACATAGAATGGTAAAACTATTAAGATCTTTATGCTTCATAGGTAGTCTTCTCTAAATCATATATATGCACTCACTGGTAAGTGCAACTATCTCATAATCCTTTAATCTTATCTATCAAAAGATAATATCTATCATGAATTTGGCATAAGTAGGCATCTATTCAATTGCATCTGTAAATGAGATATTAATGTGTAACTTCTTAAACACCTTAAGAAATTTTAAAAATTGCTTCTCTTCTTTTTGCTTCTAAAACCTCTAAGACAAGAAATATAAGGCTTAAGTGACTTAACTCTAGGAGAAATAGGCCTAAATAAACTTGATAAAGCATTAGGGGATGGTGCTTATGGTAACTGGGAACAAGTACTACACCTTTGTCCTTTTTCTTACCTTTTTCTCCATCTTGAATTAGGTCTCTATTAGGCTTATCATCATCAAACCCCTCATCTACCACATTTTGAAAACCTATCGAGACTTGGCCACTATTTAATTGCATACCATTCCTAAGTGTGATTGCCTTGTAGTGCTCTTTCTTTTTCCTCATAGGGTTGACCTTTGTGTTACTAGGTAAGGTATCTTAAGATCGGGTACTTGAAAAGGTAACTAGCTAACCAATTTGTGTCTTTCAATTTTTTATAGACACAGATTGGTTCTGAAGCATGGTGTTTTGAGTTTGCATAAATGAGGTTTAAGTCTTAATAAAAGAACCTAAAAGATCATCAATCGAGGTTTTCTTCTTAATGGGTGACATAGATAGATATGTAAGTATGTAGTGCTGTAAAAGCTGTTGGTGTAAAAAAGATGGTTACTGAAAGCCAGGTGGGTGAGGTGGCTTAGTATGTTGAGGCTGCTATGATACCTGACTAGATTGGATAGATTGCACTAGGTTATTCCTCTAACTTGAGCTATATGTAGAAATATAGGGGTTATTGGGTTACCTAGGGTTCTATCCTACAAATTAAATTGTCTCTAAGTGATGGTTAGGACATGATTCCCTCAAGTGGCCTATCCTGTATACCTCATACATAACTAAAGAACTATGGGTATGAGTAAACCTAGAATGACTAGGACTCGACTTTGAAGGTTTAACCTTACAATGTAAAGACTTTATAGATTTGGATAGGGAATCTAACTTAACACTAAGCATTATAAGCTCACTAATCTCATACACCTCTAAAGTTCTCTTAGGATGCCATCTCTCATTAGACCATTGACAAGTATTAGTCACCATATCCTCAATAAGCTCATTAGCTACGTCAAAAGTCTTACTCATCAAAGCACCTATTGATGCAGCATCTAAAAGAGTCTTTGTATTAGGCATTAACTCATTATAAAAAAATATGGATCTCTAGCCATTTCAGTAGTCCATGGTGTGGACATTGCCTTAGAAGCTCCTTGTATCTCTTTTAAGCCTCATACAAGGTCCTAAACCATGTTGGGCAAAAGTAGTGATCTTATTCCTAAACTTGGCTATATTGGTTGGAGGAAAAAATTTAGCTATGAACTTCTATACTAAACTATCTCAAGTGGGATGAAATCTGGTGGCATCGAGGCTAACCAACTCTTAACTCTGTCTCTAAAAGAAAATGGAAACAATATAAGCTTAATGGCATCCTTAGCAAAACCATTATATTTGAATGTCTCACAAATCTCTAAAAAATCCTAAAGATAAGCATTAGGATCCTTACTTGAATGACCACTAAATTGCATTGACTATTGTATCATCTAAATAATTATAGGTTAAATCTCAAAATTATTGGCTTGTATCACTGGCCTCATAATACTAGGCTAAAAATGATAAAGATCGTCATAGCATAATCCCTAAAGGCTTTAATGTCTTGCTCAACCATGGTGATGATATGATCAATTTGTCTTTCATTCCTAATCCTCTTATAGGTAGCCTCAAGCTCAAGATCTAAAGGGATCAACTCACAATTCTAATTGAGTGCATACATGGGCCATAAGAGCACTAGACCAAAAAATAAACTAAATATAAAAACTAAGTATATATAGCTAAAGAAGACAATGATCAACAAAGGAACCAAGAATATGTACACCTAAAATTGAAGTAAGACTAAGATCTAGCCTAAGGTATGTACACTAAAGAGAACCAATCTATAGAAGGGTATGATGAAGATTGATTTTAACCTGGGACTTTTAAATCCTAATCCCCAGTAGTAATGTCAAAAACTTGAGATGAATGAACTACAAGTATACAGACTGGACAAGTAGAAGTAACCTTTTGGTCAAAATGTCAATCCCACAGAGATTAGGTAGAACTTTCTAAGCTAAGTACCGGTTATCACTCTACTTTTACTAAAGTTGGTTCAATCAAAGAATATCTATTAAAAAATTAACTAATACAAAATTAACAAGTAAAAAGGAAAAACTAATATGCAAAATAACAAAAATAACTTAAAATCGAATATATCCAAATTAAAATTCTACAAAAAAAATATAAATAATCAATTAAAACCAAATAAGAAAATGGTTGAGGTGTGTACTGTTTGATTTTTAGGCCTCTTTATGTGTTTTAAAACACAGTTAAATATATATCTAGCTTTGCATATGGCTTCTTCAATTATAGAATCGATGGGTGAAAGATCTAGTTTTAAGGTTTGCATCCTTTTTATAACACCTAAAGCATAATCTTCAGCCTCTATTAATTGGAAACCCATGCTACTGGCAAAATCTAATGCATGTTCCAATGCCATTACTTTAGTAACATATGAGTCCGCAACCCTATTGATGCTAGTTGAACAAGCTCCCATGAATGCACTTTCTATTCCTTTAATAACTACCCCAACCCATCATTATGTTTCTTGCTATCAAAAGCACAATCAAAATTCACTTTCTAATATCCAACTCAAAGCAGTTTTCATTATTGCTGAGCCATGCTTTGATTTTGTTCCACTATCACTTGTGCATAATTAAATTATGCCATATAGCTCTTGATGATGTTAGATGAAACTACAATAGCTCTCTTTTTTCACCATTTGATTCCCTTTTCTTGTCATTCCAGATTGTTTAGGATGTGATCTTTATTTGTTGAAGTTGTCTTAGGTCTAACCTTTTAATTAAATTCACCATTTAGTTGGCTTATTGAGCTTCTATTCCTATGTTTTAGCCTAAATTAAAGTTAGTTTTTTACCATATATCTCTTGCTATATAGCATGACCTTAGAGCATGGTAGGGGGTTTCTTCAACTTGGTTGCATATGAAGCATATATCTTTAATTTACATTCTTCTCTTTACCAGGTTTTGTGTTATGGTAGATAGCTTTGGAATGCTTACCAAAGGAAAATCCTGATTTTGGTTGGAGCACAGCCTAGAGTTTCTTTTATAGCTCACAATTTCTATCTATGTTATGATTTGCTTTAGTTGTCTCTACATCACATAAGACTTTGTATCCACTCTTAATAGTGTGAATCTCTTTATTGTTGTAATGCCAAACTAGTATGTCTAGGAAGCCCTATCTGCTTACTAGTAGAGTGTTGATTAGTGATGCTTTCTCTATCAAGAACATGTCATTAATCAACTGTAGTTTCCACTACCCAATATGGTCATCTATCAGCTCAATAACAAAGCCATTTTCATCCCAGTTCTCTTTTGGAGATTACACCATAAATGTTTAGTTAAAAGGCAACCATTTGTCCTTTCATATTGTTATAGACTTCCAGTTGCCAACCATTCAACTAAGTCTTGTTCCACAATAGATTTTGAGCTCTATATGCTTTTTCATGCTAGTAAGAGGTTGTGTCCTAGTCTGGCTTCAATAATCGAACCTTTTGGGAAATATTTTGTTGTTAAAACACCATATGCTAGTGTGCTGCTATTTGTAAGCAATCTTTAAACTTGTTTTGCCAATAAGGCCTTGTTGAATTTTGCAATGTCTTTAAAATCAATTCCACCTATATATTTCAATATGCACATTCTCTCCTAATTGGTCTAGTGTAATCCTCAACTATTATCTTCATGTTTCCACCAATGATTGCTAATCATATTGTTTTTCTCCTTGCATAATGTTATTGGTAATTAGAAGTAACTTATAGTATAAGTTGGAAATACTTGGACTACCACTTTCAGAAACACTTCCTTACCACCCTATGATAATGTTTTGTAGCTCAAACCATATAACCTAGCATTGATCTTGTCTTTTAGGTATCTAAATGCTTTTTCTAATCCTTTCCCACCATGGAGGGTAAACCCAAATATTTCTTTAGATTAACAATAATCTAAATTTTGAACACCTTCTTAATTTCGGTTTGCTATGTCTTTGTTGTATTCCCATTGAAGTACAATGTTGAATTGTCAAAATATACCATATGGCCTAAGCTTTTGTCATATCTCATTAACACATGATTCAACACATTGCTTTCACTACTATTTGCTCTAGCAAAGTAGTAACCTATCATTTGCAAAAAAAATGTGAGTAATTCTGGGCCATTGCAACTAGCTTGTAAACTGTGGATGAGTCATTCATGTTGATATTTTGCTAAAAATGCTAGAAGACCTTCAATATAAATTAAAAACAAATAAGGGGAAAGTAGGTTGCCTTGATGGAGACCCTTTTTGGTTAGAAAGTATCAATTAGACATCCATTAACCATGATAGAATATGATACAGTTATGACACAATTCATAATGGTGTTTGCCTAGCGAAGATAAAACCCTAGTCCATTCATCATTCCTCTAAAAAAATTTCGCTTTACTTGATCCTAGGCTTTGCTGACGTCAAGCTTTAATGCAAAAAAAGAAAAAACTATCTTTTCCTAATTTTTTCATTTTTAGAGCTTAAAACATCTCATAGGCTACTACTACATTATCAGTAATTAAATGACTAGGTACAAATGTACTTTATGACTCATTGATACATGTAGGAAGGATGTGCTTAAGTCTATTGACAAAAACTTTGGCCATGATCTTATAAATGACATTATAGAGGCTTATAGGATGTAATGTGTGACACTGGTTAGGTTTTTATTCTTTGGAATTAGAATAATGTGAGTGTGGTTAAACTCACCTAAATTCCTTTTTACTTTTAAACAATCTAAAATTAACTTAGTTAAATCATTGCAAACTATCTGCCAAAATTTTTCAAAAAAAAAAAGTGCAAGCATACCAACAAGTTTAAGGGATTTAGTGGGATGCATCTGTTTTATAGCTATAAAGACCTCTTTAGCTTTGAATTTTGCAAGGAGTAGGTTATTCATCTCGTTTGATATAAAAAGTTTCTACTACCTTAAAAACATCCTTGAATTGATTAGTTCTTTAGGATTGAAAGAGTTTTTTGAAATAACTAGTGATGATTCCTTGAATCCCAACTTTCTTCTCTCATCAAACATTCCTTTTTGTCATTAGCCCTTATGTGATTTTTTCCTTTTTTTTTTTTTGTGAAGCTTGTGTATGGAAAAAATGTTATGTTCTTATCTCTTTCTTGTAACCAGCTTATTCATGATCTTTGAATCCTAATAATTTTCTCTTTTTCTAGTAACACATTTAACTCTTTCTTAAGCTCTCTTTCTTTTTCCAAAATGTGATCTTGTGGATTCAAGCCATGACTGCTTTGAATTTCCTTCTTGAGTATGGCAATTTGATTCCTTATTCTTTGAACTTTTCATTATGCCAATGCATCAAATTATTCCTTATATACATTATTCTTGAAAAGAAATCAAAATTGTTAATTCTTAACCAAACCTCTTTAACAATTTGTTCACATTTTTATTCCTTTACCTATATTGCTTTAAAGTGAAACTTTTTTGCTTTACCTCTGTCCTTGTCATTTTACCTCTTGTTATGTTAATCAAAATTGACAAATGATTTGACGTTAAGGTTTGTAGATGAGAGACACCATAGAGAGGAAACATACTACGCCAATTTTCATTGGCCACAACTCGGTCAAGCATCTCTCTCATGTTGGTTTCAATAATTTTACCTTTCTCTTATGTAAACCATGAGCCTGTGTAGCCAAGATCTTACAGCCTATATTTCTCTAAAACTTTTATAAATTATCTCATTTGTCTTTCTCTCCTCAAGCTAGATCCCGACTTCTCACCATTCCAAAATATTTTATTAAAACTACCAACACCAGTCATGGCTTCTTGTTTCACCCAACAAGATGTCACAAAAGTGCCAAAGACTCACCTATTTTGCTAGTATCTTATTCACCATAAAAACTCATTATCCTCTATTGATTAGACCTTTGGCTTTCTTCAACTTCCATGTTAATATGGTTATTAGAAAAACTTAAGAACTTCAAGGTAACATCACTCCTTCAAAGCAAGGCTAATCCTCCACTCCTTCCTTTCGCATTAACTCTAACATAAGCTATCATTTTGCATTTCCTCTTTATTTTATCAAGTTCCTTTACATGTAGTTTTGTCTTAATCAGGAAAACAACATTAGCATTTTTGTTGGGTTTGAAGTGACAAACATAACAACATAGGAGCAATATATCATAATAAACCCATAGTAATATACAACAATCAATAATCAACAACGTAAGAAAAGTAAAGCACACTAAGATTTATATGAAAAATCCTCCAGTGTAGAGGGAAAAAAATCACAGCTACTAGAAAAATCTCTACTATCAAATAATGGATATACAAAGTTCTCTTCTAGCTAAAACTAAAGTTAATTAACAACTACAAAGACAATTGGAGAAATCTCACCAAATAGGTGACTCAACAAATACATTATGAATTTGATCCTAGAGAGCTTCAAACCCGATCTCCACCGCTTAAAGTGTAGAACACTAAATCATAAATGTACTGACAAAATTTTAGCTCAATTAGACCACGGATCGACTTTTGTTCAAATGGAAACTCTCCTTTATCCTTTTTTCTCTTTCTTTTTTGGTTTCTCTTTTCGTTTTTCGGTGCCACTCTCACTTTGTTTTTTCACACTAAAAAGACCTCTTAACAATAGCTCCACCTTTTCATTAAATATAAGGCTTGGTTGACTAAAAAAAAATCCCATGGCCTTTAATTGGCCAATACCAAATGGAAAGGGGCTAAACTCCGCATTATCAACAATCTCCCCTTTTATCCCAATTAGGAGGAGATTCATCACCATAGCAATCTTTGGAACTTATCTTAGCCAAGAAACCTATTCTAACCAAATTACTACAGAGTTTAAACTTTTTTTTAAGAAATGTCTTAGTTAATATATTTACTGCATTTTTATTAGTATGGATTTTCTTCAACTGCATCTACTATTCTTTAATCATTCAACATCAATGTGCTTTGTTCTAGCATGGTACATGGCATTCTTACTCAAATATAAAGCACTCTAGCTATCACAAAACACCATATACTTTTTGTAATTCAACCCTAATTCAAGAAAAAAATGTTTCATCCAAAGATTTCGTTACTTGTTGCAATATATTTTGCCTCTATAGTTGACAAGGTAACACATTTCTTAACTTAAAATGCCAAGACATAGCTCTTCTTGTAAAAATGAACAAAAACCCTAAAGTAAATTTTTTACCATCAAGATCAGCTACCATGTTAGTATCAGTAAACCCTTTTAGAACTAGTTATGAAGCTATCTAACTCAATCATATTTTTTAAGTACCCTTCAAATATCTAAAAATTTATTTCATTGTTTCCAAGTAAACCTTTTCCAGATTATAAAGAAATTTGCTCACTATATCGATTGCATGAGCAATATCAGGCCATGTACAAATCATAAGATACATAAAAAAACTGACTATAAAAGAATATGGAATACTAGACATAGCTAGTTGCTCTTCCTTAGTCACCAAACAAGAATTCTTACTCAAATAAAATGGTTGGCAAGTAGAGTGCTAACTGATTTAGTACGTTGCATGTTGAATCTACTATGCACCGTTTCAATATACTTTTCTTGTGACAATAATAGCTTTTTAGCTCTCCTATCCTAGATAATATCTATACCGAGAATCTGTTTTGCTGGACCTAAATCTTTTTATGTCAAAAGACTTAGACAATTGTTCTTTCAACTTGCGAACCATACTAGCATCTTCTCTCACAATCAAACTATTATCAACATATAACAAAAGAATAATGAAGTTACCATCAAAAAGTTTTTTGATATACACATAAGGATCCCTTGTCATTCTTTATAATTATGACTCACCATAAAAGAATCAAACTTCTTATACCACTGTTGCGAAGCTTGTTTCAAGTTATACAAGTTTTTTTTCAGTTTGCAAACTAAATGCTCTTTCCCTTTCACTTTAAAATCCTTAGGTTAATTTATATAAATGTCTTATTACAAGTCATCTTGCAAGAATGCAATCTTGACATCAAGTTGCTCAAACTTAAGATTCAAACTAACTACTAATCCTAGTATTACTCGAATAGAACTCATCTTCACAACTAGAAAGAATATCTCATCAAAATTGATGTTGGGTTTTTGAGAAAATTCTTTCATCACCAATCAAGCTTTGTACCTTACTAGCTTATAACTATCATTTTTCAACTTAAACACTCATTTATTCTTCAACTACCTTATCCCTTTCAAAAGTTTAATTAGATCATATGTATCATTTTTTCACAATGACTCCATTTTTTCTTTCATTGCTTTTAACTAGTGCTCTCTATATGGAGTAGTTTGCACATCTTGAAAGCTTTATGGCTCCCCTTCACTAGTAACTAAAATAAACCTAAACTTGGATACTTAGTTAATGGTTGATGCTTTCTAATAGATTTCTTAGACTGAGACTCTACACTATCTGATGTTGAAAATAGCTCTCCTTCCTCAACACTCTTTGGTGGAGAGGACTACTCACCTTGCTCAACATTCTCAAGTAGATAGGACTACTCCCCCTACTCAAAATTAATTTCATTTGGCTTATCACTAACTGTACTTGGCTCATTCATATCTCAAGTTTTATCTTTTGCTCATTTCTACTATCTGTAGCTTTTTTCGATGAAATCTCTGTTAGTGTTGAAACATCACATTTAATAGTAACTCATGTAGTCTTCTCATTTTTCTCAAGTTATACTATGATTTCTTTTCTATGGAAGACCATATCTTTGCTTCTAACTATCTTTTTCTTCATTGGATCCCATACCTAGTAGCAAAATTCTCCATCACCATATTCTACAAACACACATTGTATCCTCCAATGTCACCTTGTAATCAAAAATTGAATTAAGAATAGTCATAACTAAAGTATTCCAGTTATCTCAAAATTAACCCAAAAGAAACAATGCCTTCATTTCATTATCCATTTTAAACTCCATAGTAGTCATTAGATTAAATATATCTTAAAAATCACTCAAGTGCTTTATAATCGATCATCCATCCTTGTATTGTAAAGTTACAAGCTTTTTAACAAGCATAACTTTGTTCATATCTATTTTCTTATCATACAATACTGCTAATTTTTTTACAAATGGTGTAAACATCTATCTCTTACACTGTATGATCAAACACGTTGATATAAACCCATTTTCTTATTATGGTCAAAGATTTTTTTCCTAGCTTCTTCCAATTTTTATCTTTCATATTTACTGATTTAGCCTAATTACCTAATATTGACTGATATAAATTTTTGTAGTATAAATGCTCCTTCATCATTGGCTTTGAAATTGAATAATTTGATGTTATCAATTTTATCATAGAACTTGTATCATTCTCCATGTTTTCTAACAAACTTTACTTCTATCTTGGGTTGCTTTTATATTGATATCTCAAAAATAACCTAACTTCAATACCACTTATTGAGTCTGAAGTGACAAACGTAACAACGTAGATGTAATATGTCGTAAAAAATCCATAGTAATAAATAACAATAAATAATCAACAATGTAGAAAAAATAAAAGCACACCAAGATTTGTATAAAAAAACCCTCTAATGTAGAGGAAAAAAATCATGAACCACTAGAAAAATCTCCATTATCAAATAATTGATATAGAAAGTTCTCTTCTAGCTAAAACTAGAGCTAATCAACAACTAGAGAGACAATTGGAGAAATATCACTAACTAGGTGACTCAACAAATACACTCTAGATTTGTTCCTAGAGAGCTTTAAACTCGATCTCCACCAATGTAAAACACTGAATCATGAATGTGCTAACAAAATTTTAACTCAATTAGACCATGGATCAACTTTCATTCAATTGGTAGCTTTCCTTTCTTTTTTTTTTTTCTAGTTTCTTTTTTCCCTTTTTGATGCCACTCTCACCTTTTTTTTTTCTTTTCATGCCAAAATGAACTTTTAACAACAAGCCCACCTTCTCATTAAATATAAGGATTGGTTGAAAAAAAAAAAGCCCATAGCCTTTAATTGGCTAATACCAAGTGGGAATGGGGTAAGACTCCATGACAAAGCTTAAAAGTAGAAAATAAGAGAAAAAAAGCAAAAACATGGAAACTAGGTATAAGTTTAGATTTTCATTCCCTCTATTCCTGTTTGTATCATGAGTAGGGTATTTTTCATGGCTTTTCATGATTTAGTTGTAAAAAAAAAAAAAAGCTTCAGCTTTCATGGTTTTCATTCTCTGCTACCATATAGTTTGGAGTTTCCCTTTTTAGTTTTTAAAGTTCCTACTTATGGCATTTTCATGGGTTCTCATTCATGCTTATGTTATCATCATGCATGTAAAGTAGTCATGGTTTTAAAATACAATAAGAACTTCACAAAAATAAAAGGAATAAAAGTCTAAGAATTAAGACTACAAAACTTATGAAACTGAGATTAGGTACTGTAATTCTTAAGGTTTGCCCTATAGGTCAGGTACCTTTTTTTTCTCCTCCTTGTGCAACAATTGTTAAATAGATATTGGGAGACAACAAAGGGAGAATAAAGCTAACAAGATAGAAGGGTTGGAATAGTGATAGTTTTGCCTATTTCTATTTTCCTATTTGATTGTTATTTGGGTTGTTTAGGGGCTGCTAGTTTTAGTTTTTATTTTTAGATTGTTTCTACTAAAAATCCCACTCATATGTCATAGAATTAGGTTGAAAATTAAAATTATAAAAAGAGTGTGCATGTTAACAGAAAAAGTATAGAAAAATAATAAACTAATATATTATGTATGTATATATATTTTAAAATTTGATGATAAAAAAATGATAATAATAATAATGTCTTTGTTACATATGAGAAAATAAAAATAAAAATAAAAAATAAAGGTTTTGAAATCTCTGCCTAGATGTTGGAGGGAATGAAAATTGTTTTTAAATATTAAATATAAAAACATACTAATAAATACTAATAATAATACTGAGGTGGATAATGAATCAATAATAAATTTTAATTAAGGTATAAGAATATTTAATCATGCTTTTGCATAATTATTTTTAGCATTATAATCATGTTTATTTTTTTGGATTATGTTAGGTTTTGAATGTCTAATCCCTTTGTGCATGTATTAGCCTTTAAATTGTTATGTTCTTTGAATATATTTTATGTATTTTAGTTATTATTTACACTTCACAGATTTTTGCTAATAATAATAATTACTTGTATATAATTTTAATTATTCTTAGAACAACTATAAAAACAAGCTTGCTCAAAAGTCTACCTAGGTATTGGAGATTTTTGGGGAAGTTCATAAAGTTACTAAAACCCTAAACTTATTTTTTTTTTAAATTATAAGTATTTGCATGAAAACTTTTTATGAAGTAACCTATTTCCAAATGCCTTCTAGATGTTGGGGTATTTAGGAAATTTTATTTCATTAAGAATTTTCATACATTTTCACAACTTGAAATAAATTTGTTAAATTAACAAATAGTATAATAAAAAATAATCGGATGGGATTGTTAAATACAAAAATTCACACCCAAACTCTATCTAGATATTAGAAAGTCTAGGTGGTTTCCTTATATTTGAAAACCTGATTCTTAAATTCGTACTTGATCATCATTTTGCATATGTTTCATATTTAGAATTAATGCTTTCATCTATAATGCATATATATATGTTTGCTCTAGTTATGGATGTTTAATATTAATTATATTATATTTCATTTTTTACCACATAAAAAGTTTTCTTAAATTTTTTGGTTTGGAATAAATAAAATTAAAACAACATTTCGTGAAATATAATAGATTGGTACTCTGCCTAAATGTTGCAGAGTTATCAATAATTATTATTTACAAAGAATGTTATTTTATTATTTTTTTAAAAAGAATATTATGATAAATCTTAAATAGAAAGACTATCTTTTAATTCTACTTTTACGTTGGAGACTTTGAGGATATTTCTTTAATTTGAAGATTTTCTTAATATTCCTAAATAAAATATTTTTTTACTGATTTTTCACAAAATAAAGGAATTAATTAAATTCCATATAGAAAATCATTTTTATCTAAAATTATAAATAATGCATAATTAATTGGTACCAATTCATGGACATTATGAGGGGTACTAATCATTCCCTACACATAACCTACTCTCAAACTCGATTTTGTTTTCGTAGAACAAAATTATCTTTTTTAATAAAGCTTTAAACCCATCTTATCGTTTTATTAAAAAAATAAAATTTTGGGTGGCCAATCACACATTAAAAAAGATTGGTGGCGACCTCCTATGTTTTTTATAATTTTTAAATTCTTAAGTCTAGCGATCGAGTTTTCGTACCGTTAAATTATGATAGCTTGGTGACTCTACTAGAGACTTTGAAAGTCAGGCCAAAAAATTTAATTATATGCTATTAATAATTATTGGATTTAATTTGTTTTATTTGATATTTAATTTAATTCCTTTTATTTTAATTTTTCAAAAAAATAATAAAAAAAAATACATAAGTTAATAAATTGTATGTTGTTGGTTAGTACTTTATTTTGATAAAATAAATTGCATGCTGGTTGGTACTTTATTTTGATAAAATAAATTACATGTTAGTTATTGCTTTATTTTGGTTTTGTGCTTATAATTTATTTATGGTATTTTGATTAATATGTCAATTTGCATACACTCTGCATATTCACTTGCATGCATGAGCTTTAGACCCAGGCTCTATTCCTTTTAAGAAGAAGTAAAATAGTTACGCTCTTGTGAGGTGATAACCTCCGTGTTTGCTAGTGAAATACTTTCACTTAGATTGAACCATTTTCGTTAGTAGCTTGTAATGGGTGAGGATTGGGGAACCTTACTATTTTATAACGAACGATGATGTGAGGAATAGGTTGGGAACCTTTAGATGTATAAATTCTAACCCAAGATATCATGAGCCATAGGAAACTTGCCTAGGGTAGAGCCCTGCTGACCTTGTTATAGAAATAACCCAAATATGTATTAAAATTTGAAAAAAATAGATAATAAAAGAAAAACAATTTTTTAACAAATAAATTTTCTCTTGACATCTAGTTCATTCATTTTGTTGTTATCCAAAATTTGCATTTTCAAAAATATTTTAAAATAAAATAAAGAATTTTTTTAGCTTTAAACAAAAAATAACAAACAAAATTTTCAAAACAAAATGTGTGTTCTTGAATTTTTCCAAAACACAAAAAAAGAGAAAAAAAAATTTAAAATTTGAATGTTCTTTCATGTTTCATATTTTCATTTAATCTTTACATACATTTTCATCATGTTTGAAAAAAAAAAATAGCATAGTATATACAACCCATCCCATACATCCTCATAGATAGTACATGCATCCTATTTTATGCACATCATAATAAGATAATGCATGCATTGCATCCCATTCGCATAACTGGATAATACATGCATCTCATTTCATGCACATGCCTCCCATGCACATTTTGCACTCAATCTCATCATATATTTTAAGGCAATGTCAACCTCATTAGGCCAACACAATACATGCATTGTATTTCAAGTAGACATATTTTATGCACGTGATAGGTTCATGCATTCCATACAAGTGCGTTGCATTAATCACAAGAATGTATCTCATCATTTAGGTAAGTATGTCATTGCATTTCATGCATATGGGTTCATGTATGATAGGGTTTTATAGAACATGCATTACATTTCATATCCCACCATCACTGCAACATAACATTACATTCCTCACATACATATCCATGAATGAAATTTTTGTCATTTGGGGCCTGTCAATGTGAAAATCCATTTGCCTTAGGCATATTTTCATTTCATGACATTTTCATCATATTCATAAACATGATTCTGTGTGTCATATAAGCTAAAAATTGTTTTGTGAGATTCATAAGGGTAATAATATAAAATTTTTGTCCTAAGTCCCGAAATAAAGTGTCTATCTTTGTGAAAATTAGAATGGCGAAAATGGGAGATTAATTGGAAGCAAGGATTAATGCATTAGAGTTGAATCAAAAGGAATTTTAGCTTAAGCTTTGAGAAATGAAACAACAAATGGCTCAATTGATAGAAATGGTTAAAAGTAATGGCATGGTTGGGTTTGTTACTCCTCAAGGATCATTGTCACTTCTAATTCCATCAAATCAAAATCAACTAGGTCTTGTTGGTTCTAACATTTTTCTTAAGTATACTAAGGCATTGGATGATTTGAACAGTGACCAAAGTTTAGGTGAGCTCAAAAGAGGAATGGATGAATTGGCCACACAAATAATTGAACTCAAAATTTAATTTTCAAGACGGAGTCACTTGGCTTCAAACCCATACTTAAATCCTTATCATGACTGCTTTCAACCTCTTATCCAACACCTAAAAGTAGGCCCCCAAATTTCATGCAATCTTCGAGAATTCCACACTTGAATTCATTTCCACCATTTCACATTTCACAACCACTTGTTCAACATGCTATCCCATCACCACATTTTTAATCCAATTTTTGACCTAAAGTTTCCCAACTCACTCTAAGACCAACTATACCACCATTTAACCAACAAAGTAAACCAACCAGAGAACAGAAAAACTCTTGCATCACCAAAGGAAAAATTCCTATTGACCCAATACCCATGTCTTACACAGACTTATACCAACTATTCCGGAAAGACTACCTTATTGTTTCTATCCCTATTGAACCCTTCAAACCTCTTTTCCCAATTAGTATAACTCTAATGCCTGATATGAATACCATTTGGCATTGCGGGCTATTTTTTAAAAGACTACATAGCTTTAAAACATCAGGTGCAAAGATTGATGAAAGTCGAATATTTGAGTTTTGATGTCAAAATAAAGCCAATTATTTCTAGGAATACTTCATTGATCCATGCTGAGATAGCAAGTAATGTTGTAGGTGGTAGTCAAATTGGCTAAGATGATGAATGAAAAGAAGAAGCTTTAAGGCAAAGGGTTATTCTTACTAGAAATCATCGTCCACTTTTTTTGGATTTCTTAGATGAGGCAAAGGGGAGTAAAAGCTAGTCTAACACTTTTTGGCCTTTGTCCTAGGATTGTTCTTGATGTATAAACTTGAAACTTTTAGGAATGAAGGAAAACTTTTGAATTTTCTATGAATGGACGTCTCTATTTACAATGGCATGCCTAAAAGAGTCTATGAAAAAGAATGATGGTTGCAAATATGTTTTTACCAAACTTTTGAGGTAAAAGAAATGCCTATAGGTAACTCGACTTGAATATAGGGGAGAATTTGAGCTTATCCTCCATAATAATAAAATTTGACTTGTATATCATGCATTATTTATTTGAATTCATTGTTAAAAATAAGAAATGGTGATAGTGAATACACTTTTGTTAAACCTTTAAAGAAAAAAGATATTTTTGAATGTTTTAATAATAGAATCCATGTCATGCATTTTTTATTTTTGGTAATTAATTAAAGGTTCAAGGATAGTGCATTCTAAGAAATAAGAGCAGTCAAATTTGTCAATTTACAACACTCAAGCTTTACGAGAATCATGAAAAATGAAAATATAACTTAGATAGATAGAATGGAAAAGGCCCAAGGAGAGATCAGGGAAATAGTTATGGGAATGCAATAGAATATAGATAGATAGTTGACAGAATTAAGACAAATGTTAACAGGTTGGACAAAAGAAAAAAAAATTGTTGAAACACAATGGGCAAGGAAGGAAACAATAGTTGAAATTCCATTGTGTCCACATGGGTTCACACATCCCTATGTTCAAGACCCTCATATTGCACAAGCACCTTTAGCAACTTATCAACCTTATATGGATACTTCTGTCAAGTTACCTTCAGTTCAAATAAATGCCAACTCCAAGCCTACTCTTTATGACTCATTTGATATACCTAATTTAGATGATCTAAAAGACTTGGAGCAAATAAAAAAAGTGTTGAATCCATTAGGATATACGGTAATGAAGGACAAATATGATATATTAAAAGAGAGACTGAAGACGATTGAAAGCCATGATATATATGAGAGTATTAATGTTAACGAGATTACTTTAGTGCTTGATTTTGTTATTTTGTCAAAGTTTAAAGCTTTAAATTTTGTGAAGTATAATGGAACGAAGTGCCTTTTAACACACATCACCATGTACTATCGAAAGATGACAGGCTATACTCATGATGATAAGTTGTTGATCCATTGTTTTCAAAATAGTCTCACTGGGTCTTTAATAAGGTGGTATGTCTAACTAGACAGAAGTAAGATTTGCTTCTAGAATGATTTGGCTAGGGCCTTCCTAGCATAATACAAGTATGTTGAAAACATGACACCAAATAGGTTATCCTTGCAATATATAAAGAAAAGGGCAATCAAAACTTTTAAAAAATATGCACATAGATGAAGAGACACAGCAGCCCAAGTACAACCACCTCTGTCAGAGAATGAAATCTCTATTCTATTTGTCAATTCCTTAAATACTCTTTATTATGAAAGAATGATTGGAAATATCTCTAAAAACTTTGCTTACAATGGTGATTGCCAAAAAAATGATAGAAAGTGTAGTCAAGAATAACTGGATTAAGTTGATTGATGCAACTAATGTCGAAAAAGGAAATACAGTGGAAAAGAATGAAAGGGAGGTGCAAACAATCACATCTGAGGGGCATCTACCTAAAAACTTCATTCCATATAGTTTTTGTCCTTTTCATCAACCCTACTTTTCGATCATAAACAATAATTCTTAAAGCCTATATCTTTGCCAACCAAGCCAGTAACTAAGTTTTCTAGCAAGTCCCCATCCCCAAATGACCATTCACAATCTTGTCTCTACATTCAAGCCTACCATCTGACCAACAAAAAATCAAAAAAGAAAAAGACCAAAAGAAACCTTTAATCCATATTTTTCACCTTTTACCTTTGCTAATAGAAGTCCGATACCTCAGTCTTATGCCTCTAAAAATAACACTTAATCTATCAGCAATGAGTTATGATCCTAATGGCAAGTGTAATTATCATATGAGAGAAATTGGTCATTCAACTGAAAAATGCATATAACTAAAGGAAAAGTTTACGGATCTTATAAAGAGCGTTATTCTAACTCCAGAACTAATGGAACAATGAAAGTTGACTCTATCTAATTGTAAAATTTAAAGAGTTGAAATATGAAAGAAGGTTTCAAGTGTTGAAAGATCAAGATTTAATGGTTTTCTTTTGAACCTTTAACCTTTTGTGCATGACATGTGCATAATATCCTTAGGAGTTATTTAAATTAATCTTGTTTAACTTTATTTTGGAAGAAGTGAATGCTTTTTGATTTTGATATGAAATTTCATCCTTATGCATTTATTTGAATAAAAGTCTCATATAATTAATTTAAGTCATAAAATGAAAATCACTTTGCTAAAAAAGAAAAAAATAAAAAGAAAGGATTTGTAATAAAGTCCCATATAAACAGTTTTCAATAAAAATAGGTATTTTCAAAAGGAAATTTACAATTTTTTATGGTGAGAATCTCAATGTAATTGGTGATTACTATAAAAAAAAACCCTCATCCAATAATACTACATTTTTCCTTAACCACTCCTATGTTTCAATCCTTTTGAATAATTTTACTCACTAGTCATAATCTTTTAAGGGATATGAATTTTCACTGGTGAACCTTGTCATCATTTGATATATTGAAACCATAATCTTTTCTTGGGCAATGAACAAAAGAGATCAATTTTGAAAACTCATTCTAAATTTTGAAAACCAAGCAAGATACTATTTCAAAATTTTTAATTGGTAGTTCAATGTGTATCAAATCTTGCCAATGTGATTGAACCATTCAAAGTCTTTCGATGACAAATGCTTGAACTTTCTTTTTCAAGTAACCATTGTTTCATGTCTTAAGGCACATTGACTAAATGAAGCAAACTTCCTTCTTACTTAAGATAATTTGTTTCATGCCTTAATATCTTTTTCCCTTATTTTACCAAAATGCCAGATAATTTGAAAGTAAAATGAGCCTTCTTGTGAACTGTGTAATCAAATTTTGGACATCCTACATGACCTCATAAGAACCTTAAGTAGGAAAACATAAGGGGCATCAGTCAAACAAAAATAATTGATGGTTGTAACAAAAAAAAAATAAAAAAATTAAAACAAAAACAAATATAAGCTTTTTATCTATTTCTTCAAATACAATGCTCTTTGTTAGCCTTGAATTGATCCTTATTTTGAAATGACAAAAAATTAAAGGTAAATAAACTTGATCAAGATTTTGAAAAAGGATTTATTTAGTACATGTTCTTAAGTTTTATATTTTGGTATTAAATAAACAATATGATTTTCAAAGCTTAAACAAACCTTTCTTTGTTTTCATATTTCTCAAATCAAATCTATCTTTAAAGATTATTTATTTGAGCTTAAATGAAAGTCCAATTGTTGTTTTTAAATTGAACTTATTCATTTTGGACTTAATACAATTTTGATAATATTGGTTTTGAGAAATAGATTAATTTAATAAAGCTATTTTACAAGAATAAAGTTTTCCAACATCGAACTTGTTTTATTTTTCTGTATTAATTCACAAAGTCTTAATATTTGAATTTTATATGGTTGGAAAGCTTTTTGAGTCTACTTTCTAATAGATTAAACAAAATCAAAATCCAAATTTTCTAAGAAAAGATTTTGAATTTTTACTAGACACTTTGCACTTGTCAAAAAAACTGCACAAGGCATAACTTTAAAAATTCACTATAATTCGTACACAGTGAATTAGGTGATGAACTTTACATGGATAGACCTTTAAGTCTAGTTTCTAAATCTTCAAATGGTTTGTGATTTGAATTTGTATAACTCAAGTTATGATCAAATTAGTAAGTAGAATGCAAAACGCGAAACTACCACCCAGCCACTGACAGGATCGATCCCCTCATGGAAGGGATCGATCGTGTCATGATTTTTAAGTGAAAAATGGTTCAAAACATGAACCAATCAATCCCCTAAAGCAAGGGATTGATCAGTTCTGGGCAAAAACACTCCAACGGTTATTTTTTTCTCCCAAACACTTCCAATGACTACCTCTTCAATTTCTCTGTAAATTGGACACTCTAACACACCAAAAAGATTGATAAATCAAGAGAGCAAGAGCCAATAAGCCACATTTTCATTCTCTTAAAGAATCAAGAGTTTTTAGAGCTTTAAAGTCCATATCTTTTGTATTTATTGTATCCAATTTTTATTTGTTGTTCATTCATCATTTTCTTGGACTTAAACTTAGCAAACACTTGGCCTTAGAGAGGTTGTTCTATTGTTTGTAAAATTACCTTTGAAATATAAGGGTTAAAGAGAACAAGAGGTGAGGTATCTTCTTGAGAGCTTTGTAATGAGATTGGGTAAAATACTACAGAGGGTAGAGGTTTCTATCTTAAGCTTTAAAAAGAAAAAGATAGGTTGTATTTTCAATTCAAGAATAGTGGATTGAGGCCTTGGTGTGGACAACCAAGAAGAGAGGACGTAGGTGCCTTGTGGAGAAGGATCGAACCTCTATAAATCATTGTGTTTGATTTCTCTATCCCTATTTTCTTACAATTTATTATTGTTTATATTTGATTTTAGATTCATTAATTGTTATTGTTTGCATTATATTTTTATCAAAAGTGCTTATTGTTTTAATTTCCATTCAACTATATTGAAATCATTTGTTTGGGAAGAATTTGGAGAAATCCAATTCACCTCCCTTCTTGGATAACCATCTAACCTATAAAGCTAACACTCTTCTAACCAAGTGATTGTGTTTGAAATGATGAATGGCCATCTTTTTCTATCTTTCACTTATAGAAAAATTATTCACTTACTATCCCTTTGAAATTATTAAATTTATTATTCCCAAAATGAACCTAGCTAAGGATTGCTTTTTACATTAGAGGGTAAAATAAAGATATCTTCAAAAGCCTAACTTTAAGAAAAGTGTCTGATATTGAAAACGTCTAATGTGCACTTCAAAAATACGAGTTCGAGGCAAAAAATGAATAAAGCTTCAGGAAAATAAAATTCACGAAGTTGGTTGCTAATGATGAAGTCAAATGTCCAAAAAAAAAAGAAAAAAAAGAAGAAGAAGAAACAAAAAAATGGTGATGACATCATGCGCTTAGAAAATTTGAACAAATTCCAATAAAGTCCTAACAAATTCATAGTTTTGGAAATGGGACAAGAACCAAGCCCAAAATAGAAAAAAACTATAGACATGAAAAAGTTTTCTGAGATCATTTTTTTACAGAAAACTCCTCTTCAATTTAAGTTTTTATACTTGAAATGACAAATGGTAGTATTTCATTATCCTTTTATAAATGTAGAAATTTATCCCTTGTTACCCCTTTGAGCCTGATTAAATTCTTTCAAAATAAACCCTAACTAAACATTACCCTCCATACTAGGGGACAAAAAGGAACACATTTAAAGGTTAAGAATGAGGTTGTCTAAATGGAATCCCGTATGTTGGGGCAAAGACTAGATATGAAAGTTCACAACAAGTTTTAAATCCATTCAATGAAATAAGAAAGAAAAAGAAAAAAAAAGAAAAAAAATGAAATGAAAGGAAATGAAGAATAATAGAAGAAAAAAAAAAAGAAATCAATGGGTGGAAAGCAAAAAGAAATAGATCTCAGAGTGTATCGTTTGAATGAAAAAATGATTTTTGGTTTTAAATACCCTTAAATACTTGTTTTAGGCCTTTTTGTCATTTTTTTTGACAACCGAACTTAACCTACATTCCAACTTTTAAAAATTCTATATTGGATCAAGCATGAAGGTTTAAAATTGAAGAGTTTCTCTTAGAAAAATGATCATGAATCTTTTGGGTTCCCATTTATGATATAAATTTTTTGTTTGGACTATTAACCCCTTTTGAAAAAATTCTTTTCCTCTTTTGGATTAGTTTTGAATTTTTTAAGTGCATGGTGTATTAATCAAAAAAATTAAAAAAAATGAAAAAAAAAAGCAAAGAAGGACAGATACATGGCTTTTCATCCAGAGAATGCTCCGTAAAATCTTTGGCTTAATTACCCTAAATAATATAGTTTGAGCCTATTTATCCTTTTCTTTAATAACTTTGAACTTTGGCCTATATTGCGTACTTTGAAAAGTCTATTCTTATCAAAGGTGGACACTTGAATTGAAAAGTTATGTCTTTGAAAGATTTTATCGAGTTCTTCATTGTTAAAAAAAAAAGAGCTCTAAGGTGAAAACCTAAAAAGGGTGATTTAGAGCTACAACCACTTTTGAGACCTCAAAAGAATTTTAGAGTTCTAAGGTTCTATCCAAAATAAAAAGTCACAATGCAAAACCTTTTAAAAGATCGGTACCTATTAAAGACTTTACATTTCACCAAAGGGTGAAAATAAAAATCAGCCCTTTTCTCTTCTCAAATCTTCTTCAAAAAATATTGATTAGTTTTGATGCACATTAAAGTATCATGTTTTCAATAAAAGAAAAGTGTTTTAGAAAAATTATCTCTTTTGTGAGCCTAAGAGATATCCTTGCAACTCTCGTTGAGCCTTCCTTGAAATATGCCCATTAGTGGAAAGTTTGAATTATGAATCATCCTATCCATAAATATTCCAAATAGTGATCATCGAGCCTTCTTTGAAATATGCCTACTAGTGAAAAAATTGAATTGTCAAACATGCCATCTATAAGCATTCCAAATAGTAATACTCAATTTACAAGAGATTCGAAAGTTATGTGTTTTTAATTTTTCTCATTGATTACGAAAACACTTTATGTGAGACAATTTTGTAATTATTTTGGAAAAGTTTAGAGATTAGTTGAGCATTTTTGTATAAGATATTAAGATCATTTTTGGTGAAAAGTGAACCTTGAAATTTTGAACAAAGATTTTTTGAAAAAAATAATGAAAAAGCCTTTGAATTTGCATTAATTGTAAAAGAAATTTAATCTGCATGTTGCAAAAACAAAAAGACATTTACATTTGCATCACTTACATTTACTTCATAAAAAAAGGCATTCATATTTGCATCATCGTATTCGTACTGACGTGTGCATCAAAAGAAAGATATTTGCTTTTGGCTCTGCATCACAAAAAAGAAAATTCACATTTTTATCACTCGCATTTGTATCACTTGCATGTACATCATGAGAAAAACATTTGCATTCACATCTGCATCATAAAATAAAAAAAAGAAGGCACTTGTGTCACTCACATCTACATCAACAAAAAAAATTCACATTTCCATCACTTACATCTACATCATAAAAAAAGATATTTGTATTTGCATCACTCATATTCGTACTTATGTGTGCATTATAAGAAAGACATTTGTTTTCAGCTCTACATCACAACAAAGGACATTTGCATTTGCATCACTCGTATTTGTATCAATTACATTCACGTCATGAGAAAAATATTTGCATTCACATATGTATCACAAAAAAAGGGCATTTGCATCACTCATATTTGCATTAACAAAAAGACATTCACATTTATATTACTTACATTTACATCACAAAAAAAAGATATTCACATTTGCATCACTCACATTCATACTTATATGTACATCATGAGAAAGACATTTGTATTCACATCTATATCACAAAAAAAAAGAAAGACATTTGCATTTGCATCACTTGCATTTGCTTTGCAAAAAAGGATATTCGTATTTACATCACTTGCATTTACACTTGCATGTGCATCATGAGAAAGATATTTTCATTCATATCTACATCATAAAAAAGATATTTGCATTTGTATCACTTGCATCTATATCACAAAAAAGACATTTCATCACTTGCATTTACACCTGTATAAGACATTTGCATTTGCACTATAAGAAAGAAATTTGCATTCGTATCATGGCATCTACATCCTATGAAAAGATATTTGTAGGGGCATTTACATGAAAGGAACATTATCATTTGCATTGTGAAAAAGTCATTTATATATACTTTAAACATTCGCATTGACCTTTGCATTTACATTGACATTTGCATTGTGAAAAAATCATTTATATATGCTTTAAGCATTCGCATTGACATTTGCATTCACATTATTTGATGGGAATAGACATTTGTATCATGATTGTATTTGTCAACTTTGTAAATATTAGAAAGAGAAAAATGAAAAAAGGGCAAAAAGAGGGAAGGAAGTCTATCGTGAAAAGATGAGAAAAAGAGCAAAAAATAGTTTGACAATAGATCAAAATATATAAAAAAGAATGTTTGAAAAGTTCTACAAAAAGTAAAAAGATTGTTGAAAAATAAGATATGATACAGGATTAAAATTGAGCCCAAATTAGCTGGCACATGAGCCAGATTAATTGGCATGCAAACCTAGATTAGCTTACATATGAGCCCAGGTTAGCTAGCATATAAGCCTAAGATTAGCTGGCACATAAACTTGGATTACTGGTTATTCTCTATTTGCACATAAACTCGAATTACCGATCATTCTCTATTTTTTGACTTGTGATGTTATCCCAATCATTCTTTATTTTATGACTTGTAGTGTTGTCCCAGTCATGTTCTTTATTTTTTTGACTTTTGGTGTTATCTTGGTTATATTTTTTTGACTGTGGTGTTGTCTTGGCCATGTTCTTTATTTTTTGACTTGTGGTGTTATCCCAGTCATGTTTTTTATTTTGACTTGTGGTATTGTCTCGGTCATATTCTTTATTTTCTAACTTGTGGTGTTGTCCGGATCATATTTTTTATTTTATGACTTATGATTTTATCCCAATCATGTTTTTTATTTTATGACTTGCGATGTTATCTCGGTCATGTTCTTTATTTTTTGATTTGTGGTGTTGTCCTGGTCATGTTCTTTATTTTTTGGCTTGTAGTATCATCCTAATCATTCATATTGGTGATGTCAATAAAAAAAAATAGCGAGGAAACAAAGTTTTATTTGGAAGTATCATTCAGACAAAATTATTGTCTAAGTCTTTGCATTATTTTTTATTCTAAAAAATATACAAAGAGGGGTAGCTATAGCTATCGAATTTTATTCGAGACATATTTCAATATGAATGACCCAAGATTCATTTATGAACAAGGACCTAGACCATTTACAGCCCATAAAAATCTCACAAATTTGCCTGTCTAGAGACCCAAAGTCAACCTAAGTCAAATTCGATCAAATAAAGTCAAAATTTTACAAAAACTCAGTCAAAATAGATAAAGCCAAGGTTAATTCTCAAAATTCAAAACTTAATTGAAATCAATGTAGTTTAGAATTAAATTTGGGATTTTTCAAAATACTAAAATTTTCATTGTACCCATGAAAAGGCAAAATTACCAAAATATCCTTATAGGGGGTATTTTTGTAATTTGATCTTTCCAAGCTCAGAATTGCACAAAACTTTTCAGATCTTAATTTCATAATATTTCATGATTTTTGGTGTATTTGAAATCATAGCAATACCCGAAAAAGTGTGAAATTACCCAAATACCCCTATAAAGGTATTTTTGTAATTTGACCTTTCTTAGCTCGTATTTTCATGAAACTTTCCAGATCTTAATCTTATAATTTTTCATGATTTTTGATGTTTTAAAGTCCAAAAAATGGGCATGGGAACATTGATTTCTAAAAAAATAACCTAAATACCGAAAACTTTGTACTATGAGTAAAATTATCTTTTCATGTGTTTGAAGGGCATAAAAATCTAACTTTTCTAGTAAATAATGTAGACCACTGAATCTTTTATTTATCTTGATCCAATGGCCAAACGTGATTCTTTGAAAAAAAAAAAGACAAGCTTTGACCCTTGGATGAAATCTGATCCAAGGGTCTACATTCATTAAAAATGAGATTTTTATTTAAGAGATGACTATTAAAGTTGACTGTAGGGTTTGATCAAAAAAGAGGAGGGATAGGGCTAAAAGGCTGGAAGGAAAAAAGAAAAACACGTAAAAACAAGAAAGAAACTGCTAAAAAAAATTGAATAGAAAAGAAAAAAGATGAGAGAAAAGAAAAAAAGAATAAAGGGTTTACTGAAGGAGGAGAAGGAGCTGGAAAGGAGAAGAAGGATGCTGAAAGACTGGAAAAAAGAGAAGTAACATAAAAAAGAAAGGGAGGAAAATGTGCTGAAAAAAAAATAACAACACAAAAAAAAAAGAAGAGGCTGGTGAAGGGAGACTGAAACATGTAAAAAAGAAATGAAAAGAGACTATGAAGGATAAGCCACATAAAGAAAAAGGGTGGAGGTTGCCAAAGCTGAAAGAAAAGGAGGAAAGAGCTAGAAAGGGAAGTAGGGCTGAAGAAAAGAAAGGTCACGTGAAAAGAAAAGAGAAAGCTGGAAATGGAGGAAGCCATGTAAAAAAAAGTGGGGAGAGGGCAATTAGTTTCTGTTAATAAAAAAAAAAGAAGAAGCTTGGGAGCAAAAAAAAAAAAGAGAAAAAAAGTAGAAAAGAACAAAAGAACCAGAAGAAGAAAATGCAAAAGAAAAAAAAGAAGTAAGAATGTGAAAACTAGGTATAAGTTCAGATTTTCATTCCCTCCACTCCTGTTTGTATCATGAGTAGGGTATTTTTCATGGTTTTTCATGGTGAAGTGAAGTCTGGTTGTAAAAAAAAAAAACACAAAGCATTAGCTTTCATGGTTTTCATTCTCGACTGTCATGAAGTTTGGAGTTTCCCCTTTTAGTTTTTAAAGTTCATGCTTATGGCATTTTCATGGGTTCCCGTTCATGCTTATGCTATCGTAATGCATGTAAAGTAGCCATGGTTTTAAATTACAGTGAGAACTTCACAAAAATAAAAGGAATAAAAGTCTAAAAATTAAGACTCTTAAAACTTATGAAATTAAGATCAGGGACTGTAGTTCTTGGGGTTTGCCTTGAGGGATTAAGTACATTTTTTTTCTCCTCCTTATGCAACAACCGTTAAATAGATAATGGGAGACAACAAAGGAAAAAGGAAGCTAGGAGGATAAGAAAGCTAGAACGGTGATAGTTTTGTCTATTTCTATTTTCCTATATGATTGTTATTTAGGTTATTTAGGGGCTGTTAATTTTAATTCTTATTTTTAGATTGTTTCTTCTAAAAATCCCACTCATATGTCATAGAATTAGGATGAAAATTAAAATTATAAAAAAAGTACGTATGTTAAAATAAAAAGTATAGAATAATAATAAACTAATAAATTATGTATGTATATATAATATTTTAAAGTTTTAATAATAATAATGTCTTTGTTATGTATGAGAAAATAAAAATAAAAATAAAAAAATAAAGATTTTGAAATCCCTGCCTAAATGTTGGAAGGAATAAAAATTGTTTTAAAAAAATATATATAATAATTCTGCCTAAGTGTTGAAAAATTATAAAATATTAAATATAATAATAATAATAATAATAATAATAATAATAATAATAATAATAATACTGAGGTGGATAATGAATTAATAATAAAATTTAATTAAGGTATAAGAATATTTTATCATTTTTTTGCATAATTATTTTTAGATTTATAATCATATTTATTTTTTTGGATTAAGTTAGGTTTTGAATGTCTAATCCCTTTGTGTATATATTAACCTTTAAATTGATATGTTTTCTTAATATATTTTATGTATTTTAGTTGTTATTTGCACTTCGAAGATTTTTACTACTACTACTACTGTTGCTGCTGCTGTTGCTACTACTACTACTAATAATAATAATTACTTGCATAAAATTTTATTTACTTTTAGAAAAACTATAAAAACAAGTTTGCTCCGAAAGTTTGCCTAAGTGTTGGATATTTTTGGGGAAGTTCATAAAGTTACTAAAACCCTAAACTTATTTTTTTTAAATTATAAGGATTTGCTTGAAAACGTTTTATGAAATAATCTGTTCCCGAATGCCGCCTAATGTTGGGGTATTCAAGACATTTTATTTCTTTAAGAATTTTCATACATTTTCACAACTAGAAATAAATTTGTTAAATTAACAAATAGTATAATAAAAAATAATTGGATGGGATTTTTAAATATAAAAATTCATACCTAAACTCTGCCTAGATATTGGAGAGTCCATGTGATTTCTTTATATTTGAAAACCTTATTCGTAAATTTATACTTGATCATCATTTTGCATATGTTTCATATTTATAACTAATATCTTCATTTATAATGCATTTTTATATGTTTGCTCTAGTTATGGACGTTTAATAGTAATTATATTTTGTTTTTTGCCACATAAAAAGTTTTCTTAAAATTTTTGGCTTTGAATAAATAAAATTAAAATAGCTTTTCGTGAAATATAATGGATTGGTACCCTGTTTAGATGTTGGAGAGTCATCAATAATTATTATTTACAAAGAATGTTATTTTATTATTTTTTTAGAAGGAATGCTAGGATATATCTTAAATAAAAAGAATATCTTTAAATTCTGCCTTTGAGTTGAAGACTTTGAGGATATTTCCTTAATTTGAAGATTTTCATAAAATTTGTAAATAAATTTTTTTTTTTACTAATTTCTCACAAAATAAAAGCACTATAGGGGTTTTGGTTTTTAGCAGAGCTTTTTTTACCGTTTAGCGGCATTTATTAACGCCACTATAAGGTTGTAGCGTTTGCGAAAAAATACCACGCAGAGTGCCACCTATACACGCGTCGCGATAAATAGCAGCATTTTCAAAAAAAGAACTCAATATTAATGGCGTTTATATTAGAAGCGCTGCCATTTTAACGGCGTTTATATATTTGAGATGCCGTTATTTTAGAGGCATTTGAATATAAAAATGGCTCAATATTAGCGGTGTTTGTATCTTTTAGTCGCTGCTATTTCAATTATGTTTTTATGAGAAAAATGTCGTTGCATTGGCGGCATTTGTAATAGAAAATGCCACTACTTTAGAGGAGTTTGAATATGAAAACGCTTCAATATTCACGGTGTTTGTATATTTTGGATGCCGCTAATTCAGTTGCATTGTTATGAGAAAAATGTCATTTCTTTAATGGTGTTTCTATAAAAAATGCCACCTAACTAGCGAAGTTTGTTCGAAATAGCGTCGCTACTTATAGTGGCATTTTATACTACAAACACCACTAAATTATTCATTTAGCGGCATTGCCCAATGCAAACGCCGTCATTATGTAAAAATATATATTTTTAGTTTCTTATAATAAATTTTATTTTTAGTAAAGAGCTTAAATTCAAAAACTAAAATTAATATTAACTTCATTCACGTTTAAATATACATCTAATTAATACAAAGTTTAATAATTAGTATAGTAAGATTCAAATATGATAAATACATTAACCAAATAAAAAATTAAAATGTATGAAATGGATGACTACATACATTTTACTGGCTGCCAATTGATGAAGAAAAATTTCCACCTTGGTCACTAGCGTGCTCAACAACCTATTGAATAATACCATACAATTTTTAACACTTCATTGTATGCTTATTTTTTATTTAAAAATTTTAATATTTACTAAATATAATACTTGAGTTGATGGAGCACGAAGATCATTCTTGGAAATTGTTGTTGCACAAAATTCATAAGATGATCGAATCGATCATGCAACTGCTAAGATTTTGCACGCTCTACCTCCATTCTAGCACATTTTTCTTCAATTTTGACACCTCTTGTTCTCTTTCTTTTTCCATTTGTTGAAAACGTTGTTGCATAGTTTGCAACTCCCCTTTCAATATTGAAATGTCTTACGAAGACTAACTTACTGAAAGTGTAAATTACTGAGAGTTATGTCCATAGTAGGCAGATGGTGTTGGACCCAATCCAAGGCCTCGAACCCGTCCATGCCTTTTTTTTCTCAGCAACTTCTATGAATATTTGATTTTCCATTTCTTGCATGTTGAGAGAACCTTCAGATGCTATTTCAATCTTAGCAACCATTTTCCCTTTCGCTTTCTCCTGGGAATTTGTCATATACAACTATCAAGTTTAATGATTAATTGATTATATGTTAAAAAGAGTTAATTTTACATTATGTTAAAATAAATGATACAAAATTTCTTGTGTTTTGACATTCATGTAAGATCCATCTTTTTTTGTTTGTGTTACGCAAAAAAGTTCCACTCGTCTAATTGTATCGCCCATCTCATTCTCCTATACAAAAATATATGTTATTTTATAAGATACATATCAACCGCAACTTGTTTATGCATATCAATTCTGTCAATCAAGTATTAAAATTTTGAATAACTTTAATCTCCTTTGTTTATATTTTAGCCTTGTAACAACACAATAGTCTTAAATATATGCAAAGAATAAAAGCATTTTGGGCTTTCACACATATCATGGAAACCAAATTCAATTATTTTTTCTTAATTTAATATGAAAGATTAAAGCCATTCAATATGTTGAAAGGCATTCAAAATTTATTTGTATATTTGCCTTTAATATGCAAAAATATTCCCAAACAGACATAACTGACAACCTTTTCTCCCATATCAAGCATAGAAACTAAGTTCAATCAATCGAACAAGCTTAATATCAAGTATTGAAGCTATCAAAAGTGTTAAAATACAACAATAACAACAACCAAATAATAAAGGTGTAAATATACGTAAATAGTAACTTTTCATACATATCATTTGTGTAACTAAGTTTAAAACTTTGATAAGCTTAAATCATGTATTGAAACAATCAAATCTATTAAAACATAACAATAAATGTTAATTTCCATATTTACCTTTTGACGGTAGAAAAAGTTCATTCATTGGAATAAGTTAATTATCATAAACTTACAATTTCTTTTTGCTTTCTTGCTAAACTTTTTGATCCACTTGTGTGACTATATTTTTGTTACTTTCTGCTACCAATCCTAATATGTTCTCTTCCCTGTCATAAAAAATAATTGCGTATATGATAGAAATACAAATATTACCAACTGAAACCATCAAACACTTTCATCATTTAATTATATTATACAAAGTTATAAACTAGTACCTTTCCTATTCTTGAGAACCAAAATCTAACCAGTTGTTCATGTTGCCACCAAATCACATTACGGGATAAATTTTGCATAATCTCCTCTATAGTAGTATTTCAATCGAAATACTTATTCTTCAAATTATGCTTATAATCTTTCCATTTCTTTCCCAATGACTTAAGCACAAATGAAGTTGGTATTTGAAGTACAAATCTTGATTGTAATAATACAATAAAAAAAGTTTCAATAAAGTTTAATGCATCGACCTTAACTTTTTCTGGAATATTATGCCATGTTTCATAATGAATAGGCAATTTCATTCAATTACGGGCTAGCATGCCTAGAAATCCAGCCAATAGTTGAGCCTCTTCACCAATTGATTGCCTATCAGAGTTTACAGACACTACAATACGCTCGTTAGGAGGTAGTGCAAACAATTCCTTCAAAGTTGTCTAGCCTCTGGTCCTTCGTTGACCATTGTTATCAACTGCAACAAATATAAAATATATTTCTAAAATTGCAATACTTTTATCATTATACTTGAATTATAAAATTGGAGTATATCATACCTGCATTCAAAGTTAAAGTATAATCAATTTATGGGGTACTATCTAAACCTGGACCTCCCATATTGCCAGATCCAATATCATTGAAGGGTTAGAAATGACAGAGTTATATTCGACAATACGTTTATTTACCTCTAAAAGATTCAGTCCATAGCCAACATCTACAGGTGTCGCAGACAGTTTTGAACTAATATCTTTGATATATTTTCCTTTCAACCTACTTCTCCGCATTGTAGCTTACCTACATCATAAAAGCGAATATAGAAAAAATGTTAGTTCAAAAGATATATAAAGACATAAACAATTTAAGAAATCAAAACCTACAATATATAAAGAACATTTTGATTTAATTAAATCAAAATATAGCGTATGATTTAGAAGAAAATAATTATACAATAGCGAATGTGACATTATTTACATACTATTATTTACTACATTATGTCTTAAACACTCGGATTATAGGTGCACGGAATCATGGTTCGTAAATGTCTTCAGTAACACCTTCACGGACCCACTGAGCATAGGTACTAGAGATATTCTCATCCAAGTTTTGTTTAGCAAAAGGATAGCATTCAGTTCCATGTTCAACATCATCTTTGGTATTTAACCCCATATCAAATAAGTCTCTAGGTATGTTTGCAAACAACAAACCAACCTAATTCTTTCGGATCTTCAAAGTAAAATACTTGTTTGACTTGAAATAAAAATGCATAAGGTTTATCGATGAGTTGTTATCTAGTATGAATTAATCAAAAAAAATTCATAAGTGTAAATTCGTACCGATCTTTCTTAAGACCCTTAGCACTTTTCACATATGCCCAATCACACCAAAATAAGATATCTTTTCACTTGCGATAATAATCCAACTCAATGATGTCATTAATCATGCCATAATAGTCAACATTTCCCTCTAAAGGATTTGTGTCCCTAGCACTAGCATAGCTAGTAGTTGATGAAGTTACAACAACTCTTGAATTTTGTGTACTTCTAAATCTCTCACGAGATTTTCTGTGAAATTTAAATCCATTGATAATGAAACCTTTGTATCGTTTTACAATCTAGCTCAGACCATGTGAAAGACACTTCACCTCTTCACTAACAAGCTTTCCACCCTAAACCTATAAAAGTGGAATAAAAATATATATATGTTATTAATGTTATAATCACCATAAGCATTCTGTGTAGATAACAAATAATGGGATGTATGGCATTACTTACAGTTGCTCCTAACCATTCATGAAAGTTTTCAACGAACAACTTATCAACCTCTTGAGGGTTTGATCATCGATAACATATAGAACCTCTCAAATTATTTCTATACTCACTATAAAGCATCATGATAAAGTATTAACACTAAAAACAAACATAATAAATTATGCCTAATGTAATGAATAATTTCCTTGCTAAACAACTTACGTGTGAAATGATTCAATTGAGTCATGATGAATAGAACATATCGATGTGCTTGTGCCCAAGATTTATCATCTAACTCCACCAATTTAGCTTTGCTTATGGGTTGTCCAAAACTGTGAAAAAGATAATTGTAGGCCGAGTCTGTATGCTGCATACCAACATTTCTCGAAGGTCTATTAAATCTCGTTTCAAAATCTTCCAAATAATGAGAACAAAATGTCATACACTTTTGTGCTAAATATCCTTTAGTAATAGAACCTTTCGGATAGCGTTTGTTGTGACAATAAGACTTTAACCTCCCTAAAAACCTATAGCACAAAATATTAGTCATATATTATTTTAAGTAGATTGGCTTGATAATAAAAAAAAAATATAATCAATCTATTAATAAATAATACCTTTCAATAGGATACATCTATCGATAATAAATTGGCCCTTCGACCTTTGCTTCATATGGAAGGTGGATAACCAAATGCATCACAATAGTGAAGAAGTTTGAAGGAAAAATCTTCTCTAAATGGCATAAAGTAATTGCGGCTCAATCTTGAACTTTGTCAAGCTCCTCCAGATTCATACATTTTTGACATAGAGATTTAAATATGTTACTCAATTCAATTACCGCAGAAGTCACTTGCTATGACATTGATGAGCGTAAAGCAATTGGAAGTAAGTCTTGCATCAAAATGTGATAATCATGTGACTTCAATGAAGAAAGTTTTCGCTCCTTCATATTCACATATTGATATATTTGACGCATAGCCATCCGAAACTTTGACATTTTTTAAAACCTTGCAAAACACATCTTTTTCAGCTTTAGAAATCCTAAAACAAGTAGCAGGCAATCGATATTTGTCATTACAAAGCAACATTAGATGAAGGTCTGGACGAATCCCAATATCAACTAGGTCAAGCTAACTCTTTAAGTCATATTTGGATCTTCTATTCATATTGAGAATTGTCCTGATAAAATTTTTGCAAACATTCTTCTCTATGTGTATCAAATCAAGGTTATGGCGTAATAAATTATATTCCCAATAAGGCAACTCAAAAAATATACTTTTTGTTTCACAACTCATACTTATTAGGGTCATCTACTTCATTTTCCTCTTCATCACTTTGAACATTAAGATCACCAACTTCTGTATGACTATCATTGACTTGCGTAATACAAGGCCAGATACCTTCAAAGATTTCCCTCACTCTTTTCCTTGATGGAGTCATTTTTTTCATATATGAAATTGATATCTTTTAACTTTGACAAGATATTAGACCCACTAATGGGTAAAGGCAATCTCTTCAACTCTTTAGTTCCATCAAAGAGATGTTTTTCGAATCTAAATCAATGATTATCATCTAACCATCGATGATGTCCCATATAACAGAACTTCATACCATCACGTAATCACGTTGAACATGTCTGTGTAGCACAACATGGACAAGCATAATGACCTTTTGTACTCCAACCAGATAAATTCATATATGGAAAAAAATCGTTGATAGTCCATAATAAAGTAGCACGCATATTGAAGTTCCTTGCTTTTGATGCATCATAGGTCTTAACTCTTTCCTATAATTGCTTTAAATATTTTATAAGAAGTTGTAAGTAGATGTCTATATCATTACCCGGACCTTGTTCTCTCAGGAATTATCATAGACAATATAAATAATTATTGCTTCATAGCAATCCATGGTGGCAAATTATAAGGAATTAATACAACTGGCCAAGTACTTTAAGAAGTACTCATTATTTGGAACGGGTTGAATCCATCAGATGCTAGTCCAAGCATAATATTTTAAGGATCAGATATAAAGTCTGGAAACTTAGAATGAAATGACTTTCATGCTAAAAAATCTGTAGGATGCCTCAATGATCTATCATCTGTCCGTTTCTCATGATGCCACCTCATTGAATCTGTAGTTTTAGAAGACATGTAGAGTCGTTAAAGTCTTGGTATTAATGAAAAATAGCATAAAACCTTAACAGGCTTTTTTTTGACACATACCTCATCACCATCATCATTCAACCTTTCATCAAGGTTTTTGTCAACCCAACGAGAAATATCACACAAATGACAAGATTTTTTATTTTTTCTATCCCCCCAATACAACATGCAATCATTGGGACAACTATGAATTTTCTCATATCCGAAACCTAAATCCTTGATCATCTTTTTTGATTCCTTACAAGATTCAGAGATTTTTATAAAAAGAAACATTTCTTTCATAAACTGTAATAATAACGTCAAAAAGTTTTCCATCCATCCACATAAGCATTTCAAGTGAAAAAGATGAACACAGAAAGACAACTTTGAATGCTTCGATCCTTCAAAAAGTTTTTCATTCATCTCTTCAAGCAACCTATAAAACTTAGATGCTTCTCCTCTAGGTTATTGGTCACGTACACCTATCCCAAGTTTATCAAATTCATGCATTTCAACATTGGACTGATTAAATCTTTCATTTTAGGGAGAAAGATTATGAAAATTTTGGTTATGAATGTTAAAAGTATCTCGCAACATGCCTTCAATGTCATCTGCTATAAAGGGATCATGTTGGTGATGGGGAGTTTTTGATGTTGAAGGAACTGTAGTGAAAGACCTTGAAGGTAAAACTCTCCATGAAAATACCAATTAACATATCCCGATAGAAATCCAATACAAATTAAATGCTCATAAATAACTTTACGCATTTGCCACTCGATATTAGCACATTTCACACATAGGCATAATATCATACTATTTTCACTTGTATTCTCAAATGTAAAATTAAGAAAATTTTCCACTCCATCTCTGTATTCTTGACTTAATCTTGACTTTTGCATCCAACTCTTATCTATTTATTACTTGCTACAATATTAAACCAAATGTATATAAAAAATTAATATGAAAATGAACATGAGAATTGCATAGTTTACTATGTTTTAAACAAAAGATAATAACAAGACCAGTACTTATACAAAATGAAAACTCCTTATTGTGAAGTAATTTATCAATTACCAGATATTATGATTATTAAAACTCTACTACTAATGTAGACAATACCCAATAGTATTTGTACTTAGGGTTGACATAAGACGAAATAAGGTGGGTTTTGTAGAAATTTTTTTTCACCAAAAAGAAAATCGCGAATTGCAAAAGCTGAAGGAATAGTTAAATAAAGTAAAAGCTAAAGTTAATAAGTTATGAATAGTTAAAATAAGATTCTAAAAGATAATGCTCGAATACTAAAAGCGAAAGGAAAGGGAAAGTAAACTGTACTTGATCTGGAAAGAGAAATAGTATAATAATGAAGATGAAGCTTGAAGTTGATGATTGGTTGCGCTAAGTTTGGGAAGATTTTTATTGGACAAGATTATGAAAGGCATTTACTAACAAAAAATACCAACAATAATTCCCTCATACATATTTTTTGAATATATTATAGGCACCTTGAACATATCACCACACAAATTCTAACACTGTTATTAAAGACGTATATCCAACAAAGATACCTTTAATAATTTATATCACAGTTTGTAGTTAATTACTGAAGGCGATTGCAAAAAATAATGCTTTCAATAATTTCCCTTAAAAATTTTCTTGAATTATTAAAGGTGCCTTTTATTATGACACGCCTTCAATATACCACAATGGTAATGGAAGGCGTTTATTAGAAAAGGCACTTTCAATATATCTTTATACTTAGTAATCCATTAGTGAAGGTGTTTGTTACTAATAGACGCCTTCAAAATTTTTTCACTAAATATTTTGAAAATTATTAAAGGCGTCTTCTACTGTCAAATGCCTTCTATATACTACCACATAAATTTTAACATTGTTATTAAAGACGTACATTTAAGATAAATGCCTTTAATAATTTTTATCACAGTTTGTAGATAATAACTAAAGGCGGTTGCAGAAAACAACACCTTCAATAATTTTCCTCAAAAAATTTCATGGATTTTTAAAGGCGTCTTTTATTATAAACCGCCTTTAATATACCATGATGGTAATGGAAGGCATTTATTAGAAAAGACACCTTCAAAATTTTTTCACTAAATATTTTATGAATTATTAAAGGTGTCTTCTACTGTCAAATACCTTTTATATACCGTCACACAAATTCTAACACTGTTATTAAAGGCGTATATTTAAGATAGATGCCTTTAATAATTTCTATCATAGTTTGTAGACAATAACTAAAGGCAGTTGTAGAAAACAACGCCTTCAATAATTTTTTTCAAAAAATTTTTGTGGATTTTTAAAGGTTTCTTTTATTATAAACTGCCTTTAATATACCACGATGGTAATGGAAGGTGTTTATTAGAAAAGATGCCTTCAATATACCTATAAACTTAGTAATCCATTATTGAAGGCATTTGTTAATAACAAATGTCTTTAAAATTTTTCCACTACATATTTTGGGAATTATTAAAGGCGTCTTCTACTGTAAAATACCTTCTATATACCGCCACACAAATTCTAACACTATTATTGAAGGTGTACATCCATGAAAGACACTTTTAATAATTTCTATCACAGTTTTATAGATAATAATTGAAGGCGATTGCAAAAAACAACACCTCCAATAATTTTTCTTAAAAAAATTTCGTAGATTATTAAAGACGCCTTTTATTATAAACCGCCTTCAATATACCACGATGGTAATAGAAGGCATTTATTAGAAAAAGAGCCTTCAATATACATTTAAACTTAGTAATCCATTACTAAAAGGCGTTTGTTTAATACAGACACCTTCAAAATTTTCCACTAAATATGTTGAGAATTATTAAAGGTATCTTCTATTGTAAAATACTTCTAATAAAACCGTCACAACACAAATTCTAACACTGTTATTAAAGGCGTACATCTAAGAAAGATGCCTTTAATAATTCCTATCATAGTTTGTGGATAATAACTGAAGGCGGCTACAGAAAACAACGCCTTCAATAATTTTTCTCAAAAAAATTTCACGGATTATTAAAAGCGTCTTTTATTATAAACTGACTTCAATAAATTGTTATAAGCTTTGGAAATCCATAATTATTGAAGACGGGTTTTTACTGAAAATGCCTTTTATAATTTTTAAGAATTATAAAAGGTTTTTTTTTTATAAAAAATGTCTTTAATAAGTTGGTTGGACAATTTTAAAGGCTTATAATTAAAGGCATATTTTTTTGTAAAAAACGCTTTCAATAATCTCCAATAAAATTTTCAGGTGATTATTGAACGCGTTGTTCCATGGAAATGGCTTTAATAATTAATTTTATATTCATTTCCCTACCTTAAACATAGGAATTTACATAGGCCTAGTACACAGAACGACTAAAAGCTACGTTATTCAACCAAACAAACCAAACCCTTAAACACTTTTCTAGTAGACCATTGCTTTCTTTCTCCCATTGCTCGCCACTGACCTTCATAAATCATCACTACGAACCTCTGTTTTAATTGATAAGTCTTTTTTTTGTTTATTGTATTATTTACACCTTCAATAGTCAAATTTTTATTTTTTCAGTTCCTTAATATTGACATATGCATTTATATATTTTCATTAACATCACCGTTAGCATAGTCATCCAAGATTCTATTCATATTGCAAGTATACTATTTCTATGTAGTACGTATTAAATATTATGGTTTGTTGAACCTTGTTGACTGATATTGTATTGCTGAATGGTGTTTTATGATATTACGGGTCTGAATAATATTTCATGTTGAATGGTTTGCTGAACCTTATTCTCTGATATTGTTTTGCTGAATAGGTTTGAATGGGGGTTGAATGATGTTTCTGAGTGGTTTGCTAAAGTGTATGAGCACATTGTTGAATGGTGTGCTAAATGTCATTTTTGTGCATAGTATGGTAGTGGTTGTATTAAATTAAGTACAATGATCAATTTAGAGGGTCATATTATGTAATTCATATAATTATGATCAATATTACAGGTAATATGGACTCCAAACAACATCATTCTCCTTTTAATGAACATGCGGAAGAAAGAAGTGTAGGCCAAAAAAGAAAGGGAAGGGGCCTAAATAAACAAATCAAAATGATAGACACAAAAATTCATGTTGACTTCAATCAAAGTGGGCACCTATGTCAGAAAGAGTTGCCAAGATGGCTACTCATATTAGTGCCATAGTCCATCAAAGGATTTCAATTACGTAAACCGATTGGCGATAAGTTTCTAATGATCTAAAGGATGAGATATGGCAGTTCGTTGTGGTTTGTTTATTTAACTATTTCGTAAAATTGTTATATGATCATTTAATTAAAATTTAATGTGTTAATACTATTTATGTTAACTTATTTCGAAACAGTTTGATGTCTCAATCGAGTGTAAAAAGATTATGTTGCAATCTATTGGGAAAGCTTTTAGAGACTTTAAAACTAGATTGACAACCCAATATATTTTACCACTGGTTGATGAAGGTGATGTTATACCTGTGGCATATGCAGATGTTATAAGTGTTGACAATCCAATTAGATTGGTTGTTTCACCTATGGCATATGCAGATGTTATAAGTGTTGAAGATTGGACAAATTTTGTTCAACATCGATTTTTAGAAGATTTCTCGGTACACAAACTCATTACCAAATTAGTCTAAGTTTATAAGTCTTTATGCAATATAGCCTTTGATCTTCATATGTGATTGATGTAATTTCTTGATTTTATAGAAAATCAAAGAACAATATCGAGACAATCGGGCCAAATAGTAATATCACCATTGGACAACAAGAAAAGGATATGCAACTATGAAGTATGAGCTTGTATGTATTCGCATAGTTATTTTATACTCATTAATGAATATTTATGAACATTCATTTCATATATTCTGATTCTTTTTTTACGATAATTTAATAGGAATCGATGAGCTCAAACATAAAAGTTTCTAGATAGGATGTCTGAAAACAAGGACATCTACGAAATAATGGATCTTTCGCAGATGAAGTAAACGAGAAAATGGCAAAAAAGATTGTATGTATAACTACTTTTTTGATATAATGTATGATTGGTATTGTGGTTGTATGCATGAGTGTATACTAGCTTGTGTAGATTTGTTCTAACAGCCTTGCTTATTATTGTCTTTCAGGATAATTATGCTGCTAAAGTAAAATTTGGTAAACTGGCAACCCAGTATGGTAAAGATCCTTTGTCTTTAGCATTAGGCGCTAAAGGAAGGCTTGGTCAGGTTTGTGGGGTTGGTAAATTTATCTTGGCATTAACGTATTTTGGTAAAAAACCAAAAACCCCACGAATGAGAAATGCACAATATAAAGCAATAATTAAGCAACAACAGCAACAAATTAATGACCAAGAGCAACGCTTCAATGACCAACAGCAAAGACTCGTTACTTTAGAGTCCATGTTTACAGCAATACAGCAGGTTATGCTAGTACCCCAGCCTGATAGCATTATCCCTATACGAGAAGCTTCCGTTGCAAGTAAAGAAGCCATCCCATCATCCACTACCACCCAAGAAGTATGATATTGTTTATAATTTGAATATTAATTTGTTTATTATATTGATTGATTTGGTTTTAATACGTATATTTCATTAAATATTATTGGAAGATGTACAGACTCAAAGTCTGACCCTTGCCCAGGCTTTCATGGATGAGTTAACGAAATATTCACTAGAGAATTGTACCGGTGAAAACTTCATATCCATTGAGTTTGATGAAGACTTATTTGATAAACAATCATTTTTTTTCATTGGTGTGGATGAGGTGAAAGAATTTTGTGAAATGAATGAATTATCAGCTGCTGAAATCATTACTTATATGAGGTTAGCTTATAAATACAAATATGCACATTCAATATGTAGTAAGTTAGTATTAGGGTGTAATACTAACTAGCAGTGTTGATTATTATCATGCAACTTCTTGTATTAAAAGCTGAAGGGGAGAAAGTTGACGAACATATTTAGATTCATTGACCCCAACTTCATTAGTGAGTAGAGTGACACAGTCGTGTATCATGCTAATCATGTGATACTAAACATAAAAAGATCGGTTGATTATTATTTACTCCCGTATGTAAGCTATATTCCAACCTTACTCCAACCTACTCCATTCTATGATCTGATGCGTATTCTGAGTATATCATTGTTATTATTTTACAATCGTCATTGGGTGCTTATTGTGATTGACACCAAATCCTTAACGCCATACTTTCTTAATTTAGTTAATCTAACGGTAATGCCTAACCCTGATATTCAAACTTTTATAAAGAGGTATTATAGTACTTTATTATATTATATATGTTATGTTTCTTCATAAGAAATTTTATTTATGTTCTCACTAAACTTTTTTCTTTTCAATTTAGGGTAATATCTACATTCAATAAGAAGATAAAGAAATCGAAATGGGTGTCATTATCGGTAAATGTCAAATTTATTCTTTTAATGCTGAGTTTGTGTAGACAAATATTTTTTAAACCGACTCAATTTAATTTTCAGGTACCTCATCAACCCGATAATACTGAATGTGGATATTATGTCCTTCGTTCTATGCGAGAGATAGTGTTACATGATTTTATGACCACACCATGCAAGGTTAGTATAAATTTCATAAACTCATTATATGTTCAAAAAATAAAATGGTACATTATATTCTCATTTTTTAACATTTACTTATGATAATTTTTTTTTAGTAGGAGGGTAAAGAACACGGAAGAGGAGTTGGATGAAGTCCGTAAAGAATGATGTGATTATGTATTGTCATTTATCAATGTTGATAAACCTTCAGGTTAGACATTGTTGATTAAATGTAAATATATATGGAACAAATTATTATAATGATTTTAACATGCCATATTGAATGGAAACTTTAAGTTTGTACATTGGGGGTATTGGTTTAATGTTATTGTTATACTTAATATGAATACACTATGTGTACTTATTAAATTACTGAGTATGATTATTTCAGAAAAGTATATTAATATAGCAGCGTTATCGATTTTAATTTTAGATGTGTGATCAATTTTTTGAAATACAACAATGTTCATTATGCAAATTTCAAAATGTAATTCATAGTATCAGATATATAAACCAAATATTTTTTGGGCATAAATATACAACTGATAACAAACGTTTTTCTGGGCATAAACCTACAACTGACTTCACATATAAAGTATCAATTATGTTTTTTTTATGCAATTAATGAAGGCATTTTTAGCAAGAAAACGCCTTTAATCACCCATAACAGAAAACATTGAAGGCATTTTGGGCAAAAAACACCTTCAATAATACCAACTAAAAATTAATCGAATGGATTATAAAGGGAATTTTCCTATGAGTAATGCCTTCAATAATCCCAACAAAATGTTTATGAAGGCGTTTTGGATATAGCGACCTTCAATAATTCGGCAATTAAAATTTATCGTTGGGAATATTAAAGGCGTTTGGAGCCTAAAATGCCTTCAACCATCCCATCCAAGTTTTGTTTATGGAATATTGAAGGCGTTTCTTATAAAACCGCCTTTAAAATTTTTTTTAAAAAATTATTGATTGGATTATAGAATGCAAGTTTGGCCAAAAACGTCTTCAAGAATTGAGTCCATATTTTTGCTATCGATTATTAAGGGCGTCTCTCCACGAAAAACGCCTTCAATATTCTATGAAATTTTTTTTAAACCAATTGATGAAGGTGTTTTGGCTAAGAAAATGCCTAGACTAATCAATAACAAATAATCTGTGCCTAAACCCAAAAAAAGGCTAAATTAAGGATGGATCGAACCAACAATCTTATGGTAAACATCCGTACGATCCAAATAATATGATAACCTTAATATTGAAGGAATTTTTACAGAAAATAAAAAAAAATTAATAAGCCTGGGAAAATTTTAGTCTAAATATTACAGACATTTCTTGTAGACAACGCCTTCATTAATCTCATACAATTTTTTATGACGTGATTATTGAAGACGTTGTCTGCAAAAAATATGCCTTAACTATTCATTGAAACTTTTAATAAAAAATATTCAAGGCATTTTAGTCAAGAAATGCCTCTAATATTAAGTTTTGGGTGGCATTTATAAATAACAATGTCGCTATTTGAATATTTTGTGGTGTTTGGATAATAAATGCCTGAAGTTTTGTAAAAACATAGAAGCTAGTGGCGTTTGTAAGTAAAAGGCCGCTACAAAACTGCCGCTAAAATGCTATTTTGCTGTAGTGAGGAATTAATTAAATTTTACACAAAAAGCATTTTTATCCAAAATTATAAATAGTGCATAATTAATTGATACCAATTTATAGGCGTCGTGGAGTATTAATCCTTCTCCACACGTGACTAACTCTTGAATTCGATATTGTTTTCATAGATAAAAATTATCTTTTTAATAAAGCTTTAAACTCATTTTATCGTTTTATTAAAAAGATAAATTTTTAGGTGACTAATCATATCTTAAAAAATATTAGTGGTGACTTTTCGTATTTTTTATAATTTTTAAACTTTTACGTTTAATAATCGAGTTTTCAAACCGATACGTTATGACAATTCTTTATTGGAAGTATTATCTATACTATCACACCCGTTATTCCCATTTTTATGAGGGACTTCCTCAACACGCACAATGATTTTCTTACCATTTGCTTGATCCTTATTTTTATTACCTTTCTTATTTCTTTTAGCACTTACCACCCCCCTTTCATGCTGTCCTTAATAAATTATTAACCAGATAATTCTCCTTCCCACGTAAAATTTGCTACTGTTGCATAATCCTTATATTATCATGATTTCCTACTTTAATCACGTGACTTTCCATTTTTAGCCTCTTGTTTGTCTTTCTGCTCTCCTCCGCCATAAAGTTTTGATCTGGAATGACATCTTTGTTAGAATCTGCCCTTGGACCATGGCTAGGAATTCTGGAATGTCTGTTAACTGAGGTTGCAGCCAGCACTGATCCCTTTTTGAACGGAAATGCTTTTAACCAATCACCGAATTGTCTAGCTCTCACCGACCCATCGACTGCTTTCCCATCCTCGTTGCATTCCTCTTCGCTGTGACCAGGCAGCCCGCAAACAAAACAGCATCTTGGTAATCTTTCATATCGTAATCTCCCCATTAATGCATCTCGACCACCAGTTCCAGCTACTGTCACAAATCTTCTTAATGACTTTGTTATATCTATCTCCACCTTTATTATCATGAAGCTTTCGGTACCATGCACCGGAGTCTTTGTGTCTGATCCTTGAAAATATCCAATTGTTTTGTCTTATTTTCTCTGCCATTCCCCGGTTCATCATGTTTAAACTTAAACCATATATCCTCAGCCATAAACTTGCTTTGTTAAAAACAGAATCCACTGTCCTCAGATTTCCATCATAGTTTTGAAGCATCATTAGGTTCTTATTGAATGACCATAGTGAACCTTCCATTATCGTCTGCTTATCCTTTCTGGTTGTAAACTGAAAGAGGAACAGATTTGCATATAAAATTAAGACAAACACTTCCTTAGATGTTTTCCATATCACTTTGAAAGTGTTGATCATTGGGTTTGTGTTAAAGGCTCTGTTCATTAAGAATTGTCCTACCCGAGGATTTAAATAGTGGCGTGGTAGCAATTTAGCAGCTGCTATTTTACGATAATGTTGCCATTCGCCACCGCTATTATAGCAAAAATAGATGAGAATGCTGATCACAATGGTCTTGGCTTGTCGCGGATGCGAAAAGCGGTGGTTAATAGCGTCAATAACAATCGATTATTGCTAGGGATTTAAATAGCGATCGCGGTCACGTTTTCGGTCGCGTAGTATTTGTCGCATTTTCGGATATAACGGAGATAATTGCGGTCACTGCGGTCATCACGGTCGTGAAATTTTTTTTTTTGCATAATTTATTATAAAATGTAATAATTATAATTATAATTATAATTATAAAAACTCTTATTCAATGATTTTAAAAATAATTTATGACACTCTATGTTTTTTATTTTCTAAAAAAATTATTCACAATTTTATTTAGATTATAAAAAGCATTCATATTTGGTTTATCCATAAAATTTTTCTTGGCCAAGTTCATATTCAATATTAATTCTAGACAAATCAAATATTAACAAAACATAATATGTTAAATACCAAGCATTTAATTTAATAAAATTACAAACTTAAAAATATAATAATTTCAAATTCCATCAACTACAATTATTGATACATATTTCAAATTTACCACATGGTAGAATGACGAGGAGGATCAGATTCTCTATCTTCACTTTGAGAGCCAAGTTGACTCCATCTCCATCCCTAAGACCTTTGTTCTTGATACATTTGAGGTGGAGGATATATTTGAGGATGATACATTTGTGGTAGAGGGTACATTTGTGGTAACTGATACATTTGAGGTGGAGGATATATTTGAGGAGGTGGAGGATACATTTGAGGTGGATAATAACCATATGGAGGTGGATAACCATGAGAAGGTTGAAAATTATGTTGTTCTAGTGGATAGTAATGTTTTTGAGTACTAGCAGATGATTCACTATACTCAAAGTTACTAGAATTTGGTCTCTCACCTGAAGATGAAGAACCTCTAAAAATTTCATAGTGGTGCTTCTTTGCTTTTCCTTTTGATCGAGCTGTACGTGCACTTTGACCCTCATTAGATTCAGCAAATGGATTTCCTCCGTATTCTGCCATATTAATAAAAAGTCCACCAGTAGCAGCAAGCCCAAATTCTCCTCCAAGTGGGCTGTAAGATCGATTTGCATCCATATTATCACCAAAATTCGCACCATCACCATCACCATCATCATCTGGACTTAAACCACCACCATCATCACTCTGACTTGGTGTTGGACTTGAACTTGAATGAGACACATTCCTTTCTTGAGATTGACGTGATCGTTCAACATTCATTTCATTATCAGAATTATCTGCAGGCAACCAATCAGAGTTTTGACCATCTATTAGAGGATTTTCTTTCTCTTGCAGCCATTCTGTTAGTGGATCATCATCTTCAAAAATATGGTCAAGGCTAATAGGATTAAAACTATTATTTATTTCATCAATGCTCATTCTTTTTTGATGTTTCATCCTCAACCTCATGTTATAATAGGTATATACAAGTTTCTGGAGTCTTGCAAACTTCAATCTGTTTCTTGCTTTGGTGTGAATATAGCTAAATGTGCTCCAATTACGTTCACAATTTGATGCAGATGTTGTTTGACTAAGCACTTTGATTGCTAGTTTTTGTAATTCAGGAACACAAGTGCCATATATCATCCACCACTCAGCTGTATAAAATTATTTAAATTAAATTTCAATGGGCTATACAATTAATTAATATAAATAAATTATAATTATTTAACTTACTATTTACCTGGATTCATTTGCTTCCAAGCTCTTTGTGCTTGTGGACTACCAAATGTTTCATGCTTGTCTCGAAATAATAACAACTACATCGATTGAAAATACAATAATAAATGAATAAATAAAAAACAATTTAATTTTTAATACATAAAACAAATGTTAAAGTTATAAAATGGTATTAAATACTAACCTGATTAATCATTCTGATTTGAGTATCTATCGAAGGTTCTAATATTTCAATAACTGCTTTTATACCTTCTAATGTTTCTTTAAATACATTTGCAGAATGTTCCACTCCTAATTGAAATTGTGGATTTAGATAGTAACCTAAACATAATTTATAACAATATTATATTAAAGTAATAAAAAATAACTATATAAGCAATTTAAGTATAAAAAATAAACATATTTTTTAAATACCATCTATATTCTTAGTTTACTTACCAGCTAAATGCAAGTCAGAGTGCATGAAACTCCATCTATTGTCAATAATCTTTTCATATTCAGTAGAATAATGACAAGTTTGTTGAATTGCTTGTTTAGCTCTATCCACAGCCTCGTAAATAAAGCCCATTGTTGGTTTTTCATCACCATCCACAAGGCGCAACACTTTTACTAAATGCCCATAAACTTTTATTATATCACCTGTTTTTTTCCAAAAATCTTTTCCCAAAATGATTTTTTTGACTTTATAAGCAAGTCCTGATTTTTGTTGTCCCCATTTTGAATCTTTAAATTCCTATATATTCATCAATAAATTTTTAGAGTAATATATTTTAAATTAATATTTTAAAACAATAATATTATAAAAAGATGCTAGATTTAAATAATTGTACTAATTACTAAGTACTAACCTTTGAATTGAACATCTCTCTCAAACTTTGCTTTTGCCTCATTATTTCTTCTAATTGTATGAAATGAGTGGCAAATCGGGTAAGAGTAGGACGAAGTATTTGCTTCCTTTGTGTATATTTCTTCATCAAATTAACAGTCCAAATGTGATTGTATATAAAACAAGTCACTTTCTTTGCATCATCCAAAACCTTTGCCACATTTTTTTCCTCCCAATATCTTCAAGGCACAAGTCCAAACAATGAGCTGAACATGCTGTCCAATACAAATGTTTTCTCTTCTCCATTAGTCTTTTTCCTGCGGCCTTAAGTGCTGCCTTATTATCAGTGACTATTTGAACAATGTATTTTTCTCCAATTTCTTCCACAACTTCATCTAATAATCTATAGTAAAAGTTTGTATCTCTACTACGAACACTTGAGACATCTACAGATTTCCAAAAAATAGTCCTTTTACTATAGTAAACAAGAAAATTAATGATATGCATTTGATTCAAACCATTGGTCCAACCATCACACATCAAAGTGACACCCAATTCATTCCAATAAGCTTTTAATTCATTAACCCATTCATGAACTTGTTGATACTCAGACTCTAAATACACATCTGAGACCTCATAAGGTGTTGGAAGTCTTACATGTTGGCCAACTTCTGCTGCCACAGAAATCAAATTATGCAACCATGGGGAATTTGCTAATTGAAAAGGAAGTCGATCATATATAAAAAATTTTGATACTGATTCACCCATTTTTCTTCTTAATGTCTTTAGAAATGAATCACTTACTTTTTGTTGTCTTGAACTTTTACTTCTAACCAATTCAGGAACAGCTCCCCTTAATGAAAATTCAGACTCATTTGGAGTTCTTGTTCTTTTTTCAAAATATTCAGCAACTGAACCATGAGAGCTTCGTCCTTCTTCATATATGTTACTCCAACCACTAGTTCTTTGTCTGAATTCTTGTCTTCTATACCACTCATGTTGTGATTGGATACTATCTCGCACGGCTTGTCTAGTAACAATGTCTTCATCAATAAATCCTTCATAATCATCTTCCCCTCTTAATTGTGATAAAAATTCATTTTTTCTTCTTTTGTTGTCAGCCTTTTTTGATTTGCTTTCTTGAAGGAGTTTCATCATACTTTTTCTTACATACCTATTAATAATATAGTTAAAAAAAAAGAAGAGAAAATTAGTTGCATATGCTTATTTAATTTTATAATTTTTATTAAAAAATTAACAATAATATTTTCAAAGAAATTAAAAAAACATAACATACCAATAACGTTGGGGCATGGTGCAACATTGCCAGTTTTATGAGCAATGTGTTCTTTGAAACGTGTTATTCCTCCTTTTACAACTTTACCACAAAGTTTACATGAAACATTTCCTCTTGTATTTGGCACAAGTGTTTCAAAATGCCAACTTATATCATCACTTAGCGCGCCCTCTACTCCTTTACTCGGAAACTCTTCACATAGTGGCATACTTACTATTTTGTATAAAAACAAAATAAACTTATATTTAGAAATATTAATATTACTTATTCCATCATTAAAAATTGATTTTACGCTAAATTTTTTAATTTTTAGTTTTTAATCTTAAGAATATTATTAAATAACTTAATCTTTTAGATGCATTAATTGATATTAATTTTTTTATCACAAATAACTTCAAATAATTATATAATAAATACAATCTTCAATAATTACACAAAAATAATAAGAGTTAATCTAATATCAAAAGAATTGACAACAATATAAATATCAAAACAACAAAAAAATTATTAAATTTCATATACAAAATTATAAACTAATATCTAACACAATCAAAATATAATATTTAATTTTAATTAATTTTTGTCTAACTTATATAAAAAATTTATCAATAATTTTCATCTACAATCTCTATATATATCATATTAAATTATTAATCTTTTATTTTTTTTAATTATAAATCTTCAATCCCTCTAATTAGATTTTATCTAAAAAAAATTTCAAAAATTAAAAGTTTTCAAACTTATATTTTAATAAAATTTTCAAACCTATATTTTTTATTTTTTAGTTTTTAATCTTAATAAGAGTAATAGATCATAAAATGCTAAATTTGTTAAGTAACTTAATTTTTTTATACAATAATTGATATAAAATTTTTTTATCACAAACAACTTTTAATAATTATATAATAAACACAATCTTCAATAATTACACAAAAATAACAAGAATTAATATAATATCAAAAGAATTGACAATAATATAAATATCAAAACAACAAAAAATTAAAATTCATATACAAAATTATAAATTAATATATAACACAATCAAAATATAATATTTAATTTTAATTATTTTTCATCTAACTTATACAAAAAATTTTATCAAAATTTTCATTTAAAATATCTATATATTATATTAATTATAAATTTTCAAAACCACTAATTAAATTTTATCTAAAAAATTTTCAAAAATTAATTATAGAATTAAATAAAAAAATTCAATCCCACCCTCCATACACCCTACCACACCCAATCCCTCCCCACCTTCCCAACCCCACCACACCCATCCTCCCACCTCCCCCACCCCACCACACCCAATCCTCCCCACCCCATCCAATCTCTCCACGTGCCTAATATATCAAATTGTTTAATTCTTTCTAACAACCCAAGTCGAGACCCTTCTAGAAACATTCCATTCTTCTGTTCATCTTTTTCTTCGTCTTACATTTTACTTTCTCTGGCTTTTCAAAAATTTTTTTTTTTCATCTCTCATTTTCTCTCACATCCCTTTATCACTATCACTTGCTGACTTACCTAGTATCTACAGATATTTCGTTCGTCTTTCAAACTTTCACAAGACACAACAGATCGATCATTTTACAGAAATTTTACAAAAAAAAAGGTAATTTAACTTTCTTTTTTTACTTGTTTGATCTTGAATGTTGATTGAAAACTTGAGGTTGATTTGAATTTGAAAGCTGAAAATGTCGTTTGAATGGTTGAAACTTGAAACTCTATTTTCTAGCTCGTTTTAAAATTTCTTTTGATGATAAAGATCTGAGATTGTGAGGCTGTGAGCTTTATTTTTTGATTTGGCTTTTACTTTTACTTTTGCAGGTTTGTTGTTTTATTTTGCAGGCGTAAAATTTTGTTTTTTTGTTAGAACTATTAGATCCGTGAGTAGAAAAACGGAATAGCGACAATAACGGTCCGTTATTACCGCTATTACCCGTTAGGCCGTTATTTTGTGGCCGTTACTCTCCGTTTTTGTTGTGAATGAATTTCTCAACCATTTTCTATCTATTAATGGTGACGGAAAGTAACGCTACCGTAATTTTACAACCGCTATTCCGCTATCAATCCGTTTTTTGAATCTCTGATTATTTCCCGTTACTCCAATTTCCATCCAAAAAATATATAGCAAAATGAAAACAAAACCATTATGCCTGAGAAAAATTAAGAGGTTTTCATCTGAGAAAAACTCAAAAAACAAAATAAATACAACCTCCATCAAACTCAAGCATTAAATTAATATAAGCATAACCAACTAATTAAAGGTAAGCATTGCAATTTAACTTAAAATTTCTTTTTTATTTCTGAAAGTTTTGCAAAATCTGTGTTGTAAACTGGTGAGTTATACCGTGAGATCCATCTTGAAAAAATTGAAGCTGGCTGCACTGATACTAGGCCTAAGGTGAGAAGGATGTGACTAGGAGGTTGGAGCCCTCTGTTTCTAGAGCGAGAAAGGGATAGGCGATTGAAGAGTTCAGGTTTCAAGAGAAAAAAAAAAAGATGAAGGAAAAAGGAGGAGAAGAAAAGAGATTGTGTTTGGAGCTGCGTTAGTAGTGGAGGGAACCTGAAGCCTGGAGCTGGAGTTTCGGGTTTGGAGGGAGGAAGAGAATGGTGCCACTGGTGAGAGAAGAAAGATGAGATGTTTAAGGTATTATGATTTTTTATTCATGAACTAAACGTTAAATTTTGGGATTAAAGGGCAAAAAAAAAATAAAAATGGAAAGGATTGGATAGATCTTGGCCTTGCATATTAAATTGTGGCCCAATAGTTGTAAAGCTATTTGATTTATTACATGCAAGTTGGTTTTACTATCTTCTCAAGCTGTTTTAAGTGATGCGGTAATAAATAAAAGCAAGGATAAATATTAATAAAAAAAAAAAAGGAAGAAAAAGAAAGTATTTTAAGGAA
>NW_019167849.1:9582913-9604684 GCF_002303985.1 Durio zibethinus | reverse complement strand
CATAGTATCCACACATCTCAATAATACTTAATTCAGGCTTTTTTTATACAAAACTGCCTCATCAAAAACAAATCCCATTATCAATCTTATCAAAATTCTTTTATGATTTTTTTTATTCATGCTTTAGATACTTCTGATGCTTTATGTATTGTACAATGTCATAATACTAGGCCTGACCATCAATTTCTTCTTCTATACTTCCACAATACGTTAGGATTTCCAAAGTTCATATCCTGATAAGCTGAATTTTAGCATTTGCATTAACCTAAACATTGCTGACAATGTGGCCAAAGCATCAATTATCTGATTTTCTTCCCGAGGAACATGTTGGAATTGAATATCTTCAAATTGCACTATCAACCCACTAATAATTCTTTGGTATAAAACCAGCTTTGGGTCCCTTATCTCTCATTTACCTTTCAATTGATAGATCACCAATGTTGAATCCTTGAAGACTTTTAAAGTCTTGATTTTTCTATTCAAAGCCATTTGTTAACCAAATATGCATGCCTCATAATCAGCTATGTTGTTGGTGCAGTAAAAAGATAATCTTGCAGTGCTGGGATAATATTATCTTTCTAAGCATATGAGTATGGCTCCGATGCTATGTCCCAATCATTTGATGCCTCATTAAAAAATATTTTCTATGTATTCATCATAGATTTCTCTTTTTCTATTGATAGAATAGCCATCTGATCTTTATTCAGAAATTCAAATTTCATTGGCTCATAATCATTAGTAGCCTGATTAGCCAAAAAATCAGCTTAGCATTCCTTTTAATAGCCTTTTAAACCACATATAAAAGGCACATTCAGAGAGCATGACTTACCACCTTGTTATTCTCCTTGACAAAAATGGCTATTCAAATATGTACTTGAAGGGATCTAATTTTCATATTAGCCAAATTGTATCATATAGTATGTATTGCTTGAGTAGGTGGGCAGTCCATACTAGAACATAACACATCTTTTTAAGTTGGGAATACTTGACTTCTATTCAGTAAATTTCTTGCTCAAGTAATAAATGGCCTACTATTTCTTGCTTGTTTCATCCCTCTGTCCCAATACATATCCCATAGAGGCTTTGTTAATGGTTAAGTACAAAATTAAAGGTTTTCCTATTACCAGAGGCACTAGTATCGGTGGATTCATCAAATATTCTTTAATTCTCTTAAAGGCATCTTGGCACTATTTGTTCAATTCTTCAAGTTCATACTTTTTCAATAGCTTGAAGATAAGGTCACATTTTGCTATAAGTTGAGATATGAATCGGGCAATGTAATTTGACCTCCTTAAAAAACTCTTTACCTCATTTTGTGTCTTCAGGGGAGTTTACTTTGTAATTGCCTAAATCTTATCGGGATCTACCTCAATTCGTCTCTCACTAACTATAAATCGCAATAGTTTTCCTAATTTTGCCTAAAACATGCATTTTGCTAGATTTAACTTGAGTTGATATTTACGCAGCCATTCCAAGAGCTTCTTAAGGTTCTTTATATGATCTTCACCTTTTTAGGAATTTACAATCACATCATCAATATATATCTCAATCTTTTTGTGCATCATGTCATGGAATAAGTAACCATGGCCCTCTGATAGGTAGCACCAGCATTTTTAAGTCCAAATGACATAACTTTGTAACAAAGTGTTTCTCACTTTATCATAAATATAGTCTTTTCCATGTCCTTCTATGCCATTAATCTAATTATACCCTGAAAATCCATCCATGAAGGAAAATACTAAATATTTTGCGATATTGTTAACCAGAGTGTCAATATGAGGCAGTAGGAAGTTGTTTTTAGGACTAACCCAGTTCAGATCTTTATAGTTCACACACATTTTTACGTTTTCGTTCTTTTTTAGAATTGGAATTATATTAGCGACCCATTCAAGATATTTGACCACAACTAGAAAGTTAATGTTGAATTTTTTTTTAACTTCCTCTTTGATCTTTAATAACATTTCTGGTTTCATATGCCTTAACTTCTTATGTATTGGTTTACAACCCTGGACTAATGGTAATTTATGCTCTATAATATATATGTCGAGCCCTAGCATATCCTAATATGACCATACAAATACATTTACATAATCTTTGAACAGTTCTTTCAATCTCTATCGTTCTTTTTATGGAAAAGATGTACCAATCTTTACCTTTTTTTTATTCTCATCATTACCCAAATTAATCATATTAATAAACTCCTAATGGGGTTTTATTGTTTTCTCTTCTTATTCTACTAGTCTTATCAAATGGGAAGCAAGACATAGTCTTTTGAGTCTTCATCATTAAACTTGTTAACTTGAACAAAATTTTCAAAATTAAATTCGGACCAATTGTTATAACCATTCATGATGTTCAATATTAAAAACCTAAAAATTATTAAGATAGCGAGGATGTGATGGATATTTAGGTAAGAACGAAAGATATACTACCATGAGTAATAGAATGTAAAAAGAATTGGATAGAATGGAAATGAGTATCTCATGAAAAATGCATTGCATTTGACATTTTATTGATGATGTTGAAAAATAAACCCATCGAAACTATCCGCATGCCCTTAGGCAAAGGCATTTGGATTTTTATTTAAAGATAATGTAAGTAAACAAACTAGTCTCTAAACTCCATTGTTGAAAGGAAATAAAAAGATCTTCTCATCAGTTGTCATTGCTTCATCCATCTCTTCTAACTTTATATTCAGCTTCAAAAAGGTCACCCTAATCTTTTCTGTTTGCACTATTGCCTCTGAATATTAAGGTAAACATACCCTCCAGAAAGAAACGTTTCATAAAGGTACGTAAACACCATTCTTTGTCCATTCATCTCTCATCCCTTGAAGTAGACCATTTTCTTCCCTCTTTTCTCTTGTATAGCTTTCCTCTTGTCAACAGTTGTCGACTTATACCCTAAACTAAATATTTCCTTGTTCTCTACAAATTTCGATGCTTCTTTAATTCATTGTAGTGTTGCCATAAGCCCTAGACCAGGCTTTCATCCCTTTCCTAATATCTACTTAACCGTCATCTTAATAGTCTTTGACGAGTGAGAAATAGCCTTCTCGCACATATATAGTGTTAACAACTTCAAAGGCATGAAAAGAGCATTCAAGTGCTGTGTTTACAACTTTCACGTAAGGGATTGTCAAGCTGTTGGTAACCAATAGATCCTCTTTTCTATCATACATACTTTTTTCCATCAACTACAAACTTCACTTTCTGATGTAAAAATGATAGCACGAGCCCAGTGGTTTAGATACATGGTCTCCCTAATAGACAATTGTATTATGGTGAAATATCCATGACTTGGAATTCAATATTAAAAGTGCAAAGCCCCATTTGTGGCAAAATCTCTATATCTTCAATCATTCTCTACTTGACCTATCAAAGGCTCTAACCATCATGTGATTGTGTTTCATCTAGAAAAGGTTGATTGGTAACCTTGCCATATAGCCATTGGCATAACGTTGATGAAAGATCCGATGTCAATTAACACATTCGCCATAGTATGACTTTTGCATTTTATTGTGATATACAAGGCCTTCACACTACCATGTCTTTCTGGTGAAATCTCATCATCATTGAATGTTATAAAATTTGAGGTCACTATACTTCCCACTAAATGGCATTTTATTGAGTTGATCCACCATACTGTACTCACGGTATCAGATAATCTTCAAAATTTCATATTCTTATTTTTTTATTATTGATTTTGTATATTATATTGTCGGGTTCATTACAACAAAAGTTCATTCCTTATTCTTGTTCCCCTTCACTTTCTTTGCTTTTTCTCTTCTTAATTGCTCTAATACTTTATAGGCATAACATTGACCACTTTGGATCATCTTTTTAACCCTAGATATGTTAATTGTATCCCTAATGTTTAAACTGTTCAATCCTTGGTCTTTTTCATCACAATCATACTTTTAGGGGACTACTTTGTCTTTTTTGTAATGCAATGCACTGGGCACATCTATAGTTATAGATGTTATAGGGTGGGGAGTTGATTCGCTTTCCACTAGTTGAGGTTAATCATAAAAGATAATTAAATGCTTTGGAATGAACAATGCACCTGACCTTTGACTTGCTATTATGCTTACTTCATCTTTTTCCTCTTCATTGTAAAATTCAATAGTCCCAATATCCATCATCCTTTGAACTATCTACTTAAATTCCTGACAATATTAGATTAAATTCTATAGATACCTAATTTTGTCAGGGATATTTTATCTCTTTAAATCCAAACTCGATTCTATAATTGGATCCTGACCATTACTTTCAAGCCCGTTTCATAGTCCATTTTCAAATGCTTAGGTGTGAGGTCTAATGTGGGCCCCATAGAGAGGCCCATTGCTTAGACTTGAGTGAAAGCCCAAAATGGCCCAATAAAAAGCTCAATAAAATAATAATCCTTAAAGCCCATTAGTGGCCCATTGTTGGCCATTAAATTAAAAAAAAACATAAAATAAAATAAACCAAATAAAAAACATAAAAAGAAAAAATGTAATAGTAAATAGTAACTGAACCTAAGGCTAATCTTTACAATTGTACAAAATTGAGAAAAAGGCATCCATGGTGCCTTCCAAGTCACCTCATCCCTCTGTAGGTTTCAAAAAAACACTATTCATTATTCTTTAGAAAAACTTCTAGGCCACTTCTTTGCATTGAACTCACTAAAGGCGCTATGGACTTGGTGTATAGCAACAACAAAATGTAGTCCATGCCCCAAAAATGACTTTGAATCCATACATAAAGCTATTGAACACAACCAATCATCTTTCTATTTCCCTTCCTTCAACAATGGTTCAAGAACCTTATAGTTTCTACCAAGATGGTCGATGAAAGGTTAATCTTCTGTTCTAACTGTATGAAAAAGTCAACTATAAAAGTTTCTATATACCCTAAAGCTCTCAAAAAAACCATTAACCCATAAATTACCAACATAAACATATCTGTAACCTAATCTTCATTGGAACTTTGAAATATGACATCTCATAAGAAAACCCACGGTATCCCCTTGCTAGTTCTTTTTTTCTTATCAATCACCTAAACCTTGACTGTAATTATCTTTGCTAACTTTTTCTTTTACCTTGACAACTTTTGTGTCTTCCAGTTCACTCTATCAAGTTTAGGTAGATTTAAATGTAGCGAGGCAGAATACTCTTTTATGGTAGGTGTCATATCTTTCTTGTTGAATGTGAAGCATCAGTATACAAGATTCCAAAACCTTATTATAACCTTCAACATTTGATCATTAGTCTCACCATCAACAATAAAGCAATGTCTATATATTTGGTCGTGAAAGTGATATTCTTTTTCAGCCTTCGTTGACTCTAAATGCCCTTCAAATCTGTCATGTCATTCTTTCTTAAGTTCACATATACCATCTCTGGAAAGCTCACAACATATCGAACCATCAAATAATCTCCCTCTATCTGCTGCCTATTCTCTAACTAATCTTTAACTTCACATAATAACGTATTTACTGAGGATCTTACTTGTGATTTTTGGAATGCCATGAGAACTTTTACCAATGAATTATCTATAATGTATATCTCTAATGCTTTTATGTCAGATGATGCATGAAACATGCAAGAAAAAGAAAAACACAAAAAACATAAAAAAATAGTTAAAAGGAAAAAGAAATGCAAATGCAAAGTAATAAGACAAGTTAACACATACATTTTTCTTAATCAAATTTCAAACCTTTTTAATTTTTCTTTTTTTTTTCTTTTTTTTTTATTTTGTTTTTTTTATAAAGAAATGCAAATTTTAATAACTTTCCCTTTTCTTTTTTTAGTAAAAAAACAAAAAAGTGAATGAGAAAGGTAAGAAGTGTTACTTTATGTGTCTTATTTAAGGTAATTACTGAGAAAAATGTGGGCATGGTTCTACCTATGACTAGCTCCCTATGGCTCACTATATGTCGGGTTAGGAATTTATGCATCTAAAGATTCTTAAATTGTTTCTTACATCATTATCTATCATAGACTAGTGTAAGATCCCTATCCTTGACCATTATAGGCTACGAGTGAAAAATGTTCTATCTGAGTAAGAGTGTTTCACTAGCCATTGCAAAGGTTTACACCTCACGATAGTGTAGCTACATTACTTCCTCCTAAATAAAGTTAAAGCCCATGTATAGAGCTTATGCATGCAATGCAATGTGAGTGTGTATGAAAGAACATAAAAACCTTTCACACTTTTCTAAAATACCCGTATCCTAAATGTCCCATAATTATTAAAAACAAAATAAATGGCAACAATTTAAAACAAATGACATAATTAAAATATGCAAGACATGTAAAACACACACACTTTTTTTCTTTAATTTTTGGAAACAAAGAAATTAAAATCAAAATATTTTTTATTTTTTTTCTATTTTTTCAAAATTTTCCACTTTTAGAAAAACAAGAAAATTAAAATCAAGGAATTAAAATTAAACACTAACTAGGACCATTAAACCAAACTTTTGGATAACATATAATCAATCTTTAGCCTGACTCTCTAAAAATGTGTCTTTAGTAGAGTCACCAAGTTGTCGTGACATTTTAGGACTGAGGGTGGTAACCTAAGTACCAAATGAATAGGGAATAAGAAGCGAGAGATTAAAAAAAATATTTTCAATAAAAACCAAAATGAAGAGTTGCCACCAATCTTTTTCATGGTATTATTGGCTACTCGAAAAATTTTTGTCCTTTAAATAAAACATTTAAAAGATTTAAATGTTTTACAAAAAGAACAAATTGAGGTATGTGAAATCAGATTTAGGGTTTGAGAGTCTGTTACGTGTGAGGAAAAATTGTCACCCTTACAATGCTTATCAAATATACTACCAATTAACTACATGTTATCATTAAACTTTAGTTAAAATTGGTCCTATTCTAATGTTTAAGATTAATTCCTCTTTATTTCTTTTTTTTATTTAAAATTTTTTTTTTCTTTTTTTAAAGAAAAAACATTTTTAATTTTTTTTCTTGAAAAGTGAAACAATTTATTTTTAGATCAAAATGAAAATTTCCTAAGTATCAACATACCTTTTCCACTTTCCTATATTTAGGAAGGGTTTCAAAAATAATTCCACCATAAGGACTTTCAATTTGTCTTACAAAATCGAGATAATACTTCACATAAATAATAATCACCAAGAGTCCTTCTATATTTAGGCTAGATCTCAATAACTATATTTACTTAAGATATTATCTTATTTAAAAACATTTTACTTTGACAATTCATTTTGAAAACAAATGCATGATGTGCATGAACATAATAAAATGCATGAATGAATGACATAATATGAATGTATGCAATTTAAGGACGCATGTAAAAAAGTAAAATGTGATATAAATGCATGAATGGGGTTAAGGGTTGGTTTTAGTGTTTAGGGTATATTTTAGGGTTTAGGTTTTATGGTATGTTTTAAGGTTTTAGGGTTTAGGGTTTCAAATTTGGGGTTTCATGGGAAAATGCACATGGCCAAAATAAATTACAATAATGCCACTAGTAAAAATGTAAATATTTAATGCATGTGACATATGTATGACAAGAGAACAAACTAATTATAAATCAAGCATTCACAAAACTAAATTACAAACAAGATGTGAATGTGAAAACATGAAGAAAATGAATCAAACATTAAAATTTTTCAAACTTTGAAAAACATGTTCCACCATTTTTTTCTTTTGGAAAATCATGCAAATAATCACAAAAAATAACCAAACAAGCTACCAAAATGACTATTTATTCATGAAAATAGAATTAACATATTGTAAACTTGATGATCAAACAAAAAACTAATGAAAACACATAGGAACCAAGCAACATTTGGCCACCATTCAAGCAAGAAGATTCGGCCTAACATGGAAAGTAGTTTAGCCAAACACCTCTGATGGCATTCCATAGTGTTGCAACCATTCATTTGATCCAAACATGCATCAATCACTTGGAAAATCATCATATGAAAATCTTTATACCATTAGAGCAAGTTCATCAAACATGTAATGAACTAACATAGAAAAGAAGCCATATAAACAAGAACATAAGCCAAACACCAAGTATATACTAATGACTAATCAAAATTCATGCAAATATCAAACAAACTAATCATCTAATTATTATGTAGATCATTTAAAAACAAGAGAAATATCAAAATGAACCAAAAGGAGATTTGGCCATTGTGCAATGAGGGTTGGCCGAACCTCCCAATAGTGTTTAATGGTTGGTTTTGTTTTCTTTCTTTGATATTTTATCTCAAATCAAACTATGAATTAGTTGATTGAGGTTCTAGATCAAATTTGAAACTAAAAAGACGAAAAACTAAGGATTTCTCAAAAAAAAAAAAAAGTAAAGAATCAAACATGAAAATGTTATGAAAAATGTAGTGAAAATGCAATTGAATGCAAGTAGGGATTATACCTTCTCTAACCTTTTAAGAAGTTTTTTCTTTTTTTTTTCTTTGCTTTCTTTCACATTTTTCCTCTATTTTTTTCATTTTCCAACCCCTCCTTCCTCTGATCGTCCCATATTAAAATCCCAGCTAAATGGAAGAATGAAAATATCTCCTCAAATTAAATGCTAGCCTTTGGATTGGAAGTGCATCTAACAGTCTATTTTCATCCCTTGTTTTCTTTGCAATGAGCCATCTTTTACCATTGAATCAAACTCCTCAAGATCATCCTATGATTGAGAAGGTTTACTACCAAAGATTGAATTTTTAGAACTGTTACTGAGTGAAAAGATCATTTTTCCCCACATTAGAAAGTTTTTGGTTTCTAGGCCATTTTCTTGGAAAACATTGTTTCCTTATTCATTTTTGCAATTTTAAAATACCAAAAGTTATGAAATAATATGAAATTAAGATTAGAAAATTTTCGCGAAAATCCAGCATCAAGAATATCAAACTACGAAATTATCCCTAAGGGGTATTTTGATAATTTTATACTTCATGAGGTGTTGCCAAGGTTTTCAATACACAAAAAATCATCAAATATTATAAAAATATGACATAAAAAATTTCGTAAAAAACTGACCTCGAAAAGGTCAAATTACAAAAACACCTCTAATGGGTATTTTAGTGATTTCACATTAAGATTTTTAATATTTCAAAAATCATTAAATAATATAAAATCATGATTTAGAGTTTTTCATGAAATTCTAACCTCAAGAAGGTCAATTTATGAAAATACCCCTAAGAATATTTTTTAGGATATTTTTATAATTTCACACCTCTTAAAGTGTGATATGAGTTTTTAATGTATCAAAAATCATTAAAAAATATTTAATTATGATATAAAAGTTTTCACGAAAGTTCGACTTCAAAAAATCTAAATTACAAAAATACTCTTAATGGCATTTTTGGTAATTTTGCATTTTCGAAGTACAAGCAAGTTTTAATTACAAATTTTAACTTAAAATCACGTTTGATTCCAACTAATCGAAAATTTTAAAAGTTAACCCGAGTTTTATCCATTTTCATCAATTTTGACCAAATTTATTTTTTTTTTATCATGTTTAACCTTAAAAGATTTAAGTCAAATTGATCCCAATTTAATTTTTTAAAACTTATCAAAATTAAAAAAAATATTTGATTTGAACTAGAGAACTTCACAAATTACTAAATTTTACCTTGATAAAATTAGATCTCCACACTAATCCTTTCAAGAAACTCACGATCAATATTGATACTGCCTCTTTTCTTTGTTTTATTATTTTATTTTATTATTTTTTTTGCGAAGGTGACTGGGATTTAATATAACAATAAATACCATATAACACCAAGCAAATAACCAATAAATTTATTAATATAAGGAACAGTTTACAGATAATTGCTTTCGCTATAAAGTCGGATGAAGGTTATCCTATTAAAAAGACTCAAAGAGTAGCTAGCCATGACTAGACCTTTTGCTTAACTGAGATTGGTAGGATAACACCCTATCAGGGCTAAACCGAAGACCAAGAGTTTGCATCAATCCAGTCAAAAGCTATAGGGCTCAGAAAAGCATCAGGAATGCCAAAGGAACTGACTAAAGCAAACGCATGTGGTCGAAGTTCACTGCAAATTTTTGTTATTTCTCTCCTCACAGCGGTGGCATTGTCCACTGATAGGTACCCATATTGGAGAAATGCAACATCTTCGATACAAATTAAGGCATACAATGATCTCAATATGCCTAGAACATCCTACAGAAGAAGAAAATGAAGACTCAACAACCTGGCTTAATGCACAAAAAAAATATTTTATCTTGTAAAACCTGAAGCATGCTTTAAAGGTTTCAATTGACAAACAATTAAAGTTTCCTGGATATGAATCAACTCCATCTGCAAATCCTATATGTGATAGCAATTTGTTCTATTTACCTCCTTTTCTGGTCATATCCACCATATCCCGTAAATAACCAGTTAGGGCAGTTTCAGAGAACTAGAAAAGGTAATTGGCCAGTGCAGGTGAGGTTTGATTTGTTTCAGATTTGGGTTAAACCAGGTTCTGGATCAATTAACTTTTCAAGTCAATTCAGGTTGGGTGAGCCAATTTGTTCATTCAGATCTGATTCAGCCACCTTTACGACACTAATGATAACAATCAGGTTCTAGTAGGTTTGAGTTTGGTTTTCAAGCTCAAGCCATTGACTTTTCAATTTTCTAAGGTCGGATAGGGTTTTGAAAGGGCTGGCCAAGTCAATCAGATTAGGTTCACTTTCACAAATTCTAGATTAAACTGAATATCAAGTGGATGTTACTTCTAGATGCTTGCATGAGAAACATTAACTAATATTCACCTTCAATGAACCAGCAGCTAGAGTTGCTTCTGCCTCAACAAACGTTTGAAATATTGCTCGATCTGAGAAAGCTCTGCCCAAGTCCTCTGCTAGCTCATAACTCTGGTGTGCAAAAATTATGTGAAAATTAGACTAAAAGGTGGAGAAAAGGATAGAAATTTAGATAAACAAGTGCTTCCTCACCATAATGAATGCATGCTCTTCACTTTCTCCCTTGGATTTAAGTTGTGAGACCTCTGCAACAAAACGATTCAAAAGATCTCTCTCCCTTAAGCACAAGGCATCCATCTAAAACATAGGACAGTGTTCAGAGATACCCATGAATTTTAATATGGAATATTAAGAATAGAAAAACTGATGCTAATCTTATATTACCTGGAATTGACTGCATCGAAGGGTAGTGCTAGTAAGCTGTGATGGAATGATAGGGCAGGGTTTATTCATGTGTTCTAAGCCCAGACCCTTGAAAGCCTTATTTCTCTTCTGAGCAGCCACATATTCGGCAAGAAGAGCCTTGCTGACCTGATTTGACATGTTTAATCCATAAGCTTCACTGTTTTAAACATAGTTGTAACAAATATAGAGTATATTAACATTTCAATGTTTATATATATATGCCACCAAAGTAAGCAATAAGCCGTTAAGTTTAACCTTGGCAGATAACATGAAGAAATTACTGTGGACCGTTCCCTAAGATGTTATGAACACAAAATCCAGGAAGACAATTAAGATTGACAAACACAACTTCTTGGCCATGGTTAGGGAGGCATATAATCATCTTGATTTAAAAAAAAATAAAATAAAGCCAATAAAATCCTGAACACATACACAGGACTCGTTTCCCAATTCTGCATCTCAATGCTTTCCTTTTACTTTGAAGTCATATTCCCAGACAATTTACTTATGTTGCAAGTTGTAACCAGTTGTCATTGTCAAAGAAAATTTGTTAGGAAACAAGAAAAAAAAATTTACCTGCTGCATCAAAACATGATTGTCCCCCTCAAAAGTGGATTGCACATCATATTCACCTTTAAGATGACCAACACGATTCTCAGTCTTTAATCCTTGTCCTCCACAAGCTTCACGACATTCCTGAAGCATTCAACAATTGAGCCTCTGTAATGACACTTAATGTTAAAATATTCAACTTAATTAAGGATCGTCTGTTGCTCACCTGAAGTATTTGCATGTTATTCCAAGTAAAAGTAGCTTTGAATGAACTTGAAACTACATGAATGGTTTTGTTTGACTGAGGTGTCCTCTTTACATACAGCATTTTCATGTAATTTGCTGCAAAACTCATAGCATAGCTGCAGCATATAAAAGCAAATAAATAAAGAAGAGTTTATCAAAACCAGCAGCTTTAACTAGATTATTACTGGTTCCATTGCTATTCAAGTAATTGCAATATGTGTCTTGACCAACTTTATACCAACACAAACATCAAAGACCAAACCTCATTGGCTATAACTTTGAATAAATTAGCAACTAAAATAAATGCTAAGTTCTTATAATTGAGTTAGCTGACACTCCAAATACAAGGCTCAGGTGTTTGTATAATAGATTTAATCTTGTGATGTTTATTCATTAAATATGCCAACAAGAAGAGATGCTTATTCAAACACAAACAAAGTCAGAACCCAATAGCACCATATAAAAAAATTAATTTCACCCCTTATATGCTGTTAGCAGCCTAATAAATAACCCTGTTCATCTAAAGTTCTAAACCACTAAAGCTGCACTCAAAGTGCACCAACATCAGCCTGAACCAGGAAAAAATAATAAAAGAACACAATCACTCTGAGTTACTCTTGCAGGACATTAAATGCTCAGCAAATGCTGATAAAACATACATTTTTTCTATATACAACAACAACAGCAGCAACAATCTAAGCCTTATATCCCATAACTCTGGGGTCAGCTATATGAAAGGCCAAAAAAAGGAATCATCTTGGTTATAGTTTTGTATATTCTTGCCCATACATTTTTTCTATATATGCATAGAAAAGAATGACTATCTTCCAAGCCAGTAAAAAAATTTGTCATGTTGAGCCATGCTACAAGCATTATAATTGGAAGTGCAAAACACAAACTGAACTCCAGAAGAGCATATGTAGAATGTATATTTCACAAGATAAACTGTAGGTATATACTTACATCTTTGCAATGAGAGGCAAGAGTCGTCGTTGATGACTTGGGTAATCAAGCAATAAGACCTCGGGTTCATTTGGTTTGAGAGAAAAAGCCCGCCTTGTTAGTGCATACCTAATGGCAATTGCTAAACCAACCTAAAATGGAGAGCAATAACATGATATCAATGACCTTTTCCATTTGGTATTAGTGGCCTGCCACCCCAGATCCCAAAATACAATGATAGGCAATGCTCATTGCCAATAAAAAGGAATAAGATGCTTGAAAAATATAGGGAAGATACCTTTGCTTGGTAAACTGCACTAACTGCAATATTAACACGACCTCCTGTCAGAGGGGCCATGAATGCAGCAAATCTCTGAATTAAAGCAACAGTTATGTAAGAGCCACCAATACATTATTACCAACAAAACAAGGATCTTGTTGTGGTACAATACACAACTTTAGCAGATACTAGCCATCTCAAATAGGAGTACCTGATCTGGGTCTTTTATTGAACTTAGATATTTTCCATCAGGTGAAACATCGGCAACTGAATTTAACAAGTTCTCTCTGGGCACTCGAACATTGTCAAACCTGAAATGACAAATGTAAACCTTTTAGATTAGAATTTTCGAAGGAAACAAAAATATTAAAGAATCTTTAGTAAAAAAGTGTAGGTTTAGAATTACCAGATTCGACCATTATCAACACCATTTAAACCAATTTTATGACCACAGTCAGCAATGCGAATGTTTGGACATACGTTACCATCAGCATCCCTGATTTGGACTATAAACGCATGAACCCCTTGACTGGTTCCATTGATATTTAGCTGTGAAAATGCAATTGTGTGTGTTGCATGCTAGAAAGCAAAGCAACAGCAGAAGCATACCATGTCAGCATATAGGCAAAACTGAGGAAACAATCATAAAAAACAGTTAAATGAAAATTTCACATGTGCAAAGTTATCTAAAAAGATGGTGCAGGGAGAAATCATATTTGGTTCTAAGACAAGCATACATTGGCTGCCCCACCAATCCAATACTTCTGAGCTGATTCACAAGGAGTACTAATGACAAACTCCCCTGTGTTTGAATCATATGTTGTTACCGTTTCAATACCGCGAACCTAATAACAGAAACGCCAGAATAAATGAGGAAAAGAGTACAAGACTGCATAAAAATACAAAAGGGCTTCATTCTTGTTACTAAAGAACATACATTACTTCCGTGCCCCAACTCCGTCATTGCAAAGCAACACCTGATCGATAAATTTTCAGTGTCCTTCAGCCACTTGTCATGATGGTGCTTTGTACCAAAAAATTGTATGGCACCACCCCTGCAAACATTTATCACAATCGTAGTACTCAGTTCCAAATTTTTTCTTTTCTACTTCGACCTTGTTGACTAAAAGTCCTGCCGATAACAACTGGTTACAAACTTAGATGAAGTGTAAGTAAAGCCAAAAAAAAAAAGCAGCCCTTGGTCCCATTAAAATTTCAATCTTCAATACGCTAAGACTTTGTAGGTTTGTTGCGTTTTATTCTTATATCTTTTGCTATCCTTTCTAATTCCAAAGAGTTGTTAAAAAACAAAATCATATTTGATTAAAACAAACAAATAGCTAAAATGTAACAACATATTCAAATAAAATTATTCCATAAACAATTAAAATAGTACAGTTTGTTACTCAAAAGATATCCAATTTTTAATCCTTCAAAACTATTAAGTAGTTTCTATGTATCCAAATCTATTTTTTACCTCCAACAGCAAAAGGAAAAAAAATAATAATCAGAGGAAGCCTTTAACTCTACATTGATACATTTGTTTGCATGTAATTCACTCCCTATCTCAATTTCCATCCAAAACCATAAAAAATAATGAAAATATCAAATTGTACAGTTTGAAAGCAAATAAAACAACACAACAAAATTCCAACACTTTAAATTAACCTTAAAAAGATGAAGGGAAAAAACAGAAAACGCACCACAAGAAGAAGTGAACTCCGAGCTTAGTGGCAAGGGAATGATCGAAGATACTCAGAACCTCAAAGCAAGCGAACTTCCTCATCTCAGCCTCTTCTCCGTTCTCCGTTAACCATCCTTTGAACACCCCTCTCTCCAGCAAATACTCGATGCGTTTCAATGTCATTTCCCGCTGCTGCTCCATCGACTGGTTATAGTCCGGCGACACAAACACCTTCCCTCCCCTCACTCTGGGGTTGAACACCTTGCTCTGCCTCATCATCCCAAACAGCCAATCCCGTTCCTCCACGTTGTGCCTGTCGAGTAGCTTCCGCATCTCCTTGATGTCAAATGCGTAATTTTCGGAAAATTCGGGGGGAGTGTAATTTAAACAGGCGTTTGAAGAAAGAGAACGAATTCGAGCGGGCGAAGATGCAGAGGATTGGAGGAGGTGGTTGGTTAGGATTTTCGATCTTTGAAAAGCTCGATCCATTGGAGAATTAACGTTTTCCTTTTTTTTTTTTTCTCTTTTAGGATTTGCAGATAAAATTCAAGAAGAAGAAGATGATGATGAAAAGATGATCGTCAAGAATTATTGTTTGGGGGGTCGAGCGTTTAAAAGATGGTGTGTTCATGTTTAATTGGGCAGGGTGGTAGTTGTCAGTTGAAGTACACGTGGTTTGATTGGATGCATGAACTTTTTTTTTTTCTTCCAGAAGGAAGCTTTTAGAACGGCTTTGACTGATAAATTTAATAAGGGTAAATTGCATTCAGATCCTTCCATTTTAACCAAAATTTAAATCAAATTCTAAAAAAATTATGATAATTTAAAATATAATACAATAATACGATAAAAATATAATATGTAACAAAAATTAAAAGTGATATTATTTAAAATTTTAATAATAATTTTATATGAATTTATATAATTAAAAAATATATTTTATATTTTTATATCGATATAAATTATATTATATAATTTTCATATAAAATATAATATAAATATATAAATTTTAATATTTTATATAATATTAATATAGGAATCATTATACCTATGAAAAATGATAATATGCCTCAAAATAGTTAATGCTATTAGTAAAATTTAAACAATTACAAAATCGTCCAAACATGAACCTAAAATCGAGCTACTTTTTTTTTCATGGCTTTATCTACTCTTTGTTCTTACAAAAAAAAATGAAGTCGACACTCTATCATGTTGGATGTTTTAAGTCTTGTTTCTTCATGGGTATAATGGTCATCATCCAAACCTCTTAAGAGATTTTGTGACGTGGATCAACAAAAATACTACTTTATCCTGCCAATTTGATAATAGTAAGAGGTCTATCTCTCAAACTAATGAATTTGGCTCGAATTTGAAAAAAATATGGGACTTTAATGACAATTTTACCCATTCAACAAAACAACCTTCTCTGTTTGGTAAAAGAAACACGATGAACTAACCATATAAAATTAGATTGCGGTTTATTTTTATAGAAATTTATATCATATAAAAATTTTAGATTTCGATTTGCTTTTTTTATAAAAATCTATAAATTTACCACTTTTATTTGTATGAGTCTCTAAATTTGTCATTAATTTTTTTAATTAATATAATTTTATCATTATACTTTTAATTATAGGATAAATTTATCATCATATTTCAAATTTTGAAACAATTAAAAAATAATTAGTAAAAAATTCTGTTGAAAATTGTTTTATAATTCAAAAAAAATCTAAAAAATATGACATGAAAAAAAGTCAAAAGCAATTGAAAAAATATGATGTGACATTATATGCAATAAAAAATTATGACTAAATAAGACAAAAAGAAAATTTCAGATTATGTGACATTATATTTAATAAAAAATACCATGATAAAAAAAAAAGAGAAAATAAATTAAAAACTGGATTTTAGTTCATGATTGTTTTTCTTTGTCTTATCATTTTAAAATTTATTTTTGAATTATGAAACAGTTTTCAATAGAATTTGTTTCTTGAATATTTTTTAATTGCAACAAATTTGAACTATGATGGTAAATTTGCTTCAAAATTAACATTATGTTTGGATTGAAGGAAGGGGAAGGAAAGTAAAAGAAAATAAAGAAAAATAATAGAAATAAATTAAAAAAAAACTTTATTTTATTTAGATAAATTTTTAATTTAAAAAAAATAAAAAATATGAAAACTCAATAACTTTTAATTTTTTTGTAATTCCTCACTTTTTTAATATCCAAATTTGGAGGAAAGCTAAAGAAAGAAAATTGAAAAAATTTTATTTTTATAAAAAGACTATTATATTTATATTTTTATTATGATATTAGATTTGATTATATAACCGATATTTCTCACAATAATAATTTTTTATGAATATTTTATATAACATCATAATTTATAAATATTTTATGATTTTTCAAGTCTTGATAACAAAACAAACTAAATTATTGTCAGAATAAATTAAAAGATTGAATTAAACACAAAATTAAAAGTAAATTAACTAACTAATACATCTTATCGTATTAAATATATTCAATTTTGTTTAGAAAAATTTATTTATACAAGCTAGGTAGCATAAAAATATATTTGTATATTATATGTTATTTTATAAAAAAAAATGTTATAATTGAAAAAAATATTATAATGAATTTTTTTTTTCACTATTTATCCAAACAATAGTTGTTAGAAGTCTTATCCTTTATTTTCTTTATTAATTTTAACTATCCAATTAAAGGGTACATGTACAATTTTCTTTCCTTTAAAAACCTTTTCTTTTCTTTTTCTTTATTTATATGTATCAAAACATAGCATAAAAGTATGATGATGAAATTATACCAATTAAAAAATTAATAGTAAATATGAACCATTTACATAAATACAATGAACCATTTGCACTTTATCCCAATTTTATATTATAAAATGTGTAAATTATACCTATGATCCTTATTAAAGATGTAATCGATCGAGTTTAAATTGATACAGTATTAAATTTGAGCCCGAGTTCGATTTTAAATTTCAAGCTCAAAACTCTACTTGAATTTGATCAAGTTTATTTTTTTAGCTCAAGCTCGACTCGAGATAAAAATTAAGCTACTAGAATTCGCTCGATTAGGCTAGATTAATATATAAAAATAAGTTTGATTCTTATATTTGATAAAAGTTTGATTATTTGTGCTCGAACTCGAATTCGAGATATTTTATTAATTAATAATTAAATATATTAAAACATAAAAACTCGATTAGGCTTACAAGCTGCTCGAGCCGGGTATAAGAATACTCGAACTTAAGTCAATTGATAAGTCAAATTATTCGAGTTCAAGTTCACTTGATAATAGCCGAGCCAAATTCAAGTTTATTATAATCTAACCCGAATAGCTTACGAGTACTAATGCATTATTTACACATTTAATCCCTATACTTTAGGTGAAATATCATTTTGATATAAAAGTTTCAAAGTAACTTGTTAATTTCATAATTTCAACATTGCAATAAAATGGTTTTTTTTTTACAATTTTTTTTTTTTGTAATTTTGGATAATGTTGGTATGGGTTGATTAATTAAAAAATTATGATGATTTACACAAAATGATTAGATCACCATGTTTGACAAATACTTAGTGATCCTACGTAGCAATATCTTGAATCACTAAGACTGATCAGATTATTATATTGAGAAGTAATCTAATTCCCATTCAAATAAGTGAAAAATTTTTTATCATCAAAGTGAAAAATGATATGTTAAAATTAGTAATAGTTAATATTACATATTTAATAAATTAATTAAAATTCTAATTCCTCTTAAACTTATAATTATTTTATATTATAAATTTTATATTTTCCAAACTAATATTCATCATAATAAGTACAAAAATAATTTGTATTTCTTTACTTTTTCTAATGTTTTATATATAATATAATATCTTTGTTTTTTATTATGCTTTTTAATAGATTAGTGTTATTTTCTAATTCCAAAGTTTTTTTACATAATTTATATTATAAAAATTAGTTTACTTAATAAATAAATATATTTAATAATTTAATTATATTTATTATAAATAAATAAAATATTATTATGTTTTTATGAATTATTATCTTTAAATAATATTTAAATTCATTAATTTGGTAATTATTACAATAAGGATAGTTATTTTCACATTTTTAAATAAAATATTATTTGATTTTTAGTAATGCCAAATATAGTGATATTCAATTCATATGAATTAATAATTGTTAACCAAATAAATAATTTAAAATCATAAGTGATAAGATCATATTGCATAATAAGATAACCTTGATGATTATGTTACCATAATAATTTTGAAAATGATATCAAACATTTATTAGAAACACATATCACACGTGTAAGACACTTGTTTGATGATATGAACACAATAGTTTAAAAAAAATTGATTTCTAATTTAAAATTTTTTTAAAAAGTTGTTTTCTATTAAAAAGATACATTTAACTAATAAACCATACAATAATAAAATATAAATATTAATTGCTTTCATATTTACAACTTAAATTAGTTGCATTGTAGGAATTTTTAATTTAAATTAATTTTTTTAAAAATTATTTGAAAAATAAAAATATATGTTTTTACTAATAAATCATACTACAATAAAAAAATGCTAATGGTTTCTAATATTACGATTTATATTAACACATTTTACTGATAAATCATACTATAATAAAAATAAACACTAATAATTTTTATTTTCAAAGTACTAATGATTTTAATATTGCAAATTAAATTAATTGCTTTGTTGGAATTTTATTTTAATCTTAATTTTAACAATTTATTTTTTATTTAAAAAGAAAATATATATAATTACTAAATAAATTATACTATAGTAAAATAATACTAATGGTTTTTAATATTATAACTTATATTAATATATTTTATTGATAAATCATACTATAGTAAAAATAAATGCTAATGATTTTAATATTGTAAATTAAGTAAATTACTTTATTAGGATTTTAATTTAATCTTAATTTTTAAAAAACGTATATTCTGTTTAAAAAGATACATTTTAAAATCCTCCAAAATCATTTTAAATGTTAAATATAACGTTAAAATATATCCACAAATTCATAAATACCCAAAATTTGAAAAAATACCTTTCATATCCAAAAACAATAACATGCGTTTGAATGTAGAATTTTAAAATTTTGAAAAAAAATAAATTGAAGATATTTTAGAATGCATCATTTCAAAATGCTAACATTTATAATTATTTTATTTGGATAAATATTTTTTAAAAAGAAATTTAGTCTGTTGGAATTTGATGAGATAAAAAATAATTATAAAAAAATAATAATAACATAAAGATAAAAAATACAATATGGGTATCATTAGAAGATAAAAAATAATTATAAAAAATAATGATTTAAAGATAAAAATATATATGTGTAACTAAAATGTACAATATGGGTACCATTGGGCTTGTAAAAATATATAAATATTATTAAAAATATAAGAAATAAAAATATATATTAGAATTAAATAAATGTTTTTTTTTTAGTTTTCATGTATAGTAAAAAAAAGAGGATTTCGAAGGATTTTTAAAAACCACCACTTTATATGGAATTTCAAAAAGAAATTTGAGCACCTTTTAAATTTTTTTTTTTTAAATTCCAGTTAAAATTTGAAATTATCACTTATTTTTACACAAACAAATAAAATCATTTTTAAACTTTTAAAAATCTTAATTAAAATAAATTTTTTTCCTCAAATGACCCATATAAACATACCCTGAAACGAATAATTATGCATACATTATCAAACATATAAACACATGAAATCTTTCAAACTAAGCAATTATGTATAGATCGTCATACATGTATTTTGGACATTTGTTGTTTAGATGGCATTTAACCCCAAAGTTAACAGAAACACTAACAAAAATATCGTTTCATATAACATTAAAGTATAGGATCATAAGTTATTTTTTAAAACTTTGTGAACAAAAAAAATATATGATATAAATTTAAGGACACCTATAAAATTTTACCCTTAAAATAAACGTCAAGGCATATATAAACTTTATGATAGGATTTATCCATATTATATATATCATCTATATATATATATATAGAAACTTTATGAAGATTTTCTATCCATATCTATATCTATATATCTATATATCTATATATATATAGATATATATATATATATATACACGTCTATATCCTATGACTAAAACATTACACATCTAATCCCATCACTTAATCATTAAAACACATCCGAACCACATCTTATCCGATATTGGTGACACATACATGATAACGTTCTTGCCCCCTTTTTTTTTTTTTTTGCCACATTTATTTTGTCTTTGTGTACTTTAATCTGATTTGCTGCTAATATTGATTAGTAATAAAATTATTTAATTGTCATTTTTTTTGTTGTATTTATCTTTTTTATTATTGCGTGTGACATTATTTTTTTATTATAATATTGTGTTATTGAATTTTATGGATGGAGGATAATTCAACTTTGGAGGCCTCATACTTTTTTTATTTTATATTATATTTTGCACATATGATAAGAATGAAATCTCATTACTATCAAAATTCAATTATTGACCTTGTTGATTGTGGAATAGAGTAATTGGTTAGGCTTAATTAGGCATTAATTATTAAATTAGAGTAATTGATTAGGCTTAATTAGGTATTAATTATTAAATTATGTCTTAGTTAGTCAAACACGAAATGTTTATTTTTTTCTAACTTTTGAACATGAGTAATTTCAAACTTTTATAAATAATTATGATTAAACGAATTGCATTAGATAAATTAACATATTATATAACAATGAATATATAGAATTATGATATGAAATATTTTTAGTTTTGGGTTAAAATTCAATTTTTATGATTATAAATATTAATATATTAAAATATATTTCATAC
>NW_019167849.1:9420431-9581913 GCF_002303985.1 Durio zibethinus | reverse complement strand
AATATGTATAATGAAAAGTATAATTGAAAGAAAAGAATGAGCACATGAACAAGTATATACAACCTAACCAAATGAACAAAGATGACTACTATGTACAAATGAGAAAAATCGAATGTGCAAACTAAAACAATCATGCAAACATATATGTACATAAGCATACATAAAAAGAAATAGCCTAAAAAGTAAAACTTGGGTTACCTCCCAAGAAACACTTTATTTAAAGTAAAAAACTAGACTATCAAAATAAGCTTAACCCGATAGGTTCATAGTGAATACTTCACATTTAATTCCTAAGTCCAACCATTTAATGACCTATCTTTTAACCATTTCATAAAAAATAAGGTCTAATGGTGGATCATGTGGGCAAGCAAGAGTAGCATTTAACTTTTAAGAAACCCCTCAACATCACACCTAGATGGATTAAGGTAAATGGGTTTTGGTTTTAAAATCCAGTCAACTGGCCTATCCTTAACATGAACCATATCATATCATATTGTCGGGGAATAGTAAAGCCTTAAAAACATGAACAGTGACCTTCTGATCTTAAACTCACATTGTTAATTTCATTTTTTGCACACTAATCAAAGTCTTAATAATGGCTTAATAGGGTTCTCTAGAATAATTTGGATCTTATGATCCATTTCCATATTTAGAACCATAAAATTAATAGGTAAAATAAATTTCTCTACCCTAACTAAGACATCTTCCATAATCCCTTTAGGGTATTTTAATGACCTATTGGTCAACTGTAGAGTAACTGAGGTGGGTTTTGCCTTTCGTATACCTAATCTTTGAAAAATGGACCAAGGCATTACGTTAAGCTAACCTCTAGGACATATAAGGCTCTATCAAAGGACATACTACCTATGATACATAGAATGGTAAAACTATCAGGATCTTTATGCTTCGTATGTAGTCTTTTCTAAATCACATATATGCACTCATTGGTAAGTGCAACTATCTCATAATTTTTTAATCTTTTCTGTCAAAAGATAATATCCATCATGAATTTGGCATAGGTAGGCATCTATTCAAGTGTATCTGTAAATGGGATATTAATGTGTAACTTCTTAAACACCTTAAGAAATTTTAAAAATTACTTTTCTTCTTTTGCTTCTAAAACCTCTAAGAAAAAGAAATATAAGGCTTAGGTGACTTAACTCTAAGAGAAATAGGCTTAAATGAACTTGATAAAGCATTAGGGGATGGTGCTTATGGTAACTAGGAATAAGTACTACACTTTTATCCTTTTTCTTACCTTTCTCCCCATCTTGAATTAGGTCTCATCAGTCTTATCATCATCAGACCCCTCATCTACCACATCTTGAAAACCTATCGAGACTTGGCCACTAGTTAATTGCCTACCATTCTTAAGTGTGATTGCCTTATAGTGCTCTTTTTTTTTTCCTCATAGGGTTAACCTTTATGTTACTAGGTAAGGTATCTTAAGATGAGGTACTTGAAAAGATAGCTGGCTAACTAATTTGTGTCTTTAAGTTTTTTATGGACACATACTGGTTCTGAAGCATGGTGTTTTGAGTTTGCATAAATGAGGTTTGAGTCTTAATAAAAGAACTTAAAAAATCATCAATCGAGGTCTTCTTCTCAAAGGGTGACATAGATAGATATGTAGGTATGTAGTGCTGTGAAAACTGCTAATGTAAAAAAAATGGTTATTGAAAGCCAGGTGGGTGAGGTGGCTTAGTATGTTGAGGCTGCTATGATACTTGACTAGATTGGATAGATTGAACTAGGTTATTCCCCTAACTTGAGCTATATGTGGAATTATAGGGGTTATTGGGTTACCTAGGGTTCTATCCTACAAATTAAACTGTCTCTAAGTAATGGTTAGGACATGATTCCCTCAGGTGACCTATCTTGCATACCTTATACATAACTAAGGAACTATGGGTATAAGTAAACCTAGAATGACTAGGACTCGACTTTGAGGATGTAACCTTACAATGTAAAGACTTTACAGATTTGGATAGCGAATCTACCTTAACACTAAGCATTATAAGCTCACTAATCTCATACACCTCTAAAGTTCTCTTAGGATGCCATCTCTCGTTAGACCATTGACAAGTATTAGTCGCCATATCCTCAATAAGCTCATTAGCTATATCAGAAGTCTTACTCATCAAAACACCTATTGATGCAGCATCTAAAAGAGTCTTTGTATTAGGCATTAACTCATTATAAAAAAAATGCATCTCTAGCCATTTCAGTAGTATGGTGTGGACATTGCCTTAGGAGCTCCTTGTATCTCTTTTAAGCCTTATACAAGGTCTCTAAACCATATTGGGCAAAAGTAGTGATCTTATTCCTAAACTTGGCTATATTGGTTAGAGGAAAAAATTTAGCCATGAACTTTTATACTAAACCATCTCAAGTGGGATGGAATCTGGTGGCATTGAGGCTAACCAACTCTTAACTCTATCTCTAAAGGAAAATGGAAACAATATAAGCCTAATGGTATCCTTAGCGAAACCATTATATTTGAATGTCTCATAAATCTCCAAAAAATCCTAAAAATAAGCATTAGGATCCTTACTTGAATGACCATTAAATTGCATTGACTGTTGTATCATCTAAATAATTACAGGTTAAATCTCAAAATTGTTGGCTTGTATCATTGGCCTTCTAATACTAGGCTAAAAATGATAAAGATCAGCATAGCATAATCCCTAAAGGCTTTAATGTCTTGCTCAACCATGGCGATGGTAGGATCAATTTTTCTCTCCTTCCTAATCCTCTTATAAGTAGCCTCAAGCTCAAGATCTAAAGGGATCAACTCATGATTCTAATTGAGTGCATACATGGGCCACAAGAGCACTAGACCAAAAGAACAAACTAAATATGGAAACTAAGTATATACAGCTAAAGAAGACAATGATCAACAAAGGAACCTAGAATATGTACACCTAAAATTGAAGTAAGCCTAAGATCTAGCCTAAGGTATGTACACTAAAGAGAACCAATCTATAGAAGGGTATGGTGAAGATTGATATTAATCCAGGACTCTTAAATCCTAATCTCCAGCAATAATGTCAAAAACTTGATATGAATGAACTACAAGTATACAGACTGGACAAGTAGAAGTAACTTTTGGTCAAAATGTTGATCCCACAGAGATTAGGTAGAACTTTCTAAGCTAAGTACTGGTTATCACTCTACTTTTACTAAAGTTGGTTCAATAAAAAAAATCTATTAAAAAATTAACTAATACAAAATTAACAAGTAAAAAAGAAAAAATAATATGCAAAATAAAAAAAATAACTTAAAACCGAATATATCCAAATTAAAATTCTACAAAAAAATAAAAATAATCAACTAAAACCAAATAAGAAAATAAGACATGGAAAACGGTGAGTAAAATACAAATGAAAAATTATAACTAGTCCTAAAATGCAAGAACAAGTAATAACTAAAATAAAATGCATGAAAGAAAGTCAAACATGGAATATATGTATAAAGGTAATGTGAAAATGAAGAAACAAAAAATAATACCTGAAGCTAGAATTGACCCTATATAGAGACTGAAAATGACATATAGTATGATCAAGAAATTAAAGCTAAAGGCTGCAAATTGAAGCTAAGCATGAGAAAATTCTTAAATCTAAATTGAATTTGAAGTAACTATTAAACAACCTATATGAACACATGATTTAAAGAGGAAGACATGAACAAAATGTAGAAAATTTCACCAAGCAGATGCGTCAATCAGAAATCATAAAAAACAAACACAAATTGTAAAATGATTTTTTATTTAACTCCTAATGATGAACAAATGGATTTTCATGTAAGCTAAAGGAAGATCGAAGTAAAGAACTAAATTTAGATTTAAATTGTAGAACTAAGTAGAAGAGAACATTCATCAAACAATGAACAGAACATGAAACCAAATCTGATGTGAACTAGAAATGCATGAATTGTAAAAGAAAAAAAATTCAATCTATAATTATATAGTGAAAATGAACTTCATCTGAGCTAAAACTACATAAATATATGAATTAACTACCTAACTCAACAAGAAAATTGCATGAATCAACCACAAATTTAGCTCAATGAACTCAAATTTAAAACAAGTATAGAATTTGGAAAAACAGGACATTATCAAAGAAAATTATCCAAACAACATTTAAAAACATGAAATAAATTACACAAAATGAATATAAGAAAAGTAACAAATAGAACTAAAGATCTAACAAAGAAAAAAAACCAAATAGAATGACAAAGTTGAAAGAAGATCCATGCCAAAGTCAATTCTCCATGTCTAGCCTACATTATCACTTACATCTAGCCGTGACTTCCAACTTTGATCTAGATGGATGTGGTAGAATTTGAAGTTGGATTTCAACTATGTTATAGCTATATTTATGAAAAAAACTTGGACAAAAACAATGTAGATTTGATAGAGTTTTGATCTAAAAATCGTAGTTATATAAAAAAAAGATAAATTCAAAAGAGTTTGCATATCACTGAGAAAACAAGCAAATTTGAGTTGGAAAATGATTGAAAGTGAAAGTTTTATTGTAGGAATCTTAAAAAGCACTAAAAAAAACTTAAGAAACTATAAATTTGCATGAAATTCAAAGGGAAAATACTAGAAAAATAAAGTTTGGTGACTAAAAAAATGTAAAGAACAGAAATGTAAATGTAGAAAAATAAAGAAAGAAAAATCTAAAACCTAAAACTAACTCTCTTTATGGTCAGCCCTTTCCTCTTATTTCTAGGCAAAGGAAGGAGCCTCAGGTTGTAAAAAATTCCATAAATATCTCTAACTGGCTAGGCTTCTAGAGCCTTTCTCATTCTCCTTAGTGTAGATTGGGTCGCACCTGATGCTTGGCTATTTTTTCTTAGCATACGCCTAACTACTAATCCCATAAGTCAAAATAAGGACCACGCATAGCTCTTTAAAGTGCCACTTAAGCTTCTCTCTTTGGTGTTCTTGAATCCAATAGTGACGCTTTACAATTGCATGCTCCTTCATCTAACTATGTATACGACCATGCATAAATGTTTCTTTGCATCTTTTATATATTTTTTTCTGTAAAAATTTTAAACACTTTATAAATATAGTTATCCTACAAAAAATAATGCAAGAAAAATCAATTAAACTCTTTCAATGTCAATGTTGCATATGGACACTAGTTTAGGCCATTTGTACAAATTATACCAAAATTTCCTCCAAATTGTATAAAAATGTCCAAAACTCCTTAATTTCATTATTTGTACCTACACATGAGATTAATTTGTACTTAGGAGTAATTTTACCAAAAATTCCAAGGAATAAGCCAAATTATGAGTCAAATTGCACTAAAAATAAGTATGAAAAAGCTAAAATTCGAGTGCAATAAAAAGTGTTATAATTAATCCTTTCCTTTCCTTTTCACTCTTTAAACAAATAATGATTGTTATGATTTCTTTCCTTTCCCTGCTTTTATTAATTTTAGCTATCCAAATAAAAACATATATCATTTTCTTTCCTCTAAAAAACTTTTCTTTTTTTTCTTTTCCTTTACTAATATTTTTCGAAACATAGCGTAAATATCGTTTGAGATGTTGTCTTATGATACTTAGGCAAATCTCAAATCAATCCTTGAGAGAATAATGCTCAACTTAGTACTCTTTTTACTTGAACGGCCTGTACACTTGTAGTGTTTAACTATATTCAATTACATCAATCACTTTTGATATATTGTGATAACTTAGAAGCCATTTATGTATTAGCTAATCCTACCTTGCATTTAAAAATGAAACACATTTATATTAATTTTCATTTTGTCAACGATAGAGTTACTAAAGGTTTGCTTATTACATATTTCTACAAAGAACTAGTTATCTAATATGCTTACAAAACCTTTGTCGAAGCCACATTTTCAAATGCTACTCTTTAAAGATTAGAGTCTCCAATGGTGCCTTAATCTTGCAGAGGTGTATTATGGATATAGATAAGTCAAATTTATCTTTAAAAGTTGAGTTACCATATATAAATAACTTAGTCAAGTTAATTTTGTATTTTATTTTTTTAAAAAAAATTCTTCGTTGCATTCATGATAAAATGGTTCTAGTCAAAACATCAATGAGAAAATCAAGTGTATTCTTTACCCAATACAATTCTTTTGAATTCCTTATCCTGTATTTGGCTAAGATGTGTACTGTTTGATTTCTAGGCCTCTTTATGTGTTTTAAAACACAGTTAGATATATGTCTAGCTTTGCATGTGGCTTCTTCAATTATAAAACTGATGGGTGAAAGATCTAGTTTTAAGGTTTGCTTCCTTTTTATAATACCTAAAGCATAACCTTCAGCCTTTATTAATTGGAAACCCATACTACTGGCAAATTCTAATGCATGTTCCAATGCCATTGCTTCAGCAACATATGAGTCTGCAACCCTATTGATGCTAGCTGAACAAACTCCCATAAATGCATATTCTATTCCTTTAATAACTACACCAACCCATCATTATGTTTCTTGTTATCAAAAGCACCATAAAAATTCACTTTCTAATATCCATCTCCAAGCAGTTTTCATTATTGTTGAGCCATGCTTTGATTTTGTTCCACTATCATTGTGCATGATTAAATTATGCCATATAGCTCTTGAGGTTGTCAGCTGAAACTATAATAGCCTTTCTTTTTCACCATGTGATTCCCTTTTCCTGTCATTCCAGATTGTCTAGGATGTGATCTTCATTTGTTAAAGTTGTCTTAGGTCCAACCTTTTAATTAAATTCACCATTTAATTGGCTTATTGAGCTTCTATTCCTATGTTTTGGCCTAAATTAAAGTTAGTTTTCTACCACACATCTCTTGCTATATAGCATGACCTTAAAAGCATGGTAGGAGGTTTCTTCAACTTGGTTGCATATGAAGCATATATCTTTAATTTGCATTCTCCTATTTACCAGGTTTTGTGTTATGGTAGATAGCTTTGGAATGCTTACCAAAGGAAAATCCTGATTTTGGTTGGAGCCACTACAGCCTAGAGTTTCCTCTATAGCTCATAATTTTTATCTACGTTATGATTTTCTTTAGTTGTCTCTGTATCACATAAGACTTTGTCTCCACTTTTAATAGTGTGAATCTCTTTATTACTGTAGTGCCAAACTAGTATGTCTAGGAAACCCTATCTGCTTACTAGTAGAGTGTTGATTAGTGATGCTTTCTCTATCAAGAACATGTCATTAGTCAACTGTAGTTTTCACTACCCACTATGGTCATCTATCAGCTCAATAACAAAGCCATTTTCATCCTAGTTCTTTTTTGGAGATTACATTATAAATGTTTAGTTAAAAGGCAACCATTTGTCCTTTCATATCATTATAGACTTCCAGTTGCCAACCATTCAACTAAGTCTTGTTCCATAATAGTTTTTAAGCTCCATATGCTTTTTCATGCTAGTAAGGGGTTGTGTCCCAGTCTAGCTTCAATAATCGAACCTTTTGGGAAATATTTTGTTATTAAAACACCATATTCTAGTGTGCTGCTATTTGTAAGCAATTTTTAGACTTGTTTTGCCAATAAGGCCTTGTTCAATTTTGCAATGTCTTTATATATTTCAATATGCACATTCTCTCCTAATTAGTCTAGTGTAATCCTATACTATTATCTTCATGTTTCCACCAATGATTGCTAATCATATTGTTTTTCTCCTTGCACAATGTTATTGGTAATTAGAAGTAACTCATAGTATAAGTTGGGAATACTTGGACTACCACTTTCAAAAACACTTCTTTACCACCTTATGATAATGTTTTGTAGCTCAAACCAGATAACCTAGCACTGATCTTGTCTTTTAGGTATCTAAATGATTTTTTCTAATCCTTTCCCACCATGGAGGATAAACCCAAGTATTTCTTTGGATTAACAATAATCTAAATTTCAAACACCTTCTTAATTTCACTTTGTTATGTCTTTGTTATATTCCCATTGAAGTATAATGTTGAATTGTCAAAATATACCATATGGCCTAAGCTTTTGTCATATCTCATTAACACATGCTTTACCACTTTGCTTTCACTACTATTTGCTCTAGCAAAGTAGTAACCTATCGTTTGCAAAAAAAAAATGTGAGTAATTCTGGGCCATTGCGACTAGCTTGTAAACCGTGGATAAGTCTTTCATGTTGATATTTTGCTAAAAATGCTAAAAGACCTTCAATATAAATAAAAAACAAATAAGGCAAAAATGGGTTACCTTGATGGAGACCCTTTTTGATTGGAAAGTATCAATTAGACATCCATTAACCATGATATAATAGGAGACAGTTGTGACACAATTCATAATGGTGTTTACCTAGCGAAGATAAAACCCTAGTCTATTCATCATTCCTCTAAAAAAATTTCACTCTACCTGATCCTAGGCTTTGTTGATGTTAAGCTTTAAAACATCTCATAGGCTACTACTACATTATCGGTAATTAAATGACTAGGTATAAATGTACTTTATGACTCATTGATACATGTAGGAAGGATGTGCTTAAGTCTATTGACAAAGACTTTGGCCATGATCTTATAAATGACATTACAGAGGCTTATAGGACGTAATGTGTGACATTGGTTAGGTTTTTATTATTTGGAATTAGAATAATGTGAGTGTGGTTAAACTCACCTAAATTCCTTTTTACTTTTAAACAATCTAAAATTAACTTAGTTAAATCATTGCAAACTATCTGCCAAAATTTTTCAAAAAAAAAAAAAGTGCAAGCATACCAACAAGTTTAAGGGATTTAGTGGGATGCATTTGTTTTATAACTAAAAGGACCTTCTCAGCTTTGAATTTTGCGAGTAGGTTATTCATCTCGTTTGATATAAAAGGTTCTACTACCTTAGAAACATCCTTGAACTGATTAGTTCTTTAGGATTGAAAGAGTTTTTTGAAATAACCAGTGATGATTCCTTGAATCCCAACTTTCTTTTCTTATCAAACATTCCCTTTTGTCATTAGCCCTTATGTGATTCTTTCTTTTTTTTTTTTCTTTTGTGAAGCTTGTGTATGAAAAAAATGTTGTGTTCTTATCTCTTTCTTGCAACCAGCTTATTCATGATCTTTGAATCCTAATAGTTTTCTCTTTTTCTAGTAACATATTTAACTCTTTATTTTTCCAAAATGTGATTTTGTGGATTCAAGCCATGACTACTTTGAATTTCCTTCTTGAGTGTGGCATTTTGATTCCTTATTCTTTGAACTTTTCATTATGCTAATACATTAAATTATTCCTTATATACATCATTCTTGAAGAGAAATCATAATTGTTAATTCCTAACCAAACCTCTTTAACAATTTGTTCACATTCTTGTTCTTTTACCCATATTGCTTTAAAGTGAAACTTTTTTGCTTTACCTCTATCCTTGTCATTTTACCTCTTGCTGTGTTAATCAAAATTGACAAATGATTTGACGTTGAGGTTTGTAGATGAGAGACACCATAGAGAGGAAATATACTATGCTAATTTTCATTGGCCACATCTCGGTTAAGCATCTCTTTCACATTGGTTTCAATAGTTTTACCTTTCTCCTATGTAAACCATGAGCATGTATAGCTAAGATCTTCTAGCCTATATTTCTCCAAAACTTTTATAAATTGTCTCATTTGTCTTTCTCTCCTCAAACTAGATCCTGACTTCTCACCATTCCAAAGTATTTTATTAAAATCTATCAACACCAGCCATGGCTTCTTGTTTCACCCAACAAGATGTCACAAAAGTGCCAAAGACTCACCTATTTTGCTAGTATTTTATTCACCATAAAAACTCATTATCCTCTATTAATTAGACCTTTGGCTTTCTTCAACTTCCATGTTAATATAGTTCTTAGAAAAACTTAAGAACTTCAAGGTAACATCACTCCTTCAAAGCAAGGCTAATCCTCCACTCATTCCTTTCACATTAACTCCAACTCAAGCTACCATTTTGCATTTCCTCTTTATTTTATCAAGTTCCTTTACATGTAGTTTTGTCTTAATCAAGAAACCAATATTAAGGTTTTTGTTGGGTTTGAAGTGACAAACATAACAACACAGGAGCAATATATCATAATAAACCTATAGTAATAGACAACAATCAATAATTTAACATAAGAAAAGTAAAGCACACTAAGATTTATATGAAAAACCCTCCAATGTAGAGGGAAAAAAATCACAGCCATTAGAAAAATCTCTACTATCAAATATTGGATATACAAAGTTCTCTTCTAGCTAAAACTAAAGTTAATTAACAACTAGAAAGACAATTGGAGAAATCTCACCAAATAGGTGACTCAACAAATACATTATGAATTTGTTCCTAGAGAGCTTAAAACCTGATCTCCACTGTTTAAAATGTAGAGTACTAAATCATGAACGTACTGACAAAATTTTAGCTCAATTAGACCACGGATCGACTTTTGTTCAACTGGCATCTCTTTTTTTTTGCTTTTTTCTTTTTCTTTTTTAGTTTTTCTTTTCCTTTTTTGGTGCCACTCTCATTTTATTTTTTCACCCTAAAAAGACTTCTTAACAATAGCTTCACCTTTTAATTAAATATAAGGCTTGGTTGACTAAAAAAAAAATCCCATGGCCTTTAATTGGCCAATGCCAAATGGGAATCGGGCTAAACTCCGCATTATCAACAATCTCCCCTTTTATCCCAATTAGGAGGAGATTCATCACCATAGCAATCTTTGGAACTTATCTTAGCCAAGAAACCTATTTTGACCAAATTACTATAGAGTTTAAACTTTTCTTTAGGAAGTGTCTTAGTCAATATATTTACTGCATTTTTATTAGTATGGATTTTCTTCAACTGCATCTGCTATTCTTTAATCATTCAACATCAATATGCTTTGTTCTAGCATGGTACATGACATTCTTAAAAAAAAGGGTAGAAGCTACCAAAGCTTAAAGAAAAGGAGGAAAGAGCTAGAAATAGAAGTAGGGCTGAAGAAAAGAAAGGTCATGTAAAAAGAAAAGAGAAAGCTGGAAATAGGGGAAGCCATATAAAAAAAAGTGGGAAGAAGGCAATTAGTTTTTGTTAATAAAAAAAAAAGAAGCTTGGGAGCAAAAGAAAAGAGAAAAAAAGTATAAAGGAACAAAAGAACCAAAAAAAAAATGCAAAAGAAAAAAAAGAAGTAAGAATGTGAAAACTAGGTATAAGTTCAGATTTTCATTCCCTCCATTCCTGTTTGTATCATGAGTAGGGTATTTTTCATGGTTTTTCATGGTGAAGTGAAGTCTGGTTGTAAAAAAAAAAAAAAAAAACACAAAGCATAAGCTTTCATGGTTTTCATTCTCGGCTGCCATGGAGTTTGGAGTTTCTCCTTTTAGTTTTTAAAGTTCATGCTTATGGTATTTTTGTTGATTCCCATTCATGCTTATGCTATCGTAATGCATGTAAAGTAGCCATGGTTTTAAATTACAGTGAGAACTTTACAAAAGTAAAAGGAATAAAAGTCTAAAAATTAGGACTATTAAAACTTCTGAAATTAAGATCAGGGACTGTAGTTCTTTGGGTTTGGCCTATGGGTTAGGTACCTTTTTTTTCTCCTTTTTATGTAACAACCGTTAAATAGATAATGGGAGATAACAAAGGAAGTAGAGAGCTATGAGGATAAGAGGGCTGGAACAGTGATAGTTTTGTCTATTTCTATTTCCTATATGATTGTTATTTGGGTTGTTTAGGGGCTGTTAGTTTTGATTCTTATTTTTAGATTGTTTCTTCTAAAAATCCCACTCATATGTCATAGAATTAGGATGAAAATTAAAATTATAAAAAAGTACGTATGTTAAAATAAAAAGTATAGAATAATAATAAACTAATAAATTATGTATGTATATATAATATTTTAAAGTTTTAATAATAATAATGTCTTTGTTATGTATGAGAAAATAAAAATAAAAATAAAAAAATAAAGATTTTGAAATCACTGCCTAAATGTTGAAGGAATAAAAATTGTTTTTAAAAAAAGAATATATAATAATTCTGCTTAGGTGTTGAAAAATTATAAAATATTAAATATAAAAAATATTAATAAATAATAATAATAATAATACTGAGGTGGATAATGAATTAATAATAAAATTTAATTAGGGTATAAGAATATTTTATCATTCTTTTGCATAATTATTTTTAGATTTATAGTCATATTTATTTTTTTGGATTATGTTAGGTTTTGAATATTTAATCCCTTTATGCATATATTAACCTTTAAATTGATATGTTTTCTTAATATATTTTATGTATTTTAGTTGCTATTTGCACTTTGAAGATTTTTACTACTACTACTACTACTGTTGCTGCTGCTGTTGCTACTACTATTACTAATAATAATAATAATAATTACTTGTATAAAATTTAAATTATTTTTAGAAAAACTATAAAAACAAGTTTGCTCTGAAAGTCTGCCTAAGTGTTCGATATTTTTGGGGAAGTTCATAAAGTTACTAAAACCCTAACCTTAGTTTTTTAAAATTATAAGGATTTGCATGAAAACTTTTTATGAAATAATCTATTCCCGAATGCCGCCTAATGTTGGGGTATTCAAGACATTTTATTTCTTTAAGAATTTTCTTTTCACAACTCGAAATAAATTTGTTAAATTAACAAATAGTATAATAAAAAATAATTGGATGGGATTTTTAAATATAAAAATTCGTACCCAACTTTGCCTAGATGTTGGAGAGTCCAGGTGATTTCTTTATATTTGAAAACCTAATTCTTAAATTCATACTTGATCATCATTTTGCATATGTTTGATATTTAGAATTAATGTCTTCATTTATAATGCATTTTTATATGTTTGCTCTAGTTTTGGATGTTTAATAGTAATTATATTATATTCCGTTTTTGCCACATAAAAAGTTTTCTTAAAATTTTTGGCTTCGAATAAATAAAATTAAAATAGCTTTCCGTGAAATATAACGGATTGGTACCCTGTTTAGATGTTGAAGAGTCATCAATAATTATCATTTACAAAGAATGTTATTTTATTATTTTTTTAGAAGAAATACTATGATAAATCTTAAATAAAAAAATAACTTTAAATTCTGCCTTTAAGTTGAAGACTTTGAGGATATTTCCTTAATTTGAAGATTTTTTTAATATTTGTAAATAAAAATTTTTTTTTACTAATTTCTCACAAAATAAAAGCACTACAGGGGTTTTGGTTTTTAGCAGCATTTTTTTTACCGTTTAGCGGCATTTATTAACACCACTATAAGATTGCGACGTTTGCGAAAAAATGCCACGTAGAGTGCCGCCTATACATGCATCATGATAAATAGCGGTGTTCTTAAAAAACGCCTCAATATTACCGACGTTTATATTAGAAGCGCCGTCATTTTAGTAGCGTTGATATCTTTGAGACGCCGCTATTTTAGAGGCATTTGAATCTGAAAAAATAGCTTAATATTAGTGGTGTTTGTTTCTTTTAGTTGCTGCTATTTCAATTGCGTTTTTATGAGAAAAATACTGTTACATTGATGGCATTTGTAACAGAAAACGTCGTTACTTTAGAGGCATTTGAATCTGAAAACACTCAATATTTGCAGTGTTTGTATCTTTTGGGTGCCACTAATTCAGTTGTATTGTTATGAGAAAAATGTCGTTACTTTAGTGGTGTTTCTATAAAAAATGCTACTTAACTAGCCACGTTTGTTGGAAATAGCATCACTACTTATAGTGGCATTTTATGCTACAAATGCCATTGAATTATTGATTTAGTGGCATTGCCCAACACAAACACTGCCATTATGTAAAAATGTATTTTTTTTTTAGTTTCTTATAATAAATTTTATTTTCAGTAAAAAGCTTAAATTTAGAAACTGAAATTAATATTAACTTCATTCACATTTAAATATACATCTAATTAATACAAAGTTTAATAATTTAGTATAATAAGATTCAAATATGATAAATACATTAACCAAATAAAAAATTAAAATGTATCAAATGGATGACTACATACATTTTGCTAGTTGCCAATTGATGAAGAAAAATTTTCACCTTGGTCACTAGCGTGCTCAATAACCTATTGAATAATACCATACAATTTTTAACACTTCATTGTATGCTTATTTTTTATTTAAAAATTTTAATATTTACTAAATATAATACCTGAATTGATGGAGCACCAAGATCGTTCTTGAAAATTGTTATTGCACAAAATTCATAAGATGATTGAATTGATCATGCAACTGCTGAAATTTTGCACGCTCTACCTTCATTCTAGCACATTTTTCTTGAATTTTGGCACCTCTTGTTCTCTTTCTTTTTCCATTTGTTGAAAACGTTGTTGCATAATTTGTAACTCCCTTTTCAATATTGAAATGTCTTGCGAAGACTGACTTGCTGAGAGTGTAAATTGCGAAGAGTTATGTCCATAGTAGGCAGATGGTATTGGACCTAATCCAAGGCCTCGAACCCGTCCATGCCTTTCTTTTTCAACAACTTCTATGAATATCCAATTTTTCATTTCTTACATGTTGAGAGAACCTTCAGATGTTATTTCAATCTCAGCAACGATTTTCTCTTTCGCTTTCTCTTGTGAATTTGTCATATGCAACTATCAAGTTTAATGATTAATTGATTATATGTTAAAAAAAGTTAATTCTTACATTATGTTAAAATATATGATACAAATTACCATAATTTCTTAAGTTTTGACATTCATGTAAGATCTATTTTTTTTATGTGTGTTATGCGAAAAAGTTTCACTCGTTCAATTCTACCGCCCATCTCATTCTTCTATACAAAAATATATGTTATTTGATAGGATACATATCAACCGTAACTTATTTATGCATATCAATTCTGTCAATCAAATATTAAAATTTCAAATAACTTTAATCTCCTTTGTTTATATTTTGGCACTGTAACAACACAATAGTCTTAAATATACGCAAAGAATGAAAACATTTTGGGCTTTCACACATATCGATCATGGAAACCAAATTCAATTATTTTTTTTTTGATTTAATATGAAGGATTGAAGCCATTAAGTATGTTGAAAGTTATCCAAAATTTATTTGTATATTTACCTTTTATATGCAAAAATATTCCCAAATAGACATAATTGATAACTTTTTCTCCCATATCAAGCATAGAAACCAAGTTCAATCAATCGAACAAGCTTAATATCAAGTATTGAAGCTATCAAAAGTGTTAAAAAACAACAATAACAACTAGATAATAAAAGTGTAAATATACGTAAATAGTAACTTTTCATACATATCATCTGTGTAACTAAGTTTAAAACTTTTGATAAGCTTAATATCATGTATTGAAACAATCAAATCTATTAAAACATAAATGTTAATTTCCATATTTACCTTTTAACGACAGAAAAAGTTCATTCATTGGAATAAGTTAATTATCATAAACTTACAATTTCTTTTTGCTTTCTTGCAAAACTTTTTGATCCACTTGTGTGGCTATATTTCTGTTGCTTTCTACTACCAATCCTAATCTGTTCTCTTTCCTGTCATAAAAAATAATTGCGTATATGATAGAAATACAAATATTACCAACTGAAACCATCAAACACTTTCCTCATTTAATTATATTATACAAAGTTATAAACTAGTACCTCTCATTTTCTTGAGAACTAAAATCTAACCAGTTGTTCATATTGCCACCAAATCACATTACGGGATAGATTTTGCATAATTGCCTCTACAGTAGTATTTCGATCGAAATAATTATTCTTCAAACTATGCTTATAATCTTTTCATTTCTTTCCCAATGACTTAAGCACAAATGAAATTGATATTTGAAGTATAAATCTTGACCGTAATAATACAATAAAAAAAGTTTCGATAAGTAAGCAAAATGTAAAATAAAAATTTTGAATATATCTAATTAATTATACTAATACCTTAATAAAGTTTAACGCATCGGCCTTAACTTCTTCTGGAATATTATGCCATGTTTCATAATGAATAGGCAATTTCATTCCATTACGGGCTAGCATGCCTAGAAATTCAGCCAATAGTTGAGCATCTTCACCAATTGGTTGCCTATCAGAGTTTACAGACACTATAATACGCTTGTTAGGAGGTAGTGCAAACAATTCCTTCAAAGTTGTCTGGCCTTTGGTCCTCCGTTGACCATTGTTATCAACTACAACAAATATAAAATATATTTGTAAAATAGCAATACTTTTATACTTATACTCGAATTATAAAATTGGAGTATATCATACCTATATCATACCTGCATTCAAATTTAAAGTATAATCAATTGATGGGGTACTATCTAAATTTGGACCTCCCGTATTGCCAGATCTAATATCAGTTCAAGGGTTAGAAGTGATAGAGTTAGATCTGATAGTACATTTATTTAGCTCCAAAAGATTCAGTCTATAGCCAATATCTACAGGTGCCGCAGACGGTTCTAAACTAATATCTTTGATATATTTTTCTTTCAACCTACTTCTCCGTATTGTAACTTACCTACATCATAAAAGTAAATACACAAAAAATGTTAGCTCATAAGATATATAAAGACATAATCAATATAAAAAATCAAAACCTACGATATATAAAGAACATTTCGATTTAATTAAATCAAAATATAATGTATGATTTAGAAGACAATAATTATACAATAGCGAATGTGACATTATTTACATACTATTATTTACTACATTATGTTTTAAACACTCGGATTATAGGTGCACGGAATAATGGTTTGTAAATGTCTTCAGTAACATCTTCGTGACCCACTGAGCTTAGGTACTAGAGATATTTTCATCCAAGTTTTGTTCAGCAAAAGGATAACATTCAGTTTCATGTTCAACATCATTTTTGGTATCTAACCACATATCAAATAAGTCTCTACGTATGTTTCGCAGAACAACAAACCAACCCAATTCTTTCGAATCTTCAGAGTAAAATACTTGTTTGACTTAAAATGAAAATACATAAGGTTTATCGATGAATTGTTATCTAGTGTGAATTAATCGAGAAAAATTCATAAGTGTAAATTTGTATCGATCTTTCTTAAGACCCTTAGCACTATTCATATCTACCTAATCACATCAAAATAAGACAACTTTCCACTTGTGATAATAATCCAACTTAATGATATCATTAATCATGCCATAATAGTCAACATTTCCCTCTAAAGGGTTTGTGTCCCTAGCACTAACATAGCTAGTAGTTGATGAAGTTACATTAACTCTTGAATTTTGTGTACTTCTAAATCTCTCACGGGATTTTATGTGAAATCTAAATCCATTGATGATGAAATTTTTGTATTGTTTCACAATCCGGTTCGAATCATGTGAAAGACGCTTCATCTCTTAACTAATAAGCTTTCCACTCTAGACCTATAAAAGTGGAATAAATATATATATGTTATTAATGTTATAATCACCGTAAGCATTCTATATAGATAAAAAATAATGGGAAGTATGGCATTACTTATAGTTGCTCCTAACCATTCATAAAAGTTTTCAGCGAATAACTTCTCAACCTCTCAAGGGTTTAATCGTCGATAACATGCAGGATCTCTCAAATTATTTCTATACTCACTATAAAGCATCATGATAAAGTATTAACACTAAAAAAAACACAATAAATTATGCCTAATGTAATGAATAATTTCCTTGCTAAACAACTTACGTGCGAAATGATTCAATTGAGTTATGATGAATAAGAACATATCGATGTGCTTGTGCCCAAGTTTATCATCTAACTCCACCAATTCAACTTTGCCTATGGGTTGTCCAAAACTTTGAAAAAGATAATTATAGGTCGAGTCTGTATGCTGTATACCAATAATTTTCGAAGGTCTATTAAATCTCATTTTAACATCTTTCAAATAACAAGAACAAAATGTCATACACTCTTTTGCTAAATATCTTTCAGTAATAGAACCTTTCGGATAGCGTTTGTTATGACAATAAGACTTTAACCTCTCCAAAAACCTATAGCACAAAACATTAGTCATATATTATTTTAAGTAGATTGGCTTGATAATCAATAAAAACATAATCAATCTATTAACAAATAATACCTTTCAATAGGATACATCAATTGATAATAAATCGACCTTCTGACCTTGGCTTCATATGGAAGGTGGATAACCAAATGCATCATAATAGTGAAAAAGTTTGGAGGGAAGATCTTTTCTAAATGGCATAAAGTAATTACGACTCAATCTTGAACTTTGTCAAGCTCTTTCACATTCATACATTTTTGACATAGAGATTTAAATATGTTACTCAATTCAATTGCCACAGAAGTCACTTGCTTTGACATTGATGAGCATAAAGCAATTAGAAGTAAGTCTTGCATCAAAATGTGATAATCATGTGACTTTAATGAAGAAATTTTTCGCTCCCTCATATTCACACATCTTGATATATTTGACGCATAGCCATTTGGAACTTTAACATTTTTCAAAACCTTGCAAAACGTATCTTTTTTGGCTTTAGAAATCTCAAAACAAGCAGCAGGCAATCGATATTTGCCATTATGAAGCAACATGGGTGAAAGTCTAAACAAATCCCCATATCAACTAGGTTAAGCTAACTTTTTAAGTCATCTTTGGATCTTTTATTCACATTGAGAATTGTCCCAATAAAATTTTCACAAACATTCTTCTTTATGTGCATCAAATTAAGGTTATGGCGTAATAAATTATATTTCCAATAAGAAAACTCAAAAAATATACTTTTTTTCCATAACTCATACTCATTGAGGTCGTCTACTTCATTGTCCTATTCATCACTTTGAACATCAAGATCACCAACTTCTGTATGACTATCACTAACTTGCGTAATACAAGGCCAAACACCTTTAAAGATGTCCTTCACTATTTTCCTTGAAGGAGTCATTTTTTTATATGTGAAATTGATATCTTTTAACTTTGACAAGATATTAGACCTACTAATGGGTAAAGGTAGAAAAATCATTAATAGTCCATAATAAAGCAGTATGCATATTGAAGTTCTTTGCTTTTGATGCATCATAGGTCTCAACTCCTTCTTATAATTGCTTTAACTCTTTAATAAGAAGAGTGAGTAAATGGCTATATCATTACTCGAACCTTTTTCTCCCATGAATTATCATAGACAATATAAATGACTATTGCTTCATAACAATCCATGGTGGTAAATTGTAAGGAATCAATACAATTGGCTAAGTACTTTAAGAAGTACTCATTATTTAGAACGGGTTGAATCCATCAGATGCTAGTCCAAGCATAATATTTTGAGGATCAGATGTAAAGTCTAAAAACCTAGAATGAAATAACTTCCATGCCAAAAAATCTACATGATGCCTTAATGATCCATCATCTGTTCATTTCTCATGATGCCACCTCATTAAATCTATAGTTTTAGAAGACATGTAGAGTCGTTGAAGTCTTGGTATTAATGAAAAATAACATAAAACCTTAACAGGTTTCTTTTTGACACATACCTCATCACCATCATTATTCAACATTTCATCAAGGTTTTTGTCGACCCAACGAGAAATACCACACAAATGACAAGATTTTTTATTTTTTCTATCCCTCAAATACAACATGCAATCATTAGGACAACTATGAATTTTCTTATATTCGAAACCTAAATCCTTGATCATCTTCTTTGATTCTTTACAATATTCAAAAATTTTTACAAAAGAAAACATTTCTTTCATAAACTGTAATAATAAAGTTAGAGAGTTTCCCATTCATCCACATAAGCATTTCAAGTGAAAAAAATGAACACAGAAAGACAACCTTGAATGCTTCAATCCTTCAAAAAGTTTTTCATTCATCTCTTCAAGCAACCTATAAAACTTAGATGCTTCTCCTTTAGGTTGTTGGTCACGTACACCTGTCCCAGGTTCACCAAATTCATGCATTTCAACATTGGACTGATTAAATCCTTCATTTTAGGGAAAAAATTATGAAAATTTTGGTTATGAATGTTAAAAGCATCTCGCAACATGCCTTCAATGTCATCTACTATAAAGGGATCATGTTGGCAATAGGGAGCCTTTGATGTTGAACGAATTGTAGTGAAAGACCTTGAAGGTACAGACTCTCCATGAAAATACCAATTAACATATTCCGATAAAAATCTAATACAAATTAAATGCTCATAAATAACTTTACGTAATTGTCACTCGATATTAGCACATTTCACACATAGGCATAATATCATATTATCTTTACTTGTATTTTCAAATGCAAAATTAAGAAAATTTTCCACTCCATCTCTGTACTCTTGACTTAATCTTGACTTTTGCATCCAACTCTTATCTATTTATTACTTGCTACATTATTAGACCAAATGTATATAAAAAATTAATATGAAAACGAACATGTAAAATTGCATAGTTTACTATGTTTTAAATAAAAGATAATAACAAGACTAGTACTTACACAAAATGAGAACTCCTTGTTGTGAAGTAATTTATCAGCTACCAGATATTATGATTGTTAAAACTTTACTTCTAACGTAGACAATACCCAAGAGTATTTGTACTTGGGGTTGACATAAGGTGAAATAAGATGGGTTTTGTAGAAATTTTTTTTCACCAAAAAGAAAATCATGAATTACAAAAACTGAAAGAATAGTCGAATGAAGTAAAAACTAAAGTCAATAAGTTATGAATAGTCAAAATAAGGTTCTAAAAGACAATGCTCAAATACTAAAAGCTGAAGGAAAGGGAAAGTAAATTGTACTTGGTTTGGAAAGAGAAATAGTATAATAATGAAGATGAAGCTTGAAGTTGGTGATTGGATGAGCTAAGTTTGGGAAGATTTTTATTGGACAGGATTATGAAAGGCATTTACTAACAAAAAATGCCAACAATAATTCTCTCATACATATTTTTTAAATATATTATAGGCCCCTTGAACATATCGCCACATAAATTCTAACACTGTTATTGAAAGAGTATATCGAACAAAGACACCTTTAATAATTTATATCACATTTGTGGTTAATTACTGAAGGCGGTTGCAAAAAACAACACATTCAATAATTTCCCTCAAAAATTTTCTTGGATTATTAAAGGCATTTTTTATTATGACACGCCTTCAATATACCATAATGATAATAGAAGGCATTTATTAGAAAAGACACCTTCAATATACCTTTAAACTTAGTAATCCATTAGTGAAGGCGTTTGTTACTAATAGACGCCTTCAAAAGTTTTTCACTAAATATTTTAGAAATTATTAAAGGCATCTTCTACTGTCAAATGCCTTCTATATACCGCCACACAAATTTTAACATTGTTATTAAAGGCATATATTTAAGATAGATGCCTTTAATAATTTCTATCACAGTTTGTAGATAATAACTGAAGGCAGTTACAGAAAATAATGCTTTCAATAATTTTTCTCAAAAAATTTTCATGGATTTTTAAAGGCGTCTTTTATTATAAACCGCCTTTAATAAACCAAAATGGTAGTGGAAGGCGTTTATTAAAAAATGCACATTCAATATACCTTTAAACTTAGTAATCCATTACTGAAGGCATTTGTTAATAATATACGCCTTCAAAATTTTTTCACTAGATATTTTGTGAATTATTAAAGGCGTCTTCTACTATCAAATACCTTATATATACCGCCACATAAATTCTAACACTGTTATTAAAAGTGTATATTTAAGATAGATGCCTTTAATAATTTCTATCACAGTTTATAGATAATAATTGAAGGCGGTTGCAAAAAACAACGCCTTTAATAATTTTTTTCAAAAACTTTTTGTGGATTTTTAAAGGTGTCTTTTATTATAAATCGCCTTTAATATACCACGATGGTAATGGAAGGCATTTATTAGAAAAGGCACCTTCAATATACCTATAAACTTAGTAATCCATTACTGAAGGTGTTTGTTAATAACAGATGCCTTTAAAAATTTTTCACTATATATTTTGAGAATTATTAAAGGCGTATTCTATTGTAAAATACCTTTTATATACCGTCACATAAATTCTAACACTGTTATTAAAGGCATACATCCAAGAAAGATGCCTTTAATAATTTCTATCATAGTTTTGTAGATAATAATTGAAGGCGGTTGCAAAAAACAACGCCTTCAATAATTTTCCTTAAAAAAATTTCTTAGATTATTAAAGGTGTCTTTTATTATAAACCGCTTTTAATATATCACGATGGTAATGGAAGGCGTTTATTAGAAAATGAGCCTTCAATATACCTTTAAACTTAGTAATCCATTACTGAAGGTGTTTGTTAATAATAGACGCCTTCAAAATTTTTCCACTAAATATTTTGAAAATTATTAAAGGTGTCTTTTACTGTAAAATATCTTTTATATACCGTCACACAAATTCTAACACTGTTATTGAGGGCGTACATCCAAGAAAGACGCCTTTAATAATTCCTATCACAGTTTGTAGATAATAACTGAAAGCAGTTGCAGAAAACAACGCCTTCAATAATTTTTTTCAAAAAATTTTCACGAATTATTAAAGGCGTCTTTTATTATAAACTACCTTCAATAAATTGTTATAAGCTTTGGAAATCCATAATTATTGAAGGTGGTTTTTTACTGAAAATACCTTTTATAATTTTTAAAAATTATAAAAGGTTTTTTTTTTTTATAAAAAACACCTTTAATAAGTTGGTAGGACAATTTTAAAGGCTTATAATTAAAGGCATCTTTTTTTGTAAAAAACGCCTTCAATAATCTCCAATAAAATTTTCAAGCGATTATTGAAGGCATTGTTCCATGGAAATGGCTTTAATAATTAATTTTATATTCATTTCTCTGCCTTGAACATAGGAATTTATAGAGGCCTGGTACACAGAATGACTAAAAGCTACGTTATTCAACCAAACAAACCAAATCCTTAAACACTTTTCTAATAGACCATTGCTTTCTTTCTCCCATTGCTCACCACCGACCTTCACAAATCACCGCTACGAACCTCTATTTTAATCGATAAGTCTTTTTTTTGTTTACTGTATTATTTACGCCTTCAATAGTCAAATTGTTATTTTTTCAGTTCTTTAATATTGACATATGCATTTATATATTTTCAGTAATATCACCGTCATAATAGTCGTCCAAGATTTTATTCATATTGCAAGTATATCGTTTCTATGTAGTACGTATTAAATATTATGGTTTGCTGAATCTTGTTGACTAATATTGTATTGCCGAATGGTATTGTATGATATTAGGGGTCTGAATAATATTTCATGCTGAATGGTTTGCTGAACCTTATTTTTTGATATTATTTTACTGAATTGGTTTAAATGGGGGCTGAATGGTGTTTTTGAGTGGTTTACTTAAGGGTGTGTATGAGCACATTGTTGAATGGTGTGCTAAATGTTGTTTCTGTACATAGTATGGTATTGGTTGTATTAAATTAAGTACAATGATCAATTTAGAGGGTCATATTGTGTAATTCATATAATTATGATCAATATTACATGTAATATGGACTCCAACCAACATCATTTTCCTTCTAATAAACATGAAAAAGAAAGAAGTGTAGGCTAAAAAAGAAAGGAAATGGGCCTAAATAAACAAATCAAAGTGACTGATACAAAAATTCATGTTGACTTCAATCGAAGTGGGCAGCATATATCGAAAAAAGCTGCCAAGATGGCTACTCATATTTAAGCCATCGTCCGTCGAAAGATTTCAATTATGTAAACCGATTGGTGACGAGTTCTTGATGATCTAAAGGATGAGATATGGTAGTTCGTTGTGGTATATTTATTCAACTATTTCATAAAATTTGTTATATGATCATTTAATTGAAATTCAATGTGTTGATACTATTTGTGTTAACTTATTTAGGAATGGTTTGATGTCCCAATTAAGTGTAAAAAGATTGTGTTGTAATCTGCTGGGAAAGCTTTCAGAGACTTTAAAAGTAAATTGACAACCCAATATATTTTACCACTGGCTGGTGAAAGTGATGTTTTGGCTGTTCCACCTGTGGCATATGCAGATGTTATAAGTGTTGAAGATTGGATAAATTTTGTTCAACATCGATTTTAAGAAGATTTCTTGATAAGCAAACCCTTTACCAAATTAGTCCAAGTTTATAAGTCTTTATGCAATATAGCCTTTGATATTCATATGTGATTGATGTAATTTGTTGATTTTGTAGAAAATCAAAGAACAACATCGGGATATTCAGGCCAAACAGTAATATCACCATCGAACAACAAGAAAAAGGATATACAACTGTGAAGTATGAGCTTGTATGTATTCGCATAATTTTTTTATACTCATTAATGAATACTTATGAACATTCATTTCATACATTCTGATTCTTTTTTTACGATAATTTAATAGGAATCGGTGAGCTCGAACATAAAAGTTTTTAGATGGGATGTCTGGAAACAAGGACATCTACGAAAGGATGGATCATTCGCAGATGAAGCAACTGAGGAAATGGCAAAAAATATTGTATGTATAACTATTTTTTTGATATAATGTATGATTGGCATTATGGTTATATGCATGAGTGTATACTAGCTCGTGTAGATTTATTCTAACAGCCCTGTTTATTATTATCTTTTAGGATGATTATGTTGCCAAAGTAAAATCTGGTGAATTGGCAACCCAGTATGGTGAAGATCTTTTGTCTTTAGCATTAGGTGCTAAAGAAAGGCTTAGTTGGGTTCGTGGGGTTGGTAAATTTGTCTTGGCATCAACTTATTTTGGTAAAAAACCAAAAACCCCACGAATGAGAAATGAACAATATGAAGCAATAATTGAGCAACAACAGTAACAAATTAATGACCAAGAGCAACGCCTCAATGACCAACAGCAAAGACTCGCTGTTTTGGAGTCCATGTTAACAGCAATACAGCAAGTTATGCTAGTACCCCAACCTGATAGCATCGTCCCTATACGAGAAACTTCTATTGCAAGTAAGGAAGCCATCCCATCATCCGCTACCACCTAAGAAGTATGATATTGCTTATAATTTGAATATTAATTTATTTATTATATTGATTGATTTGGTTTTAATACTTATATTTCATTAAATATTGTAGGAGAATGTACAAACTCAAAATCTGACCTTTGCCCAGGCTTCTATGGATGAGTTAACGAAATATTCGGTGGAAAATTGTACCAACAAAAACTTCATATCCATTGAGTTTGAAGAAGACTTATTTGATAAACAATTATTTTCTTTCATTGGTGTGGATGAGGTGAAAGAATTTTATGAAATGGATGAATTATCAGCTGCTGAAATCGTTACTTATATGAAGTTAGCTTATAAATACAAATATGCACATTCAATATGTAGTAAGTTAGTATTAGGTGTAATACTAACTAGCAATGTTGATTGTTATCGTGTAGCTTCCTGTATTGAGAGCTGAAGAGGAGACAGTTGACGAACAAATGTAGATTCATTGACCCAAACTTCATTAGTGAGCAGAGTGGCACAGTCTTGTATCGTGCTAATCATGAGATACTATACATGAAAAGACCGGTTGATTATTATTTGCTCTCATATAATACGCAGTAAGCTATATTCCAACCTTACTTACTCCAACCTGCTCCATTCTATGATTTGATGCATATTCTGAGTATATCATTGTTATTATTTTGCAGTCATCATTAGGTGCTTATTGTGATTGACACCAAATCCTTAACGTCATACTTTCTTAATTAAGTTAATCCAACAGCGATGCCTAACCCTGATATTCAAACTTTTATAAAAAGGTATTACATTATTTTATTATATTATAGATGTTTTGTTTCTTCATAAGAAATTTAATTTATGTTCCCACTAATTTTTTTTCTTTTCAATTTAGGGTAATATCTACATTCAATAAGAAGATAAAGAAACTGAAATGGGTCTCATTACCAGTAAATTTCAAATTTATTCTTTTAATGCTAAGTTTGTGTAGATAAATATTTTTTAAACTGACTCAATTTAATTTTTAGGTACCTCATCAACCCGGTAATACTGAATATGGATATTATGTCCTTCGTTTTATATGAGAGATAGTGTTACATGATTTTATGACCACACCATTCAAGGTTAGTATAAATTTCATAAACTCGTTATATATTTAAAAAATAAAATGGTACATTATGTTCTCATTTCTTAACATTTACTTATGATAATTATTTTTAGTGAAAGGGTAAAGAAAGCTTCACGGAAGAGGAGCTGGATGTAGTCCGTAAAGAATGATGTGATTATGTATTGTCATTTATCAATGTTGATAAACCTTCAGGTTAGACATTGTTGGTTGAATGTAAATATATATGGAACAAATTATTATAATGTTTTTAACATGCCATGTTGAATGGAAACTTTAAGTTTGTACATTGGGGGTATTGGTTTAATGTTGTTGTTATACTTAATATGAATACACTATGTGTACTTATTAAATTACTGAGTATGATTATTTCAAAAAAGTATATTAATATGGCAATGTTATTAGTTTTAATTTCAGATGTGTGGTCAATTTTTTGAAATACAACAATGTTCATTATGCAAATTCCAAAATGTAATTCATAGTATCAAATATATAAAGCAAATATTTTCTAGGCATAAATATACAACTGACAACAAATGTTTTTTTGGACATAAACCTACAACTAATTTCACATATAAAGTATCAATTATGTTTTCTTGATGCAATTAATAAAGGCGTTTTTAATAAGAAAACGCCTTCTATCACCTCTAACAGAAAACATTAAAGGCATTTTTTACCAAAATCACCTTCAATAATTCCCTCAGGAAATTATTGTCTGGAATATTAAAGGCATTTTAGGCAAAAAACGCATTTAATAATTCCAATTAAAAATTAATCGAATGGATTATAAAGGGTGTTTTCCTACGGGTAATGCATTCAATAATCCCAACAAAATATTTATGAAGGCGTTTTAGGATATAGCCACCTTCAATAATTCGACAATTAAAATTTATCGTTAGGAATATTAAAGACATTTGGAGCCTAAAACGCCTTTAACCATCCCATCCAAGTTTTATCTATGGAATATTAAAGGCGTTTCTTACAAAATCGCCTTTAAAAATCTAAAGCAAAAAATTATTGATTGGATTATAGAATACAAGTTCAGCCAAAAACGTCTTCAAAAATCGAGTCCATATTTTTGCTATCGATTATTAAGGGCGTCTCTCCACGAAAAATGCCTTCAATATTTTATGAAATTTTTTTAAACCAATTGATGAAGGCGTTTTTGCCAAGAAAATGCCTAGACTAATCAATGACAAATAATCTATGCCTAAACCCAAAAAAATGCTAAATTAAGGACGGATCGAACCAACAACCTTATGGTAAACATCCATACGATCCAAACAATATGATAACCTTAATATTGAAGGAATTTTTGCAAAAAATTAAAAAAATTTAATAAGCATGGGAAATTTTTAGTCTAAATATTAAAGGCGTTTTTTGTAGACAACGCTTTCATTAATCTCATACAATTTTTTATGACGTGACTATTAAAGGCGTTGTCTGCCAAAAATATGCCTTAACTATTCATCGAAACTTTTAATAAAAAATATTCAAGGCATTTTAGTCGAAAAACACCTCTAATATTAAGTCTTGGGTGACGTTTATAAGTAACAACGTTACTATTTGAATATTTAGTGGCGTTTGGATAATAAACGCCTGAAGTTTTATAAAAACACGGAAGCTAGCAGCATTTGTAAGTGAAAGGCCGCTACAAAACTGCCGCTAAAACGCCATTTTGTTGTAGTGAGGAATTAATTAAATTTTATACAAAAAACATTTTTATCCAAAATTATAAATAGCGCGTAATTACTTGGTACCAATTTATGGGCATTATGGGGTATTAATCATTCCCCACACGTGATCGACTCCTGAACTCAATCTTATTTTCGTAAACAAAAATTATCTTTTTCATAAAGCTTTAAACTCATTCTATCGTTTTATTAAAAAGATAAATTTTTGAGTGATCAATCATATCTTAAAAAAGATTAATGGTGACTTTTCGTATTTTTTATAATTTTTAAACTTTTACGTTTAATAATCTAGTTTTCAAACCGATATGTTACCACAATTCTTTATTAGAAATATTATCTGTACTATCACACCCATTATTCCCATTTTTATGAGGGACTTCCTCAACACGCACGATGATTTTCTTACCATTTGCTTGATCCTTATTTTTATTACCTTCCTTATTTCTTTTAGCACTTACCACCCCCCTTTCATGCTGTCCTTAATAAATTATGAACCAGATAATTCTCCTTCATCACGTAAAATTTGCTACTGTTGCATGAATCCCTTATATTATCATGATTTCCTACTTTAATCACGTGACTTTCCATTTGTAGCCTCTTGTTTGTCTTTCTGCTCTCCTCCGCCGTAAAGTTTTGATCTGGAATGACATCTTTGTTAGAATCTGCCCTTGGACCATGGATAGGAATTCTGGAATGTCTGTTAACTGAGGTTGCAGCCAGCACTGATCCCTTTTTGAACGGAAAGGCTTTTAACCAATCACCGAATTGTCTAGCTCTCACCGACCCATCGACTGCTTTCCCATCCTCGTTGGATTCCTCTTCGCTGTGACCAGGCAGCCCGCAAACGAAATAGTATCTTGGTAATCTTTCATATCGTAATCTCCCCATTAATGCATCTCGACCACCAGTTCCAGCTACTGTCACAAATCTTCTTAATGACTTTGTTATATCTATCTCCACCTTTATTATCATGAAGCTTTCGGTACCATGCACCAGAGTCTTTGTGTCTGATCCTTGAAAATATCGAATTTGTTTTGTCTTATTTTCGCTGCCATTCCCCGGTTCATGTTTAAACTTAAACCATATATCCTCAGCCATAAACTTGCTTTGTTAAAAACATAATCCACTGTCCTCAGATTTCCATCATAGTTTTGAAGCATCATTAGGTTCTTATTGAATGACCATAGTGAACCTTCCATTGTCGTCTGCTTATCCTTTCTGGTTGTAAACTGAAAGAGGAACAGATTTGCATATAAAATTGAGACAAACACTTCCTTAGATGTTCTCCATATCACTTTGAAAGTGTTGATAATTGGGTCTGTGTTAAAGGCTCTGTTCGTTAAGAATTGTCCTACCCGAGGATTTAAATAGTGGCGTGGTAGCAGTTTAGCAGCTGCTATTTTACGGTAATGTTGCCGTTCGCCACCGCCATTATAGCAAAAATAGATGAGAATGCTGATCACAATGGTCTTGGCTTGTCGCGGATGCGAAAAGCGGTGTAACGGTCAATAGCGTCAATAACAGTCAATTATTGTCCGTTACTCCAATTTCCATCCAAAAAATATATAGCAAAATGAAAACAAAATCATTATGCCTGAGAAAAATTACGAGGTTTTCATCTGAGAAAAACCCAAAAAACAAAATAAATACAACCTCCATCAAACTCAAGCATTAAATTAATATAAGCATAACCAACTAATTAAAGGTAAGCATTGCAATTTAACTTAAAATTTCTTTTTTATTTCTGAAAGTTTTGCAAAAACTGCGTTGTAAACTGGTGAGTTATACCGTGAGATCCATCTTGAAAAAATTGAAGCTCACTGATACTAGGGCCTAAGGTGAGAAGGATGCGACTAGGAGGTTGGAGCCCTCTGTTTCTAGAGCGAGAAAGGGATAGGCGATTGAAGAGTTCAGGTTTCAGGAGAAAAAAAAAAGATGAAGGAAAAAGGAGGAGAAGAAAAGAGATTGTGTTTGGAGCTGCGTTACTAGTGGAGGGAACCTGAAGCCTGGAGCTGGAGTTTAAGGTTTGGAGGGAGGAAGAGAATGGTGCCACTGGTGAGAGAAGAAAGATGAGAGAGAACAAATGTTTAAGGTTTTATGATTTTTTATTCATGAACTTAACGTTAAATTTTGGGATTAAAGGGCGAAAAAAAAAAAAATGGAAAGGATTGGATGGATCTTGGCCTTGCATATTAAATTGTGGCCCAATAGTTGTAAAGCTATTTGATTTATTACATGCAAGTTGGTTTTACTATCTTCTCAAGCCGTTTTAAGTGATGAAGTAATAAATTAAAGCAATGTTTGGATAAATATTAATAAAAAAAAATATTTTAAATGGAAATAAAAAGAATATATGTATTTATTATTTGAATAATTAAAATTAATGAAGAAAAAGAAAAAAAAATTCTAATAATTATTATTTAGATAAAAAGTGAAAAAAATGATTGATTATAATAATTTTTTTTAATTATAATATTTTATTACTTATGATTTTAGAACACTCTTAGATATAATAATTTTTTTATACAAATAAATTTTTTTTAACTTTTTTTTAGCTTTTTCTCAAAATTAGGATATTAAAAAAATAAGAATTACAAGATAAACTTAAAGTTGTTGAGTTTTTACTTTTTTCTTTTTCATCAAATTAAAAATTTATCTAAATAAAAACAAGATTTTTTTTTGTTTTCATTACTTTCTTTTATTTTCTTTTTCTTTCCTTCTCTTTCTCTCAATCCAAACATAGTATAAAGGGATTAGCTTTGACCTTAAATTACTTTGCAGGAGCTTGCAGGGACGATTAATATTCATTACTTATCCAAAACTAAAATTCGAATTTATCAATTTTTAATTTTTAATTTTTAATACAATTATTATAATTTTAACATAAAATGAACAAATAACGTCAATATCCTCAGTTCAACAATATCACTTCATTCTTACTTGGATTAGAACCTATTTGTGCTTATTTTTTAATTCTAATTTATTTGAATTTTTTTGGGAAAAAATTACTTTATTATATGAAAAGTATTTATTTTCATTTAAATTTCATAAAAAATAATAACTTCTTCAGTTCAAGCGCAGGCCCATAAAATAAAAGTTATTTTATGAACTTTTATTGTAGGTTATTGATTATAAAAAATGATTATTTAAAATGACAGGTTATATAGATTTTGCAGTTAAAACTATTAAGGACTTCCAGCTAACAATCCACATGAAGTTTTTGTTCTAATTTGTCAGTTATCACAAAGCCCAGAGCAGAGTGCTAGTATCAATAGTCACTGCCTAATTTTTTACAACTTGGGATCCATAATCAAGCTGCATTTGTTCTGGTACTGAAGGAAGAAGGATCCTTTGCTTTGCTAATGATTAGGTTGCAGAAAATGGGCTTCCAAGGGAATTATAGTATGTGACTTTTTTTAAGATAGGATGTAGACGAATTAAATATATATAAATTTTGTTATAAATGCCATTTGTTCATTTAATTAATGAATTTTGAAATGTTGTTTATAATTATTTGTTAAATTTAATAAATAACAGGAAAAAAAAATACACTTGTTTGTTCATGAAATATTTGCCAAATTTCCGTTTATTTACACCCTTATTGAAGGTTTTTCTTGACAAGAGGGATCATTTGTCATGGGCCAGTGGTTTTTTAGGAGGTAAGTGACTCGTATCTGAACTCTAAAGTGCCTGATTGGCAAAACTAACGAGCAGGCAAGGACTTTTAATATCTAAAAACTTCTCTCAAAGTAAGGAGATAGTTTCAAACTCTTGTACCTGAGACAATTTCGGGGCGCACTAAATTGTTTGCTTTGGTTGGAAAGCATAAAAGAAGCATAATTAACTCTTTATAAACATAGCAAGTACATGGCTCTCTGCTGAACATTATGGGAGATTGGTTTATCATCTATCCCTTTCTAATATAGATAAAACCTCCAAATTAAGGGTCATATATGGTTCCTAGAGTTGTGATTATAACCCTTCCTAGTGCCAAGCTCTGAGAAAAGCTTGGAGGTTTTCTCGAGCACAACAGACAACCAAGTGGCACCAATTGCAATATAATCAGTGTTCTTGATCCTGGTTGCAACGTCTGTTGCTGCCTCCTCAGCTGCAGAAACAGCCTGATTAGCTGCAGAAATTGCTAATCTGGTTTTATTCATCAGCACTCTACTTTTCTCTGATAATTTGTACTTCTGCTCAAGTTCATCTCTTGTCTGGTTCAACTTTTCAATGCCTTCTGAAGCCATCACCTGAACTACAGCTTGCACTATAGGAATATTTCCTTGGATCTTGTTGTTCTGCACATAAAGCATGTCCATCATGCCTCTCAAAATTTAAGCAATTTACTCGCAAAGAAAACATGCTCATCTATCTCTTGGATGGCAATACTTGATAGATTGCCATAGGCAGTCTGGTCGACTTGTAGCAGGATTTTGCTTCACTTTGGATAAATAAAAAATAAACGCTACTTATCCAAAAAAAGAAAAAAAAAAAACATTTAACTCCCCTTCCCCCAAACTCATTCACACACGTCCTGCCTTATGAATTCTGTTAAGAGTAAATCTGTCATCTAAGTCTAAAAGATTGACCAAAACATGAAGCAATTAATTTATATAAAGAATCCAGCACGATTAGAAAGAGTCCTTGAAGCAGTGACTGATCCAAAATTTCTGTCGAAGGTATTTACTTATAATATATAAAACACCATCGACAGATTTATTAATTTTATCTACTAAAAAGGTATCAACAAAATTCTTTTTAAGGTGCTCAACACAAAATTTTCCTTCAAATTTTTTTATTTTTTTATTTTTTGAAATGTCTATGGACACTCCACAGTACCATATAAATTCCCCACTGCCTTGGATTCAACTGATCATCTAACATCCGTCTATGACCAAAACATATATTCTAGAAATTATGACAAAGCTAAAAGCATCGAATTTCCCAGGAAAACATGGAAACCAATTCCAACTTCCTTGCATATTAACCAAACTTGGAAACAAATTTATCGGCTTGCATTTGTAATCACTATATTTTTATACATTATATTATCAAAAAATACATTAAAAACACAAATTTAAATTTGCAAAAGAGAAAATTGAGTATATTGTCTCATTATTTATATAGAAAGTTACTATAATATTGATACAATATTTCATGCCTATGGTCTAATCATTCATGATTAATAGTATAATTTTTTTTTTGTTTCATTTCTTTTTATTTTATATGTATTTTTTACTTCTTATAAGAGCAAAAACCGAAACAAAAGTAAATAGTAATACTGAATAAGTAAAAATATTAAAGATCAAATTTACTAATAGTATATAAAATGCATGATTTATTTTTCATAGAAAATAATTATATTTGAACTAATGTCACATTCTACATTTTAATCAAATATGCTTATTAATCTATGGTCATATTATAGTGAAGAAAAAATTTATGGTCATATTTATTATACAAATATAAGACTTTTAAGATATTATTTTTTTGAATTATACATTGGCCATTATAATTTATTTATTTTGACCAATCTCTTTAGGTTTTTTATTTAATTTTAGTGGGATCCAAAAAAAATTACAAAAAATCTGTACATTTATACATTATATTAAAGTTTTTTTTTAATTATTTTCAATAAAGTATCAATTAAGGCTCCACTTGACTGCCCTCAATTCTTTTTTTGTTAATTAATCATTTATTTTTAATCTATAGTTAATTCTATGGGGATTATGTGGTTGGCTTGTAATTGCTTGACAAGTATCAATCCATTATCGTCTCAAAAAGTGCAATTTTTTTTTTTTTTACTTTTTACTTTATTAAAAGGAAAAAAAATTCAGGGAAAAAAGGAAATGAACGAAAATAATTTTTTTTCTAAACTTAAATATTCCTGATTTTGGACTTATGAGATTAGGTTATACTTTAAAAAATAAAATATTTAATTAATATTAATCACTAATTTTTTTGGCCAATTATATATTAATCATTAATATATGAATGTCATAAATGATTTTAAGACTATTGAATTGGTCTTTGTTAAATCTGATAATTTAAAATACGATACGATGACACGACATAAATACGATATAAAGAAAAAGATATGAAAATGATATAATTTAAAATCTTAATAGTAAATATATATGAATAAAACAAACAAAATCTATTTTATATTTTTGTATCGACGAAAATTATAATACGTAATTTTCATATAAAATATTGTATGAATAAATAAATTTTAATATTTTATATGACATAAATATATGAATCACTAGATCTAATCTATGTTATATAACTATGTCAATAAAGTTAAATAAATTATGATATAAATTATACTATTTATTAATGATTTTTTTTAATTATTGAATGAATTAAATTTTTAAATGAAATAATTCTATTTATAATATTATGTTTAGAATGATAATTTTTTAGAACTTACAATTATAATCAAGTATTACATTTATATAATCAACTAAATAATCAACTATTATTAAGGCTACAAAAATAAAAAAAAATGAAAAATCAACTTGAATCGGAAGATTCAAATTGATTTGATTCAAATTTTAAAAAGTTCAATTCAAATCGCTTCAATTTATTTTAATCAGATTTGAAAAAATTTGAATCAATCCTAATTAGAAAAGCTCGAAAATTTTAATCTTAAATTGTTTGACATATGAAGCACAAATCCAAATATACCATTAAATTTTAAATACTTTAAATCAATACCAATTGTTATTTTTTTTAAAATTAAAAAATAACTAAAATTTATTTTGACATTTTGACATTTGACTTTTTAATTTGCCAACATGTCACTTTCACAGTTGACTTTAAAATTTTAGAACCTTTAACGAGCTAACGCTACTCATCCTCTTTTACTCTCTTCTCTATCTCTCTTGCCATTTACCACCCTTTTCAATCTCATTGCCAGTGTTCAAACTTCTCTATCATTGCTCAACATATGCTTTCTAAGTTTTCTTTGTTTAGTTTAGACTTCATATAGATATTTAATTTTGTTCAAGAGTTTTTCTAGGATTAAAAATGGGTCTTTGACTGTAAATTGGACCCAATTGAAAAGCTTTGGAACCAATAAGAGAAATTTTTAATTTTAATTTTAATTTGATTTAATTTTTGGTTTAATTATACTTTTTTTTTAAATAAATAAATAAATAAAAAGTCCAAAAAAAGTCAAAGTTTAAAAAAAAAGGAAAAATCATAAATGGGGATTAAAGAGACCACAGATTCAAATTCTAGGAATTATATTATAATCAAATCAAATCACATAATTAAATTCATGTCAAATCTTTTCCAAAATTAAAGAGGTTTTACTTTTTATAAAATAAAAAATAAATCACACACAAAGAGGAAGAATAGATTGGGTTCTCAATTTTGGAATTGAGTGGTTGTAATTTTTGGGTTTGCTCTAGGACTTCGAGGTTAAAGTTAGGGTCTGTTTTTAGTTCTAAGAATTCACTATGGAAAAATCTCAATTTCTAGGTTTTGGGATTGAATCCAATTTTTAGAATTTTTGGATTTGTTTAAAACTTTAATTTATGGGTTATTGGTTTGTTAATTTGATTTTTTTGTTTGGAACTAGGTTTTGATCTTTGGGTTTGATTCTAATCTATTGGAGTCTGGGTTTGCTAGAATTTATCTGGTTTGGTTTTTTTTTGTTTACTAGAAAATTTTTAGGGATTTCTGGATTTTAGTTTGAATGTTTGAATTTCTAGGTTTTGTTAAATTTTTCAATTAAACGTTTGGTTTTCTGGTGGTCCTTATAATGGCTGGAGGGGTCTACGGTGACTGGTTTTTGGATTTTATTGATTTTTTGGAGAAGTTTGCAGGTTTCAATGGTTAGTTGAATTTCCTAGCACTGAAACTTGGATTTCTTGGTCGGATTTTACGTACAATTGAATTTCCTAATAAGACTTCTAGAGAAAAGTTAGAGAAAGTTTAAACTAGAGAGAGAAAATAAAAAGGCCTTCTAAAGAAAATACCAAAACTTTCACTTTTATATGTGAGCGAAACGATGTCATTTTAGAGAAGCTTTGACCTGTGTGTGATCTGGCTACCTGCAACTCAGATTTGACCCGATTGCAAGTTTTTTTATTTTATTTTATTTCCATTTCTTGATTTTTTTGTGTGTTTTATTATTACTACTATTAGTATTATTATTATTATATTTTTAATTATTAATTAAATTTAAAAGGAATGAAGAAAAAAAAATTGGTAATATTATTTATGATGTGTTTTATTATTATATTTTTGGTATGATTATTAATTAATTGCATGATATTTTTATTAATTGCATGATATTTTATATATTATATTATTGCATAATTATATTATTTTTGTTTGGCTATATTGTAATTGCATGATATATTATTATTGCATGATATTATTTGCATGATAATTTTATTTTTGAAAATTAAAAAAAAAAGGGTAAAAAATGTTTTTCAATCATACCAAACTATTAGAGAATTTAAATCTTGAATTAAATCTTACCAAACTATAGGAGGACTTAATGAATTTCTTAAAAAAAATATTTTTTAAAAATCCTATTAACAGATTGGAAAATAATTTTTGATGAAAAATTTTACTAACATATTAGAAGATATTTCTAAGAATAAACTGTTTTCACAAGTAAAAGTTTTTTTTCAACAAAAAGATTAAATAAATCTAACGACAAAACCTCTTCAAAGTGGGACACTAGTCTCCATGAATGCTCATGAAGTGAAAAAATTATCTTAATTTGCTACCAAACTATTAGAGTAATTTTAAGATCAATTTTTACTAATAAATTATTTGGTAAATTTACAAAAAAAAACTTTATGACTTGGATAATTTGAAATCAAACTAGTACTATCTTTTTGTTAGGTGTTGTGAGGGTGCTATAATTTTCATCATGCATAATCGCACTCCTAAACCTAAATCTAGTTTAGTAAGCTAGAATCTACTACTTAAATATACCTAAGTTAATTGTAGGATTTCTCTTTAAATGGGACAAATTCAATTAAATGGCCAATCACAACTTAACAAAAAAGATTGGTGGTGACTCCTAAAGTTTATGTCTAGTGATAGGTCTATAAATCTATATATTATGACAGTTTGGTGACTTCACTAGGAACATCGAGAGTCAGGCTAGTATGTGATTTCTTGTTATCCAAGCCTATCTTAATTTAAGAATTTTTTCCCTTGCTTGTATTTTTTTTTTTTTTATATTTGTAATTTATATGCACATGTATAACATGAGCTCTATACCCGAGTTCTGTCCCTTAAGAGGGAGTAAAGTACCTAAGCCTTTATGAGATTTCATGTCTCCACATGAGTTAGCAAAAAACTCCTACTCCAATTGAACCATTTTCGCTTGTAGCCTATAATAGGTGAGGATTGAGGTGCCTTACTAGTTTATAATGGATAATGATGTAAGAAACAATTTTGGAACCTTTAAATTGTCAAATCTTTGAACCTAGCATGTAAATAAACCCTAAGGGTCTAAGCCTAGGTTAGAGCCATGCTTCCCTTGTGTTAGAAAATCCTAAATAGGACATATGATGGGATGTTTATTTTGCTTGTAAATTTATGTATTGTTTTTTTTTTTTTTTGCATACTAATCCTTTATGTTGTTTTTTGTATTAATATATTGTTCTTTATATATATATATATATATATATTATGTGCATACTAACCCTTTTCTTTTACCATGCATGTATTCACATCATTAGATTCATCATAAGGAGTAATTGTCACAAAATAATTTTAATAAAAAAAGTCTTAGTTACGTGCATGGAAAGCCTAGCAAATTCCTCTACTAGCTTGAAAAAAAAGTTCGAAGAGTTGAACTTGTAAACTAAAGGCTAAAAAGGAAAGTTCAAGCACTTGAACAAGAAAATGATGAATGAAATTTGTTTGCTAACCTTAACACAATACGATCTTCCATAACTCCAGAGCTAGCCTAACTTTAAAAAAAAATAAACAGTTGCAAGCAAAGCTACAAGAAAAGAAGAAGGCACTCTCTGAAACACAAAAGCACATCCAAATGTTGAATGAAGTGGTGGTTGAAATTGGAACACAAATAAAGGCTGTGAATGAATAATGTAAGTAAGTAAACGAGGCATATGTGAAAAACATCACTAATTGGAGTCCCTACTTGACCAAATCATTAAGGTTGTTTACAAAGCAAAAGATATGGTAGAAAAGGTTAAAAAATGGAAGACAAAGGTGCCATTAGTGGGAGCACATGGCTAAGAATTACTAGATTTCCTTAATGAAGTGCAAAGCCAATATTGATAAATTAAGGATTTCCTTTCTTAATAAATTCTAGACTTTTCATAAATGTAATATTGGATTTGGTTAGAAATAACTTTTAATTTAATAATGATTTTCTTTTTTAACAATTGTTATGTAGAAAATTTTCCTTGTTGTATTCATGCATTCCTGCATTTATTCTCATGCATAATTGGATGGTCTTATGAACATTGTTCTAAACATACACCCTAATTGTGGTAAATCAAGGTTTAAGGATAGCTCGAAAAACTTATCATAAGTATAACACTCGAGCCCATGCAAAAAGAATGGAGCAAGATAATGCAAGCCACGTTGAGAAGTTGGAGAGGGCTCAAGAAGAAATCAAGGAAAAATTGAGTAAAATCCTTGAAGCATTGGGCAAGTTGAATAAAGAAAAGGTAGTAGAAGAAAATGTTTAACATGATGTTGCTGATCCTCTATATCCTTCAGGTTATGGCCCATATCAGGCCTAATCCACTTGAAGCTTTTCATCATAATAGTTTACATTTTTAACAAGCTATGCTTACTTAAAAATGCCTCTTACACCTAGCAAAGGAAATGTCCAAAGCTACAACAACCTTACCCTTATTGAAAAGGCTACTGAATCGATCCAAGTTCCTAATTTAGACATCTCAAAATAAAAATTAAAAATGGTTGAGGGTTTAGAAAATTCAAAAGCTGATTACAAGATGAACATGTTCAAGGAAAGGTTGCAAACAATTGAAGGGATAGACTTTTATGGCTTCATGGATGCTGTCAGCCTTTATTTGGTCCTAGATGTTATGATTTCTCTGAAATTTAAAGTTTTAAAGTTCAAGAAGTATAATGGTACGAAGTATTCAATAACTTATATTACTATGTATTGTTAAAAAATAGTTGCCTACACCAGTGATAAAAAGCTATGGATACATATATTCCAAGATAACTTTACTGGCTCAGCTACAAGGTGATATGTTCAGCTAGATCAAACTCGCATTCACTTTTGGAATAAGCTCGCTTAGGCAGTTATCAACCAATTAACTTGGCCTCTAATCACCTTACTTTATAAAACATGGAAAAAAAGTAATAGAATACTTAAAAAAAATATGCTTAATGATGGAGGGATATGGCTATTTAAGTTCAACTTCCTCTAACTAAGAAAAAAATGATAGTGTTGCTTATTAGTATCTTGAAAGCACTATATTATGAGAAGATGATAGAAAACGTAAAAAAAAAACTTTGCTAACATGGTAATCTTAAGGGAGATCATTGAAAATGACATCAAGAGTGGTAAGCTTAAGGAAAAAGAGGCCAACAATGTCAAAAAAATGGGATAGCTAAAAAGAAAGAAGCTAAAGTCCAAGTGGTGAGTTTTGAGGGGCAATAATTTAGAATATGCTTTATATCCACCACATATTTATTTTACTTACTACCCTACCATCAATAATATTGCAAAAGTCCCTTACTAACCTTATTACCTAATCATGAATAACATTTATCCAAGCCCTCATCAACCAGCCTTTTAAGCATATATATATATATATGGGCCTAATCCTATCACCACACAAGTTTCAAGGCCTAATAGTCAAATGAATGGTTTGGAAAAATCTAGGGGCAACCAAAAGAGAGCTTGTATTGATTTTATCCCTATAACCTATACTGAGCTATTTTCAGAATTGGTCAAGAATGACCCAATGTCCCCAATCCTTTTGGAACCATTAAAGTTACCCTATCCCAAATGGTACAATGTTTATACCACATATGATTATCATAATAGGAATACAGGCCACTCTATAAAAACTTGCCCTGCTTTCAAGCATAAGGTGCAAAGTTTGATTCAAACAAGCTCGATGAGCTTCAATGAATCAGAAGAGTTGAATGCTTACAAAAACCCTTTACCCAATCACCCAAGGACATAATTTTGGGAAGGCTGATTGGAACTGCTTACCATTTTAAAATTTATTTAGAATATAGATATCTTTTATGTACTTGAATTTCATTTTATTTTTTATCATTTTAATAAAAGTGGTAGATATGATGCATTTTCATGACATTTTCTCTTTCATGTGAATCACCATTATATACTTTTTTCTTTTCATATCTTTTTCCATATCTATTCTTTGATTCCAAATAATGAATATTTAGATAGTCATGACAATAATTCAAGATTTGATTTTGAAAATATCATTCATGATGATATGATTGATAAATTGAGATTGTTGATTCATTTGGACTACTAAATAAAAAAGACAAATTTGCTGAAAAATTTTGCTTATTGAAAAGTAAAAGTGATGCAATATATGATCTTTACAATTGTTCATTTACAAGTCTATTCTTAGTCAATAAATGCTTTTCATTGAGAGTATTCATACTTGAAATGATACATGGCCATCTTTCTTCTATCATTTCACAAAAAGAGTAAAAGTATCCTTTGCTACCCCATTTAAGCCTTGTTAGCCTTGAATTGATTAAAAGTTTTGATTTGACAGAACAAAAATTTACCTAACTTGAATGAAACTCTCTTAATCTTAAATTAAATATTTTTCCAGCTTTCTATCTTATCAAAATTTATTTAGGAACTAAAACAAAGCAAATTCTTGAAACAAAATGGATGAACTTGTTTTATCCATTTATTTCATAACCCCTCACCTTAGCATGCGATATGTCCCTAAAAAGTCTATTTTGATTGAATGTGAATACTTGAATTAGAGAATCATGAATTGAACTAAGTCAAGTTTGCCATTAGATTATTTGAGATTTTGATCAAGGTGTCAATAATGGATCAAGGGAAAAGAGAAATAAGAAGAAAAGATGAGAAAAAGATATGCAAAAAAAATGAAAAAAGCAAAAAATAAAAAATAAAAAAAAATGAAAAACTTAAATTGAAAACCTGAAAGGGCAATTTAAGTAAAAAAATAAAGACTTGGGAAAATAGCTTCTTTTGAATATCCTTGGGATATGGATTTTTTTTGGTTCAAAGATTGAAAATGTCAATCGAATGAGTTTTTTAGAAAGAATTTGAGTTGGAGTGCAAAATTGTCTGAACTTGAGAATGTCAATCGAATGAGTTTTTTAGAAAGAATTTGAGTTGGAGTGCAAAATTGTCTGAACAATTATTATTCTGGATGTTGATATCCTATTTAAACAATCATAGTACTTTGCTTTTATTCATCTTTGATTTGTTATTGATTAGACTTCCTTTCGATATCCAATTTTCTTATTCTTTACCAAGTGTACATCCCCTAAATGAATTGAGAAAATTTATCATGTTTGCCATAAATCAGAATAATAATAAATAAATGAAGGACAATGTTCATAAAAAATTATTTCGTTCTTTTGAAAGAAATCCAAGATGACAAAAGTAAAAGAAGCCTAAGAAAATGATTTGAAAATAGCAAATAAGGTGACCTTGAGATGAATACAATGACGAATTGATCAACATAACCTATGAGTTATGACCAAATAAAGAAAATAACATGGATCAAATGATGGAATTTGTTTTGAAATCATTAATATTGAGAAGCTGAGAAAGAATAAATGAGTTGGAAAAGTCTTGAGAACCTTGTTATCACAATTGAAATTTGATGGTATTGATTTAGTGACATCTACATTATATACATTGTGTTTGATGAATATTTGAATCCTTGATAATTCCACTTGCATCATGGTTAGGGCATGCATTTGCATCATATAGAGAACATTTGAATCATAGTATGACATTTGCATTATTGTTTAAAATATGCATTTGCATCATTTAGTGAGAATCTAGATTGTTACATTTGTAGCATATAGAAGACATTTGCATTAACATTTATTGCATATAAAATTTGACTTTGATTGGAGAAAATTTTTTAATTTTTAAATCTTCAAATAAGAAAGATCTTTCTGATGAGCCTTTTTTTAAAAGAGCTTTTCAAATGAGAATTTTTGAAATTTTAGATGTGAAACCCTAAAATTTTTTCAAATGAGAATCTTTTTGTCAAGCCAAGAAGTTTTTGAAAAAAGAACCTTTAAATTTTGGATGTGAATCTTTGAAACTTTGGTTGTGAATGTTTAATTTTTTTGAATAAAAATCTCTAAAATTTTTTGAATGTGAATATTTTAAATTTTGGATGTGAATTTTTAAATTTTTCGAATGAAAATCTTTAACTTTTAGGTATGAATTTCTAAAATTTTTGAATAAAAATATTTGAATTATAGGGGTGAGCCTTGAAATCTTTAATGTAAATTCATGAATTTTTTTTTTTTTATGAAACTTTAATATTTGGATGTGAGTCATTGAAAAAAAAAAAACCCTTTTAAATACGAATTACAATTTGTGAATTTTTACAATGATGAAAATTCTTGCGAACCTGAATCTTTTTCGAATCTTTGAAATTTTTGCAAACCTGAATTTTTTGTGAACCTAAATCTCTTGCCAATCTTTAAAGTTCTTACAAATCTGAAATTCTTGCGAACATGAAATTCTTGCAAAACTGAAACTCTTACAAATCCTTGAGTTCTTGCAAATCTGAAACTTCTGCGAAACTTGGAACCTTGCAAATCTAGAACCTTTGCAAAACCTAGAACCTTTGCAAATCTGGAATGTCTGCAAAACTTGAAATCTTTATGAATCTAGAACCTTGAAGAGTCTTGAATCATTTAGAACTTTTGAAATTTTTGCAAAACTTGAAACCTTGCGAATCTAAAATCTTAGCAAATTCTATGCGAAACTTGAAATTCTTGCAAACCTTTATGAATCTTAACTTTTTATGATTTTTTAAAATTTTTAAAATTTTTTTATGAAACTTGTAGTCTTAGAATCTTTCAATTCTATTATGGAACCTTGCAAATCTTTGACACAAATCCTTGAAATTTCAAATTGTGAATTTTTGGATTTCAAGCCAAAATTTTGGATTTTTTTTTGCATTGAGCAAAATGATGTCTTTTGACATTTCCTAATTAAAGTTTTTAATGTTGTTGCTCATTTTTTAATTTAAAGTTGTGGACTAATTTGGGCCCAGACATAGTGGGTATTTATATCTTTACGCAATTTTTATTTAAAAAAAAAAGTACAAACATGGGTAACTGTAGATATTCTATTTTGTTCGAGAGTTTCTCCAAGATTAAAAATGGGCCTTCGATTGTAAATTGAGCCCAGTTGGGAAGTTTTGAGCCCAATAGGAGAAATTTTTAACTTTAATTTGATTTAATTTTTGGTTTATTTATACTTATTTTCAAAAATAAATAAATAAATAAATAATGTCCAAAAGTCTAAAAAAAAGTTAGATTAAAAAAAAAAGGTAAGGAAAAATCATAAATAATGATTAAGGAGACTAGATTCATCAAATTCCAAGAAGAAAAAGCACAATAAAATCAAATCACAATAAAATCACAGAGATAAATTCACATCAAATCCTAGATTATGTGAAATTTTTCCAAAATTAAAGAGGTTTTAATCTTTATAAAACGGAAAATAAATCACACACAAAGATGAGGAACATATTGGGTTCTTGATTCTAGAATTGAGTGGTTTTAATTTCTAGGTTTTGCTCCAGGAATTTGAGGTTAAAAGTTGAGGTTTGTTTTTGGTTCTGGGAATTCACTGTAGGGAAATCTCAATTTCTGGGTTCTAGAATTGAATCCAATTTTTGGTATTTTTGGATTTCTTTAAAACTTGAATTTTTGGGTTATTGGTTTGTTAATTTGATTTTTTCTAGAATTGGGTTTTGATCTTTGGGTCTGATTATAATCTATTGAAGCCTGGGTTTGCTAGAATTTATCTGGTTTGGTTTTTTTTTGTTTTTTGGAAATTTTTTGGGGATTTTTGGGCTTTAGTTTGAATGTTTGAATTTATGGGTTCTGTTGAATTTTTTGGTTAAACGTTTGGTTTTTTCAATGGTTCTCACGATGGTCGGAAGGGTTTATGGTGATCGATTAAATTTTTTGATGCCAGAACCTAGGTTTCTTGGTCGTATTTTGCATTTGGTTGAATTTTCGACGAGACTCATAGAGAGAAGTTAGTGAAAGTATGAACTAGAGAGAGAAAAGAAAAAGGCCTTTTGAAGAAAAGACCAAAATTTTCTCTTTTATACGCGAGTGAAATGAAGTTGTTTTGGATAAGCTCTAACCCACGTATGACCCGATGACCCATGCGTTAACTAGCACCCAAAATCCGACCAGATCGCAAGTGTTTTTAAGTGTTTTATTTCGTTATTATTATTATTATTTCTTAATTTTTTTGTGTGTTTTATTATTATTATTATTATTAATTATTAGTTATATTTAAAAGGAATGAAGAAAAGAAAAAAAATTTGGTAATATTATTTATTATGTGTTTTATTTATATTTTTTTTGCATGATTATTAATTAATTGCATGATATTTTATATTAATTACATGATAATTTATATATTATATTATTGCATAATTATATTATTTTTGCATGACTGTGTTATAATTGCATGATATATTATTATTGTATGATATTATTTGCATGATAATTTTTATTTATTTTAATTTTTTTAAAAAATTAGAAAAAAAGGGTCAAATTTTTTTTTTAATCTTATCCAACTATTGAATGATTTAAATCTTAAATTAAGTTTTATCAAACAATTGGATGACTTAATGAATTTTTTTAAAAAATATTTTTTAATAATCCTATTAATAGATTGAAGAATAATTCTGAACGAAAAATCTTATTAACATATTGAAAAATATTTATGAGAATAAATTATTTTCACAAGTAAAATTTTTTTTTTACAATAAAAAGATTAAATAAATCCAATAATAGAGCCTCTTTAGAGTGAGACACTAGTCTCCATAAATATTTTTGATGTGACAAAATTATCTTAAATTACTACTAAACTATTAGAGTAATTTTAAGATCAATTTTTAATAATTAAATTATTTGATAAATTTACAAAAGGACTTTATGACTTGGATAATTTGAAATCAAACTGGTACCATCTTTTAGGTGGGCATATGAGGGTATTATAATTTTTCTCACCTGTAACCGTACTCATAAACCTAAATCTAATTTAGTAAGTTAGAATCTACTATTTAAAAATAACTAAGTTAATCTTAAGATTTTTGTTTAAATGGAATAGGTTCAGTTAGGTGGTAAATCATATGTCAATAAAAAAGATTGATGATGACTCTTAAAATTCATGTCTAATGATAAGTCTACAGATCTATACGTTATGACACTTCAAGTTATCTTGTCCTCTGAGCTTTCAAGCCTCAACTCATGCATCATAGTGTCACAGTTTCTAAAGTATTTATCTACACCAATTTCAAGAATGAGGTTATCTTCGTTGAAGAAGATGCCTATATTTGATAGTTTGGGTGAAAATGCTTAAACTAAAAATTTCAAATAATTGATTTGAGTGAATCCAAATTTATGTGGATCGATTTTATTCGAATATTTTTTTATGCCGATCGAATACAAATTAAAAAATAAAGAACTCGTATAAATCAAATCGAATCAAAAAAATTAAAAACCTAAACTAATTCAATATAATATCTCTCTAACTATTGCATCATAATCAATCATTAAATAATCAATTAATAAATTAAAATATAATTAAACAATTAAATTTACGTATAATAAAATTTGAACATATGACCTTAAGATTTTAAAACCTTCTTCTCATCAATCAAAACCTCATTAGTAAAATGATACTTTTATTTCGCTGTTATGCTCTTATATGGATTCAGAGAACATGAAAACATGAACATTAACTTATACTAGAAAAGTGGAAAAGGACCAGCGTTATCTCCTCCTCCACATATTTTAATAATCGCAGCCAGAAAGGTTCATTCAATTGCTGGTTGGGAAATTGTATAGGCTTTTTAATAATTATTAATATCAGACTCCCGTGTGATTTTTTTTTAGTTTTTAAATTATATTTTAAATATGTAAAAAATAAATTTTGTATTTTAAATTTTAATAGATAAAAATATATAGATAAATATAAGTATATTTATTTTATAATATAAATTATAACTTACTTATATATAAACATATTTTTTATAAAATTAAAATATAAAATAATGTCTTTATTAATATAATTAATATATAAATATAAATAAATAGTAAAATATATTCTTTTATATATCTCAAAAAAGATTCAGGTAAAATATTTCAATTTCAATTTCAACTTAGCTCAAATTGTTTAAAAAAGTAAAACTTAACTCAATCCTTATTTTTAAAAAATTGCATGAATTAAATTATGATAAATCAAAATAAATTGGATATAAAATTTTTTTATCCATACATTCATTAACTTTTTTTTTTTCAAAATTTATATAACAAATAAAATTTTAAAAAACAAAAAATGATTAAAAAAAAGGCAAATAAGATGGCAAATGAATTTATTAATTAAAGTATTAAATAATATTTTTAATAAAATATATAAATATAAAATTAAATAAATAATAAAAAAATTTTATATACTGATAACATTCAAAACTTTACTCTTATCCAAACTCAATTTAGAAAAAAGAGTACTCAACCCAATTATCTCAAATTAAAAAAAAAAAAAAAACATATTTAATTGAGTGAATTGAAATTCATCAAGTACAAATTATTTTGTCATTTTTATCTTAATTAATTTTTTATTATAAAATTGATCTAATAAATGTAAACACATAGATTTATATGAATTATTTCGAGTTTGTTCAATTCTATTTATGCTTAATTTGCATCCCATAATTTGGATCATTTGAAAATTTTAATTAAATTTATCTTATAAAGTTATTTGCACTTTATTTACTTTAGGTCAAATTAAATTTTGTCGGATGAAATTTAAATATGAATTATTTAGTCTTAAAAACACAAGTATGATAGTGAAGGCTCAAAAATTAATTTGTATCTAAATTCAAATTTTAAGATCCAATTACTTTGGTCAATACAAAATTTAATTATTTAGATTTAAAATTCAAATTTTAAAGCTTGATTCTAAAAGCTCAAATCTGATAATAATAAAGACACAAACTTCTTAGGCTCAAATTAAGTTTGTAAGCCTAATTTCATTCTTATTTTTTTATTTTATTTTACTTTATATTATTTTTTAAAATTAATTAAATTAATTTATATATTAAAAAACACAAAAAATAAAAAGAGAAACAGGTAAATTGAAGTGGCTGGCAGCCACTGTGCCTGGGAGCGTCATGCCACAACCAGCCAAGTGCCCATTCTGTATTTTTAGAGTGCATTTCCAGATTGCAATTTTGGTTGAAACATTTAATTCTTGTTGTTTTATGTGATTCTATTCATAGATATAGGTGAGCAATTCACAACGAGAAAATACACAGAAAAAAATTGACACAGGAATTCACAAAAAATTTTCTTAGAAAAAATGCTCGAAGTTCTCTCTTCCACCATAGCTAAACTTCCATCACACCCCATCTCCCACAATCTGCCATCCGAAACCAACCCTTGAAACAAAATAGTTCCCCCCTCCCTCAGCCAATCCGTGCCACCTAATCCACCACAGCCCAATCCTGTTCAGCCCCTCCCCTGTGCCTACCTGACCAAAACACCCTAAAACCACAACCTCCACCAATATCAACCCTATTTCTACCAATTCACCAAACTAAAAGCCAGCACCTTGCAGCCCCAAACAAGAGTCGAAACCCAGTCCCAACCGAGCCTCCCACTATAACCCCCATCATACAGCCTCAATCCCCAAAACACACCTTTCGCAACCGCCACGACCCTACAGCCAACCAACACTATCAAAACCCATTCTGCCAAAATCCAAAATTGCATAAAAAAATCAACCAAAAAATAAGAGCAGCAACTAGTTTTGCAAGGAGGCAGTTTCGTGGGTTTAGAGGTGGGTTTGGTTTGGATTTGCAGCAAAAAAAAAGAAGTCGAACGATAAAAAAAAAAAGAAAGAAATAAAAGAGTTATTTTCGGGGTTGAAAAAGCCACTAGCAACGGTGGTACATAAGAAGCCAATGGCGGTGATGAGACTTTGGGATGATTGGGATGGTAGAAGTGGAGAGGTGAACAAAAGCAACAACTTAGTAAAAGCCTAGCCAAATCGGACAATGGAGAACAGCAGAAAAAAGGGGTTGAAGCCGTCAGCTATTACTTCAAATCTAGGATTGTAGGGGCCGATTCTCGAAAATCTGAGGCTACAACATGAACGAGGAATTCAAGGTGAAGCTATGGTGAAAATTTAGGGAGGGTACGACGTTGGACGGTGGTGAGACGCGGTGGCGGTAATGGAGGAGGCTGGTCGGTTCTGAGGCTGGTCGGTTCTGGGTTTTGTTTCTCCGAAGAATGGAAGAAGGAATTGGTTTTTTTTTTTAAAGAGGAAGAAATGATTAAAAAAAAGATAAGCTTTATCAAGTTGCAAAAAAAAGGGCAGCAGATTTGAATTGACACAGAGACTCAGCTGGAAGGACGAGTTGATATGCATGGAATTCAACCAAGCTGAGAAAGAAACGATATGTGCAATCCCATTGAGTAAAACCAGATTGCCTGACAAACTGATCTGGCATCACAATAAGCAAGGGGAATACACTGTCAAAAGTGGTTACAGGTTACAGATAGCGACAGAGATGGAAACGGGAAGCCATTCGTTGATCTGGAGGAAAATCTGGAGAGCTTAATTATCTCAAAAGTGAAACTATTTGCATGGAGGACCTGCCATGAAATCCTGCCAACGATGGGGGGAGCTGGCTACCAGAATGGCAACAGTTAATCCATGTTGTCCAAGATGTGGAGGAGCGAATAAGACCGTGGTCCATGCATTAAAAGACTATTCCACCCCACGTAAAGTATGGGCTGATTCAGATAGCATGCAGCAGTTGACCCAACTGCAAATCCATAGCTTCAAGGAATGGCTGGAACAGGCATGTCAGTTTTGTCAAATGCAGACTTTGAACAATTCATAATGCTTCTGTGGCTACTGTGGGAAGATAGGAATCTGCATGTTAAGAAAGGACAAAGACAACAGGAGGAGGCCATAAGCCAAAAAGGTCAAATGCTACTGGTAGAGTTTCAAAGTAAAACAGTGATGCAACAAAGACAGAGAAGCATGAATAAAACGAAGTGGGAAGCTCCACCAGAATCTCTCTACAAAGTTAACCTTGATGGTGCTTTAAACCCACAAAGCAGGAAAGGAGGAATAAGCATTATTGTAAGGGACCACTTGGGTCTAGTTGTGGGTGCTGCCTCTGTCAGAGTAAACTGGGTAGTGGAGGCCAGCATCGTTGAGGCCTATTCAGCAGCTAAAGCATTGTAGATTGCATTATAGATGGGCTTTAGGAGAATCATCTTAGAAGGAGACTCGAGAATTGTCATTAAAGGCTTGCAACAGGAATATGAAGGTCTGTCCAGCATTCCTCCACTCTTACATGACAGCAAGGTGAGCATTGGGGAGCTTGACATTTGCCAAATACAGCACACGATGAAGGAAATGTTGCAGCTCACACTTTAGCCCAACATTCCTAACTGCTAGAGAATGATTTGTACTGGATAGATGAACTCCCAAGTTTAATAAACTCAGTTTTACTGATGGATATCACGAATTTGAAGCAATGAAAAGAGCTTTTAATTTAAAAAAAAAAAAAAAGAGAATGGATTCGACATGAAACAATCCAAATTTGATTGAAAAATAAAATTAAAAAAAATCTCAAAGTTAAAATATTTTGAATCTTAAAATACTCAAATTTATAATAATTTAAATCTGAAATAATTCGATTTAAACAAAATTCAAATTTGATAGAAGTCGAATCCCATAAACCCACCCGTTTGTGACTCTATATAAACTTTTAGAATATATCTGAAATTCTTGATCGAGTGACCGGCGTAAAGATGACAAAAAGCTAATAATTTCACGCACTGTTTTAAAAAACTATTTGAGGAAACGTACAAAGAAATATCCCAATCAACTTGGCTCCACGACCATTAAACACCGTGTCATATATCACCTAAATTATTCAAAGTATTTGTTTCTTACATTTAGGAGAAGAGCTGTTTGATAAGCATATGGATGCCTAAATGTTATCAGAGCTGACTGTGATTGATCTTTATTCGCACTGGTCACAGAAAAGAAAGACAGTAATGATAGAAAAGGTAAATATATAATTGAACAAAAAAAAATGATATGGAGCAAGCTTTAGAGTTTTAATTACCCCCGAAGCAGGATTTTCTCCACATGGCCACAGTAAGAGAAAAATTCAGTGAGCTCTCCGAGAGTCACTCCTGGAGAAAGGTTGAGAACGAGAACAGTTAAATCCGGATTAGCCATTTTCTTTTTTAGTTTCTTCCTACGATTGTTGTGATGTTTACCATCTCTCTCTGCCCACAAAAAACCAAGAATTCAGAGCAGATCATAAAAATGAATAATTTTACTAGTGGGAGAAAGGAGAATAAAGGGTGGTGATATGCACGAATTTATTCCCCTCTCATAAAGTTTAAAGCTTTCGCAATCCCTGTTATTCTGCGGAGGATAAACATCAATAATTAAGATTCGAGCAACCATTACCATGAAACAGTATATTCGCCATATCCATCCATACTATAAATCTTACTCATGTTGACTTTTCATTGACCAATATTCAGCTTATCTACGTGTCATTCAAAGTTTATTTTTTTTTAATTTTTTTGTTTGAACACTTTTTTTTTCACTCACATCATTTTTTCTTTGTTCACGTAGCACATAACCTTTGATTTGAAAAAGAAACAAGGGGAAGAAGGGGCAGTTATATTCATTCTTTGATTTAAAAAAAAAAAGAAAAAATGGGATGAGTAGTTATCAAATCTTGTGTTCATTGATTTAACAAAAGAAAGAATAGGAGAGGGGTAGATAAAAGGTTTTCCCTTTTTTTTTTTTCCTGATGTCTCACTTTTCTTTCTTCTTTTTCTTTTTTTTTTTTTTTCAATTTTATCCAAACAATTTTTTAAAAGCTTTTCAGCGTCATCCCATTATCACCACCGTGGTCAAAGTTTGAATGGTGGATTATTCCTGGGGATTTCAAAAAAAAAAAAATTTGAATCTCATTTCTAAGAACTGTCGCAGCGTCTCTTACGCCTCTTACAATGAATCTTCCATGGTACAAACAACTCATTTATTTGTTCGAGGACATTTCTATTAGTTTCATTTCTTTTACTTTCATATTGTTATCATTAGATTAGTTTGTCGATTTCGAGCAGTAATCAGCTAAGCTTTTTATCAATTCTATTCGGAAAAAAAAGTTTGTTTTCCATTTTTTAAAAATTAGAAATGATGGATGGTTCTTCAAGTTTATTTGCAGATTGCAAATTGCAAATTTCAATTTAAGGATTGGACTCAACAACCCCATCCCTCATCTTAAAAGCTATGCACTATGCATAATTGAAAACCAATTAAAAAAACAAATTATGCATAGTGCATAGCTTTTGAGATGAGGGATGGGGTTGTTGTGTCCAATCCTTAAGATGTCTTAGCATGGGGTTTGATTTTGCTTTTAATTGTATTAAGGTATTAGTAAATATTAAGTGTTTACTCTAAAATTTGGTATATGCTTAATGCCCTTCAAAACTTAAAAAAAAAAATGCAAGTCATGTTATTCTCAAGAAACAAAATTCATATTTAGAGATTGAAGGAGCGGAGCCGGTGGTTGATCTGAAGGGGTCCATTTGCTGGAGTTGCTGAGGCTTTCTTTTATATCGAAACTAATCAGGCTGATGGAAAGAAAAATATACACCAAACAAAAGGAAACAATCATTTTATAACGCAAACTACAGCTTTATTTTATTCTCTCTTATTTATTTATTGATCTTTTAATTTATTGCATGATTATTATTTTATTTTTTATTACATATTAAATATATCAATTAAAATAATACACTCGCAGCAAAGCCGGAGCTAACTTTCTAGTATAAATGAAACAAGCTCATTCTGTCCCGATTAACAGCAGAAGTCCCTTTATTTTTGTTTTTTTGTTTTTTGTTTTTCAGAATTTAAATAATTTTTAATATAAACAAAAAAATTAGTAAACAAATCAAATCAATAACTAATAAACCAATATATAACCGGACGAAATTCATTTATTTAATAAGATTTGAACTTGGATCTTAAAGAAAGAGCTTCTTTCTTGCCATTGAAACAAGAAATTATTGTCCCTTGTATAATAAGTTAGTCTTCAAAATTGTGAAGTTGATAAATGTAAAAACCTAATTTTGTTTAGATTAATTCGAATTTATTCAATTTTTATACTTAATTTATATGTTCTTATTTAAGCTAATTTAAATATTAAATCAAATTGAATTTGTTCAAGCTTGTTTTAGATTAGTTATTTTTAATTTAATTTAATTATTATTAATATTATTATTTAGAATTAATCAAATTAATTGAAAATTTAATTAAAAAATTAATTAATTAAATTTAAATTTAAAAAAAGGCAAAAAAACAAAAAACAATAAAAATCAATGGTTGGCAATTCAGGTCATGTGAGGCCAAAATTTTTAGGCTCTGCACAATGCACCAACCACTATCTTGCACACTGCCCAGCTACCACTGTACAATTTTTGTCCATTATGAAAATTTAAAAATAATTTCACAAGCACCAAGCACCAGGCCAAAAAAAAAAATAAAATTGACCTCTATTCACATGTCTCCAACAAAAGAACCCAACAATACCAAGCCGACACCTACCATGAACCAAAGACAGTCTTTGCTTGTACCCTTAACCCATTGGCACTCAAACATTATCACTAGCCTTGACTCCACCCTCACCTGTACCCTAACCACCCCTAGAGTACTAACACCCAAAACATACAAAAAAAAAAAAAAAACAACCATCCCTTGCTTAAATGCATGCCCCATAACCCCATTTTTTGAACCACCATACTCATCACCCTCATCAACCCTTAATAGCCCCAAATCGTGCCATACCCAGCTCGATACCAGACCAAGACCCTCCAAATAGCCCCAACTCTAATCTTCAACCAAGACCTAAGCTCCAGCCCTTCCCAGAAAAAACCAAGCCCCACAACCCCATAACACCAGTGCCGGTCGATCACCTAGTCACCACTCTATACTTATAGCCTCTAAACTTAGCTCCAGTTCGTTCTAGAACCAAAGTCTTAAAATGCACACACATAAAGCCCCATTTAGCCTCCTGGCTACACCTCGCACCTACTGATCGCCTTTCATACCAATACCACTTTCAAGCCTTGCACAACCCCCATACATCGCCCTATCAACCAACAAAACTACCAAGAAAAAATACTTAAAAACCCATCAGAAATAACCCCATTAGCCAACCACAAAAAAAAAATCCAAAAAAAAAATTCAAAGTCTTCTTTATGAGGAGAAACCACTGACACCAAAGCTATCCAACAAACAAAAAAAAAAAATCAATTTCAGTTTTTTAAAAAAATAAAAAAAATCAATTTCATTTAAAAAAAATGAAAAAAAAAGAAAGAGAGGAATGATGAGGCCCATCGGAGCTAGGTTCAATAACTATAAGGATGAGGCAAATACTACTAAGAGAAGAGAAAAGAAGAAAGAGAAAAAAAAAAGGTAGAAAAAAAGAAAAAAAAAAAGAAGAGGATGATGATAATGAAGAAAAATGAGAAGACAAAAAAATTCAACCAACGACGGAAGAGTGGTGAGCTGGTGCTGAAGATTAGGGTATACGTTGATTGGAAAGTGAAAAAGCTCTAACTTTTTTTTTTCTTTAGGAAATGGAGGGTTAAAATGATTTTTTTTAAATGTAGCTTTTATAGAAGAGAAAAAAAAAAAAAAAAACAAAACTTGACGGGTTAGACCTGAACCGAAAGGCCAACCTGACCTATGATCCATATTGACCTGCATCCTCACTTACTTTGCTAATGGCCCATGACCCAAGCCTAACTCAAACTCTGCTTGGATCTGATCCATACTCGTTGGAGTCACCATATCTTAACCCAGTACAGATTAGACCCCAACTTCAACCCACTTGTTTTAGGCCCTTTCATTGAAGTGGGTTTTGGACCCAACTTGTAGTAAATTTCTTTTAATTTTATTTAGTTACTTGTTTATTTTGCATGCATTTTTTATATAAGTATTTATTTATTTTTTTTAATTGTTCGTAAAGAAAATCTATATATTATTTTTCATTTAAAAAAATTATATATATATATATTAAATGATTAAGATTATAATTTGACCTTATAAAATTTTATTTATAAATGCAACAGGATTAAAATTGAATAAAAATCTTGCAACGATGAGATTTCAAGAAGTCCAAGTAATAATTCTTGAAAATTCTCTAGGTGAGAAAACACTTCTAAAAATTATCAAAGTATTAAAATATTTAGAAATTATTTTCAATACAAAGATTTTTTATTTCTTTGTTTAATTTAAATCATTTAAAAATATATAAATAAAATATCAACTATTTATAAAAATATATTTTTTTAAGAAACAAATTCATTTATAGATAATTGCTTCATAGTATAACCTTTAGGGTGAAATAATAATAATAGTAAAAATTAATAAATAATGAAAAATTCTAATGATGGGATTCTGAGAAGTTCAAGTAGTGATTCCCGAGAAATCTCTAGATGAAAAAAGATTTTTAAAAATTGTCAAAGTCTTGAAATATTTAAAAACTCTTTTCAATACAAATTCGTTTTATTTTTTTTCTTAATTTGATTTTTCTTTAAGAAATAGAAATATAAAATATTTATAAGAATATGGATTTTTTAGAAAATAAATTTATTTATAGATAATTATATTATAACTTTTAAATATTAATAATCATTAAAAAATAATAAAATTTTTGAGGATGAGATTCTAAAAAAGTTTGAGTTGTGATTCTTTAGGAATCTCTAGGTAAAAAAATTTCTTTAAAATAATGCCAATGTATTGGAGCATTTAGAATAATATTTGATAAAAATTTTTCATTTTTTTTAATAAATAGAATAAGAAATGAATTTTTTAGAAATATTATTTAGATTAAATTATAGACATCTTATTTTACAATATGCTTATAAAATAAGAATATTAAAGATAAGTATAAACCACTGAAAATGGGATTCTTGAGAAGTCTCAGTAGTAATTCTTAAGAAGTTTTTAGGTGAGAAAATTCTTCCTAATATGGCCAAAGTATTGAAATATTTTTAGGGATTATTCAATATGCAAGGTTCTTATTTATTTTTCAAACAAATAATTAAAAATAAAAATATGTTTTACTACAATAAAGAAAATTAAAAAAATTAAATTTTAAATACCAAAATTAAGATCTCTTGTCAAAATTAAAAGATAACATATAATTAATTAGTATCATTGTTTTAATGACCATTACAGGGGTGCTAATCCTTCCCCACGTGTAATTGATTCTTGAACCTAAATTATTTTTGCAGACCCAAAAATTATCTTTTTAATAAATTTTAATTAATTTTAAGGTTTTATTAAAAAGGTAAATTTTAATAGGTGACCAATCACACATAGCCAAAAAAGATAGGTGGCAACTCATTTTTATTTTCAAATTCATTTAATGGACCTCAAAAACCATTATAACAGCTTAACAACTCTATTGGGGAGGTCATTTTTTTTTAAAGACTCAAACAAAAAATTAATTATGTGTTATCCTTATTTTTGATTTAATGGTCTTAATTGGTATTTAATTTTAATTTTCTTGATTTTGATTTTTTTTAAATAACAATAGTAATAAAAATTTACATGCATTTGATTTTAATTATGTCATTTATTCATTTATTATCTTATGTTTTTTTTATATATTATTCTTGATAGATTGCGAGGCATTTAAGATTAGATTTTTAATGTTACATTCCCTCATTCACACATGATGACACATTTCATATTATGCATGAGCTCTATTCTCGGATTTCGTTCTTTTTAGGAGGGAGTAGAGTTCTATGCTTTCATGGGGTGATAACCTTTGCATTGGCAAATGAAATACTTTCACTCAAATTAAACCTTTTTCACTTATAGGAATGGGTGAGGATCGTAGTGCCTTACTAGTCTTGTGTGGATGCTAGTGAGGAACAATTTGAGAACTTTTAAACATATAAATCCTCACTCAGTATATAGTGAACCTGAAGGGACTAGCTTTAGGTAGAAGCGCTACTGACCTTTTTTGTAGAAATAACCCAAATTACGACACTCTCATACAATATGCATTTAGGGATAATAATGGCATAGGTAAAATTAAGATTTTGAAAAAAAAAAAGAAATAGATAATAAAAGAAAAGCAATTTCTTGAAAAAAGTAAAAAAAGTTTTCTTTTAACATATAATTCATTCATTTAGTGATTATCTAAAATTTGCATTTTCAAAAAATGTTTTAAAATAAAATGAATTTTTTTAGCATTATCCAATGAACATAAAAAAAAAACAAACAAACAAAAATTTTCAAAAATAAAGGTTTTTCTTAAATTCTTTGTTTATTGGCCAAATATAAATTAATAAAAAAAGAAAAAAAATCTTTAAATACTAGTTATTTTGTGTGATAAAAAAATGAACATTGTTGAATTTTTTCTTTTTCCTAAAGAGCAAAAAAAAAAAAAAAAAGAAAATAAGTTTGAATGCTGTTTCATCTTTTGGTATTTTCATTTGATCCTTTTGCATACATTCTTATTGGTTTTTTTTTTTAAATGATGGAAATAATAAAAAAAATACATTTACCCCATCTGATGCACATCATATTAGCTTTGTAGGTGAGATGGTGATCCAAAAGGAAGTGAATTAGATTTCTTCAAATTCTTTCCAAACAAATGATTTCAATATAATTGGATGAAAATTAAAACCAATATCAATGCAAACAATAATGAATTGATGAACTATAAGCAAATATGAACTATAATCAAAATAAAGAGATATGGATAGAAAAATCAAACACAAAAATTTATAGATGTTCGATCTTTCACCATAAGGTACATCCGTCCTCTCTCTTAGTTGTCAACACCAAAGATTCAATCCACTATACTTGAATTGAAATTACAACCCTATCTTTTTCTCATAAGGGCTTAAGATAGAAACCTTATATTATCTACTTTTTACGCTAAGTAGTAACCTCTCAATTTCATAAATTCAAGAGGGTACCTCACCTTTTGATTACAAAATCACTTAATGAAAATGCAAACTTAAAACACCTATCAAGGGCTAAGTACTTGCATAATGAAGTACAAGAAAATGTGATGAATAGAGAACAACAATATTTTGGATACAAGAAATACAAAGGATATTGAACTTAAGCTATAAAAACTCTTAATTCTAAAAGAAAATGAAAATATAACTTGTTAGCACTTGTTCTCTTGCTTCATCAACCCTCTTGGTGTGTTGGAATGGCCAATATATAGAGAAAATGAAGAGCTAGCCGTTGGATATGCTTGGGAGAAAAAAATAGCCATTGAATGCTTGAGAAACTAGTCGTTGGACACATTCTAGGCATGACCCGATCGATCCCTTCCATGAAAGGATCAATTAGTTCAAGTTTTGTGCCATTTTTCACTTGAAAAACATGACCCAATCAATTAGGTAAGGGACCCAATCAATTGGTTCAGCTAGAGGATCGATCCTCTAACTCAAGGGATTGATTCGGTCAAGCTGTTTTGTTGTATCCTTGTTTTGTACTCTACTCACTAATTTGATCATATCTTGAGTTATACAAATCCAAATCACAAACTGTTTGAAGATTTAGAAACTAGACTTAAAGAGATTTCTATCCATATAAAATTTATCACCTAATTTATTGTGTACGAACTATAGTGAATTTTCAAGTCTACCCCTTGTGCAGTTTTTAGACAACTGTAGAGTGTCTAGTAAAAATTCAAAATATTTTCTTAGAAAATTTGGATTTTGATTTTGTTTGATCCATTAGAAAGTAGACTCAAAAAGCTTTCTAACCATATAAAATTCAAATATTAAAACTTTGTGAATTAATACAAAAAAATAAAACAAGTTCAATGTTGGAAAACTTTGTTCTTGCAAAACAACTTTCTTAAGTTAATCTATTTCTCAAAATCAATATTATCAAAATTGTATTAAGTCCAAAATAAATGAGTTCACTTTAAAAACAACAATGGGACTTTCATTTACGCTCAAATAAATAATCTTTAAAAGATAGATTTGATTTGAGAAACATGAAAACAAAGAAAGGTTTGTTTACACTTTAAAAAATATATTATTTATTTAGTACCAAAATATAAAACTTAAGAATATGTATTAAATAAATCTTTTTCAAAATCTTGATCGAGCTTATTTAGCTTAATGTCTTGTCATTTCAAAATAAAGATCAATTCAAGGCTAACACATCATAATAGAAAAATACATGCATTCCATCTCATCCACATCAATAGATAGTACGTGCATTCCATTTCATGTAATGCATCCCATATGCATCTTAATAGTTAGTGCATGCACTCCATCTCATTACATATCTTAAGGCAGTGTCAACCTCATTAAGCTAGCACAACACATACGTTGCATTCCATGTAGACATATCTTAGGTACATGATTGGTCAATGCATTTTATACAAGTAGGTGGCATTAGTCATAGGTATATATCTCATCATTTATGTAGTATGTCATTGCATTTCATGTATATGGATTCATGAATGATAGAGTTTTATAAAGCATGCATTGCATTTCACATGAATATACCTCACCACCCTTGGCAACAGAACATTATATTTTTTGCATACACAATTTTAGGTGATGAAAATTTTATCATCTAGGGCCCTGTACATGTGAACATCCATTGTCTTAGTCATTTTGGTGTTTCGTGATATTCTCTAGGCATCATTGTCATATTCATAAATATGCTTTAGATGCCATGTAAGTTCGAAATTATTTTTGTGGCATTCGTTCAATAAGGGTAATAATATAAAATTTTTAGTCTAAGTCCTAAAACAAAATGTCTATCTTGGTGGGAATCAGAATGGTGAAAATGAAAGATTAATTGGAGCAACGATTAGTGCGTTGGAGTTGAATCAAGAAGAATTTTGGCTTCAGCTTCAGGAGATAAAATAATAGATTACTCAATTGATAGAAATGGTTAAAGTTAGTGGCACGATTAAATTTGTTGCTCCTTATATCACTTTCGATTCCATCAAATTAAGATCAATTGGCTCATGTTGGTTCTAACACTTTTACTCGAGCATATTAAAGCATTTGGTGATTCAAATAGTGATCAAAGTTTAGGTGAGCTCAATAAAGGAATAGGTGAATTGGCCACATAAATGATTAAACTCAAAAGTCTAATTTCCAAGATGGAGTCATCTGGCTTCAAACAACCCTTACCAACTATCCTAAGTCCAAACCTATATTTAAATCCTTCTCATGATTGCTTTCTACCTCTTTTTCAAGCACCTTGGATTAGGCCCCCAAAATTCAAGCAATATCCAAGAATTTCACACCTAAATTCAGGTCACCACCTCTCATTTCACAACCACTTGTTCAACATGTTATCCCATCACCACCTTCTCAACCTAATTTTTGACCTAGAGTTTCCTAATTCACTTCAACACCAACTACATATTATTTTTTCAACAAAGTAATCTAATTATAGAATAGAAAAACTATCACACCACTAACACCAAAGAAAGAACCCCTATTGACCTAATACCCATGTCCTACATAGATTTATATATACTGTTATTGTAAAACTACCTAATTGCCCATGTCCTTATAGAACCCCTCAAATCACATTATACCTGATGGTACAACCCCAATAATTGATTTGAATACCAATTGGGTGTTATGGGCCAATTTTTAGAAGACTATACATCTTTGAAATACAGGGTATAAGGATTAAAGAAAGTCAGATATTTGGGTTTTAAAATAAAGCTAGCTATTTATAGGAATCCTTCATCGATCCATATTGAGAAAGTAAGTAGTATTGTAGGCAATAGTCAAATTGGCCAAGATAAAGAATAAAAAGTAGAAGTTTTAAAATAAAGGGTTATCCCCACCAGTAATCATAGTCAATTTCTTTTAGATTTCATAGATGAGGCAAAGAGGAGTATGAGTCAATCTGTCACCTTATGGCTCTAGTCTTAGGATGGTTCATGATGTGTAAATTTAGAACTTTTGGGAATGAATGAAAATCTCTCTTAACTTGAATTTTCTATAAATGGATGTCCCTATTTATATTTCATTTTTTAAAATAATGGTATAACTAAAAGAGCCTGTGAAAAAGAAAAATGATTGTAAATATGCTTTCATCAAACTTTTGAGGTAGAATGAATGTTTGTAATAAACCAACTTGAATATATGATGGAATTTAAACTCATTTTTAATAATAATAAAATTTGACTTGCATATCATGCATCATTTGTTTGAATTTATTGTTTTTCATGCTAGCTAAAGACAAAAGAATGGTGATTGTGAAATATTTTCATCAAAACTTTAAAGCAAAAAGATATTTTTGAAAGTATTAATAATAGAATTTATATTATGCATTTATGACTTTTGGTAATTAATAAAAGGTTCAAGGATAGAGCGTCCTATGAAACGAAATCAGTTAAGTCTGCATATTTACAACACTTGAGCTTATACTTGAATCATGAAAAATAAAAATGTAAGTCGAATGGACAGAATGGAAAGAGCCCAATGAGAGATCAAGGAAATAGTTATGAAAATACAACAGAATATAGGTAGACAGTTGGTATAATTAAAATAGATGTTAATAGGTTTGACAAAAAAAAAATAGATTATTAAAGCACATAAGGCAAAGAAAGAAACAGCTATTGAGGAACCATTGTATCCATATGGGTTCGTATATCCATATATTTAAGACCCTCATATACCATAAGCATCACCAGCAATGTATCAATCTTATACTAATGCATCTGCCAAATGCCCCTAATTTAGATGAATGTCAATCTTGGGCCTCCCTTTGATGATCCTATTACGATACCTAACCTAGATGATCTTAAAAAATGGGAGAAGTTAAAAGGGATATCTGAGCTAGTTGAGAAAATTGACGTAAAAGACAAGAATAAGCTGTTGGAAGAGAGACTCAAGGTAGTAGAAGAAAAGTGATGTCTTAGAAAATATTGATGCTAATGAGTTTAGCCTAGTTTTTGACTTGGTTATCCCTATAAAGTTTAAGATTCTTGAATTCGAGAAGTATGATGGAATGAGATGCCTCTCAACACATATCACTATGTACTATCGAAAGATGACAAGCTACACTCATAATGATAAGTTACTAATCCATTACTTTCAAGATAGTTTTATCAAGTTTGCGGTAAAATGGTATAGATAGTTTTATCAAGTTTACAGTAAAATGGTATGCCCAGCTAGACCGAAGTAATATTTACTCTTAGAATGATTTGGCTAGGGCATTTCTAGCACAATACAAGCATGTTGAAGATATGACATTAGATAGGTTGTCTTTGTAGAACATAGAGAAAATGGCAATTGAAACTTTTAAAAAATATGCACACAAATAAAGAGACATGATAGCCTAAGTTCAACTACCCCCTGTCAGAGAAAGAAATCACTATTTTGTTTGTTAATTCCCTAAACACTTTTTATTACGAAAGAATGATTGAGAATATCTCTAAAAGCTTTGCTGACATGGTGATTGTTGGGGAAATGATAGAAAATATGATCAAGAATGGCAAGATTAAGTTAAAAGATACAATTGATGTTGAAAAGAAAAATACATCAGAAAAGAATGAAAGGAAAGTGCAAGCAGTCACACTTGAGGGGCATCTACCTAAGAACTTTGTCTCATGCTATCCTTATCTTTTTTATTAACCTTACTTCCTGGTTATAGACAATATCTCTCAAAGCCCATATCTTTGCCAACCAAGTTAGCATATGAGCTTTCCAGCAAATTTCTATCCTCAAATGACCATTCACAATCTTGTCCCTACCTTTGGGCCTACCACCTAACCAACAAAAAATAAAAAAAGACAAAAAAAAATGACTAAGACAAACTTTCAATCCTTATTTCTTACATTTTGCATTTGCTAATAGAAGGTCGGTACTTCATTACTATGGCTTCGAAAATAACACCAAATCCATCGATAAGGAATTATGATCCTAATATCAAGCATAATTATGATATGAGAGCAATCGAGCATTCAACTAAAAAATACAGACAACTAAAGAAAAATGTTAAAAATATCATCAAGAGTGGTATTTTAACCTCAGAACTTATGAAACAATGAAAGTTAAGTCTATCCAATTTTGAAATGTGAAGAAGTTGAAATGTTGAAGGAGGTCTCAAGTTTTGAAATATCAAAATAGAATTTTTTATGTATGACATGTGTATGGTGTCCTTAGGAGTGATTTAAATTAATCTTGTTAAACTTTATTTTATAAGAAATGAATGTTTTTTATTTTTCTATGAAATTTTGTTTTTAGGTATTTGTTTGAATAACAATCCCACATAATTAATTTTCAAAACCATAAAATGAAAAGTTCTTTGTAAAAAAAAATGATTTGTAATTGTTTGAGAATAAAGTCCTATATAAGTGGTTTTCAAGATCATCAAAATTTTTTTTTTAAAAAAAGATCTTTTCAAAAAGAAATATACGTTTTTTTTAAATGATGATAATCTCGAAGTAATTGGTGATTACTAGTAAAAAATAAATTTATCCAATACCTTCACACCTTTCCTTAACTGCTTTTATGCTTCAATCCTTTTGAATAACTTCACTCACTAGTTATAATCCTTTAAGGGGCATGAATTTCAACTTGCAAATCTTGTCATCATTTGATACATTGAGCTAATAATATTTTCTTAGGCAATGAACAAAAGAGGCCAATTTTGAAAATTCATTTTGAATTTCAAAAACCAAGCAAGATATTCTTTCAAATTTTTAATTGTTAATTCAATATGTGTCAAATTTGCCAATATGATTGAACCATCCAAATTCTTTTGATAATCGTAGACATGAAAAATGCTTGAACTTCTTTTTCAAGTAGTCTTTGTTTCATGTCTTAAGGCATATTGATTAAAAAAAGCAAATTCATTCTCGCCTAAGATAATTTGTTTCGTGCATTAATACCTTTTCCCTTCATTTTACCACAAATTCCATAAAATTTGGAACCAAAATAAGCCTTTTTGTGAGCTATGTGATCAAATTTGAGACATCTCGTACAACTTGATTTTCACCTTCATAAAAACTTTTAGTGAAAAATAAGATAGGGCCTCAATCACGCAAAAGCAATTAGTGGTTATAACATAAAAATAAAGAAAAAAAACAATAAAAAGAAGCCTTTTATCTTTTTCTTCAAATGATTTGCTCTTTTAACTAAGTGATTGTATTTGAAATGATGAATGGCCATCTTTTTCTATCCTTCGCATATAGAAAAATTATTCACTTGCTACCTATTTGAGCCTATTAAATTTATTATTCCAAAATAAACCCGGCTAAGGATAGTCTTTTACATTAGAGGCAAAATAAGAATATCCTCAAGAGCCTAACCTTAAGGAAAATGTTTGATATCAAGAGCATTTAATGTGCATATCGGAGAGGAGAGTTTGGGGTAAAAAGTGAAAGAGGTTTTAGTTAGATTCCCAAGAATTCAAAAGAGTAGTTTGCTAAAATGAAGTTGAATGTATTTTTAAAAAAGAGCAAAAAAAAAAGTAATGAAAGAAAGACATGCATTTCAGAGATTAGAGTCTGGGGCAAAGAATGAATAAAACTTCAGCTAGAATCTTAAAAAAAAAAAAGATAGAATTTAAGAAAGTAGAATGTTAAAGTTAAAGTCAGATGTTTCCTAAAAAGAAAAAAAAGCAAGGAAAGAAATATATGCACCACGTAGATAAGGATCTAGGGTAAAAAATGACTAAAACTTTAGTTAGAATCTAAAAAAAAAGATAGAATTCAAGAAAGTAGAATGCTAAAGTTGAAAATTAGATGTTTCCAAAAAAGAAAAAAAAGCAAAGAAAAAAAAACATGCATCTCGAAGATGAATCTAGGGCAAAAAGTGAATAAAACTTCAATTAGAATCTAAAAAAAGAAAAAAGAAAAATAGAATTCAAGAAAGTATATGCTAAAGTTGAAGTCAAATGTTTCTAAAAAAAGAAAGAGCAAATAAAGAAAGACACATGACTTTTCATCTAGAGAATGCTTCATAAGATCCAAAGCCTAATTATCTCGAATAACATATTTTGAGCCTATTTATCTATTCTTTTAGAACCCTGAACCTCAGCTACATTACATACCTTGAAAAGTTCATTTTGATCAAATGTGGACACTTGAATTGAAAGGCTATGTCCTTGAAAATTTGTATATATTTGTATTAATTAGCAAGATGTTACTGCATTCTTCATTGTTAGAAAATATAGTTTTAAGGTGAAAATCCAAAAATGGTAGTTTAAAGTTAGAGCCACTCTTGAAAACCTAAAAGAATTTTAGAATTCCAAGGTTCTATCCAGAATAAAAAGTTATAATGCAAAACCTTTTAAAGGATCAGTACCCATTAAAGACTTTATGTTTCACCAACGAGTGAAAATAAAAAACCAACCTTTTTCCTTTTCCAATTCTTTTTCAAAAAAATAATGGTTAGTTATGATGCATATTAAAGTATCATGTCTTCAATGAAAGAAAAATTTTCAGAAAAATTATCTCTTTTCTAATCCCAAGAGAAATCCTTGCTACCTTTATCTAGTCATCCTTGAAATGTGCCCACTAGTGAAAAATTGAATTGTCAATCACCCAATCCATAAGCATTCCAAATAGTAATCATCAATTTGCAAGAGATTTGAAAGTTATGTGCTTTTAATTTTTCTCATTGATTATAAAAAAACTTTATGTGAGGCAATTTTGTGATGACTTAGAAAAAGTTTGGAAATTTGTTGAGCATTTTGTATAGAATATTAAGATCATTTTTGGTGAAAAGTAAACATTAAAAATTTGAACAGAGATCTAGCAAAAAAACAAAAAACAAAACGAGTCTTTACATTTGCATCACTTGCATTTAGGTGAAAAAGTAAACATTAAAAATTTGAACAAAGATCTAGTGAAAAAACAAAATGAGTCTTTACATTTGCATCACTTGCATTTACATGTGCATCATGAAAAAGATATTTGATTTGTATACTGTAAAAATAAAAAAGACATTTACATTTACATCACTTGCATTTACATTTACATGTGCATCATGAGAAAAACATTCGCATTCGTATTTACATCATAAAAAGATATTCACATTTGCATCACTTGCATTTGCATTGACATGTGTATCATGAGAAGGATATTTGATCTACGTACTATAAAATAAAAAAAAAAGAAAAGACATTCGCATTTGTGTCACTTGCATTTGCACTTGCATGTGCATCATGAGAAAGACATTTTCATTCGCATCTACATCATGAAAAAGGCATACATAGTTGCATTACTTACATTTATATCAGGAGAAATATTCGTATTTACATCATCTGCATCATAATCAAGGCATTCCCATATACATTATAAAAGAGACATTTGCATTTGCATCACTTGCATTCGTATTCAATTGTGCATCATGAGAAAGACATTCGCATTTGCATCTATATCATGAAAAAGACATTTGTAGTTGCATCACTTGCATCTGTATCATGAGAAAGACATTTGCATTTACATCATCTACATCATAACTAAGGTATTCGCATTTGCATCATAAGAAAGACATTTACATTTGCATCATGGCATCTGTATCATAGAAAAAATATTTGTAGGGGCATCTACATGAAAGGAACATTGGCATTTGCATTATGAAAAAAATTACTAGTATTTATTTTGAAAAGCAAAAAGAGAGAAAGAAGTCTATCATAAAAAGATGAGAAAAAGTGAAAATAGTTTGATAAGAGACCAAAGTGTGAAAAATGTTTGAGGAGATGAAAAAAATGATCTGTAAAAAGCGAAGGGGTTATTGAAAAAATGAGATATGATACAAAATAAGATTTTAAGCCTAATTTACCTAGCACCTAAGTTAAATTAAGCCCATTAGCTGGCACCCATATGATATTTAAGCTCTGTTTAGCTAGCACCCAGATGATATTTAATCCCAATTTAGCTAGCACTTTAAGCTCAGTTTAGCTGGCAAATTAAGCTTAGTTTAGATGGCACCTAGATGATATTTAAGCCTAATTTAGCTGGTACCTAGATGATATTTAAACTCAGTTTAACTGACACAACTGAGATTTTAAGCCTAGTTTGTTGGCACTTTAAACCTAGTTTAGCTGGCAAATTAAGCACAGTTAAGCTGACACCCAGATTAAACTAAGTCCAGTCAGGTTGGCACCCAGATTTCTAAGATCTCCAGGCAACATTTTAAATTTTTAAAGTTTCAATGCCTTTGATTGGAAGAACATTCAAAGATGTTGAGATTTGTATGACCTCTAGGCATAATCCTTAAGACCTTCGGGTATAATCTTTACGACTTCCGGGCATAACTTGTAAAACTTTTGGCATAATCTTTCAGACTTTTAGACATAATTAGTAAGACCTCTGGGCAAAACATTTTAAATTTTTAAAGTTTCAATGCCTCTTATTGGAAGTGTATTCAAAGATATTGAAATTTATAATAGCTCCGGACATAATCCTTAAAGATCTCTTGTTCGATTTTTATAATTAATTTACATATTCTTATTTGAGCTAGTTTAAGCATTAAATCGAATTGAATTTGTTCAAACCTTTTTGGATTAGTCATTTCTTATTTTGTGTTATTATTATTAATATTATTATTTAAAATTAATCAAATTAATTGAAATTTTAATAAAAAATTAATTAATTAAAAATAAATTACAAAACAAAGGGGTAGAAAAGTAGAAAACAATAAAAATCAATGTCTAGCAATTCAAGCCATGAGAGGCCAAAATTTTCAGGCTCTATATCGTGTACCACCTATTAACCTATACACTGCCCAACCACTACCTTACATACTACCCAACCACCACCCTATACCACCCTACAATTTTTGTCATTTATGAAAATTTACAAATAAATTTCACAAACACTGAGCACCAAGACTAAAAAAAAAAAAAAGCCTTACTCACATTTCTCCAACAAAAGAACCCAATAATACTAGCCCAGCACCTACCCAAAACCAAAGTCACAGTCTCCGCCTGTACCCCTAACCCATCAACACTTAAGCACCATCACCAATCCCGATTTCACCCTCGTCTGTACCCTGACTGATAAAGGACCCCTAGAGCGTCAACACCCAAAACATCTAGAAAACAAAACCAAGTGCTTGCCTAAGCACATGCCCCAACACCCCACTCTCTGAACCATGAAACTCGATCACCCTTATAGCCCCAAATCATGCCACACCCAACTCGACACTAGTACCAAAACCCTTTAAACAACCTTAGCTTTAGTCCTTAGCCAAGGCCTAAGCTCTAACTCTTTCTAGAAAAAACCAAGCCCCATAACCCAACAAAGCCAACCCAATTGACCACCCAATCACCATTATATACTTATAGCCTCTAAACCTAGCTCTAGCCCATTCTAGTACCAAAGTCCCAAAACATACACATATAAAACCCCATTTAGCCTCATAGCTACAACTCTTATCGACCAACTACCGTCCGTACAAACACCACCCCTAAGCTTTGCATAACCTCCATACACTGCCCTATTAACCAATAGAACTACCTAAAGAAAATACCCAAAAACCCACCAGAAACAACTCTATCGTGCCAACTAACCAAAAAACCAATAAAAAAATCCAAAAGAAAAATTCATGGTCTTCCCATTAAGAAGGAACCACCATCACCAAAGCCATTTTACAAACAAAAAGAAAAGGAAAAATATCAGTTTCATTTTCTTTAAAAAATAAAAAAATAATTTCATTTAAAAAAAAAGAGAAAGAGAATAATGAAAAAGCCTATCAGAGCCAGGTTCAATGTCTAAAAGGATAAAGTAAATGCAATTGAGAAAAGAGAAAAGGAGAAAGAGAAAAGGAGAAAAATGATGAGGAAAAAAAGAAAAAGAAGAAAAAAAGAATGAAAAAATGAAGGAAAAAAAAAGAAGACAAATAGACGTTGATCGATAACAGAGAAGCAATGGGTTGGTGCCGGAGACTGGAGTATATGACAGTTGAAAAGTGAGAGAGCTTTAACTTTTTTTGAGGGAAAATTGGGGTTAAAATGTTTTTTTTTTTAAATGTAGCTTTTATAGAAGAGAAAAAAACTTGGTGGGTCAAACCCAAACCGAAAAGCCAACCCAACTCGCGATCCATACTGACCTGCATCCTAAGTGCGTGGCCCGTGACCTAGGCAAACTCATACTCTATTTGAATCTGATCCATACTCATTGGACTCACCCTATCCTAGCCCCGCACATATTAGACCCAGACTTCAACCCATTTGTTTTGAGCCCTTTCATTGAAATGGGTTTTAGACCCAACTTGTGGTAAATTTCTTTTAATTTAATTTAGTTACTTGTTTATTTTGCATTCATTTTTTGTATAAGTATTTGTTTATTTATTAATTGTTGGTAATCAAAATCTATATATTATTTTCATTTTAAAAATTTTTTATATATATTAAATGATTAAGATTATAATTGACCTTATAAAATTATATTTATAAATACAACAAGATTAAAATTGACTGAAAATCTTTCGAAGATAGGACTCCGAGAAGTCTGAGTAGTGATTCCTAAGAATTTTCTAGGTGAGAAAAAGTATTAAAATATTTAGAAATTCTTTTTAATATAAAGATTTTTTATTTCTTCCTTTAATTTGAATAATTTTAAAATATATAAATAAAATATAAACTATTTATAAAAATATAATTTTTTAAGAAACAAATTCGTTTATGAATAGATGCTTCACGGTATAACCTTTAGGGCAAAATAATAATAATAATCGTAAAAATTAATAAATAATGAAAATTTTCTATGATAGGATTCCAAGAGGTCCAAGTAGTGATTCTCAAGAAATCTCTAGATGTAAAAAAAATTCTAAAAATTGCCATGAAATTAGAATATTTAGAAATTCTTTTTATTTTTCCTTAATTTAATTTTTCTTTAAGAAAAAAAATATAAAATATTTATACGAATATGCAATTTTTAGAAAATAAATTTATTTATAGATAATTATGTTATAACTTTTAAATATTAATAATCATTAAAAATAATAATAATAAAATTTTTGAGGATGAGATCATAAAAAAATTTAAGTAGTGATTCTTTAAAAATTTTTAAATAAAAGAATTTATCTAAAATGTTGTCAATGTATTGATGTATTTATAATTAATTTTGATAAAGATTTCTCATCTTTTTTAATAAATAGAATAAGAAATGAATTTTTTAGAAAATATTATTTGGATTAAATTGTAGATATCTTATTTTACAATATGCTTATAAATATGAATATTAAAGATAAGTATGAATCATTGATGATAAGATTCTTAAGAAGTCCGAATAGTAATTTTTAATAAGTCCTTAGGTGAGAAAATTTCTTTTAATATGATCAGAGTATTGAAATATTTTTAAGGATTATTCAATATATAAGATTCTTATTTATTTTTCAAACAAACAATTAAAAATAAAAATATGTTTTACTATAATAAAGAAAGTTAAGAAAATTAAATTTTAAATATCAAAATTAAGACCTTTTGTCCAAATTAAAAGATAATAAATAATTAATTAGTATTATTTTTAACGAGTATTGTAAGGGTGCTAATCATTTTTCACACGTAATCAATTTTTGAACTTAAATTGTTTCGCAGACAAAAAAAATTATCTTTTTAATAAATTTTAAGATTTTATTAAAAAGATAAATTTTAATAAATAACCAATCAAATCTAATTAAAAAAATTAATGATGATTTTTTTTTAAAATTTTTAAATTCACCTAGCAAACTCTAAAATCATTACGATAATAAAGTAAACAGAATATTGTTTATTTTCATTTTGAAAAACGGTTAAGGAAAAAAAAAAAAAAGAAACACATTTTTGTTTATTGTTGCGGACATGTGAATTTTTTGAGAGGGACGGTGTGGGCTGGTTTAAAGATTATGATTAGGGACGGCTCATCGCTGGATATGTACAAGCATCGCAAAAGCATCGCTGGGGTGGCCTTGGGGCTTGGACCCCGTCATTTGTAGCTGTGTTGGCGACTTCAGTTGAGGACTAGTTTAATATTATTATTGCGCGCAAAAAAAAGTTAAAATTAAAAAAAGTATTATGAATAATTGAAATATAAAAAAATATATAAAATAATAAAAATTTTAAAAATATAAGATCATAAAATAATTTTTTTATCCACACATTTTGACATTTTTTCTCTACAAAAGCATATTTTGAGTTGTTTTTTTTTATCTGAGTTAAAAAATTAAGCTTTTAAATTGAAATGTCAAAAATTTTTTATTATTTAACATTACATTTGAGTCAAAAATAACTTTTAAACATAAAAAATATTTCAACAATAATGCTAAACGACCCATAAAACTATAAAAGTCTATTTGTTCTTGAATCTATCTACACAAACAGTTAGGTTGAGCTTCATGTTACTATTCTTCTGCTTTTGTCTAATTCATAATTTAACCTTCTATATCTTTTTAATCAAAGGTATATTGGTGGTTAAAATATAAAAAAGCCTTTAAATTATTCTTTTTTTTAAAATAAGCTTTTAAATTTTTATTGTACATAAATAAAATGTTGTTTTTTTTATTTGTATTTAAATAAGTTTTTATTTTGAATAAAAGATCAATTTATATTAAAGGTTTATTTAAGTATAAATTAAATGTTAAAGACTTATTTAAATACAAATTAAAAGTTAAGAATATATTTAGACATAAATTAAAGGGTTGGAACTTATTTAAATATAATAAAAAATATAAAAATTTATCTAAATAAAGTAATAAAATTCATGAGATTTTTTGTTATTTTACCCTATATTGACTTTAAGGTACAAACGCGCTTTTATTTAGATGTAATAAAAGCATAAAAGTTAGAGGTAATAACATTTTGAATCGAATTAAATATAATTTGATTTTTGTGATAATATATAAAATTATAATTTTTTTTCAATCTAATATGAATCTGAATCAAATTTTGATATTATTCAATTTGAACTAAATTCTAATGCTTTGGTTTGATTTAGTTCATCAGTTTTTAAAATTTAAATTTTTTTGTATATATTATTTTAATATAATTTTAATAGATTGAAATAAATTCAAGTATAAAATAATTATTCTTGTTTTATAAAAATTTTAAAAATATATAAAAATTAATAAAAACATATAATTCAATTAGATTTTTTTTCGGTTTTTCATTTTATGATCTAAAACTTGATTCGAATTCAATATATATATTTAATATCTGAATTTACTTTAAATCAAATAAGAAAAAAATTGATTTGAATCGAATTGAACATTATTATTTTAAATCAATTTTTTTTTCTCATTTCTAATACGAATTTATTTGAGTAAAGTAATAAAGTTTTAAAACTCTTTTTTTATTATTTTAACCTATTTTGATTTTAACTTCTAAATATTTTTGTTTAGACGTAATATAAATATAAAAATTTGTCTAAATAAAGTGATATAATTGGAGGACTTTTGAAGTGAAGTATGAATTTGGTTGTATGGCCGGCTTTTCGCTGTTTTCTTTGGACCACACAGTTTTCGGTGTGTGAAATTTCGTGGCCAATTTTGTGGTGTTTTTAGTCTTATGTATAATGTACATGAGCGACATTAATATCCTACTATTGTTTTGGGTAGATAAATGAGATGACATTTGTTTGTGTTTAATTCAATGGCACATGTTTTAATTGTGAAATTTTAATTGAATTGAGTTAAATGAATTATAATATATAGATTATATGATTTATAATGAATTAAATTTATAGATATTATTCATTCATATTTTTAATTTTTATTTTAAATTATATAAATTTAATTATTTATAAATTTAATATTCATGATTTCATGTATTTATGAATTTAATTAATTGTGAATAAATGTTTTTCATGTTTAGTGTCATCTAAATTTATATCTAAAATTGAGAAATATAAATAATTATGAATCAAATTTAAATTGAGAGAATCTAATTTTTAGCCATTCATTCATTTATGGTATTTATGAACTTAATTAATTGTGGATGGATGTAGTTAATGATTAATATGACTTAAGTTTAACATATCTATTGAATAATATAAATACCTATAAATCAAATTCATATTGTTAGTTATATTTTAGTTTATTTTTTATCTTTTATTTTTTCATGTTTGAATATGTTGTGAAAGTATAAGTCCTTGGTTCGTATAGTTCGTATATATCATTAGAAATTAAGTTTCAATTTTTTAGGTTACACATTAAAGGAGTTTCGATTGAAATTACGTATTATTTTGTAAATATTTATTATTAATTTTTATTAAATAAAATTATGATCTGAGCGAAGTTGGATAAGTTTTTCTTCTTGAATCTATTTTTAACTTTCTTTTTTATATTTTTATTCTGTTTTGTTATTACAACCTCGAAACGATTGTGCCACGATCACAAGGATATTCTCGGGTGCCACAGATTTTTGTATCTGCCTTCCAATCTGATTAAATAGCTATCGTTTGGAGCACTTATTACACTTCCATATCTTTTCCCCTTGCTTCCTGCAGAAGTGCTTCTTAATGCCAGTCAAGTCATCTAGGGCCCGGATCGTGATGCACAAAATTTGGCTCAGGACATATATAAACCCTTTTCTTATCCTGTGTATTTGTTCTTTGCTTTAGCTTCCAAGGCAAGTTATGTCCTCTCCTATGGAGCTGAAGGTTCTGATCTCTTTGAAATCCTTTATGACATACACATACTTTACATATGTTTACCTGTTGTTAGCCATTAGAGTACTTGGAGATAGTGCTACAACCTCCGTATCAGGATCTGAAAATTTGCCAAAAGGGGAAAGTTGGTGACTTGCAATCTAGCTACATTTTTCTGATTACTATTCCTGAAAGAATCTGAATCAACCTTCTTGCATCTTACTTAAACATAAATTATTGTCATAACCTTTTGCACCTATATAAAGGGATTCGACAGATATGAGAAAAGGATGCCAAAGAATTTTTTAAGCTTCCACCAACAAAATGTTAGCTAATAGTAAGAGCCAATTGGATTGAAAAGAAGACGGTCTTGACTCTTGACTGGCATTCATTGAGCGAATTCTGTTTTATGTAAAAAAAAAAAAAAAATTGTAACTAGAGAGATTCATAACAGACAGTAGAAAATATTGACAAATACGAAAGCATATATACACTTTCCAGCACTGCCAACAGTCACTGAACCTGTTGGTAGAGTGGTGGACTCCTAATTTCATTGACCAAATTCAAATCATGGCAGCCTCAAATGCCAAAAGAAATACTTTCCAGCACTTTTCTCATGCATTTATGCTCCGTGGCTTATGTTTTCACGTAAAAAATGATCCAACATATTTTACAACAATTTGTTTGAACAAGGGATAAGGTAGGTGTGTTTGCCTGGATTCCCCGGCAGATTTCTTTTCTTCTTTGAACTTTTGGTGCTAGGAGTTGAACCGTCAGCACCATGTTCAACAGAATTGGGACTTTCATTAGAGGACAGTGAGATGACAGTGCTTTAAAGCTGTTTATCTTCAAAATCCTGAACAAAGTTTGACATGTTTAGCAGGCCTTGATACTGATCAATGTTGAGAGGCAGTTGACAACTTGACATTATATGATCAGATAAGGTGGGAGACTTGACTAGCAAACAAAAAGAAGAAGCAATTCCATACCAACCACGAGCGAAGGCCATGGTCCATGCATTGAAAATTAAATTGGAATTAGAATTTTTTGATAGCATCATCTGTGTATCAAACAATATTTGTTAAGATCATCCACCAATAAAATAGACATTGTGAGTTGGGCCTATTTGTCCTGTTTGTGACGCGGTAAGATGAACTTCTTGCAAACGCGCAATGGTTTCATTAGATTATCTGAAGCATTAATAGCTATTGTCTGCATTTTAACCAGACTGTGAGGTCATGGAATTGCACTTTTAATGCTGATAGATCTTCAAAAGCTGTTTGCCGTTTTTGATTTGACATTAAGAATTAGTTGAGCTGGTAACTAATGTGATCAAAAGAATTACAGACAAATTAAAAAGGACAATGTAGAGGATGCCAAAGGAGAGATACGTAAGAAGAGAAAAGTTTTGCCTTCAGTTAAAATTATTTATGATGTTATGTGTGCCTTACCTACTTCCACGATCCACCCGGGATACCCACCACTAGTTGGCCTGCATTTTTGTGTTTGTCATACTTGATTATTGCTTTGCCTGAACATTTGAGTGAGCTGGACTTATTTTTCAGTGTGCTTGCCCCCAAAATAATTTGTTAATTGCTTGATAATATCTTTAACCAAATTCCCAGTGTCTGTTTTTGTTGTTTTATGCCTGAAAAGAGGAAACCATGATCACAACATGAAACATATAACGTATTGTTCAAACTTCCAAGTCTTTGCGCTGAGTGTAAGTTAGTTCTTATTCAAATTTCTAAGTTAATTTTTATGCTGTTGTGACGAGTTTCAAATTGTGGACTCCCTTGTCAAGTAGCTCTACCAACGAAATCGTTTTCTGCTACGTCAAGTCATGTATTTAAACCTTTCTGTAACCATTCTATGGAGAGATCCATATCTTATTTCAACTCATGGCTTGTAGAATCCCATCTTAGAGTAGTGATAATGGTACCACCAGACATCCAGACCAAAGGCCAGAGCATCTTAAATTTGTCATTCATCATTGAAAAAATTTTCACTAAAAACAGCCTTACAACGTGTTATGTAATGTGCGGTAACTGTTTGCAGGAGTGAACCTTAATCTTGTAGAAGTTTTATTTGTCTTATTTATGTTATTCACATAACATTTGATTCTGGACACTTGGACAACTAGATACCATAAATTTTAGGATAATATCATAGTGTATATGCTGATGTAAAAAATTGAGAAGAATGAATAGAAAATAGATTGAAAGAAGGCTGCCCTTCATCTCTATGTTCTATTTTTGCTGCTGTGATATCAGAACTGCATTTACTTCATGAATCGTTCATTTCAAGTATTTAACCCGCCAGCACAATGAGTATTTTTTATTGCATATTACTTTGTCACCTTGTGACGTAAATCACGCTTAGAAGCCTAGATTCCAGTGGCGTTCTAACTTCTGAATCTTGAATGTTAAAACGATTTGTTTTATCCAAATTGTTGCAATTATTGCCAATACTATGACATTTCTGGTGTCGTGAATTCCACATGTCTTAAGTAAGCAGGCTACTAATTAAGCTATGCAAGTGGAAGAAAGCTCAGTTGAAATCTTCAGCTGCAAACCTCAGCAGTTGCTCTCCTGCTCTCCTAACAGTTTCAACTTTACCTTATACCTAGAAATTGCATTTCATTTTTGTTTTTTGTTTTTGTTGCTTTTTTTTGCAAAATGAGATAATTTCATTCATGGAAAAAATAAGGACAAAATCCCTCATAAGAAGGAGAATAAACATTTCTTTGGAAGGCAAGATAATTTTGTTAATAGGAATTAAGCAGATATACATTTTTATTGCGAAAGCTATCAGACTATATATATATATATATATATCTGATTTCTTTTTCTTTGTTTGCTAAAAACTAGGTCTCACCTAAGTCATCAAGGCTCACTTTACATATACATCAAGTCCTTTCTTTTCATATCTCGTATGTCATTCCTACCCTTAGAAGTCTAGAGTGTGGTATCACCATTACTTTGTCTCCTTGCCTGAAGTTTTTCCTCAGAAAACTATAAACATAGTCCACAATTATCTTCTTTATGCAGGATGAGTTTGGTTTTGCCACCACTTCAGCTTCTCCCAGTAGGTAAATAACTCCTTCGTCCATTGCTTTCTGCACAAACTGCATCTCCTCTTCAGCTCCCAGGATTGGTGCAGAGATGATTCGGCTGGACGAGTTTGTTGATTTGGCCGCATTGAATGACTGGATGGACGCTGAGGAAACGCGAGGTGGGTTGAGCTGGTTTAGTGATTCCTCAACAAAAACGGCGGATTTACTCGCTACTTTTTCTTTTCCTTGATTTACTACAAGAGTGGTGCTCTGGAGGTTCTCAGGAGCAGTCGCCAGTTCGGTGGCGCCTCCTTCAGCAATGAAGTATTCGTGGCGAATGAATTCCTTCAAGTTCTCAACTAATTGACGCTCAAACTCCTCAGTAGTTCCCATTACATCCTGATACCCGTATCTTACAACACAGCGGAACATTCGATATTCTCTTGGTTCCACCTGTCTGAAGAGAAAACGCTCCTCCAATGCTATTTTGCTAATCGGAAGTTTCTTAATTGAGACAAACACCAGAACTGAATGGATGGAAGGTATGCTAGAAATGAAATGAGGAAATATAGGCGGTATGCCTTGAACGAGCTCCGTGTACAAAAGACCCATTCCCGGCGACCGGTTTATACTTGGATCTTCCACCAGTTGTTTAAGGTATTCATTAGAAACCTTATTCTTGAGCTCAAAATCGTATTTTCTTTGGTGGACATAGTGCCATATTCCCATAATTATCATTAGGGCAAGGGAGAAGGCCAGCGGAAGATAGCCTCCTTGAACAAATTTAAACAAAACTGATGAGAGATATATACCTTCTACGGCGCCAAAGAATACAAAGAAGAGGGCAATCCACAGTATGTTTGTCTTCCATACGACAAGCATGATAAGAGTAACCATACATGTTGTGATCATCATTACCGCTACCACAGCAATTCCTATAAACCCAAGAGAAATGAAGTGTTATCCTTAAAGTTTCACATTTGGAATTTAAAGAGAAGACAGACTATTTGAATTGTGTTTTCATCCTGAGGATTCATTGTTCTATGTGTTGGTGAATTTTGATTTAGTTGGTTGTCATTAGACCTGGATTAAAATAATAAGACCCTGATTATCCTGAGTAGTACTTTCGAGTTGTGAGCTTACCATATGCATTGCCAATCTTTTCTGTGGTTTTGAAGGCAGCAGTGACAATAACACAGGCAATCATGAGCATGTAGTTGATGTCTGGTATATAAACCTGACCCTCATACTTAACGGAGGTGTGAACTACCTTAACTCTTGGAAAACACCCTAGAGATAACGACTGAGAGATGATTGAAAATGCTCCAGATATCATAGCCTGGCTAGCAATAATAGCAGCGGCAACAGCTACCACAAATGTTGGCCAGTACAAAGGACCTACCTCGACATAAAATACCATTAGTAACAAATTTTGTTTTGAAAAGCTTCTTTTAATTGAAGATTTTTACCTGGAATGGATTTGTAGAAAGTGTCCCCAACGTCATTAGGGTATTTGGTGAGGTAGGCTGCTTGGCCACTATATGCAATGAGTAAGGAAGGCAAGACAATGACGGAGAAACTCATCTGCAGTTCCATGCATAAACAATTTGTTGAAGAACCAAAAAAAAAAAAAAATCAAGAGTTTCCAATTAAGCTTTCCTACTTTGGGCCGATATAGTCTTGCGGAGTCGAAGAGAAGAAAATGTAAATAAAATTTGCCAAAGAAATGAGACTAATTTTCACTGGTTTTATAATTTATTTAGTAAACTTACTTGAATTGCTCGAATATTGAAGTGACCCAGATCAGCAAACATAGCTTCCGACCCTATTTTAAATGTCCATACAGTACTTTAGACAAAAAGGAACATAAAGAGATGATCGAAAAGTAAAAGCTGACACTCACCTGTAATGCAAAGAATTACTCCACCAAGTGACACCCATCCCTTCTTGCCACGTCTTTTGAAGTAATCCACTATATATACAGGATTAAACGCACGTAATACACCCCAACCATATGTGAAGAGGTTGTACAAGCCGATGCCACTGAGGAAGGCAAACCACAGGCAGATAATTGGGGCAAATGAATACCCCACTTTATCAGTTCCAAACCGCTGAGCACAGAAAAGTATGATCAGAATTGCCACGGAAATTCCCACCACAGCGTCTGAAAATTCGGTAAGAAATTAGCTCAAAAATGGTTGCAGAAATAGATTTGTAGTCTTCTGATGAAGGTGAGGATATTCTACCTTTTCCCAAGGATGTTATGCCACTAACTGCAGAAAGAACTGTCAAAAAAATGAATTCAACTAGTGAGAAGAAAAAGGAATAATTTGATCTGATCGTCTTAAGGAATTAACATTAGATATGTAGGGAATACCTGAGATGCATGGAGTCAAAACCCCATCTCCCATAACCATTGAAGTCCCTAGTATAGTGACCATGAAAAGAACAAGTTTGGCACGTTTACTGTTCTCTATCTTTCCTCTTATTTTGTATGCCCGCTTTAACTGGCTGGATGGAGTGTCCAACCGGTAGTTAGACAGCTCTCTATCCTCCGGCTGTTGATTTGGAATTAAGCTCGCTTTTACATGTCGGCATAACAACGAATAGAGCGCAAATGTTCCACCTGGAAATCATTGCCCATTTATTTCGTAAGATGAATAAACGGCAAGGTTGTATTTTTCTCATCTACCCATTTTAAAATTGTGTAAATTAATGAATTGGTTAAGTGCTTTGTTTTCGATTCAAACAATAATCCGATGAATGGTTATTTGTTCATATTCTAATTTTAATATTCCATAAATATTCAATATATTAAACATTTCATAAAAATATGTACCGGACTCCAAAGTAATTTATATCAAGGTAAAAAATTAAAGGTTCAGATCTTGCAAATAAATTTTGATTCAGTCCAGTCTGATCCTTTTCATTCGGGTGTTTGACCCATCCAACATGGATGATAAAAAGAAATCATTGATTCTTGATTCAATCTATTCAATCAATCCGATGTATTAATATTTCATTAAATTGAGCTATAGTCTTAGTTGAAATTCTAAAAGCCTACATGTCTTTTTAGAGAAGAGAACTCTCATGTGCCAACAGCCAACTATAATTAAAAAGAGAGAGAGAGAGAGAGAGAGAGGGAACTCTCATGTATAATTGTATATACTTATGTTAAGATTTAAGGTAATTTAAACATGCAAGATAGAGTTAACCAAGTAGGTAGGGATGAAAACTAGTTGCTTATAATTACCTTCACCATTGTCATTAGCTCTCAAAACGATGAATGCATACTTCACAAAAGGAATGAGAACTATGGTGTAGATGATGAGGGACAGAACCCCAAAAAGGTTTTCTTGGTCGCCAATGCCATCAGGGAAAGTGCTGGAATATACATATAGTGGGGAAGTTCCAATATCTCCGTACACCACTCCAATGCTCTGGAATGCTAAATTCAGCGTCGTCACCCAATTTACCTGTACAAAATTACAAGCCGCATTTACAGTTGCACAAGTGTTCAGGAAAATAAAGAAAAAGATTAATTAAAAAAAAAAAGGGAAACTTTTAGGCGGAGAATAGAGTGTAGAGAGAAGGACCTTAGGCTTGGTGGAAGAGAAAGGAAGTCTACCAGCCTCCAAATTGAGAGAATCCACATGGCGCAGCTTGGCCCATGAGAACTTTCGATCTTTCAGTCGGGTTTTATCACCTTCTACTGTCATCTCTATCTCCTCAACTTTCTCGACTTTGTCTGCCATGCCTGCTTCACGCTCTTCCTTTATGGTGATGAGAAATATGAATTGGAGGTATTACTCCTCGGCATTGTCACTTTATATGCACTCGCGTCAACGCCCCGGGTTCAGAAGAGAAAAAGTTATACGTCAGCCAGTAGTATTCAATCTCTATACTCTGATTGTACGCGTATGACCCTGTTTTGGTGCCACGTACCTCTTTGATTTCTCTTTTAAACAGAATCTCGTGAACTTTATGTGGAGATTTAATTTAAAATTATTTGGTAATAGATGAAATTTGACATGAAATTTCTGTTATCTTCATTTCAATAAAATTCAACCAAAAAGCAAAACTTGGAAATGAGTAGGAGGAGCTTTACTAAACTTTACTAATTAAAGCTTTTTGTTTTTATTTTGAATTTCAAAATTTATAATTTTGTAATAAAATATATTTAATATAATAGTAAATAATAATTTTTGATATTTTAAGCAAAATAATAACCTGTGTTTTAACATAGAGAATTAGCGTATGCAATGCTATTTAGTTTTGTAAACAATAGAAAATAGAAAAGAATGAAAGATCTTTTCTTTAATAGCATAAATTCATAACACAAAAAATGGGGAAAATTGAACCTTAAATTGTTAGAAAATCATGACTTGCTTTATCACGAGCATATTGATGATGACTTTTCACTTGCATTTTCATTGTACTCTTCCTTTACAAGTTTGGTAAAATTTAAGATGAAACCTTCAAAGCATTAAAAAAATTGACTTTGAAGCACGCTTTTAATGCCACTTTTCTTAAATTTTATTTTATTTTTATCAACTATGGTATGCAAAAATGATATAATCGAAATGTCTGTAAAATACAATGAAGTCGTATTTAATTTCACCTTACACTTTTAAAATCAAACTACTAAACATCTTTTCATGAAAACGAAAACATCAACTTTTGAACATTAATTTCTATAAAATTATGTCAAAACAACTGTACTTTATTTGTGAAAGAAATGGAAAAAAGAAATAGAGCTTATGAATTATCAATTTTTGAATATGTCCAAATAAACACTTTCAATCTCTATTTATAGATATTAAATTTTAAAATTGTAACTTTTTTATTGTATTGTTTCGATCAAAAACTACTTCTTTTAATTAGAAAAACATTTTTCTAAATAACTAAAGTTATGTTAGTTCATTTAGATGATCACTCTTTTCATTTCATTAGAAATTATTTTCTATGTGTTTAGAAAATTATAATTTTTCACTAAAGCAATGGACTGTTTCAATAAGGCAATTTACTATTGCTTTGTATTTTTAATCTAGAATACTCCATAAAACATACCAGTTGGCTATTTGCTTAGAGTAGTAAATTTCTCTCGATTTCTTTTATGATTAAGTTTTACTTAATCAAACAATTTTTATATTTTAAAAATATTTTTAACATAAATTTAGACCCTTGATTTTTCATTAAAAGGGAAATATATTATCATTTGATTATTTAGATGGTAGTACTAAATTAGATGGTTTTAACTGCTTCTAAATAGCACTAATTCCCTTTTTTGCACATGCCCAAGAATTTTCAAACATAGATAAAGATGCTAATATATTTTGTGAAAAAATGAAAATAGTTTATTATTGCATAATATTAGTTTGGCCCCTAAATTAAAAGCCTTGACACTAGATCGCATTGGATGTCATATTCGACAAAATTTTTGATAAAATTTTTTAAGTGAAATTTGTGAAACTTTTTAAAAATTGATTTAATAAAATATAAATAAAAATTTAAACCAATAGATTAATAAAGTTAAATGTAAATATTAATAATATATAAAAAATTATTCAAAATATCGTTAATAATTCAAATTTAATGGATATTTATTTATATAATAATTTTGTCTAAATTTTTATTAAATATACTTATTTAAAAATATATTAAAATTTATTTTTTAAAAATTTTTACATAATCTATATAATAAGATCTTTTAATCTATCAATTTTAATTTTTATATAATAATTTTTAATAAAAACTTTTATGAATTTTAAGAATTTCACTTAAATAACTTCATTGAAGTCATATATAACTTGTTCATTTAATTAATTTTCAACTCAGTGTCTTTTTTTTTTTTTAAAGAAATATATGTCTGTACTAAATATTTCATTCGTAGGCTATATTAAATATACACTACAAGGGAATAAATCTTTAGTAGCATTTTTTTTCATGTTTAGCAGTGTTTATAAATGTCACTATATGATTTGCAGTGTTTGCTAAAAGCGCCGCTAAAAGTGTCACCTATACCTACGTCGAAGAAAATAGCGGCGTTTTAGAAAAAAACGCCACAAACTTAGCGGCATTTTCAAATAAAAATGCCCTTAAATTTAGTGGCATTTTTATCTAAAAATATCGCTAAGTTTGTGGCATTTTTATTTGAAAATGCCACTAAATTAGTGACGTTTTTCCTAAAACATTGCTAAAGGGAAATTTAGTGGTGTTTGTGTCTAAAAACACTGCTAATAATTTAGCGGCATTTTCCAGACACAAACGCTACTACATTAGTGGCATTTTTTGGCACAAATACTGTTAACTTAGGAAATTTACTTTTTTTTAATATTTACTACTATAATTAAATAAAAAATAGATAAATATTTTGAAATTCATAAACTGAATGTTATAAATATTTAAATATCTAAATACATAGTTTGTTACAGTATACATGTAACACAAAGGTTAATACATTAATAGTTGTAGTTGTTTCAGTACATTAACTATAAATTTAAAATATATGAAATTGATAACCACCTAAATTTGGAGCACTGCCATTTGATGAAGCATTTTTTCCATTACAATCACTAACTTGCTCGAGTACCTACAAAGTAAAACAAATATTTACACTTAATAATAATCTATTTCTAATATTAAAAAAATATAAATATTTACTAAATATAATACCTAAGTTGGTAGACCACATAGATTGTTTCCTAGAAATTGTTGTTGCACAAAATTCAAAAAAGTATTGAATTGATCATGTAACTGCTAATGCTCTTCATCCATTTTAGCACGTTCCTTAGCTCTTTCTACTTCCATTTGCTGAACACATTATTACATAGTTTGCAACCCCTCTTTCAATATTGAGATTTCTCGAGAAAAATGACATACTAAGAATGTAAATTGTTATGAGCTATTTTCATAGTAGCTAGATGGTGTTGGACCCAATCCAAGGCCTTGGATCTATCCATGTCTTTCTTTTCCAACAACATCTGTGAAAATCTGATCTTTCAATTCATGCATGTTGACATAACAATCAAATGCTACTTCAATTTTAATGGTCATTTTCTCTTTCACTTTCTCTTATAAATTAATCAAATAAAGCTATTAAGTTTAATAATTAATTCATAATATATTTGAAATAGTAAATATTTACTTTCTATATAAAACGAATCCAAAAAATTACCACAATTTCTTATGTTTTGATATTTAGGTAAGATCTTTTTTTTTTCATGTGGGTTAATCGAAAAAGTTTCACACGTCCAATTTTTTCACCCAACTCAATCTTCTACATAAAAAACACTATTATTGTTAAACATATATCAACCATAACTTATGCATATCAAGGGTGGCAATAATGATCTTAATCTCCTATATAAAAAATACTATTATTGTTAAACACACATCAACCATAACTTATTTATCTATATCAAGCAAGGCAATAATGACTAGACACATGTAATATCATATAATATGAGCTATCTAAACTGTTAACATAGAACAATAATTGTAAATTTGCATTTTTACTTGTTAACGTTATAAAAAGTCCTAAATAGACATATATCTTAACTTATTCATACATATCAAATTGTGAAAATCAAGTTCAATCATTCGGACAAGTTTAATATCATGTATATAAACTAACTAAACTGTTAAAACATGAATATAACTGTAGAATTGCATTTTTACCTTTAATGGTACAATAAAGTCTAAAAAAGACATAAACGCTACCTTTTTCCACATATATCAATCATGAAAATCAAGTTCAATCATTTAGATAAGTTTAATATCATGTCTTGAAGCTAACTAAATTGTAAAAACATACAAATAACTATAAAATTACATTTTTGCCCTTTAACGATGTAACAAGTTCTAAAAAGGCATACACGATAACATTTTCATACATATCTATCGTGAAACCAAGTTCAATTATTCGAAGAAGTTTAATATCATATATTGAAGCTATCTAAACTGTTAAAACAGAATAATAAACACATATTTGCATTTTGGCCTTTTAGCGGCACAAAAAGTGCTAAATAGACATAAACAATAACTTTTTCACACTTATCAATCTTGGGTACCAAGTTCAATCATTCGAAAAAGTTTAATATCATGTATTTAAGCTATCTAAACTATTAAAACATAAATATAACTATAAAATTATATTTCACCTTTTAACAACGTAACAAAGTCTTAAAAAGATATATACAATAACATTTTCACATATATCAGTCATGGAAACCAAGTTCAATTATTCAAACAAGTTTAATATCATGTATTAAAGCTATCTAAACTATTAAAACAAAATAATAAACACAATTTTGCATTTTGGTCTTTTAACGGCATAAAAAAGTGTTAAATAGACATAAACAATAACTTTTTCACACGTATCAATTGTGGAAACGAAGTTCAATCATTTGAAAAAGTTTAATATCATATATTTAAGCTATCTAAACTGTTAAAACATAAATATCATTACAAGATTATATTTTTCCTTTTAACGACATAACAAAGTCCTAAAAAGACATACATGCTAACATTTTCACATATATCAACTATGAAAACCAAGTTCAATTATTCAAACAAGTTTTATATCATGTATTGAAGCTTGTGACAACAAAATAATAAACATAAATTTACATTTTGGCCTTTTAACGGCACAAAAAAATGCTAAACAAACATAAATGGTAACTTTTTCACAATTCTCAATCATGAAAACCAAGTTCAATCATTTGAAGAAGTTTAATATTATGTATTTAAGGCATCTAAACTGTTAAAACATAAATACAACTGCAAATTTATATTTTTACCTTTTAACGGCATAACAAAGTCCTAAAAAGACATACAAAGTAACATTTTCACACATATCAACCGTGAAAACCAAGTTTAATTATTTGAATAAGTTTAATATCATGTATTGAAGTTATCCAAATTATTAAAATAGAATAATAAATATAAATTTGCATTTTGGCCTTTTAATAGCACAAAAAAGTGCTAAACAGACATAAATGGTAACTTTTTTACACATATCAATTGTGAAAACCAAGTTCAATCATTCTAAAAAGTTTAATATCATATATTTAAGTTATCTAAATTGTAAATAAACATAGCTACAAAATGACATTTTGGCCTTTTAACGGTATAACAAAGTCCTAAAAAAGATATAAACGATAACTTTTTCGCACATATCAATCATGAAAACTAAGTTCAATTATTCAGACAAGTATAATATTATGTATTGAAACTATCTAAATTGGTAAAACAAAATAATAAATGCAAATTTGCATTTTGACCCTTTAACATCACAAAAAATCCTAAATTAACATAAACGATGACTTTATTCACACATATCAGTGTGCAAACTAAATCCAATCATTCAAACAAGTTTAATATCATTTATTGAAGCTATCTAAATGGTTAAAATGGAATAATAAAATTAAAATTGCATTTTGGCCTTTTAATAGCACAACAAGTGTTATACTGACATAAATAATAACTTTTTCACACATCAATCATGAAAACTAAGTTCAATCATTCAGGTAGGTTTAATATAATGTATTTAAGCTATTTAAACTATTAAAACAAAAAAAATTGCATATTTACATTTTTGTCATTTATTGACACAAAAAGTGCTAAAACGGATATAAATGATTACTTTCTTATTTGATGCATTACTTACCTTTCTTTTTGCTTTCTTGTAAAGCTTTTTGATCTATTCATGTGGCTATGTTTCTATTGCTTTCTGCTAGCAATCCCAATTTTTTTCTCTTTCTTGTCATAAAAAACAATCACGTATATTGCAAAATTACAAATATTACCAACTAAAAACATAAAACACCTTTTTATTAAAAATAATATTAAAAGTTATAAATTAGTTCCCTCTCATTTCCTTGAGAACCAAAATCTAATGAACTGCTCATGTTGCCACCTAATCACACCTATGAGGTAGATTATCTATAGTGGCCTTTGTAGGACTATTTCGATCAAAATATTTTTTCTTCAAATTATGCTTATAGTCTTTTCATTTCTTTCCTAATGACTTAAGCGCGACTGAAGTAGGTAGTTCAAGTAAAAATCTTGACTGTAATAATACAAAAAGAAAAGTTACAATTTATAGACCAACTTTAAAAGAATTAATATTTCTAATATATAATTAATTATACTAATACCTTAACAAAGTTTAAAGCTTCGGCTTTAACTTCTACTGTAACTTTATGCCATGCAATTTCATGCAATTATGGGTGATCATTTCTAAAAATCCAGCTAGCAATTAACACTCTACACCAATTAGTTGCCTATCAGAGTTTGTAGACACTACAATACACTTGTTCGGATATACTATCCATAATTCCTTCAAAGTTATCTTGTCTCTAGTCCTCCGTTGACCATTATTATCAACTAAAAAAAATAAAAAGTCAATTAGTAAATTACCAAAACTTTAATGATTATAATCAAAATCTAAATATGGGGTTTACGCTACCTATATTCAAATTAGAAGCAGAATCAATTGATAGGATATTATCTAAACCTGGACTTCTCATATTGCCAAGTTCAATATCAATTGAAAGATTAAAAGCGACTAAGTTAGAACTAGCAGTAGACACATTTCCCTCTAAAGAATTTAATCAATGGCCAAGATCAACAGGTGTCGTAAACAGTTTTAAACTAATATCTTTAATATGTACTCTTTTCAATCTATTTTTGATATTGTAAAACAAAATCAATTAAAAATTGAAAAGTTCAAACATTGTATAAATAACCAACTATATATAAAGAACATATCTAAAGAACATATATATACTTTGAGAAGTTAAGAAATCATAACCAACAATATATAAAGAACATATTGATTTAATTAAATTAAAAGATAATGTATAATTTACAAGACAATAAATATACAAAAGTGAATGCCACATAAATTACATAAAAGCATTTATTACATTATGTTTTGAATATTCTAGTTACAAAATATTAATGAACCATCATGGCTCATAAATGTCTTCATCAACATCTTCACAAATCCACTGAGTAGACGTACTAAAGATATTTTCATCCAAGTTTTGGTTAGCAAAAAGAAAACATTCAGTTTTATGTTTGACATCATCTTTGATAACTAACCCATATCAAATAAGTCCTTAGATGTGTTGTGAATAACAACAAACCAACCAAATTTTTGGGGTCTTTAGAATAAAAAATTTGTTTAACTTGAGAGGAAAAAAACATAAGGTTCATCGATAAGTTATTGTCTGATGTGAATTAATCGAGAAAAATTCACGATTGTAAATCTAAATTGATCTTTCTTAATACCATGGGTACTATTCACATTAGCCCAATCACATCAAATAAGACAACCTTCATCTTGCCATAATAATCCAACTCATTGATGTCATTAATTATGTCATAGTAGTCAACATTTTCCTCAAAAGTGTTTGTGTCCCTAGCACTAGCATAGCTAGTAGTTAACGAAGTAACAACAACTATTGAATTTTGTATTCTTCTAAATCTCTCATGAGATTTGGTATGAAATCTAAATCCATTAATGGTGAACCCTTTGTATTTTTTCACAATCCTATCTGAACATTGTGAAAGACACTTCACCTCTTCGCTAACAAGCCTTTCCACTCCAAATCTATAGTGGTGGAATAAAATATATGTTATAAAGCATTTATTTATACCCTAAGCATTTTATGTACAATTCTCAAAATGGAAAATATGGTATTACTTACAATTTTTCTTAACCATTCATGAAAATTTTCAATGAAAATTTTATCAAGCTCTCAAATGTTTGATCGTCGATAATGTGCACGAGCTCTCAAATTATTTTTGTACTCATTACATGTATTAAAATAAAATATTAATAGTAAGAAGCAAAGTTTATAAATTGTGGTTAATGGAATGAATGATTTCTTCTAACGAATAACTTACATGCAAAACAATTCAATTAAGTCATAATGAAAAAGAACATATCGATGTACCTGTGCCCAAGATTTATCATCTAACTCCACCATTTCAGCTTTGCCTATTGGTTGTCCAAAACTTTGAAAAAGATAAGTGTAGGCAAAGTCAATATGCTGCATACCAAGATTTCTTGATTGTCTATTAAATCTCATTTCAACATCTACCAAATATCAAGAACAAAATGTCATATGCCTCTTTGTTAAATATTCTTCAGCAATAGAACCTTTCGAATAGCATTTGTTGAGACAATAAAACTTTAACCTCCCTAAAAACCTAAGGCATAAAATATTTGTCATATACCTTTTTAATTAGAATGGTATCATAAACACTAAAAACTTATTAACAAATAATACCTTTCGATAGAATACATCCATCGATAATAAACTGGTCCATCAACTTTTGCTTTATATGAAAGGTGAAAAACCATATGTATCATAAAAATGAAGAAGTTTGAAGGGAAAATCTTTTCTAAATGGCATAAAGTAATCATCGCTCGATCTTAAAATTTGTCAAGCTCTTCCATATTCAGAACTTTTCGACAGAGAGCTTTAAATATGTTACTTAATTTAATTACAACTGAAGTGATTTGCTTTGATATTAATAAACGTTAAACAATGAGAAGTAATTCCTGCATCAAGATGTGGTAATCATGTGACTTCAATGAATAAAGTTTTCATTCCTTCAAATTCACACATCTCGATATATTTGACGTATAGCCATAAAGGGACTTTCATATTTTTTAACATCTTGCAAAACACATATTTCTCACTTTTAGACATCCCAAAACAAGCAAGACGCAATCGAGATTTACTATTAGAAAGCAACTTCAGATGAAGGTCAAGGTGAATCCCTATGTCAACTAGGTCAAGCCGACTCTTTAAATCATCTTTTGATCTTCTATTCACATTGAGTATTGTCCCAATAAAATTTTTTCAAACATTCTTCTCTATGTGCATCACATCAAGGTTATGATGTAATAAATTATATTTTCAACAAGGCAAGTAAAAAAAGATGTTTTTTTTCACAACTCACACTCATTGGGATTATCTTCTTCATCTTTTTTCTCATCACGTTGAATATTAACATTACCAACTTAAGTATCATCATCATCAACTTGAAGAATAAAAGGTCGGATAGCTTCAAAGATCTCTCTCGCTCTTTTTCTTGATTGAGTTATTTTTTCATAAATGAAATTAATATCTTTTAACTTTGACAAGATATCAGATCCAATATTTGGTAATGGCACTCTCTTCAACTTTTCAGTTCTATCAAAAAGATATTTTTAGAATATAAATCGATGATTATCATCTAATGATCTATGATGTGCTATATAACTAAACTTCCTACCATTATGTAACTACTTCAAACATGTTTGCGTAGCACAACAAGGATAAGCATAACGACCTTTGGTGCTCCAACTGAGTAAATTTGCATAAGCAGTTGATAGTCTATAATAAGGCAGGACGTATATTGATTTTTTTTAAGGCATTATAAGTCTCAACTCCTTCTCATAACTGCTTTAACTTTTCAATCAAAGGTTGTAAGTAGATGTTTATATCATTTCTCAAACTTTTTTCCCCAAGAATTATCATAGACAAAATCAATGATTGTTGTTTCATGGCAATCTATGGTGGCAAATTGTAAAGAATCAATACAACTGGCCAAGTATTGTAAGAAGTACTAATTACTTTGAATGGATTGAATTCGTCAGATGTTAGTCCAAGCATAACATTTTGAGGATCATAAGCAAAGTTTGAAAACTTAGAGTAAAATGATTTTCATGTCAATGAATTAGCAAGATGCCTCAATGATCCATCATCTATCCACTCATTATGATGCCACCTCATAGAATCTACAGTTTTGGAAGAAATAAAGAGTTAATGAAGTCTCGATATTAATGAAAAATACTTTAAAACTTTTATAGGCTTTTTTTTTACATGAAATTTATCATCATCCTCATTCAAACTTTCTTTAAGATTTATGTTCAACCAATGAGAATTACCACACACATGACAAGATTATTGATTTTTTCTATTACCCCAATATAACATGCAATCATTGGGACAACTATGAATTTTCTCATGTCCAAGACCTAACTCTTTGATCATTTTTTTTGAATCATTACAAGATTCAGAGATTTTTGCCCAAAGAAACATTTCTTTTATGAACTCCAATAATAAAGTCCAAATTTTTTTATCCATTTACATAAGCATTTCAAATGAAAGATGAACATAGAAAGACAACCTTGAATGTTTAGATCCCTCATAAAGTTCTTCATTCATATCCTTGATAACTTATAAAACTTTGATGCTTCTCTACTAGGTTGTTAGTCATCTACACCTATCCCATGTTTACCAAAATCATTTATTTCAACATTTGACTCATTAAGTCCATCATTTTGAGGAGATGAATAATGAAAATGTTGGTTATAAATGTTGAAAGCATCTGCAACATGCCTTTTATATCATCTTGTCTAATAGGATCATGTTGGTGTTAGGGAGTCATTGAAGTTGAAAGAATTTTACTCGCTGACCTTGACGGTATAGACTTTCCATGAAAATACCAATTAACATATTTTGAGATAAATCCAATACAAACTAAAATGCTCCAAAACAACTTCACAGATTTGCCAATCAATATTAGCACACCTCAAACATGGGCATAATGTCATATTATCTTCACTTGCATTATCAAATGCAAAATTAAGAAAATTTGTCACTCCTTCTTGGTACTCTTGACTTAATCTTGACTTTTGCATCCAACTCTTATCCATTTAGTACTTGCTACATTATCAAACCAAAATTATATAATTAATTTTATGAAAACAAACTCTAACACACTTAATTAGACTAAATATTACATTTAAATTAGTAACAAACTTAGATCTCCTAGCAAGTTACTTGAATTAAGCCAGGGTGATTATTTGTTGAAAAGAGAAATACCTTCACAAATTCAAAACACTATTGGGCAATGACACGATTAATAGAAATTGACAATTAATGATTAGCAAACCTTAATCTAAAACTGAAAATAAAGGAAAAAAAAAGAAACATATTAGTATTTTTACAGATTAACAAACAAAATGAGAAAACATTGAAAACAATAATCAAACATGAGCAAAAAAAAAAATTGACAAAAAAGCATTTGACAAATAGCTATTTAAAACACCTTTATCTTTACCATCCTTAATAATAAGGTGAAATGAACCACCTTAACAATATCTTTAAGCCATAGTTGAATTTTGTTCGACTCTTTGGACTGATTGAAAGAGCTAATATTTAAATTATTAAGGAAGTTACAACATTAATTTTTTAAATATTTGATTATATATATTTAGTAAGGTTGTGTTTAAAACATAAACCTTACAAAATGAGAGTGCTAAGATTTTTATTTTCCTTTTAGTACATAAAAATGCTAAGATTTAATTTTATTAGTATCTGATTAAAACATTGATGCTTGATATATATATATATAGTAGTTTACATATAGTAATAAAATTTTTGAGGTGACAAAGTTTGTAGAGGAATATATAGGGAAAGGAACTGTTGAGGCAGTAAGAGTTAGGCAGTCTAAGAAAGAAAGCTCAATAGCTCAAGCCAAAGTTCAATTTAAAGCCATTGAAGATGTTGAAATCTTGCACAAGGCAGCTAACCAAGCTCGTTGGTATAATGGTTCTTATTTGAAAGCCTGGACATTAACTGTGACATTATCCCACAACCAAAGCCACAGTTCTTGCATAGCATAAATGATTTGATGTTGCATTTTGGTTGTCAAGTTTCGAAAGAAAAGTTTTCTATCTTTTGGAAATAGGCTTATGTCTTTCAAGTTTGGTTAGAAATTGGACAAATTATACTTTTTTCTATCTTATAATTTTATGAACTACAAGCTTGAACTATTCAACGACAATGTTTGGTAGATTGTGTTATATTATCCACCTAATCAAACAAAGAAGAAAACCTATATAAAAAATAAAGCATGAAAGAACCCTAGATCTGTCACATTAAAGAAAGGAACAGAGACTTGTTTCCTTCAGTGTTATGGGGAATGACCTATTTTTTTTTTTCCTTTTTTTTAAATAAAAAAATAGTAGTAATGCAAAAAGAAAATGACAAAACAAAGGATGAGAAAGGAGAGGAGATAACCTTAGAATGATTTTTTTACAAAACCAAACCAAACTTTGCCTTAAACTTTGCTAGTTCTTCAAGCTTTGCAAGCTTTGCCAGTTTCTCAAGCTCTACTGAGAGGAAATTTGCGTAGAGAGGAAATTCATGAAAAATAAGAAGACCAAAGCTGTAAATGGAGAGAAAATCCACAAAAAAAAGGAATTAGGCTGAAAATGAAAGGAGTCGACTGCAAAAAATGTATAACATGGTAGGAGAAACAAAGGAAATTGGTAGAAAAAAGGGTTTAAGAATTTGGGGGAATTTTTAATGGCATTTTTTTTTCAAAAATGCCACTTTAGTGGCATTTTCTTTTAAAAATGCCATTAAAATACACTAAATATGCCATTTTAATTTTATGAGGGGATAATTAAAGGTATCTTCTGTCAAAAACACCTTCAGTAATCTCTTTTCATTTTTTTGTGGATTATTTAAGGTATTTTTGGGAAAAAACACTTTGAGTAACCCCTTAGAAAAAATTGAATAGGGTGTCAATGTGTTTTTTACCAAAAACACCTTAAGTAATCCTCTTTAATTTTTGTGAGGGGATTATTTAAGGTGTTTTTGAATAATTAATGCCTTGAATAATTCCTAAACCCTGAATAATCATCTTATAAAAATTTAAAGGGATTATTCAAGGTATTTTTTGCTAGAAACGCATTTAATAACCCTATTAAATATTTTGTAAGGAATTACTTAAGGCGTTGCAAAAATGCCTTGATAGCAATGCCTTGAATAATTTCTAAACCCTAAACCCTAAACCCTAAACTCATAAGAATTTAAGGGGATTATTCAAGGTGTTTTTAGTTAGAAACACCTTCAATAACCCCATTAAATTTTTTGTAAGGGATTATTCAAGGGGTTATTTGCCAAAAATGCCTTGAATAATCCCCTTATAAAAATTAAAGTAGATTATTAAAGATATTTTTTGTCAGAAATGCCTTGAATAATCTTATTAAATTTTTTGTAAGGGATTATTTAAGGTATTTTTGGCCAGAACATTTTGAATAATCCAAAAAAAAATGGCAAGGGATTATTTAAGGTATTTTTGGCTAAAATGCCTTGAATAATTCCTTACAAAAAATTTAATAGAAGCTATTCAAGGTGTTTCTGCCACCTTCAATAATCGCATCATAAAAATGTTTTGGGATTATTCAAGGCATTTTTAGCCAAAAATGCCTTAAAAAATCTCATTTAATTTTTTGTAAGGAATTATTGAAAGTGTTTTCCATGCCAAATGATATATATAAACTAAATTTTTTACCAATAGAAACCTACATCTGACTCACATTCATTTTTAGACATGATTTTCAAAATGGTAACTACTATGTCATAATTTTTTAATTGGGTCGAATTTGAAAGTAATGCTACTTTTTCCCTCGGAATCCTAAAATACCACAATGAGATGTGGGTTTTGGAGTTTGAGACTTTGGGTACTGTTGAGAATCTGTAAATTTTTTCAAGAATCAAAATTATCCTGAACTAAACACTAGAATCAAATATCCAATAATAAGATTATGGAGGAAAATATATGGATTCCCCCAAACCAAATGCCTATTTTATGTTATTGAGAACAATTTATTGGTGTTTACTACAAAAATGCTGCTAAATCTATAAACATCCTAAAAATTAGCAACGTTTGCTAAAAAAATGTCACTAAAAACTATAGCATACTGCATTTTTCTTTTTTAAAAAATTATATTTTTGTATTTAATAAAATTTTACTATTACATGGCAGTGTTTTATTGCAAAACACCATAAAATGAAAATTTTTTAATGAAGTTTTTTTAATTTAAATGCTACTATATAGATAATTAACGGCATTTTTTACAAAAACACCGTTAATTTTAAAATCAAAGGATTTAGTGGCCGTTTACTTATAAACGCCAAAAAAAAAAAATGCAACAAAAGTCCTTTTATAGATGTCCCTATTCTTTGGAATAAGAAAAGGAACTAAAATTTAAGTCTACGATGGTGATCTAAACGCCAAGTTATCAACCCAATAAAATAAAACTATCATAAATGAATGCCACTCGCAATTTTCTATTTTTTTCATGTCAAATGTACTTTTCTTGCCTTTAGTTTGTAGTGAAGGAGACACGTTTTCTTTTAATTAATTTCTCTGTTAGTTTGTTTTTCAAATTTTGCTTGTAATGATCCTGTGTTGTATCTTTAGTATGGTCCGTTGACAAATACCCTACCTTTTGTTTTATTTTCAATGCGAAAAAGTCAATGAAAGAGAATTGGAATGAAAAAAAATCATTATATTATCATGCATTATTGCAATAAAATTTATTTTTTTAATGGGACTGTTGGACAACACAGTTGAACTATTCAATCAGGGATTTTGGGCGGTTGAACCTACTTCTCATTTTGTTTTTTTTTATTTTTTGTTTTCAATCAATTAAGTTTCTGTCACAAAATGAAAAAAAAAAAAAAAAAAAAACCTTTTACTGACTTTGTTTATATTTTTGACGAATGACATTGAGTTTTAAGCATCCACGAAATATTAAGTATAAGGTCAAATTAACAAGCACAAATTGTCGAAAGGAGCTCGCGTGCGTTACCTATGTCATGAATTTCTTTTTATTAATTGGAATAGGATTTAATAAAAATATATATTTTAAAATTTTTTATTTACCTTTAAATTCTTTTTTGACCTAATAATATTATGCTTATAAATTTTTTTAAAAACTATAATCTCCTGACAATAACTTTAATAATATTTAAATTGATCCAAAAAATAATCTATCGTAAAAATAGAAATCTAAATACGCAAAACCGCACATAACATGTCCAGCAATATTGGGGCCGACCTACATTCAGGACCGTAGCCTTTCACTTTAAAATTTTCAAACGACATGATGTTTACAATAATTTTCAGTCCTATACAATTTCTATGACAGATCATGTCTTTGTCCGACGATGATTCAATTGGTTTTGAACAACCTAGTTGAATCTTTTTTTTTTTTCTTCTCGTCTTTTACTTCTTTTCGATAGAATAAAGCAAATTGATTAAAAGGAGAAAAATCAAGAAGAAGAGGAAAACAAAATGAGGTTTTCAGTTTTAGTAAAAAAACCCAGCTGCATTAGCTGTCAATTACCATTATTCCACCACCCAGTTTCTTTAGCTTAGTCCATTTTTTTTAGTAGTCAAAGGCTCAAAGCTCACATCTCCAACATTGTACTTCGTGATTGGAGTATGATTAGTGGCTTTTTGAATTTTGAGTAAGATTCGAATATGCATTTTTAAATAAAAAATAGACTAAAAAAATTAAACTATGTGAAATGATACTCCATTAATCCAAATTGGATATAGAAAAATCAATTGACTTCAATAATATATATGATCGTACATCGATTGTTCATTTCAAGCAATATGTTAATAGAGACAGAAAGTATTTTTTTTTTTTAAATTCACACAAAAAGTATTTGCTGCAAAGTACTAATCCAGTTATTTTTGTTATAAAAGATACTTTCCGACACTATTAAATCTTTAGATTGAAGAGAAGTTCAAGAGAACAAGCAAGAATGCTGTTAGATAAAATGGAGTTTACCATTGGCGGCCAGATTTGACTTTTTGAAGGAATTAATTTTTTACACGAAATTAGAACGGCTACTTGCGTAAGCTCGCGTGCTTACATCAATTTCACGCTATTGTAGGTCGAATGCAGAATTACTTCAGTGTTGTTGGCTAGACTTGCCTAAAGAGTCTAACCGGGCCGGCACAATTCATATAGATGTTAGTCATGTTAATGGATTGGGTTGGCCCAACATCATTTTTTAGTGAGACGATGCCATTAAAATTAAGAATATGATTTAATACGACATGTTCTTTATAATCTTATGGATCATATCAGATTAAATATAACACTCGTTTTCGTGTTGAACCAAATGAAGTACAGTTCATTAATAATTTTTTATTTAATTTTTAATTATTACCTTAGTTTAAAGTATACTTTAGTATATAAAAAATTGATTAAATTTTGAATGCTAGGGTCAAATTTTTTTGTCTTATAAACTTTAATCCTTTTTATATTATTCAAGTTTATAGATGTATTAAAACAATTAAACTTTTTACCAAAATATCTTAGCTATTTTTACGACTAGATCAAGTGTTAACTTTTTTACCTTAATAAATTATTTTTATGAAGTTTTACTAGTAGCATAGTTTTCATGAATTTTTTATAAAAAAGTGAGATATTATGCATTTTGTATTTAAAATGAAAAAATTATAAATTTATCTATCGGTAATTTAAATATTTCATAAGTAGATTTATTTAATATAATATTTTTAAAACTATTATCAACAAAATACCAAAAAAGAAGTATAATTCCATCACGTAAGAAAAAAATAATATTTAGACTTATGTATCGTATAGTACTAACTCACATGTTACGTGCTAATACTAACCCTTAATATATAACATCATGTTGAACAAACCTAAAATTATTTACTCAACATGATATACATATATGAATTGAGCTTGATTCGATTCAATTATTTAACAACATATTGTATCAAGCAAGATTCATATCGTATTAAACCGTATTATACCATGGATCACTCAACTCATTTGATACCTGTATCATTGGCCTTCCACAAGATTTGTGCTGCCGTTTGTTGTTGTTTTATACATAATGGAGTGGGTTGGTCAATATGAGTTGACAGGTCTTTCTCTTTGCTTTATTTTTCATATTATCCTTTCTTTTGTTGATAATTTTTTTTATACTATTCAATTTATTGTCAACTGAGCATTTAACACAATGATTAGTCTATATATTTAACTCAATCATTTCAGAAAATTATTCTTTGAGGAGGGTTCTAATCCTATTTTTAATGAAACTAACCAGTTTCATTAAAAGCAATGAACCATGTTTGAAAATGTGATTTGTTATTGAATAAGTGTTTCGTTCAGTGATTAGTACATTAATAAAGGTGTTGGACATGTGATTGCTTCACGGATATTAGCCTCATGATTTTTATAATTAGAGTTAGAAAAGTTGACTTGAACGCAAAATGAATGTCTAATTTGAATTTGTTTTAACTCGATTTGATTAGGAAATTCAATGATCAAAACCCATTCAATTCATCTATTTTATCTTTCTAAGTTTTATATAATCTAATGATATTTAATTTTTTAAAAATATTTTATAATATCAAATATCAAAATAAATTGGAGGTATATCATATGTCCATATGCATATGCCTCAAGTTTACTAAAATGTAATCTTAAATAATTTAGCTATTCAAATTTGATTTTAATAATTTGTCTAAATTTAATCTAATTTGACTTTAAAAGTTAGCAAGTTGAATTCAAATTCATCAAATTCAAATAGTTCAAATTTAAAATAATCTAAATTCAATTTAATGTGTTTTTTTATTTGAATTTAAATTTATTAAAAAATTATAAAAAATAATTTTTTATAAATTCATTAAATCTCTCGTAAATAGACACACTTAAACTAACTCAAATATATCATATTATATATATTATATATAATTATATAAAAAGTATTTCATAATGTGTTATATGTTGACAGCTGTTTTGTTTTTTGTTTTTTTTTTTAGCTTTACGAGCTGTAAATATGTGGATTATTAGATTTAAATTTTTTTATTATTACTCTTTAGCATCAATATTAATATATTGAGTTTATAACTTTATGTTTCAATTTATTTTTATTGGTGAAAAATAGATAATTCTGTGAATGATAAAGGAAGCTCATAAGTTTTTAAAATTTATGGATAGAATCATCATAAAATAGAATCGTTGCTTTCTATTGCAAATTAGAATCTTAAGTTTGTTCAATTATATATCTATAAGTCTCTTTTGAAATTTTTTTGTTTGATGTGAGTGTTCTTTGAAAATTAAATTGTATTTTATATTATCAAAACTACGTAGATAACAAAAAATGAAAATCATTGACGAGTTTTTATAATATTAAAAAAAGAAATATCTTTACACAACCATAATTTAGATATTTAATTATCACTTACGAGAAAAAACAATCTCAATGATAATTGCTTTGCTTTAGCTTATGAAATTATAAGATTTGCTTAAATTTATTATCAAATATTTTATTATTTAAATGTCAGATAAAAATATATATTGAACTTTCAGCGAAGCACGAGTACCCTGTTAGTATATATTAAACAAAACCCGCATTCTGTTGCCGCTAAATAAAAAAATAATCCAAACTTAAATTAACCATAATTTCTCGCAACTCCAAATGACATGCCTCGAAACAACTAGACGCGCAATTGCCACCTCTAATTCTTACTTGTTTCTCGAGACTTGGTTTGTTTCTTTTCGTTACTTGTCACGGAAACATCGAGGATAGCATTTAAAGGTTTCTTTCTCTTCTCCAACAGCCGATTATTTCTGATTGTTTTAACTTTTACGTGATTTGCTTCGTTCGTTTTCGTTTTTAGGGTCAGCCACATCATCACCTCCACGGGATCATGGAAGTTGGCAATCACATGCCTTGTTTTACAATTACCTTATAACTTTGATCCTCAACAGTAGCGGAGCTATATTGTTCTAATTAAGAATGGTAATTTCACTCGTACGGATGGGTTATCTCTTCGACTTAAATGAGTGTGGCTATGAGAAAAATTTTGTATTTGATTATGTTAATTAAGTAATCAGATCATTTTAATATATTTGAGTTTGGGTACGAAGGTAATATCTGTCTCTCGGTTCTCCCCATACTTTATATATTATTATGTATGTTTTTTATTTTACTTTTATTCTGATAATTAAGATAAATCTAGTATGAAAATATATAAATTACAAAAATATTTTACAAATAACTTTTTTATATTTTTGAAAAATATTTTAATTAAACTACATTATTGTTTAAAGATCACTTTTATTATTTTTATTTTTCTTTTAATTTACTGTTCTTATTATTATTTAAAGACTACTTTTTTGCTTTTAAGGACATTTTTTTTATTTTTGTTACTTAAAAAATGATATTACATTTTTTAACAATTTTATTTTATTGTAATTTTGTATGATTTTTTTGAATTATTTTATTATTTTTTAAAATCATAATTGAATATTCGGATCATATTTGAACTATTCATTACTCGTCGGGTAAGGAGATAAATATGCAAAAATATTACCCAATTGGTACAAAGATGAGTATTATAATTGGGTACAGGGATGGGAATTGCCATACCTACCTCCATAACGACTCATTGCCATCCTTATGTTTAATGGGGCTAAGTCCCACATATATATAAAAAAAAAATTTCTAAAATCATGTGTTTTAAATAAAGTCCAAATATTTTTCATTCATTCAGTTTATTTTGTTGTTGAGATTAGAATTGATTTTACCATTTGTTATTGTCATAGTAGAAAGAAAATTTTCCGTAACAATTATTTTACAGGTTTGTTTGTATAATTGAATGTTACACGTTGAAAAAGGTGTGTTCAAGTATTTAGCTTTTTGGCTCGATGGTTAAAAAGGCTTACGAAGACATATAAGATGGGGGTTGAACCCCACCATCCCTATTCCGTATTATCTATCCAATTGATAAAAACATATGTTCAAAAGTATTGATATTGAATCTATTGTACAATATATTTAAAACATGAAACAAAGTCAAACAATTGTAAAAATTTTAACAATTATGATCCGATATGAAAGTTTTAGTGTTTTTTTTTTAATATTATTGTTATTTTTTATAATTTAATATATTTAAACTGAATCCTACTAAGTGAAATTTCTGACTTTAACACTGCCATCAACCTCTATTTATTTACTTAACTTTGAAAGAACATTACATGCTTAAATCCACTCGAACCTGTAACATCAAAGAATCTATTCATCATACATGTCATCTTAGCTATTGATTAATATGCTTTGACAATCCTCTTAATTTTAGATTACAATACATAAAATTAAGTTATGAAACCAAATAAAAAATAAATAAAATTGACAAATTTTTTGAGAGTGCTGGTTTAAATTTAATTAATAATAGAATGGAACTCATGCGACACCACGGGGATCTAACGTCAAATGTATGATGATAGTAAAATTTGGGCTTTAACATGTACATTCAACATAAGTTCAATTCAACACCATCACTCATAGGCCTCACATTTATCTTAGAATTTGATTTAAAACACAAAATCGAGCTTCAATACATGTTATTAGGAGTTAAGACCCAAAAATTCATGTTTACTAAAATATATGCAATTTGATCTTATATAGTGGAAACATTAAAGGGAAGAGGTTTTAAAGAAAGCAGAATATATTATCCAAGTTATCATCTTCTAGTTTAGATCTATTTCCGTTTAGATTCATCTCAAGATCAACTCTATCCTGATCCTACAATAGAAATCAATATATTATAAGAGTGCAAAACACAGAAATAAATGAAATAAGTTTGAAATTGAATTTGTTTAATTATTTATGCTTTAGCATGTGAAACTACAACCAAATATGATACAATGTTGCATTGTCAAAAAGAAAAAAAAAAATATATATATATATATATATTCTATTACCTGAGTAGCTTTAAATAAATTGATTTTTCTTTCGAATTTTCATTGAAAGGTTTCGGGGTTCAATGGCAAGTGAACACTACCAAAAAGGTGAAATATATGAAAAGAAAAAAAAAAAACAAAAGTACATCATTCGAGGGAATAACAACAGATATAAAATGAGACAGGAGATTCATGTTTTAAATCTGAGATAAGTAAAATTTTTACTGCAAGTTTTAATGGACGATAAAACATAACTGCACAAATAATAAGAATATTTTAAAAATGCCAAACACAAATCAAAGTAAGACAAATATAAGTTTACAAAATAATAATTTGCTGCAAAATTGCAAATTCAATTGAAAGAATAGGCACCAATTTATGTAAAAATAACTAAAACTATTAATATCTAAACTTCAATCACTCATGAAGATTAAAAAGGTAACACATATCAAATAAGAATGAAAATTTTTACGTAATTTAATTAAAAAATATGAAACAACATAAAAATAAAGATATAAATTAATTTATATGATGAAATTTCTTATCTAATTTGAATAATCACCTTGGATGACATTGAAAAACCTAAATAATATATCAAAGGTTAAAAACAGTAGATTTGTCTGAATGCATCAAATGAAATATATATATATATATATATAAATTGCTATCATTATTCATTTTGAAAGTATCTTTACTAATCACTACTGAGATTAAATCATCAATTGGATATAAATTGTAAAGCAAATGTTATCATGTCCAAACAATAAATTGTAAGAGTTTTTTTTTTTTTTTAATTTGATAATCTACAGTATAAATATTACGTATAGTGATTCCTTCTTTGACTATGTTTTAAAATTGATAGAACAAGGTATTCTATGTAAGAGCAAAGTTAGTAGAATCTTAATATAAAACTGTGTTATAATTAATTCTTCTGTTTACGTTTTCAAGGTGACCAAAACTGTCCAAAAAGCATGTTGTTCACATTTTGACAACTTGTTTTTTTTTTTTTTCTTAATGAACTAAGTGGGACAGATTTTGATGACATATTGTTAAGATCATGTAATAATAGCAGAATTTAAAATAGTACGGTAAGTTATAAATGATTTAATAATTTGTTGCAAGATGACAAAAAAAAAAAAAAGCAAGAATAGCGAAATGTGATTAACGGTAAATAACCATGGAAATTTCACTAAATATGATGCATAAGCAAGAACAAAAATCAAATGATAGATCATTTATCAAAAGAAATAATAAGATAAACTTTACAAATTTTCAATTAGTGAGTGTTTCAACCTTTTTATTTGGAATTGCAGCTTTTAAAAAAAATAAGTATCAACCAATAAAAGACGTATATAAAACAAAAAAGCAAGCATGTAGCATAAAAAATTAGTAATAACCATGGAAATAAACCCAACATTAAAAACAAATTTCCAGTGCATCCTCAATCTTATTATCAAATTAATAACCACCACAATACTTAAATTTTCAAAATTTACCTGAATGATAGACTCTTACAACACTAAACTTCCCAATACGCTTTGTCACAAATAAAGTAAAATTCGCTCTACACCCAATTGAAGTTGTTATAATTAAACAAAAAAAAAAAATCATCCATTGGCTTTTCAAAGAAGTTTGAAATTTACCTCTTCATTGTATGAATCTACAACAATATTCAATTCAATATCATTAAGAGATCTTATCCTTCTCAACTCTTCAAATATTGCCAAAAAGATTAATAACAATCCAAATACAATTGTCTTTTAGTTGAAGTCAGCTTATTTATTTTGACTAACAATAAATCTCTTACATACAAGAAAAAAGAACATCAAATAAAACTGTTAAACAATGAGTTGGATAATGAATTTTAAAACAATGAAAAACAAAGTTTTCAATCTCTTTTTTAATTAAAATGAAGTCAACAAAAAATACCCTTTTAGCTGAGATATTTTGGTGTTTAATTTCTTGGTGTTCAAGTTGATGTATATTTTATTTAGGAATTGACATCATTAACACAGATACATCCAATTAAACATGAAGATAATCAAAATTTACAAATGTTGCGAGATTAAACATTTCCTGATGAACATTTGACAGCTTTGTGATTTCCTTTCTTCTTTGTCTAGCTGCATGCCACTTAATTTCTTCAATACGTTGCCCGGCTAAAAACTACCCCACATTACAAAATCACATCATACATACAACAAAACATCGAATAAAATAGTAATATCAAAGTGACTGAGTTAAAAGATTTTCCTCTAAGAAAGGAAAAAAAATGAAAAAAAAAATCATATCAATTTAATAGTATAACCATGTAAAGCAGGCAAAAATGAAACACGGCTATCCAACAAAATTGGTTAAATATTATTATTATTATTATGGAAGTGTATATACTTAATTATGTATTTGTAACATCCCCAATTCCATATTGAAAGAATGTGTGGATAAGAAATGATGTATATAAGTTGAGATTTAAACCCAAATCTATGAGGCGCCTTTTGTAAGATAAAACCGTGAGACTTTTGAGTCAAAGCGAATAATACCTAGCAGGTTGAGTGTAGATTTTTACAAATAGTATCAGAGTAGTCTCCAATCGATGGAAACTAAGTGCTATATCGTGGGAGTCACTAAGTGCTATATGGTGGGGAGCCACCTCTAGAATACCAATATTTGGTGTGATCTTGGTCCTATGGTTAAACTCGGATTGACAGGGACGTCAAGCTTTAAAGGTGGGGAGATTGTAATACCCACAATCCCACATTAGAATAATGTGTAGATAAGGAATGCTATATAAGTTGAGATTTAAACCCAAATCTATGAAGCACCTTTTGCAAGATAAAATTGTGAGATTTTCGGGTCAAAGTGGATAATACCTTATAAGTTGGGGTGGGCCTCCACAGTATTTGTCTAAGAACCCGATTGTTAGACATAAAAGTAAAGAGTCGCCACCAATATATTTTGTTGAGGTGCGACTAGCCATTCGAAAATTTATCTTCCAATAAACCCTAACATTAATTAAGATTTATTTAAAAATCTTTTGGTTTACGAATTAGAGCAGGATTTGAGAGTACGGTTACGTATGAAGAATGTTATAGCACCCCTATAACACCCATCTGAAGATGGTACCTATCGATTTTGTGTTATCAATTTATCTTGAAAAAGTTTTTAAAGTTAATATTATAAATTATTCTTAAATTACTCTAATATTTTTACAAAAATTTAAGAGTATTTTCTCATCTTAGTAGTATTTAAGATATCTATTGATACTCTTGAAAGGCCTCCATTGTTGGATTCAAAAATATTTTTATTTTTTATTATGTTCTTATTAAAATCTTTTATATTGGACAATTTTCTAAATATTCTAATATTTTAGTAGTATTTAGAAAATAATATAGTCTCTATGAATTTATGAAGAAATTGCTATTGTAAGTTTATAGTAATTCCATTATTGGAAGATCCAAAAATTTTATTTTAAATTTTTAGAAAAAACTGATATTTTAAAATTTCCTTAACATTGTTTTTAAAATTTATTATAAGGAAAGTTTATATTAACTTTTTTCTTAATTGATTTTGTCTATTTTATTCTATTTTTATTCTTAAAGAATTTTAGGAAAAACAGATATTTTAATTTTTTCTTAAATATTTTCAAATTTTCATTTTAAGGAAAATTTGATATTTCAACTTTTTTCTAAATATTTTCAAATTTTCATTCTAAGGAAAAATTGATATTTCAACTCTTTCTTTAACCCATTTAATTTTTTTTTCATTTTTACTTTCAAAAATATTTTAGAAAAAATTGATATTTTAACTTTTTCCTTAGCATTTTTCCAAATTTATTTTATTTTTCCTAATAAAGTTCACACAAAAATAAATAAAATATGTAAAACAATAGAAATAAAAATATAAAAAATTGAGTTAAAAAATATGAAAATAAAAAAATTATGAAAAAAACTAAAAATGCCTATGGTCAATGTGATCAATGGTCGAAAGGTAGTCAAGTCAGTTTGGTGCGTTTTAGTCAGTTTGGAGCAATCTTGAGTGATTCAGCAAGTTTAACATGGTTTAGTGAGGTTCAGAATGACTCAAAGCGATCTGAGTCAATTTAGGCTAATTTAAGTCGGTTTAAATTGGTTTGGCTTAAAGAAAATGGGATTTCGAGTTCGGTGTGCCAGTCCTCTTACCAGAAATGATGTTGTTTTCCCTTTTTTTTTTGGCTATAAAAGTCAATTTTTTTTCTTTTGCTTCTTTCTTTAAACCTAGCCATCCCAATTGGCTGTTGTGAATCCTAGAATTTAGCACCATGTCATCATACTGACTATCGCTTTCCCTGTTGCTTGCTTCCATCGTTGGTTGCCAAGAAATCCCAAAAAATACTTTTTGATCTCTAAAACTCCCTAAACTCAAATATGGCCTTTATTTAGTAAAAAAAAAAAAAAACTCAAACGGTCTAGATCAGGCCTTGAAGTTTCGGCCAAAGTGATTTATTTTGGAATCTTTGTTGTTTATGTGTTTTTACTGTTAGTTCTTTCTGGGAATGTGTTGATATTTTTTATGGTAGGAACCAAAAATACAAGAGGTTTGGGAAAGGAATTTTGGTAGCGGGCTTATTTTTTCTAAAAGATTTTTTTTTCTTTTTGCTCAGTAGCGTTCTTCATTGTTTTTCCAAATAGCCTAGATCAGCCTTGAAGTTTCAGCTAAAGTGATTTTTTTTAGAATCTTTGTTGTTTGTATGTTTTTACTGTTGGTTCCCTTTAGGGATATTGTGATATTTTTTATGGTAAAGAATTGAAAATACTAGAGGTTTGGGGAAGGAATTTTGGTAGTGGGCTTTGTTTTTTACAAAAGCTTTGTTTTTGCTCAATAGCATTCCTTACTATTTGTGTTCCATTCTTTGTAGAGTTGGAAGAGTTCAATTTATAAAGCTCATTTGAAAAATCAAATCCCAAATATCTTTTAGGATTGTTTTAGACTTTTAAGGCTGCCTAAAATCTTGTTGTGAAATTTTGGCAATGAAGGTGGGAATTTTTGGTGCATTCAATGCACTATGACTTTGGGGAAAGGAAGAATTTTTTGGTAGCTTGATTTCAATTGTTAAAGTTGAACAAAAATTATGACTTTTTACAATTCTAATTTTATTTTATTATCTTTTTTTAACTTCTATTTTATTTTTCTAATTTATTTTTTTATGATTATATAATATTATCCCTAATAAACGTGACCAAAATGTCTGAATGTAATTCGGATCTATTTTGATCAATCTGAACAAAATTAGGTGTTTACAACTATCTCTCTTAACACATTACTAAAAACCACTGATTGGGAAAAGACCAAAAGATAATAATTTTTTCTGGATGAACATAACCAAAGGATCAAAATGACGATACAGCACAAACACCCTTTTTTTTTTGTTTTAGTTTTTCTAAAAAAAGAAAGAAAACACAAAAGCATACCACACTTTTTTTTTTACCATTGATCAAAAATAATTTCTAAATTTTTTTTTAAAAAAATTGCTCTAACCATAGGCTTTGCAACTTTAAAATTTGAAGAAACTCTTCGAACTGTAGGCTCTACCACTTTGAATTTAAAATTTTAGAGGTCTTACAGACCTAAGGTTCTGATAAATCAAACTTGATCTTAAAAATTCTTCTAACTAGAGGCAATGTGACTTTAAAAACCCTCTAACTAGAGGCTATATCACTTTAAAAACTTTTCTAACTAGAGGTTATAACACTTGAAAGAAAAAAAGTTTTCTAGAAGGTCTTGTAGATTATAACCATTGATCTTACAAATCATGCCTAGTTTTGAAATAGTTCTATATTCATATCGTAAATTTAAAAAAAAAAATCTTTTAACCAGAAGCTATAATACTTACAAAACTCCCCTAATTAGAGGCTATGGCACTTTAAAAACTCCTTAAACTAGAGACTATGATACTTTAAAAAACTTTTTTAACTAGAGGCACTGATAATTGAAAATTTTTTCTAACCAGAGGTGATAATATTTGAAAGATTCCACTAACAATAGGCAATAGTATTTGAAAGATTCCTCTAATTAGAGGTCTTATGTTTTTCTTGATTTTGACTTACTTCTTTTTGCTAGTTTTGGATTATCTTAGACTCATATATTTTATGTCACATGTATGCATTCATGAATGACATTTTCATGCTCTTGCAAAGTCATGCAATGAGTGATGATCATGATGCAAATGAAAAGACTATCTTTTTTCCATTTCATGTCATGTTCCTTGATTCTTTGAAATTTCTCAATGTTTGTTTCCTTTTTTTTGAATCCCATGCATTTCAACATTTGATAAAATTTAGATAAGGTTCTTCTTAACTGGTGACCATGATTTTCTCACATTTGATGTTTATCAACTTTCATGACCTTATATGCCCTTCTTATCATTGACACTTGCTCCTTACTATTTTGCTTGCCATTTTAAATTTCCTTTAGGGGGCTATTGGTTCATAAAATCTTGGACTCTAGGTAAAAGTGTAATACCCAAAAAAGTTTGATACCTAGGGTTTAGGTTGATTTTTAGGGCATGCCATAATTAGATTCACTAGTTTGGTTGAGGGGAATCTTAGTTTATTAATACATATATAATTACCATAGCATCCTTGATAGTTGTAGGTAACCTTTCATTTTATTTTAATAAAAAAACCCAAACAACAAATGATGCCTTTAGTAGTAAAAGAAAAGAAAGATTTGATTTTTTTAATTAAACAAACCCAATTGTGGTGTTTGCTAGACATCAAGCCATAATTATTGTTTTAAAATATATAAAAAAAATCAATTATGGCATTTGGAAAAGCTGAACGCCTTATTTGTTTTTGAAAATATGTTAGAAAAAGTATCAAATAAGGCATTTGTTCAAAAAAAGCCTTATTTGCTTTTGAAAAGATTTTGGAAGTTCATTTATCAAATAAGATATTTGTAGGAAAAAATGCCTTAATTGATATCAATTTCTAACTAATAAACTCAAAATATAAGTACAATAATGATAGCTTGAAATGTAAAGAGGTAGAGTTAAAGAATCATACATAGGGATTTATAGAGGTTTATCCTTTTTTCTAAGCACCTACATCCTCTCATTTAGCCTCACTTGTCAAAGAGTTGAATCCATTATCAAAATGTTGAATGTTACAACCTAGCTTCTTCTTAGGCTTGATACAATCAACATAACTTTTTAAAGGTTATCCTCTTTCTTAGGCTTATAGAATAATCAAAGGGTTAACCTCCTCCTTAAGCTTACAAGCTCATAATACAAATGAAAGTATTTTTGCAAATTTGATGGCCTCTCTAAGGTTGGGTGTTTGCAATTTTGAAGTACAAATAAGTTCTAAGAAAGATATCAAAGAGAAAAATGAACACAAGATGAATTTTCTACTTTTTCACACAACAATAAGCTCTTTCATGCTTGAAGAACATGGAGGATGGAAGTAATAAATTTTTTTGACTCTTCATTTCTTGCAATTTGGTGTGAGACCTCATTTTATATGTAAAAAGGTGAAGAGAGCCGTTGGTTTCATTTAATGCTTGGAGCCTTTGCACATTATAAGAACAATGTGACCGTTTAAGCTTGTTAGAGTCGAACCGATCGATCTTGTATTAAAAGAGATCAATTAGTTGTGGCTTTGAAACCTAAAATGTACTGCATTTAAATAAGACCGGATCAATCCTGTCATGTGTGTGATCAATCGATTTTTAAGTTTTTCAAACCTATTATTGCTTTATTTAAAAATTCAATTAATTGGTTTAAAAAAGGGACCGATTGGTTCTATAAAAACCTTGACTCGATTAATCCTCTTTGGTAGGGGATCGACTGGTTTTTGCCATTTTGAAAATTAGAAGTATTTTGTTTAAAAAATGGATCGATCCATAGCAAGAGGGCATTGATTAGGTACTTGAAAGGATTGATCCTATCATTTAAGGGATTGATCATTTCTTTCCTTTTAAGCATAAAAGCATTTCAAACAAAGGAACGAAGATTGTTTTTTATTCATAAGCATTTTCACTTGATAAAAGGCTAGAAAACATTCTATATAAATTCAAAGCAATTTATCTTAATTTAATCAAATATTTTGTTTTGTCATTTCAAAATAATCATTAACTCAAATCTAATAATCTATCCTTTTTTTGTATAACAAAACCAAAAGATAAATTTGCTTTGAAAACATTTTTCTTTTTGAAAAATAAGCTCTCACTGAATATAAGCATAAATAAAAATAAAGAGCAATTTTTCTTAAAGCTTTCAATAGCAAAAAATTCGTCATATTTGTTTAGAATAAAAGCACATCAAATTTTCATGAGCATTTATAGGCATAAACAATGCAAATATTCGTTAAAGCATAAACCTAATAATTTTCTCCCCATTTATCAAGTATTCTTTCTTTTTATCATTAGCAGCTAAAAGCTCTAATTCATAAATTCAAATTCTCCCATATTAAAGCATTCCCTTTAGAATTAGAAGCATATAAGTATAAACAAAATTTCATAAACACATAAACTTCTTTCTCTTTTGGTCATAGCAAAAAGAAGTCAATATCACCACAAAATCAACTTTCACAATCAATTCAAGGTAACAATAGCAAGTCAATCCCAATCACTTATGAATCATCAACTCAAAATAGCAACTTAACATCGTTCAAATCCAATGTCATAGTCCAAAATAGTGGCATACAATATAAGCAATTCATGAACCATAACAAGTTTTCTCAATTATGCATAATATCAATCAACCATTTCTCATAAGCAACTTCATAAAATATTCATACCATTAATGAAAATGCAAAGTGCAAATGTCAATACTATAAAACATAAAAATTATAAAAGTCTTTGTTTATATAAAATTTAAAAACATAAAAAAATGAAAATGTAAGAAAATCTGATAAGGCTTAGCATCATAGATTGGTCAAGATGGAGGAGGATAAAGTGAAAAGTGCTAAAAGTGTCACTCCATTACAGTTCTTATTTGTCAAACATTTTCAACTATGGCATTTTGAGTGAGCTCCACATTTTCAAGCCTAGAATTCATGTCCCCAACCAAAATATATAGGCTATTCATGAGTATTTGTAGAGCTCTTTGAGTATCAAATTATGGACTAGAAGGGCCTTCTTGTGGAACATCTTGAACCTTATGTTATTATCCTTGCTTAACTCTAGTTTCATTATTTCTAAACGACATACCATTATCGTTTTGAATGTATTGCATGCTGTATAGTGTATAAACTTCAAGAATACTACATAGATCATTTGATAAAATCTTTCTAAGACTCCTTATATTGATACCCAATTTCTTCAATAAGTTGCTAATGGCTATCCCATAAACCAAAGTGTAGTCCTTATTTTGCACAACCCTCATCATGTCATTGAAAAAAAAGTGCACTAGATTTGGTTTTTCTATGCTTAATTTTTTTCTTCCACTAGTAATCTTGCTTCCTAATGGTGGAGTATTATGTTTCGAAAAGTGCTAAAACATGTGTGACTATAAGATGAAGCAATTTATCATGCCTAGGTAACCTAGAAGCTTAACTTGGAGCAGTCCTCAAATTATCATTCTAAAAAATATCTTAAGCCAATCCAAGCATATCACACCTATTGTTTGTATCTCCATTATCATCTAGCATGAATGCCTCAGCCAATAATTGTTGTTCACAATAATTTTTCTACCTATCACAAAAGTTCTAAAATTATTGGTATAATATCTATTTCTTAGTCTATCAACCTCAATATAATTAACATTACTATAAAACTAGATTCTCAAGGATAGTTCCTTCCTTGCAAAGATAATTATTTCATCCAAATTCCTTAAAAACATGTAAATATAAAAATTCAATATATTGGAAAAATTCAAGGTTAATTACCTTCCTTGCTTGACTCTTTATGAGAAAAATTGGTCTCATATCTCTTATTTGCTACAAGGTTCTCAAAATTTTTGATTGAATGAAGGGTTGGTTGATAAGCTAGAGGTTTCCCTTGGAGGATTTTTCCTTATTATGAGAAGAGGAGGTCTAGTCTTAGGAGCCATAAAAGAAGTTATAGATTTAAAAAAGAGAAAATAGATAGTGTTTTGTGAAATTGATGATAAAATTGATGGATATATGTGATAGAAATGATTATATATGTGTAAGAAGCAAAATGGTTGAGTGAATGTTGGTGTTTGAAAGGAGGCACAAAAAGGGATCAAAAAGCTTAAAAAAAAAAACAAGAGAAAGGTAACTTTGGGAGATTTCAAGTTTTTTGATGAAGAAATATGCAAGAAATCAAGCAAAGATGATGAATTTTACAAAAAATTTTGATTGAAAATGATGATTCTTGATAGAATTTTATGCTTAAAATTCTAGTGAGAGGAAATAGAATGAGAAGAATGAGTGAATAGGGTTGGTTATGTTTAAAGGAAGAAGAAACAGTTTGTAACAATTCAAAACAGTGTGTTTAGTGAAGCTAATCATGAACCAATTGACTGGGTCCTATAGGGGACCGATTGGTTTTTGTTTTTCCTAAGTGAATTTGGCTATTGGTTGAAAACCCAATAAATTAGTCCTATTACAAGATCGATCGGTTCTTCATGTAGCATTTTTTTAAACAAATTTTAAAAGAATTTTATATAATATGATCATTTTAAAAATGCGTCAAATAGTCACAAACATGATCACAAACATAATCTCATTAACAAGTTAATAAGGATATATCAAAATAAATACACATTTGTTGAAACAAAGCACAAATATATCATTAAGAATCAATAATTGCTTTTTAAGGAGCATTTATCAATCTAAGTTCACCTCTAATTATGCAAAATCTATCTTTATCAAGAAGCTTTGTAAAGATATCAACTAATTGATGTAAAGTGTTAACATATTCAAGCACAATATCACCTTTTTAAACATGATCTCTAATGAAATGATGACTAATTTCAATATACTTGGTTCTTAAGTGTTGAATTGGATTTTTAGTATTAATGGCACCAGTATTATCACATTTAATGGGAATGTGATCCATAGTAATTCCAAAATCTTTCATTGTTTAATCCGTAAAACTTGAGCATAACAACTATTAGCTGCTATATAATTGGTTTCAATTATGGATTGAGCAAGACTATTTTGTTTCTTGGCAAACCATGATATAAGCATATTCCTAAACAATTGACAAGTTCTAAAAGTGTTTTTTTTTATCAATTTTACAACCACCAAAATTCGCATTGGAATAGGCATGCAAAGCAAAATATGATCTTTTTGGATACCATAATCCTAAATTGGGAGTCTCTTTAAAGTATTTAAAAATTCTTTTAACAGCAAGTAAATGTGACTTTCTAGCTGATGATTGAAATCTAGCACATAAAAATACACTAAACATTATATCCAGTCTACTTGCAATAAGATATAGCAATGAGCCAATCATAGATCTATATAATTTAGTATCAACATATTTACCTCATTTATCCTTGTCAAGCTTTGTTGAAGTGCTCATAAGAATTGAGTATGGCTTTGAATTTTCTATTCCAACCTTTTGAGCAAGCCTTTGATGTATTTAGCTTGATTGATGAAGGTGTCATCTATTGTTTGCTTTACTTGTAATCCTAAGAAAAATGTAAGCTCTCCCATTATGCTCATCTCAAATTCACCTTGCATAGTTTTAGCAAATTCTTGACAAAAAGATTCACTAGTAGTACCAAAGATAATATCATCAACATATACTTGCACAACCAAAATGTGCTTTCTTTTTATTTTAATAAAAAGTGTAGTATCAACCTTCCTTCTATTAAAACCATTTTTAACGAAAAATTTTGACAATCTTTCACACTAAGATCCAAGAGCTTATTTTAAAGCATACAAAGCTTTTGCCAATTTGTATACTTGATTTGGAAATTGAGGATTTTCAAAACTAAGAGGTTTTTTGACATATACTTCTTCATTTATAAAACCATTTAGAAATGCACTCTTGGCATCCATTTGAAAAAGCTTGAAATATTTAAAACATGTAAATGCCAACAATATTCTAATGACCTTTAATCTAGCAACCAGGGTATAAATTTCATTATAGTCAATTCTTTTTTCTTGACAATACTCTTGAGCTACTAACTTAGCTTTTTTAATAACAACATTGCCTTGCTTATCCATTTTATTTCTAAAATCCCATTTTGTACCTATAGTAGAATGATCACTAGGTCTAGGTACAACATTTCACATTTGGCTTTTTTGAAATTGGTTCAGCTCTTCTTGCATAACCAAAATCCAATGATCATTTTCTAAGGCTTTATTTATGTTCTTGGGTTCAATATAAGAAAGAAAAACAACATAATTATACACATTGTAGGAAGATCTATTTTTTACCCCATTAAGATAGATCACCAATAATCTCATTGTCTTTGACATACCTTCTTTTTCTATGGTAATTAGGTTTATGCTCTATTTGTTGTGGTTTCTTTATGAATTCATTATCTTATTTTCAATTGTTCTTTTCCAATGTCATGTGATGCATTATTGATATTTCTTTGAAGCATTCCTACATTATCATCATCATCAGAAGATATCTTTCTCGGAAGAAGATTAGATTCATCAAAAATAACATGTATGGACTCTTTAATCACCAATGTTCTTTTATTAAAGATTCTATAAGGTTTTGAATTCAAAGAATATCTTAGGAGAATATCTTCATCACTTTTTGCATCAAATTTCCAAGATTATCTTTTTATTGTTCAAAACAAAACATTTACAACTAAAAGGATGAAAATAGCTTATGTTAAGCATATTTTCTTTAAAATGTTCATAAGGAGTTTCTTCAAAATTAGCCTAATCATAGCTCTATTTATAATATAACAAGAGTATTTATGGCTTCCACCCAAAAATATCTAGGTAAATTATTTTCACAAGCATGGTTCTAGCCATTTCTTCTAAAGTTCTATTTCTCTTTTCTACTACCTATTTTGTTAAGGAGTCTTAGGAGTAGAAAAATTATGGCTAATATCATTTTCACTACAAAACTCATTAAAGCTAAGGTTTTCAAACTCTTTTCCATGATCACTTTTAATATTAGAGATTGAATATCCTTTTTCAATTTGTATTTGTTTGCCAAAAGTGATGAAAATTTTCAAAGCTTCATTCTTTGAATGCAAAAAGAGAACCTATATATATATATCTAGTAAAATAATCAATAATAACAAACCCATATTGTTTACTACCAAGGCCCATTGTCCTAGTAGGACCAAAAAGATCAATATAAAATAGTTAAAGTGGTCTAGTAGTTGAAACAAATTCTTAGGTTTGAAAGATACTTTTCCATGTTTTCCTTAAGCACATGTATAAAAAAACTTTGTTATTTTCAAATTTTAGTTTTGGTAAACCAACAACTAAATCTTTTTGTAAAAGTTTTGAAATTAAATGCATATTTGCATGTCCGAGTCTCATATGCCAGATCCAACTATCATTTTCTTTTTTAGCCATGAAACATACATTTTTAGAAGATAGATCATTCAAATGCACAACATAAACATTTTCTTAGCGGTGTCCAATAAAAACTAGTTTGTTAGTCTTGATATCAATCACTTGCCAACACATGGATTCACAACTGTAAGTCATTTATCACATAATTGGTTAATGTTAAGTAAATTATGCTTGAGTCCTTTCATGAGTAAAACATTTTCAATAGTAGTAGAAAAATTCTTACCAATGGAACGAATTCTTTCAACTTGACCTTTTGAATTGTCTCCAATGTAACATCTCCTCCACTTTTAGCCTTTAAGTCCTTGAATTGAGTCTTGTCTCTGGTCATGTGCTTTGAGCATCTACTATCAAGGTAACATGGATTATTCCTGCTTGAATTTACCTTATAGCAATGCTCATCCTCCTACAAATACATAATCAAAATTTTGTTTGGGTACCCAAATTTTCTTGGGTCCTTAAATGCTAGTACTCACAATTCTTATGCCTTTTCAAATCCACTTCATCCTAGTAATTTTATCTTGAGATGTGCTAACTTCTTTGGAGTCCACAAACTCCTAATGAGTTTACCTCTATGAGTGACTTACTTTAAGGGACAATATTGCTTAGAATGACCCCATTTTTGACAATATGCACATTTACTAGATGAATCATTTGGTTTAACAAGAAAATTCTTCAAATGAGTTTCTTTGTCACTACCATTATAACCTAATCCATTTTCATCAAAGAAACCCTTTTGAATTTCAAGCATATCATTTAACTTTTGATGTCCTATATAGAATCTAGAAAAGGAATTTTGTAAATTCACATTTTTATTAGTCAAATCATCAGCATACAATTTCAAAAGCTCAATTTCCTTTTCCAAGTCATTCTTTGCCTTAGTCAATAGCTCATCCTCTACTTTTAACTTAGAAATCATTTTTCTATACTTCATGTTAATGCTTTCAAATTCAATAGCTAATTCATCAAAAGCATCTTGCAACTCATCAAATGTGTGTGGATTTAAATAATTGGGATTAAAAATTATCTTGGGCTCATCAAGAGCCATGAGACATAGGTTGGCTACTTTCTTCTTATTTGATTCATCATCGAAGAAGTCACTATCACTCTATGTTACAATCATTGCTTTTTCTTTGGCTTCATTGCATTTTGCTTTTTCTATAAAGGGTAATCAAATTTAATATGCACTGGTTTTTGCATTCATAGCAAACAACTTGGTCCTTTCTTTTCTACTTGACTCTCCCTTGAGTATTTCCCTTTGTGGTCTTCTTTTATTTGAAGACTTGTTCATCTTTAAGAACTTCTTCAGCCTTTTCACAAACATGGCCATTTTTTCATCCTCATTAACATCATATTATTTAATTTTTGTCTTTTTCTTCTTGAATGGTTAATTTAAGACCAATTCCACCTTTCTTGATTGGTTCTTGTCCACGCTTGAGCTTAATTTCATAGGTTATGAGAGAACCTATGAGTTCATTTAATGAGAGTGCATGACGGTCTTTGGATTCTTCAATGGTTGTCACTTTAGCTTCCTATCTCTATGGTAGGCTATTTAAAATTTTCTTTACCATCTCCACATTGATTAAGTCTTTCCAATATTCTTTAAACTAGTAATGATATCAGTTAAGTGGTTTGATATCTCACTACTGGTCTCTTTCGGTTTCATCTTGAATAACTCATAATCATTAGTAAGCATGCCAATTTTGGTCTTTTTCACTTGATTTGTACCTTCACGAGTAATGGCTAATTTATCTCAAATTTTTTTTGCATTTTCACATAAAGAAACTCTATTGTACTTACTAAGCCTCAATGCTCAAAAGAATGTATGCATTACCTTGGCATTGAGTTGTGCTATCTTGATGTCATTAGCATCCCATTTGCTTTCTTGCATAATCACCTCTTTATCTTCAATCCTCTTCATTAGAATTTAAAAACTATTGAAAATAACCCTCTAAACTTCATAATCACTTGCTTGAATAAATAATCTCATTCTTATCTTTCAATATAAGTAGTTATCATCAACAAAGAAAAAAGGTCATACAATGGAATGACCTTCACTATCGAGAGACGTAGCAACCATTTTAATTGCATTAAACACACTTCTTGTTGCTCTCCATAATTGTTATAACTTGTGGATGGTTCTTCATTCATCACCATATTTCCTTAAACCATTTAAGATCACTCTTAGGTTGTTAGACCTATAAAAAAGAGTACTAGTTCTGATACCAATTGTTAGCTTAAAGACTTGAATAAACTAAGAGGGAGGTGAATTGGTTAATTATAAATTTTAACAATTTTAATGCCAATTAACACAATAATCACAAATATCAATTTCTAAGCTAATAAACACAAAATATAAACATAATAATGATAGCTTGAAATGTTAAGAGGCAGAGTTCAATAATAAAAAATCGAGATTTATAGAGGTTTGGCCCTTCTTTAGACATTTACGCTTATCTTTTAACTTCACTTTTCAAGTAGTCGAATCCATTATCAAAATATTGACTGTTACAACTTGGCTTCTTTAAAGGCTTAATACAATCAACATAATCTTTTAAGAGTTATCCTCCTCTTTAAGCTTAGAAGACAACCAAATCTCTTAAGAGTTAACCTTTCCTTAAGCTTACAAGCACATAAGCTCACAATACAAATGAAAGTGTTTTTGCAAACTTGATTACCTCTCAAAGGTTGGAAATTTGAAATTTTGAAGTACAAATAAGTGCTAAGAAAGATATCAAAGAGAAAATGAATACAAGATGAATTTTCTACTCTTTCACACAGTAATAAGCTCTTTAATGCTTGAAAAAGATAGAGGATGGAAGCAATAAATTTTCTTGACTTTTCATTTCTTACAATCTAGTAGGAAACCTCATTTTAGATGTAGAAAGGTGAAGAGAGCTCTTGGTTTCATTTAATGCTTAAAGCTCAACAAATTATAAGAAAAATGTGACCATTTAAACTTTTCAGGGTAAACCGATCGATCCTGTATTAAAGGGGATCGGTTGGTTTTGGCTTTGAAAGTGAAAAAGTATTGCATTTAAACAAGACCCAATCAATCCTATCATGTGGGTGATTGATCAATTTTTCAAGTTTTTCAAACCCGTTTTGCTTCTGTAAAAACCTTGATTCGATTGATCCTTTTTGGTAGGGGATCGATTGGTTTTTTCCATTTTGAAAATTGGGAGCATTTTGTGTAAAAAATGGATCAATTCATAGCAAGATGGGATTGATCAAGTACTCGAGGGGATCAATCCTATCACTTAAGGGATAGATCCCTTTTTTCCTTTTAGGCAAGAAAATGTTTCAAACAAAGGAAATAAGATTATTTTTTATTCATAAACATTTTTCACTTGATAAAAAGGCTAGAAAACATTCTATATAAATTCAAAGCAATTTATCTCAATTTAGTCAAATATTTTGTTTTATCATTTCAAAATAATCATTTACTTAAAGCTAACAATTGTTATTATATTTACGCATATCATGCATATGTTTTCAAAAATGAGTTTTCAAAGAAAAATATTTTTTAAAAAAAGATTACAACTCAAGTAAAAATAACCTTTGAGATCTAGCCTAAATATTAGTGGACACTCGATAGTTATCATTTATGCGAGGTATTATCTTGGTTTTATGGGGCTATTTGAAAACCCTTAAATTAGAGATGTTTTAGAGCTCTACCTAGATATAAGAGATTAAAAGAGGTGTCTCGATACTTAAGACATTTTCATCTTGATTCAAAAATAAAATATTTTGTTTCCAAAAGAAAATAATTGATTTGCTTTCAAAAGAAAAGAAAAAAAATTCAAGTTTTGGGCTAAACAAATGAATTAATTTTTAAACATTAAAAATAGGACCATTATTATCAAAATCTAAGGATAACATGCAATTATTTGGTTGTCTCTGATAGGCGCTGTGGGGGTGCTAATCCTTCTCATGCGTAATCAACTTTTGAATCCAACTTTGATTTCACAAACCATAAATTTTTTTTTATGAAACTTTAAAACTTTAAACATGTTTTAAATGTTTTATAAAAAAGACTAAAATTTTTGGGTGGCCAATTATAACCTAAAAAAGATTGGTGGCAACTCCTTTTTTTTTTTTTTAATTTTATCGAAAATGCTTTTTAGTCCTCCATTTTTACCATTCTTAAGTCTGGTAGTTGGGTTCTTCAGGCCTTTACATCATGACAGCTTGGCAACTTTATCGGAGATACATTTTTATAGAGTCAAGCCAAAGATTGATTACATGTTATCTTGAATTTTGGTTTAATGGTCCTAATTAGTGTTTAATCTTATTTCATTAATTTTAATTTTCTTGTTTCCTTGAAAGGGTGGAAGTTTTTTAAAAGAATAAAAATTTTGAAAAAAAAATTGAAAAAAAGGTTTCCAAAATTCATATGAAAAATAAAAGTGTGTGTGTATGTGTGTTTTACATTCATGTATGTTTTAATTATGTCATTTATTAAGAATTGTTTTTATTTATTCTGTTTCTAATAATTGTGTGGCATTTAGGATATTGGTATTTTAAGAAAGTATGAAAAGTTTATTTGTTCCTTCGCACATAGTCACATTACATTACATGCATAAGCTTTATACCCAGGCTTTAACTTTTTTTAGGAAGAAGTAAAATAGCTCTATACACACTCGTAAGATGTAAACCTCTATTATGGCTAGTGGAACACTCCCACTCAGATGGAATCCTTTTCACTTGTAGCTTGTAATGGATGAAGATCGGGGTACCTCATTAGTATGTGATGGACGATAATGTGAGAAACAATTTGAAAACCTTTAGATGCATGAATTCCTAGCCCAACATATAATACACCTTAGGGAGCCAACCTTATGTAGAGCCATGCCACACATTCTTCGTAGAAATTACCCCAAATAAGTGACATGAAAGAACATCCCTTACCCTTCTCATTTAATTTTTTGTTAATTTAATGATATGCTTTCTTGTTTCCAATAATAAAAAAGAAAGAACAATAATCATTAGGAGTAATGATCCTTTGTGCTTTAAAAGAAAAAAACACACAAAAAAATTGAAAAAAAGAAAAACAACAAAAAAATTGAAAAAGATTGCTTGAAAGTGTTAGTTTATCTTGTTGTATTGCATTTGCATTTTTACTAATTTTTCTATGTTTTGTTTTTTCTTTTGTTTGTTTCATGCATCTTTGTTGACATAAAATATCAAAGATATACATTATAGATAATTCATCAGTAGAAGTTTTTATGGCATTCCAAGAATCTCATGTAGGATATTCGATTAACAAATTGTTATGGGAGGTCAGAGATCAGTCAAAAAATAGATAGCAAATAAAGGGAGATTGTTTGATGGATTAGTATGTTGGAAGCCTTCAAAAGGTGGTATACATGGACTTAAAATGGAACAACATAGCAAATTTAAAAGGAATTTGGAGTCATTGAGACCCAAAAGTAAAATCACTTTCACTACCAAGTATAAGGACATTGCCTTTTTGTTGATGGTGAAACCTAATTGAAGGTTACAATAAAGTTCTAGAATCTAGCACATTAATGCTTCATGTTAAAAAAAGAAGATCTGGCACCCACTATAGAGGAATACTTTGCCCTACTATGTTTAGACCTACCTAAATGCCATAGAGTGTATTGGAAAGCATAAAAACCATCAAGGTATAAGAAAAAGTTAGTAAAGATAATTGGGTTAAGGTTCAAATGGTCGATAAGAAGAAATAGATATGTTTGCATTGGCAATCTACAATATGGTGATCCTTTCAAGAGCTTTAACATATATAAAAGCCTTTATGGTTGACTTTTTCATATAATTGGAGTAGAGAATTAACTTTTCACCAACCATTTTAGAAGAAACCATTATATCTTTGAACCATTATTGAAGAAAGAGAGAAGGAAAGATGATCGATTTTAGTCAGCTGCTTTATGTATGGATTCAAAGTCAATTTTGAGGTATCGACCAAACTCTATTGTTTCTTTACGCCAAGTCCTTAGCATTTTTAGCCAAGTTTAATGTGAAAGGCTTAGAAGTCTTTCTAAGGAGCAATGGATGGTATGCTTTTTGAAGCTTAAAGAGGGATGGGGTGACTTAGAATGCGGCATGGAAGCCTCGCTTCTCAATTTTATACAATTGTGGTGATCAGCCTTGGGTTCCATTGCTTAGTATTTAAACTACCACCAACTACGCACCATTGATGATCAAAAGATAGTTTACGTCTTAGTAGTTCATCCCAATGACTCGAGGGTAGATTAGATGGAGTTTGATTATGGTATGAAAGACTATATAGCTAAAGTGTGTGGTATTACAAAACTTAGGGGTAGACATTCAAATTAGAATTGAGAAGATATACATATGATGTAACCTTGTGGCATCTAGTTTGGAAGGCCAAGTGGGTCAATGATTTAGTGCTATCATCAGATCAGGATTCAGTCTACCTAGTTAACCCGTGGGTTAAGCCACCACCATAAAATTTTAGAGATTACTAGATTAGAGTTTAAAGTAGAGATAGAAAAAGTGAAAAAAAAAAGATCAAAGATTGCAAGAAGAGATAAGTTAACTAAAGTATGAGGAGAGTGCATAAAAGACAAGTTAGAGAAAATGACAAAAGAGAGGGACTTGGCTCAGAGTGATATTAAGGAGTTGCATTTGGAAAACTAAAGACTAAAGGCTTAAGGATAAAGGAAAAGAGAGTAAATGTCAGAAAGAGATGTTGCAACTCAAAGAAGAGGTATGGTTCTAGAAACACAAGGCCCGAGAAAGTGAAGATAAGATTTTTTTGATAGTGCAAGAAAAAAAAGATTGGCATAAGGCTTTGCTGTAAATAGAAAAAGCTAAAAAAGAGACAAGAAAAGAATAAGGAATTGAAGGAAGAGTTAAGAAGTAAAAAGAAGAGGTGTTTGAATACTTAATAAGAGAAAGATGCACTTAGAATAGAGATTAGAGCTTTGGAACTACAGTTGCAAAAAAACAAAAACTGCATTACCCCTCTACACAAAGAATAGCAGGAAAAGGAGATGAATGGAAATAAGTGTGTAACTATGAGATAGAAACTCAAAGGCAAGGTAAGTTTTATTAAAACTTACCTTCTTAATAAAATTTTAAAATTAATTCAAATTTATTAAAAAGATAATTTTTAAGTATGCAAAAAATATTTGGGTTTGGCAGTTGGTTATACATGGAGAAAGATTAGCACCCCTACAATGCCTGTTTAAAATAGTACTAATTAATTATGTGCTATATTTTAATATTTACAAAAATGGTCTTAATTTTTGGTATTTAAAGATTTAATTTCCTTAAAAACACATTTTTATTTTTTAGCAAGCTTGAAAAACAAACAAGAACCTTATATTGAAAATTTCTTAAAAATATGCCAATACTCTGGCAATATTAAAAAGAACAATCTCATCTAAGGAATTTTTAAGAATCGCTACTCGAAATTTTAAAAAATTATATCCTTGATTGTTTATACTTATTTCCATAAAATATGATATCTATAATTTTAAAAATAAATAGCATTTCCTTAAAAACTTATTTCTATGCCATTTATAGAAGAATGAGAAATCTTTATCAAAAATTCTTACTTAAAGATTCCTAAAGAATCATTACTCGAATTTCTTTAAGATCTCATTATAAAAAATTTTTCATTTATTTTCTATAAAAATGATTAAAAGTCATGTAATAATATAATTATCTACAAATACATTTTTTCCTAAAAACATACTTTTATTTATTAAGAAAAATTATTCAAATAAAAGAAAGTAATTAAGAAATGAAAAAAAAATTTATGTTGAAAAGAAACTTCTAAATATTCCAATGCTTTGACAATTTTTAAAAGACTTATCTCAGCTAAGGAATTCTCGGGAATCATTACTCGGACTTCCTTAAAATCTCATCCTCATAAATTTTATTTTTGCATTTAAAATTATGTAATGTAAACAATCAAGTAGAATATGGATACGAAAAACATATATTACTTATTACATTTTATTATTCATTTTAATTATGCTCACAATTATTAGTAAAAATTCTTGAAAGGAATAAAATAAATAAAATCTTTTATTGAAAATTTTCTAGATACCCCATACTTCGACAGTATTTAGAAGAATTTTCTGACTTAGGAATTTCTTAAGAATCTCTACTCGACTTATGTAAAATCCCATCCTCGAAAATTTCATTCACTGTTTCCTTTCTTACTTAATTAATTTATTTTTTATTCTAATTTTTTTCTTTAATTATACCAATTTCATTACTAAAAGAGTCATTACACATTATTATTAAAATCTATCAAAATTTTAGAAAAATAGACAATTGAAACTTTTTGTATTGAATATTTTCCTAAATACTCCATTACTTTGGTAATACTTATAGAAAATATCCTCACCTAGACATTTTAAGAATCACTACTGAGATTTCTTTAAAATATCATCCTTGAAAATTTTCATTCAATTTATTATTAATAAATTTTGCATAAATCTAACATACATGAAGAAATAAATTACTCTAAAAATAAATTGGAATATAAAATTTTAAATTGCATAAGAAATTAGGATAAACATACAGACCCATTCACATGAGTTTAAAAAAATAGGAAATTTGCATTGTAAAAAAAAGTTTGTATAGCTTTGAATGATAAGTCATGTATGAAGAAAGGCATTATGGAGAACCAACAACTTTTGGCATGTAGTGAAACTTTTGTTCATTATTCAAGCAAAATGAAAACTTATGGCTCTCCACCATCTATTCTGAGACCAATGTCATCTTTCCATTCAATGTATTATTTGTTTAAAGATCATGAAATGTGATAAAATGGGACTTTGACAAGTCCTACAACTACAAATCCTAGTGTCTATATTTTGAAGACTTTTCTTCTTTTTTTTTTAGTTATTGGTGGAGTTTTCTAAGGCTATAATCGCCACTGCCTTTCCTTTAACCAGCTTTCTTCTAAGAAACCATCCAAAACACAAACTAACCATAAGCATCAATACATGAAAACAAGCTTGGAACGATATTAGCAATTATATCCACATACAAAGCATCGACTAGAAAAATGGTCATAGTAGTAAAAATGAACACCAATCCACCTAAACTAACAAAATTTGCATCAAACAAACCAACATGCAATGATGGTGAAAGCAACAAACATAAAAGAAAAGGGAGCCTTGTTCATGGGAATGACAACATCCATAAAAAAAAAAGACGAAGAAAGCTACCTTTGCTATCCCTTTTTCTTCTTAAAGAAGTGCTTCTTTTCCCCTTTCTTTTTTTACATTTTTTTTTTTTGGCAGTCCTTCCCTCCAGCTATACGGTAAACCCTTTTCCTTTTCTTTTTCTTTTTCATTCCTTCTTCCATCCTCCTCTATTCGATATCTTTTTTTTCAACCATTTCTTTTCTTCCTTTCTATTTTACATTTTTGGCTCTTTTCCTTACTTTCCAACCTTCTAGCCTTCTTCCCTCTTCTATTCGGTTGTTTTTTTCTTTCTTTCTTTTTTATGTGTTTGGCTCATTTCCTCACTTTCTAGCCTTCTAATCTTCTTTCTTCCTATTTGACCGAACCCTTCTTCCATTTTAATAGTCAACTCCTCAAAAAAATCTCATTCTTGATGAATATAGATCCTTGGATGAGATTTCATCCAAGAGTCAAAGCCTATCTTTTTATTCATTTTAAAGAACCACCTTTGGCTATTGGATCAAGATCAATAAAAAATCTAATGGTCCACATTATTCAATGCAAAGGTTAGATTTTTATATCTTTCAAACACATGAAAAGGCCATTTTACCCTAGTGCAAAATTTTTTATATTTATGCCATTTTCTTACAAATTAATGTTCCCATGCTCATTTTTTAGATTTTAAAACATCAAAAATCATGAAATATTATAATATTGAGATCTAAAAAGTTTCATGAAAATCTGAGCTCGGGAAGATCAAATTATAAAAATACCTTTATATAGGTATTTTGGTAATCTCACACTTCTTATGGTACTACTATGATTTCAAATACACCAAGAATCATGAAATATTATGTAATTAAGATTTAAAAAGTTTTCATGAAAATTCAAACTCAGGAAGGCTAAATTACAAAAATACCCTTATAAGGGTTTTTTGGTATTTCACACTTCTTGGGGTACAATTGTGATTTCAAATGCACCAAAAATCATGAAATTTTTTACAATTAAGATCTAGAAAGTTTCATGAAAGTCGAAGCTTAGAAAGGTCAAATTATGAAAATATCCCTTATAGGAGTATCTTGGAAATTTTGTACTTTTCCCAGTGTAATAAAAATTTTTAGTGCTTTAAAAATCACCAAATTTAATTTTAAACCACATTGATTTCAATTAGACTTTGAACATTGAAGATTAACCTCGGTTCTATTCATTTTGACTAAGTTTTGTACAATTTTAACTTGAGTTGACTTTGGGGTTTACTCGTATCATTTATTCTTTATTTTTCATATATCCACGTGGAAAGGTATCATCCATATAAATCCTATGTGAAAGAGTTTGACAATAATCATACCGGTCTCCTTTTTCTTTATTTATTAGGCTTAAATATCGATGCATTTTATTGCCTTTTTAAGGAACCTTTTTAAGGGATTCAAATGGGCTTTGTTCAACCATGTTAAAATGTTTGAAAAAAAATTCAGTATCTACAGCTGCCAGTCATTGCATATTTTTAAGAATAAAAAATAATGCAAAAACATAGATAATAATTTTGTCTAGATGATTATTTGGTGAGAGATTTTTTTTTTTTGAAAATCTTATTTGAAAATTGCTCTCCCTAAATAAAGGCTTTGAAACTTTAAAAATGGCTCCCCTCAAGCAAAGGCTTTGAAATTTTAAAAAAGGCTCCCCCCAAATAGAGGCTTTAAAACCTTAGAAATGGCTCCTCCCAAATAGAGGCTTTGAAGCTTTGAAAATGACTCCCCCTAAACAGAGGCTTTGAAACTTTAAAAATGGCTCCCCTCAAATAGAGACTTTGAAACTTTGAAATTTTAAAATATTTTGCCTGGAGGTCTTGGAGATTATACTTGAAGGTCTTAGAGATTATGCTTGAAGGTTTTACAAATCTAAAATATTTTTGAATGCTCATCCTAATTAGGCATTGAAACTTTGAAATTTTAAAATGTTTTGCCTAAAGATCTTACAAATCTCAACATCTTTGAATGCTCCTCCCAATCAGAGGCATTGAAATTTTAAAAAATTAAAATGTTTTGCCTAAAGGTCTTGGAAATATATCTGTGTGCTAGCTTAACTGGACTTAAGTCTTATCTTGTATCATACTTTTTTTTCATTTTTTCAAGAATCCCTCTGTTTCTTACAAATCATTTTTATTTCAACTTTTCAAACATTTTTGATACTTTGATCTCCTATCAAATTATTTTGTTCTTCTTATCATATTTTCATGATAAACTCTTTTTTTCTCTTTTTTTTTCTTTTTTTACCCCTTTTTTCTTTTCTTTTTTTTTTCTAATATTTACAAAGTTGATAAATGCAATCTGATACAAATGTCTATTCTCATCAAATAATGCTAATGGAAATGTCGATGCAAATGCAAATGCAAGAATGCAAATGCTTGATGCAAATACATTTGACTCTTTCATAATGCAATGACAATGTTTCTTTGATGTAAATGCCACTACAAATACCTTTTCTTAAGATGCAAATGTCATGATGCAAATGCAAATTTTTTCTTATAGTGCAAATGCAAATGTCTTATACAAGTGCAAATGCAAGTGATGGAAATATGAATGTCTTTTTTGTGATACAGATGCAAACAATGCAAATGCAAATGTCTTTTTTATGATATAAATATGAATGCAAATGTCTTTCTCATGATGCACATGCAAGTGCGAATACAAGTGATGCAAATGCAAATGTTCTTTTTTGTGATGTAAATGTGAATGCAAGTACGAATACAAATGATGCAAATACATATGTCCTTTTTTATGATGTAGAAGCAAATGATGCAAATACGTATGTCCTTTTTTATGATGTAGATGCAAATGATGCAAATGCGAATGTCTTTCTTTGAAATGAACATGTAAATGTAAGTACGAATGTGAGTGATGCAAATGTGAATGTCTTTTTTTGTGATGCAAATGTGAATGCAAGTACGAATGCATGTGACATAAATGCGAATGTCCTTCGATTGTGATGTAGATGCAAATTAAATATCTTTTTAATTGATAAAATGCGAAGGCTTTTTTTTTGTTTTTTTGTGAATTAATAAACTGGGCTTAAAATCTTCATCAAGTGCTAGGTAAACTAGGCTTACATTTTCACTATGAGCTAGCTAAGCTAAGCTTTAAAATCTTCATCGAGTGTCAGGTAAATTAAGCTTAAATTTTCACTGAGAGTCAGCTAAACTAGGCTTTAAAATCTTTCTTTGATGCCTAATAAACTATGCATGAAATTTGCATCAAGGGCCAGATAAACTGGGCTTAAAATTTTCATCAAGTACCAAGTAAATTGGACTTAAATTTTCATTGGAAGCCAACTAAACTGAGCTTTAAAAATCTTCATCAGGTGCTAGGTAAACTAGGCTTAAAATTTTCTTCAGGGTTCAAATAAATTGGGCTTAAATTTTTTATCAAGTGTCAAGTAATCTGGGTTTAAAATTTTCATCAGGTGTTAGATAAACTGGGCTTAAAATTTCCATCAGATGCTAGGTAAACTAGGCTTAAATTTTTTATTAAGAGCCAGCTAAGCTGGGCTTTAAAATTTTCATCTGGTGCTAGGTAAACTGAGCTTAAATTTTTGTGTAGACATAAATTTTTATGAGGAACTGACAATTCCTATTAGAAATGGAAAGAAGTGAACAATTTCTCTCTCAATGGATTGGATGATTGTGCACCCAAAGATACCTGTTGATTCAAAAAGACTTTACCACTTATAGGAGACAAAAGAGGCGTATACTTTTTTAACTAATCTGAACTTATGTGCCAGCTAATCTGAGCTTATGTGCCAGGTAATCTAGGCTTAAGACTTCATTGGTGCCAGGTAATCTAGGCTTGCATGCTAGCTACGTTAGGCTTAAATTTCACTAATGCTAGATAATCTAGGCTTAACTTTCCATTAATGCCAGCTAAACTAAGCTTCTATGCCCGAGAATTGGCATCTCTATCAGAAATGAAAGGTGAAAAATTTCTTTCCAAATGGGTTAAATGGTTCTGTATATGGAGAATTTGGTTTATTCAAAAAGGTTTCAACACTTGCAAAGAAAAAAAGTGACATAATTTTCCATGCTAGCTCACAAATGAAACATAAGCTTTTCTAAAAACATGAATTCCTTGAAAACCAAACATATTCAACATTTTCCTTAATCTCCAGATGTTACAATTTGATATATGTCAAGGTTAGCTATAAGGGTTTAAGATTTTGAAAGGTTATTTGGAAATGGACAAAGGTTGAGATTTTTAAAATCAACTCATCTTAGACTTCTGTGACTTTGATATTTCAAATCTTTCAACAAGGTTTGGCTTATCTTGATTCAACATCTACCACCTTTAGCATTAGATGTGGCCTTCAAGGTTTGCTCTAAACTGCCTCTTTTTATGGTTTTCACCTTAGAGCCAAATGTTACAATTAGATATATGTCAAGGTTAGCTATAAGGGATTGAGATTTTAAAAGGTTATTTGGAAATGGACAAAGGTTGAGATTTTTAAAATCAACTCATCTCAAACTTCTATGATTTTGATATTTCAAATCTTTCAATAAGGTTTGGCTTATCTTCGTTCAACATCTTCCACATTTAGCATTAGAAATGGCCTTCAAAGTTTGCTCTAGACTACTTTTTTTAGGGTACTCACCCTATAGCCACTTTTATTTCTATTTTCTCTTCTTTTTTTATTTTTTTTATTAACACACCATGCATTTAAAAAATTCAAAACTAATCCAAAAGAGGAAAAGAATTTTTTTGAAAGGGGTTAATGGTTGAAATAAGAAATTATGTAATAAATGAGGACTCAAAAGAATCGTGGTCATTTTTTCAAGAGAAACTCTTTAATTTTAAGCCTTCATGCTTGATCCAATATGGACTTTTCAAAGGTTGTAATGTAGGTTAAGGTTTGGGGTTGTCAAAGAAAAAGATAGAAAGGCACAAAACAAGCAATTAAGGGTATTTAAAACCAAAGATCATTTTTTTGTTCGAAGGAGACACTCTGTTGTTTAATCCTTTTTTGCTTTCCACCCATTCATTTCATTTCTTTTTCTTTTTTTTTCCTTTTCTTTTCTTTTTTTTTTTTTTTCATTCTTTCATTGAGTGGATTTAAAACTTATTATGAACTTTTATATTGCGCCTTTGCCCCAACATATGGGATTCTATTCTTAACCCTTAAATGTGTTCCTTTTGCCTCTAGTGTAGAGGGTGATCTTGGTTAGGGTTTATTTTGAAAGAATTTAATCAAGCTCAAAGGGGTAACAAGGGATAAATTTCTACATTTGTGAAGGGATAATGAAAAATAGCCATTTGTCAGTTCAAGTATAAAAACTTAAATTGAAGAGCAGTTCCCTCTAGGAAAATAATCTCAAAGAAAGGTTTTTATTTCAATAGTTTTTTGTAGCATTTTCTATTTTGGGCTTTTTCCTTGTCTTTTTTTCCAAAACTTTGAATTTGTCAAGACTTTATTGAAATTTATTCAAATTTCCTAGGTGCATGATGTCATAACCATCTTTCTTTTTTTTTTGTTTGTTTTTTTTTTTTGTAATGCCCCTATTTATTTTACTAGTAATGCATTTCATGAAAGATGGCCCATTTCAATAAACCACCTTTAATGAAAGTTGTTACAATAAGAGGGTCATGAGAATGAATAAGGAAAAAACCATGTGGAATAAACCTATTTAAGGTATCAAATGATTAAATTTACTCCAATAAAAGAGAACAAAAGGGTTGATCATAACTTATGTTGTCTTAAAGCCAATGAGGTATTTTTTTTTCGATCAACATGCCTTTAAAACACATGAGATAGGCCAATTTTAGGATAAAAGCTGAAAGGTTGGTAAATCTAAGGTCATTTTACAGAACTTAGGTTGCTTTGATTTTGAAAAATTTTTGAAACTATAGTGGAACACTGACACATCAAATTATCACATCTGAATTCTTAAAAAAAATATCATATTTGCCTGATCTTCTAGGAATCCAAATTCCTTTATTCTTTTTTTAAGTAGTTGTTTTATTGTTCATTGCCTTGTAAAAGAATATCACCTTTTGATATCATAACATTATCAGGTGAAAGCAAGGTTCATCAATTCAACTTTATAGCTTTTAAGGGGTCATGGCTGTTGAATGGAATCATTTGAAAGGCTTAAGAAAGAGAGTTTAGGTATTTGACAAATCCCTAATATTGATTGCCAACTCAAATGAGACTCAAATTTTTCTTTTTTGTTTCTCTTTTTTTTGTCTTTTTCTCACTTTTTCTAGAGTATTTTTTTTTATTTTTTAACCTTAGGACCTAACTATATAGGGTTTTATTCAAACTAACATTTTCCCTTTTTTTAGCAATTACAAGTCAAAATTTAACTAAAACTGACAATATTAAATAATGATATAAATCCAGGGAACACTCCTAATGCACTAGATCTATTCATGTAATGCAAACACTCAAACATGACCCAAAAATTCACATTCCTAATAATATTCTTGAGATGACAATCAAACTTACCAACAAAGGTTTTCCATTTGATGATTCACTTTTAGCATCATTGACTCGCAACTTTCCCACTCTTAAGAATCGTTAATCAATTTTTAAATCTTATGGGATTCGCATCAACCAAAGCTTGAATTGTATCCTTGAAGGCAGTACAGTATTCTATGAAATGTCCTTTGATCCCATCATGAAAATCACACTTAACATTTGGATTATACCATTTCAGGTATGGAGGCTTTTTAGGTCTTGTAAAACAACAAAGATCATATGATTCTTGATCAGTATGGTGAAAAGCTCAACATAAGACTTTGGAAATGAATGATACATCTTGACTTTCTTTCTCTTACGACTTTGTGAATGGCTTGGGTTGATCCTTTATTTTATAAATGTTTGTGGCAAAGGAACTAGAGCACATAGATGAAATGGTTGAGGAAAATTTTCAACCCAAAATGTCAGTTGGGAACAATATGGTAACCATTGAAAATGAGCATTTATAGGGTCTTTTTGTATCATGTGAAGGCTTCCTTGGTTTTTCCTTTCAATAATTGTTGCTTGTGCTTGTTTAGCAAAAATATCTCCTTTCATTTCCTCATTAGCATCTATAATTCTTCCTTTTTTTACCCCATTCTCAATTTTACCCTTAGTAAACAACAAATCTACAAACTCTGATAAAGTATTGCTAATCAACTTATCATAATAGGGAAAAAGAAGGGTATCCACAAATAGGGAATTTAGTTTCCTATTGGTAAAAGGTGGTCGCACTTGTGATGCCACTCCCTTCCATCTAACAGCAAATTCTTTGTAACTCTCATTAGGGCTATTTCTCATATTTTGAAGGGCTAATCAATTTGGAGCCAACTGTAACAGTGCTGGTATTACTTCGAGGATGTTGGTGATAAATCCCTCAAAGTATGAATTTGACTACTCTTTAGACTATAATACAATCAGCTACTGCCCCAGTCAAACTTTCTTGAAAAATATGAATAAGTAGCTTTTCATCACCAACATACCCAACTATTTGTTAATAGTATTGAGCTTGAGACATCCAGTTCCATTATACTTTTCAAATGTTGGAACCATGAACTTGGGTAGAATAACTACATCTACATCTGAAACTAGTTGATATTCTTTTGCATCAAAAGATTCATCCTTACCTTTAATAGCTTGAACTCTTTCTTCCAAGAAATTATACCTTCTCTGTTCATTTAGATTCTTCAACTCTTCCCTTATGGGTCCTAAGCTGGGTCCTAAGTGAGGTCCTTCAGGTTGATCATTTCCTTTAGCACAAAGTCCCTTAATAATCTTTTACATATTTCATTTCAAATCAAATATTCTCCTAACCCTTGGAATAAATCGCAAGAATTATTTTTGAAAAACTTCCCTATTTTGGAGTATGAATTGTGTTACATAAATACATAAATGGATGAATGGATGAATGAATAAATGAATGAATGCACATATGATACAGCTCTTAAGTAAAAAGTATAAAAATTGGCAAAAGAGCAAGAATAAAAGATAAACCATAATTCACATATCTAAGTTCAACAGACAACTTTATATCAACATAAAAATATTTTTCAAATATCAACAGACCCTCTTTAAACAAAAGTCCCATCCATCTTTATCTTGCCATCTCCTTCTCATTGTTCTTGGATCTTTTAATCCCCTATTATAGTTGGATCGGACATTTTGCATTTATGAATAATTGCACTTTGTGCTTGAAACCCTCACAATTCTTAAAAGAATGCCTCATATTCCCACCATGGTATTCACATCTTGCATTTAGGTTAAAATATTTTAGGTACAGAGGCTTTAAAGGCTCTGAAGGCATAGGGACAATAAGGTGTCTCTTAACCAAATAAAAAAAAAATTTCATATGAAATAGGGAGAAGATCTAATTGTTTCTTTTTTTTAGGTAATTTTTGAGTAACAGGTTGACTAGGAGTCTTAGGATTTATCGATGTTGCAAAGGTTCAGATTTGAGCTATTGGCTAAACAGGTGGTTGGAGAATGGAAGGTCGAATATTTTGGTTCAAATATAGACTTTCGAAGATTGTATAAAGTTTAGGGGCCTAGTCCTAGGTGCTTGGAAAGGAAATTAAAAACAATCATAAGAAGAATTTATGTATGGGATGAAACTTGAGATGGTTGGTGAGGGTTGGTTGAAGCCAAGTGACTCCATATTGACAATTAGACTTTTGAGTTCAATCATTTGTGTGGCCAATTCACTCATTCCTTTCTTGAGCTCACCCAAACTTTGATTACTGTTTGAATCACCTAATGTCTTAGTATGCTTGAGAAAAGTGCCAGAACTAATAGGAGCTAGTTGGTCTTGATTTAATGGAATTAGAAGTGACAATAATCCTTAAGGAGCAACAAACTCAATCCTATGACTACCTTTAACCATTTCAATCAATTGAGCCATCTATTGTTTCAACTCCTGAAACTTGAGCCAAAATTCCTCTTGATTCAACTCGAATGTACTAATACTTGTTTCCATTTGATCTCTCATTTTTGCTAGTCTAATTCCTACCAAGACAGTCATTTTATTTCGAGACTTCGACCAAAAATTTTATACTATTACCCTTGTTGAAGGAATGCTAATAGAAATAATTTCTAACTTATGTGACATACAGAGCATGTTTAAAAAAATGTCATGAAATGCAAAAATGCCTATGACAATGGATTTTTACATATATAGGCCCAAAATGATAAAAGTTTCATCATCTATGAATGTGTATGCAAGGAATGTAATGTTATGTTATAGTGATGGAAGGACATGAAATGCAATGCATGTTCTATAAAACTCTAACACTCATGAATCCATATGCGTGAAATGTTATAATATGTTATATAAGTCATGAGATATATATACCTATAATTAATGCAATATACTTGTATGGAATGTATGAACCTATCAAGTGCATCAGATATGTCTACATGGAATGCTTGTGTTATGTCAACCTAATGAAACTGACACTACCTTAAAATATGTAATGAAATGGAATGCGTGCACTACCTATTAAGATGCACATGTGAGGCATGTATCATTTATCAACATGTGCGTAAAATGGGATGCATGTACTATCTATTGATGTAGATGTGATGCAATGCATGCAGTATTTTATTATGATGTGCATCAAATGGGGTGCATATACTATCTATTAGGATGTATGGGATAGAGCTACATATTATCCTATTATTCTTCCTTTTTTTTTTTAACTTGATGAAAAATGTATGTAAAAGATCAAATGAAAATGTGAAAGACAAAACGATGTTCAAATTTAATTCTTTTCTCTTTTTTTTAGAAAAGGAAAAAAATTTAAGAATACACATTTTTTTTATCACACAGTTCGAAGATTTTTAATTTTTAAACAAAAAGAAGAAAAACATTAAGAGAAACCTTTATTTTTTGAAAATTTTGGTTTGTTTGTTTGCTTTTCGTTTTTTGTTGGATAATGCTAAAAAACTTCTTCATTTTATTTTAAAACATTTTTGAAAATGCAAATTTTGGATAACCATAAAATGAATGAACTTTATGTTAAAAGAAAATTTTCTTTTTTCTTTCAAAAAAGCTTTTTTTTATTTATCCTTTTTTCAAAATTTTAATTTTACTCACACCATTATTGTTTTACACTATTTTAGTTTTATTTACACCATTCATACACTTAAATACAAATTGTATTGGAATGTTTCTTTATGCCCTAATTCGGGTAATTTTTTACAAAAAGGATTGGCATGGCTTTACCTAAAGCTGGTCCCCTAAAGTTCACAATATGCTGTAGAGGATTTATATATCTAAAAGGTTCTCAAATTGTTCCTTCCTGGCATCCATATAGGACTAGTAAGGCACCCCAATCCTCATCAATTATAGGCTATGAACGAAAAGGGTTCAATCTGAGTGGGAGTATTTCGCTTGCCATTGCGAAGGTTATCACCTTACGAGAGCATAAGTACTTTACTCCCTCTTAAAAAGGTTAGAGCCCGAGTATAGACCTCATGCATGATATGAGATGTGTCATTGTGTGTGTGATAGAAAACAACATCTCAATCTCTATCCTGCATGCCCCATAATTTATTGAGAATAACATATACATAAAATAAATAATGAACAAATGACATAATTAAAATGAAATGCATGTAAATTTTTATTACTATTGTTATCTAAAAACAAAATCAAGATCAAGAAGATTAATGTTAAATACCAATTAAGATCATTAAAGCAAAACTAAAGATAACACATTATTAACTTTTGGCCCTCTCTACAAAAAATGGCATACCCAGTGGAGTCGTCAAGCTATTATAACGATTTTAGGGACCACTAGATGAATTTGGAAAACAAAAGAAATGGAGTTGCCACCAATCCTTTTTGGCTAGGTGTGATTGGCCACCTATTAAAACTTACATTCGTAATAAAATTTTAAAATTAATTAAAATATTTTAAAAAGATAATTTTTAGGTTTGCGAAAAATGTTTGGGTTTGGGAGTCGATTATGCATGGGGAAGGATTAGTACCCCATAGTGCCTGTTTAAAACAGTACCAATTAATTATGTGTTATCTTTTAACATTGACTAAAATGGTCTTAATTTTTTGTATTTAAAGATTTAATTTCCTTAATTTTCTTTAAAAACACATTTTTATTTTGTTAGCAAGCTTGAAAAATAAAAATAAAAACCTTATATTGAAAATTCTTAAAAATATTCCAATACTTTGGCAATATTAAAAGGAAACATCTCACATAAGAAATTTTTAAGAATTGCTACTTAAAATTCTCAAAAATCTTATCTTCGGTAGTTCATATTTATTTCCATAAAATACGATATCTATAATTTTAAAAACAAATAGCATTTTCTTAAAAACTCATTTCTATGCCATTTATTAAAGAACGAGAAATCTTTATCGAAAATTAATCTAATGCTCCAATACAATGGCAGCATTTTAGATAGATTTTCTTATTTAAAGATTCTTAAAGAATCACTACTCAGATTTCCTTAAGATATCATCCTCGAAGATTTTTCGTTTGTTTTTTATAAAATTATTAACAATCATGTAATAATATAATTATCTCTAAATACATTTATTTCCTAAAAACATACTTTTATTTATTAAGAAAATTATTCAAACAAAAGAAAATAATTAAGAAATGAAAACAAATTTTATATTGAAAAGAAACTTCTAGATATTCCAATACTTTGGCAATTTTTAGAAGATTTTTCTTATCTAGGGAGTTCTAAAAAATCACTACTAAGACCATCCTTGAAAATTTTATTTTTCTTTTAAAATTTTGTAATGCAAACAATCAAGTAAAATATGCATACGAAAAACATATATTACTTATTACATTTTATTATTCATTTTAATTATGCTCACAGTTATCACTAAAAATTCTTGAAATGAATAAAATAAATAAAATCTTTTATTGAAAATTTTCTAGATACCCCAATAATTTGGTGGTATTTTAGAAGAATTTTCTCACCTATGGATTTCTTAGGAATCTCTACTTGAACTTCCTTAAAATTACATGCTCGAAAATTTCATTCACTTTTTCCTTTCTTGCTTAATTAATTTTATTTTTATTCTAATTTTTAATCTTTAATTATACCAATTTCATTACTAAAAGAGCTTTTACACATTATTATTAATATCTATCAAAATTTTAGAAAAATAGATAAATAAAACTTTTTGTATTGAATATTTTCCTAAATACTCCATTACTTTGGTAGTACTTTTAGAAAAATATCCTCACCTACACATTATAGAGAATCGTTACTCAGATTTATCTAAAATATCATCCTTAAAAAATTTCATTCAATTTATTTTTAATAAATTTTGCATAAATCTAACATAAGTGAAGAAACAAATTACTCTAAAAGTAAATTGGAATATGAAATTTTAAATTGCATAAGAAATTGAGATAAACATATAGATCCATTCACAAGAGTCTAAAAAAAAAAGGAAATTTGAATTGTTAAAAAAAGTGTGAATAGCTTTGAATGATAAGTCATGTATGAAGAAAGGCATTATGGAGAACCAACAACTTTCGGCATGTAGTGAAACTTTTGTTCATTATTCAAGCAAAATGAAAACTTATGGCTCTCCACCATCTATTCCAAGACCAATGTCACATTCCCATGCAATGTATTATTTGTTTAAAAATCATGAAATGTGATAAAAGGGGACTTTGACAAGTCCTACAACTACAAATCCTAGTGTCTATATTATGAAGACCTTTTTTCTTCATTTTTTAGTTATTGATGGAGTTTTCTAAGGCCATAATAGCCACTACCTTTCCTCTAACCACTCTCTTCTAAGAAACCATTCAAAGCACAAACTAACCATAACCGTCAATACATGAAAACAAGCTTGGAACTAGATTAGCAACTATATCCACATATAAAACATCAACCAAAAACATGGTCATAACAGTAAAAATGAACACCAATCCACCTAAACTAACAAAATATACATCAAACAAACTAATATGCAGTGAGGGTGAAGGTAGCAAACATAAAAAAAAAAAAAGCTTTGTTTATAGGAATGGCAACATCCAAAAAAAAAAAACCAAGAAAGCAACTTTTTGCTCTCCTTTTTTCTCCTTAAAGAAGTGCTTCTTTTCCCCTTTTTTTATTTCTCTTTTTTTCTTTCAGCCTTTTTTTTTTATTTTTTGACAGTCCTTTCCCCAAGTTATTCAACAGACCCCTTTCTTTTTCATTTTATTTTTCTTTTCTTCTTCCACCCTTCTCTATTTGGTAGCTTTTTTTTTCCAAACATTTTTTCCTTCATTTCTTTTTTACCTATTTGGCTCATTTCATTACTTTCTAGCATTCTAGCCTTCTTCTATCCTCTATTCGACAATTTTTTTAACCATTTATTTTCGTTCTTTCTTTTCTGTGTTTGGCTCTTTTCCTCACTTTCTAACCTTTCAGCCTTTTTTCCTCCTTTTTGACTAAACCCCCTTTTCCATTTTAATAGTTAGCCCCTCAAAAAAATATCATTCTTGGTGAATATAGACCCTTAGATGAGATTTCATCCAAGGGTCAAAGCTTGTGTTTTATTCTTTTCAAGGAATCACCTTTGGCCATTGGATCAAGATTAATAAAAGATCCAATGGTCCACATTATTCACTATAAAGGTTGGATTTTTATATCCTCCAAACACATGAAAAGACCCCTAGTGCAAAGTTTTCAATATTTAGGCCATTTTCTTAGAAATCAATGTCCCATGCTCATTTTTTGGATTTTAAAACACCAAAAAGCATGAAATATTATAAAATTAAAATTTGAAAAGTTTTATGAAAATCCAAGCTCAAGAAGGTCAAATTATGAAAATACTCTTATATGGGTATTTTGGTAATTTCACACTTTTTGAGGTATGACTGTGATTTCAAATGCATAAAAAATCATGAAATATTATGAAATTAAGATCTAAAAAGTTTCATAAATCTAAGCTTGAAAAGGTCATTATAAAAATATCCTTTATAGGGGTATTTTGATAATTTTGTACTTCTCTCAGTGCAATAAAAGTTTTAGTGTTTTAAAAATCATCAAATTTAATTTTAAACCATGTTGATGTCAATTAGATTTTGAACTTTGAAGATTAACCCCAGTTCTATTCATTTTGACCAAGTTTTGTGCAATTTTAACTTGAGTTGACTTTGGGATTTACTCATTTCATGTATTCTTTATTTTTCATACATTCATATGGGAAGGTATCATCCATATAAATCTCATGCAAAAGAGTTTGACAGTAATCATATGAGTCTTTTTTTCTTTATTTATTAGGCTTAAATATCGATACATTTTATGGGCTTTGTTCAACCATGTTAAAATGTTTCAGACAAAATTTAGTGTCTATAGGTACCTTGGCCAGGCCATCATCTATCCAAATAAATGTTAATCTTGGATCCACTTTTTTGACCCTAATACTGTGCCAAATCTTGATGATATCAAAGTACAAGAGAAACTGAATAAGGTGTCCAAAGCAACAAAAAACACTGAAATGAAAAATAACTATGATCTATTGGAAGAAAGATTGAAGGTAATAGAAAGGCATGATATTTGTGGAAACATCAAAGCTAGTGAATTGAGTCTAGTACCTGATCTTATTATTCCATCAAATTTTAAGATTTCAGATTTCAAGAAATATGATAGAATGAAGTGCCCCTTAGTACACATGACAATGTTCTACAAAACGATTATTGGCCATATATACAATGATAAGTTGTTGATCCACTATTTTTAGGATAGTCTTACTGGGTCTATTGCAAGATGATACATTTGTAGCCTAATTTTATTCGAGATATTTTATCATTTTAATCCTAACTCAGTTCAACAATGAGGCCCTAACCATCATTTTTCGAGTTTATTACACAGTCCATTTTTAATGCTTTAATATGATGCCCAATATGGCCCCATAGGGAAGCCTATTACGTAGGTGCAAATGAATGCCTAAAATGACTCATAAAAAGCCTGAAAGAAAAGACCCATTTTAAGGCCCAAATATAGCCTAATGTGGCCCATTAAAAATGACTCAAAGTATGGCCTAATCAAAAACCATATTTAGCCCAAATGGCTAAAGCCCACAACCAAAATAAATCCCAAAAAAATAAAAATAAAAAGCCTGAATGGGCTATCAAACATGGCTAAAAAAGGAAAAGGCCCACTTACCCTTGGTAAGTTTTACATAAGGTGTGGCAACTACACGAAAAACCAAAAAAACTAAAGGAAACTGCATGAAGTAATGGCCGATTAAGTAAGAAAAAAAAGTGCAATTTTTTTCTTAGAAACCGTTCGACCATCATTTTAGTTGCCTTAAACACCTAAAAAGCCATAAAGTACATTCAACCATTTTCCATCATAAACAAATCATTACCCCAAAGAACACCCATTCAAGTAAACCTATCACCATGAATACCTAGCACCAAAAATCATCCTACCATCCACCATTCCAACCATCATCCCTAAGGCATTCATAAAATACCTTCACCCATCCAAACAACCTTTGATTCAAGACCCATCAATCAACCTTAAAGCTAAAAAAAAAAAATCCTTTCCTTTTTACCAAAAATCACATTAAAAAATCAAAATCACCACAAACTTCACCAAAGGTAAGGAACCCAATTAGTTAATTTTTTTTTTAAAAAGGTGAAGGCATTCGATTGTAAAAAAAAAAAAAAAGAGGGGGAAGTTTCAGCAGAAAAAGAAAGAAACAAGAAAGAAAGAGAATAAATAGAAGAAAAAAAAAAGAAGATAATAGGCAAAAGTGACAAGGCTTTGGAAAGTCAAGAAGGGGAAATTAAAAAAAAATGTTGGAAAGTTAAATTTAAGAGTTGGTTAATTGAAGAAAAAAGAAGAGGGAGGAAAGCTATGAGGATTGCATTCAATGGGCTATTTCAAGCTTGGAGTCACACTAGGTGGAGTCCATCCAATTTGGGCCAAGGCATTTGGTGGAGCAAGTCCAACTAATTTGAGTCCAAGGCCTATACTTTTTTTTTGGTATATTTTCATATATTTTACTCTTGTGTGTTATTATATTTATAACTTGTTTTGATAGTTTTTGGTGTTTTAATGTTTTTTCTAAACATTTTAAGAAATAAATTTGATATGGATTGTTGGGATTCTTACCATTACAAAAATTAATAAACAATAATAGACAGAAAGTGTTTTTATATATAAAAATGAATAATGAGTAAGTTTACAAATAATAACTTGAAAAAAGATTTTGAAAATGATTTTGAGGAAAGTTAGATAGGATAATATCATTAAGTGAAAAAATTTTAAATCCTTGCCTATATGTTAAAAGGAGTTCATATCGGGTTTTAAAATTTTAATTATGCCTAGATGTTGGGGAATTATCAAATAATAATAAATAAATAAATAAATAATACAAATCTTAATGAAAAAGAGAAATAAAAAATATAAAATAATTAATGTTTAGAGAAGCCATAAAAATTGAACTTTCTTCAAAAGTCTACCTAAATGTTGGAGATTTTTAGAGAAGTTTGTAAATTCTTGAAACCCTAAAATGAAACCCCAAAACTAAATGCTAAAATGAGATCGTAGACTTTATGTGCAAATCCTAAACCTTAAAATGAAACCCTAAACCCTATATGTAAACCTTAAAACCCTAAATTCTCCCAAAGCCCCAAAACTATCCTAATTTTCTAAGGATTTGTATGAAAACTTCCTATAAATTAATCTATTCTCGAATGCCACCTATAAGTTGGAGTATTTAGAAAATTTTATTTCATTAAGATTTTTCATATAAATCATTAATCAAAACAATAACAAAATTAAATAAAGAATAAAAAAAATGAGATTTTAAATTTAAATAATCGCACCCAAACTCTACCTAGAAGTTGAAGAGTCCCAATGGTTTCCTTATATTTAAGAATCCAATTCCAAATTCGTATCTCATTCTCGCTTATGACATAAATTTGAATAAATTCATTTTTAGATCAATGTTTGTATTCATTGTGTGTATATATATTATCGCTATTAATGATTAATTATAGCATCCTCTATTTTTTGTATAAAAAAATTCTTTGAAAAATTGATTTCAAAAAGAATAAAATTAAAATAACATTTAGAGGAAGATAATTTTTGGTACTCTACTTAGATGTTGCAGAATTACCAATAATTATCATTTGTGAAGAATTTTTTTTTTAATTTTTAAAGGAATGTTGTGATAAATCTTATATGAAAATGACTATCTTTGAATTCTATCTATATGTTGGAGAATAATAAGGTATTTCTTTAATTTAAAGATTTTCATAATATTCTTAAATAAAGATTTTAATTGATTTTTGTTTTTCAAAATGAAGGGAATTATTATTAAATCTTAAATAAAAAAATCATTTTTATCCAAAACTATAGTTAGCATATGATTAATGAGTTTCAATTTTTATGGGCACTGTGAGGGTGTTAATCCTTCCCATACTAATTGACTCTTAAACCTAATCCTATTTTCATAGACTAAAAGATTTTTTAATGAATTTTAAACTCGTTTACCATTTTACTTAAAAAAAAAATTTTGGGTGGCCAATAATACCCTAAAAAAGATTTGTGGTGGCTTCTCATTTTTTTTTCTTGATTTTAAATGATTATATCTAGCGATCAAGTCTTTAGGCCGATATGTTATAATAGCTGGGGAATTTTGAGAATTAGGCCAAAAATTAATTATGCGTTATGTCAAGTTTTGGATTTAATAGTCTTAATTGATATTTAATTTTAATTCCTTTCATTTTGATTCTTTTAAAAGCATTACATGATAGTTTGTATCCTATTTTGATTTTATAATCTGTATTTCTTTATGCTAGTTTGGGTGATATCTCTTTTTACACACTTTGCATTTTCACTTGCATGCATGAGCTCTAGACCTGAGCTCCATCCTTATTAGGAGTAAGTTAAGTAGTTACACTCTTGTAAGGCAATAACATCTACGTTTAAGTTTATTTTTTATAATCTTTCATTTATGGGTGAGTATGACATAATATAAACATTTTAATTTATGGTACATAAGGTTCAAAGATAGCTTGACATACTCACCACAGGTATAATACTCGAGTTAAAGTTAGACAAATGAAGTAAGATAATATAAGCCATGTTGAGAAGTTTGAGAGGGCTCAAGAGGAAATTAAAAGGGAGTTAGCAAAAAATTCTTGAAGCATTGAATAAATTGAATAAGGGAAAGGTCGTAAAAGAAGATGCTAGCCCTAAAGACCATTAGTTGCAAGATGTTGTTAACCTTCTATGTGTTTTTAGCTATGGCCCATATTAGGCTCAATCCACCCAAATCATTCTTCTATGGCAATTCACATTCCCTACAAGATATACCTATCCCGAGATGACTTTTGTGTCGACTTAAGGGCAATTTTAAAGTTTTGCTAATCTTTTCACAAAAAAGATAACTAAACCAATTTCGATCCTAGTCCCCAATTTAAATGACCTAAAGAAAGATGGGAAGCTAAAATTAAAGGCAGTTGAAAGTTTAAATGATTCAAGATCTGAATAGAAAATGAATCTACTGAAAGAGAAACTTCAAGTTATTAAAGGTATAGACTTTTATGGCTTTATGGATACTACTAGGCTTTGCTTAATCCTAGATGTTGTGATTTCACCAAAATTTAAGGTTCTAAAGTTAGAAAAGTACAATGATACTAAGTGTCCAATCACACATATCACTATGTATTGTTGGAAAATGATCACATACACTAGTGATGAAAAACTAATACATGTGCTCCAAAATAGCCTTACTGACATAGCTACAAGGTGGTATGTTCAGCTAGACCGAACTCACATCCACTCTTAAAAAGAGAGAGCAATTATTAATCGGTACCATCACATTATAGACCTAGCTCCTAATCATCTGTTTTACAAAACATGGAAAAAAAGGCAACAGAATCTTTCAAAAAATATGCCCAACTATGAAGAGATATGTCTATTCAAGTTTAACTACCTTTTACTTAGAAAAAAATTATAGTGCTATTTGTTAGCACTCTGAAGGCACTTTATTATGAGAAGATGATAAGGAATGCAACAAAAAACTTTGTTGACATAATGATCTTAAGAGAGATTATTAAAAATGCTATCAAAAGTAGCAAGCTTGAGGAAGGAGAAGCTGATAGTATCAAGAAAGGTGGGATGCCTGAAAAAAAAAAAAGCTAAAGCCCTTATTATGAGTTTAGAAGGGTAACAATTCAAAAGCTATGTTCTATATCCATAACTTATTCATCTTGCTTACTACCTTTCAATTAACAATATTGCACAAATCCCTTACCAACCTATTCCACAACTAGCTTACCCACTCATTTACCAACTAACTTTTCACATATGTATATGGTCTAGTCCTATTAGTACACCAGTTTCAAGGCCTAAAAACTAAGCAAATGGTATGACAAGATCGAGGAACAACCAAGAGAAAGCTCACATTGATTCGAAACCCACCACATATATTGAACTATTCTTAGAATTGGTCGAGAACAACTTGGTATCTCTAGTTTTGTTGGAACCATTGAAGCCACCTTATCCCAAATAGTACAAAGTTAATGCCACACGTGATTATCATAATGGGAATATGGGTCACTTTATAGAAACTTGCCTTACTTTCAAGCATAAGGTGCAAAGTTTAATCCGAAAAAGGTTGGTGAGCTTTAATGAACCAGATGAGCTAAATGTCAATAAAGACCTTTTGCTTGATCACTCAAGGGCATAATTTTAGGAAGGATAAGAAAGGCTTATTAGAACTGCTTATCATCTTAAGATTTTTTTATAATATGGATCTCTTTTATGTACTTAAATTTCATTTTATTTTTTATCATTTTAATAAAAGTGACATATATGGTGCATTTTCATGACATTTTCTCTTTTGTGTGAAGCACCATTATATACTTTTACCTTTTCACATCTTTTCCTATACCCATTCTCATATTCCAAATAATTAATGTTTACACAATCATGATAATAACTTAAGATTTAATTTTAAAAGCATCATTCAAGTTGATACAATTAATAAGTTGATATTATTAATCTATTGGGATTGCTGAATAAAAAAAGACAAATTTAGGAAGGAATTTTGCTCATTGAAAGAAAAGTGTGCAGTATGTGATCTTGGTAATGGTTCATTCACATGTTTGCTCTTAGTCAATAAATGTTCTTCATTAAGGGTATTTATATTTGAGATAGGTAATGATCATATTTCTTCTAACTTTCACAAAAGAGTAAATTATCTTTTGGTATCCTATTTGAGCTTGCTGAAATTTTCTTTTAAAGAACCCTAACCAACTATCATCCCCACACTAGGGGTAAAGTTTGAAAAGTTTGAATATCCTTAATGATCTCAAGGGCAAAGCCCTTTTGTGCTCAGATCTTTCTAGAAGAATGATGAAAAACGCAAATGCAAAAGAAAAAAAATGAAAAAATGAAAAAAATTAAGAAAAAAAGGAAAAGAAGAAAAAGAAATTGATAGGCCAAAGAAAAAAGAAAAAAAAAGAAATTGATAGGCTAAAATATCAAGGTGCTCTACATGAAAAAAAAAATGATCCTTGGTTTGATTACCCTTTAAATATATTTTGGGCTAATTTTATCAATTTCTTTCATAACCACTTAACCTAGACTACATTACGTCCTTTAAAAGTCTATTTTAATCAAATATAAATACTTGAATTAGAGAATCATGAATTAAGCTAAGGTAGGTTTGCAATTGGATTTGATCGAAATGTCATTGATGGATTAAAGGGAACAAAAAATGTGAAAAAAATGATGAGAAAGCAAAAAAAAAAAAAGAAAAAAAGAAAATGTAAATTGAAAACCTAAGTAAAATAGAGATGATTGGTTCAAAGATCAAGAATATCAATGGAATATGTTTTTGACAAAGAATTATGAGTTAGAGTTCAAAATTGTCTAAACATTAATTATTCTAAATGTTAATATACCATGAAAACCGACATTGTATTTTGCTTTTGTTCATCTTTGATTTGTTCTTGATGAGACTTTTTTTTAATAATAAATACCTAATTTTCTTGTTCTTTACCAAATGTGCATCCCTTAAATGAATTGAAGAAATGTATCATATTTGTCATGAATTAGAATGATGATAAATAAGTGCATGACAAAGTTTGTAAAATATTTTTCCATTCTTTTAAAGGAAATCCAAGATGAAATAAGTGAAAGAAGCCTAAAAAGAAGATTTGAAAGGGCAAATAAGATGACCTAGTGATGAATATAATGATAGATTGATCAACATAACCAGTGAGTTATGACCAGATAAGGAAAATAACAAGGATTAGTTGATGGAATTTGTTATGAGATCATTAGTATTGAGAAGCTAATAAGGAATATATGAGATGGTAGAGTCTTGAGAACCTTGTTACCATAATTTGAATTTAATGGCATTGGTTTAATGACATATGCATTACATACATATAAAAAGTGTTTGCATTGTTATTTGAACAAGTACATGTACATAATCAAGTGAATATTTGAATCTTTGATAATTGCATTTGCATCATGTAGAGAACATTTAAATCATAGTATGGCACCTGCATTAATGTTTAAGATATGCATTTACATCATTTAGTGAGAATCTGGATTGTCACATCATTTAGAAAGCATTTGCATGACATTCATCTTATATAAGATTTTTTACTTTGTTGGGAAAAAATGTTTCATGGTGAGATTTTCTTAACAAGGAAAGCATTCTAAAATTTTAAAGTTATAAAGCCTATGTTTAAAAGAGTTATTTTCAAAAATAACTATGATTTATAAGACCTTCGGACATAATCACTAAAATTTTTCAAATGAGAACCTTTAAAGTTTTAGATATAAAATCATAAAGTTTTTGAATGAGAATCTTTGATATTTTGGATGTAAAACACTAAAGTTTTTCAAATGTGAATCTTTGAAGTTTCGAATGTGAATCCTTAAGTTTTTCAAATGAAAATCTTTTAGGTGTGAATCTCCAAGGTTTTCGAATGAGTATCTTTAAATTCTAGATGTCAGCTTTTAAATCTTTGATGTGAATCCATGAATTTTTCAAATATGAAATTTTAAATTTTGGATGTGAATCATTAGCCAAAATCTTTTGAATGCAAATCATTGAATCTTGTATGTGAATTTATAAATTTTAGATCTTTACAATGACGAAATTGAAATTCAAGCCAATTTTTAAATTCCTGTGAATTTGAATTTTTTTGTGAATTTGTGAATCTAAAATTCTTATGAATCTAAAAATTCTTGAAAAACTGAAATTTTTACGAATCTGAGTTCTTTTGTATTTCAAAATTCTTATGAAATAAAATTCTTGCAAATCTTAAATTCGTGCAAATCTGAAATTCTTGAGAAACTAAATTTCTTGTAAATTTTAGTTCTTGCAAATTTGAAAATCTTGAGAATTTGAGTTCTTGTAAATCTTCCATCTTGTGAATCTAAAAATTTTATGAATTTGAGCTCTTGCAAACCTTAAAATCTTGCGAACCTGAGTTCCTATGAATTTTAAAGTCTTGCAAATCTTGGAGTCTTAGAATCATTCAGTAGAAATTTGGGAATCTTTGAAATTTTTGTGAACCTTTGAATTTAATGACGAACCCTTGAATTTGCAAATTATGAATATTTTGATTTCCAATTAAAAATTTTTTGTTTTCCTAGACCTGAACAAAATGGATATCTTTTGATCTTTGTATAGTTCCTGTTTCATAGAAAATGCACAAAAAAGGACAATTGTAAACACCCTATTTTGTTCGAAAAAATTGTCCAAAATTGAAATAGGCTTTCGATTCTAAATTAGGCTTAATTGGAAGCTTTGGGCCCTATGGGATAAAAGCCCAAAATTTTTTAATTTGATTTTAATTTTTTTTTTTTAGTTTAACTTTTAATTTTAGTCAAAGCTTAAAAAAAAGGTTAGAAAATTGAAAAATTTGGAAAGCTTGAAAAAGAAAAATGTGTGAAGATCTTGGTGCTTAATTCATGCAATCACATAAAAATTAATTCACAACAAAATAAAAAAAATCAAATCACACAAATTCACAAAATTAATCACAGAATCGGTTCGATTTAGTTTCCAAATTGAAAATGATTCAATCCCTATAAATAAAGAAAAAAACACTAAAATCATAAGGGCAAAAAATAATTAAAAAGGGGGTTGAAATTTTTTGGTCAAGGCTTTTTTTTTTTGTGTTATGGGTAGATTTTTGTGGTTTTTAAGAATCATTCTAAATTTAGGGGATTTTTTTAAAGTTGTTTGGAATTTGATTTCTGTTTCTAGGTTTAAGTTTTGAAATTCCTATGTTGTTGAAATCAATTCCTAGGTTCTGAGTTATGTCTATGAATAATTATGGGATTTTGAAGTTTGGTTCAATTCTTGGTTATCTTAAAAATAATTTTAGGTTTTTGTTTTGTTTTTCAAAATCTTTAAATTAGAATCTGTGTTGGTTAATTTGTAGGATTTTTCTGGATTTGGCTTTTTTTTTTTAGAAATTTCTAGGATTTTTTGGTTTTTGTATGGATTTTTCATTTTAGCTTTGAAGCTTTTGGCAAGGCCCAAGGTGACTAGAGAGTTTCTACCATGTCTAAGTTCTGGAGTTCATGGTGGTTTCTAATTGTGTTGAATTTTCTAGTGCTTATTTGAATTTTTCGGCATTGGCATCTGGGTTGATTGGCTAGTTTTCTGGAAACTTTTGATTTTTTTAGTTGAAAAACCTAGAGAGAAGGTAGAGAGAGAAAAAAATTGAAAATCTAAAGAAAAGGCTTGCGATTTGGCTTTTATTTTCCTATTTTCTTTTTATTTTTGTTCCTAATTTTTATTTTATCTTCATTTTTTCTTATTTTTTGTTTTTTTTTGTTATTTATTAATTAATTGTTATTTAATGGTGATGAGAAAAAAGCAAAAAAGAAAATTGGTAATATTTTACAATTTATTTTCATAAATTCAATTTGCATGATTATTATTTACATGATTATATTTATTATTTGCAAAATTATTGGTATATTATATAATTGCATGATAGTTTATTATTAATGCATGATATATTATATTATAATTGCATGATATTATATTATTGTTGCATGATATTATATTATTATTGCATGATAATTTTTATTTATTTTAACTAATTCTTTATTAAATTAAAAAGGGGTTTTCAAAAAAATAAATTATCAATCCTCTCAAACTATTGGACGATTTAAATATTGAATTAAATCCTACCAAACTATTAGAGAACTTAATGAATTTTCTTGAAACAAATAATTTTTCAATCCTACCAACATATTGGAGGATAATCTTTGACTGAAAATCTTACTAATATATTGAAAGATATTTTTTAAAATAAATATGTTTTATAAAAAATAGATTGTGAATCTCCGATGATGAAGTTACTAAGAGTGTTGCAAATAGCAATTTTTATGTAAATTCTTAGATAAGAAAATCTTTTCTAAATTTTACCAATATATTAGAGAATTTAAATAAGAATTTTTTATGCCAAGGTTTTAAATCTCGTCTTTGCAAAAGAAATGAATCCAACGATAGAATCTTTTTAAAATGTGACACTAGTTTGCATAAATACTTTTGACGTGAAAAAAATTATCTTAAATTACTTTCAAACTATTGAAGTAATTTTAAGATCAATTTCTAATAATTACATTATTTGGCAAATCATAAATATATTTTAAGGTTTGGATAACTTGAAATCAAACGGCTACCATCCTTTGATTGGCATTATAAGGGTGTTATAACTTTTTTCACATGTAACTATACTCCAAACCTAAATCTAGTTTCATGGACTAGAATTTACTATTTAAAGATACATATGTTAAACTTAGGACTTCTCTTTCAAATGGGATAGATTTAGTTAAGTGGCTAATTGGACTTAAACAAAAAAGATTGGTAATGACTGCTTAAAGTCTATATCTAGGGATGGGTCTGCGGATTTATATGTTATAACAATAATGCAAAATTTAAATTAATTAATTTTCCTATAAATATATAAGAAAATAGTTAAAAAAAATGCTTTGAAGAATAAAAATAACATAATAGAAATGATATTTTAGAAAAAAAAATAAATCACAAATTTATAGACATAAGCAAGTGAAAATAATCATAAGATATGTATCATTTATTGTAAAATATGTTAGAAGTATCGTAACACTTAAAAAATAGTTGTGATAATTCTAAACATAATAAAACGTATGAACAACCGTAAAAATATATTAGTAAAATGCAAATAATTGAGTTGGCACTATAAATTTTTAATTAATTATGATTCTTATAAATATATGAGGAAAATATCTAATAAATAAAAAATATAAGTAACATAAAGAGGTGAGAGGAAACATATCAAATGAACATAAAGTGCCATAACATGTTAAGAAAAAATTATGACAATTCTAAACGTATTAGAAAGTAAGAACAAACGTAACAATATATTATTATAATAGAAATAACTATAATGACAATATAAGATTTTAATTAATTATTGTTTTATATCTATAAAAAATAGCAATAAAATAAAAAATAAATTGGTAACGTAAACAAGTGAGAAGAAACATAAAATTGGTATCATTTGACATAAAATAGGTCAAAAGTATCATAATACACTAAGAAAGAGTTATAATAATTCTAAACATAATAAAAGGTAAAAATAATCATAAGAAGATATTATTATAACGTAAATAAGTATGTTGGTAATGTAAAATTTTAACTAATTATTATTTTTAAATATATAAAGAAAGTAGCTAAAAATTGAAAAATAAATACGTAATGTAAAAAACTGAGTAAAACTATAAAATGAATATCATTCGGTGTAAAATGGATAAAAAAATGTTGTAATAAACTAAGAAAGAGCTATTATAATTCTACATGTAATTAAATGTCAAAACAATCATAAAAAAATTCTTCTAATAGAAATAATTAAGTTGCCAACTTAAAATTTTAATTAAGTATTTTTTTAAACATATAAGAAAAATAGCTAAAAATTAAAAGATATACTGATAATGTAAACAAGTTAGAAAAAAAAGTAAAATTAGTATCATTTAACATAAATTGTGTATGAATTGTCATAATACACTAAAAAAAGTTATGACAATTCTAAATGTAATGGAAAATAAAAAAAAAACCATAATAATATATTGTTGTAACATAAATAGTTATACTGGCAACATAAAATTTTAATTAATTATTATTTTGTAAATATTCAAGAAAAATAGCTGGAAATTAAAAAACAAATTGGTAATAAAAACAAGTGAGCACAAATGTAAAACTAATATCATTTAACATAAAATGGGTAAGAATTGTAATAACTCATTAAAAAAAAGGTGACGACAATTCTAAACATAATAAAAAGTAAAAATAACTGAAAAAAGATATTATCGTAAACAAATAACTATGTTGACATTGTAAAATTTTAATTAATTATTATCTTGTAAAGATATAAAAAAATAGCTAAAAGTTTAAAAGAATTTTGATAATGTAAATAAGTGAGAAGTATAAAATTAATATCATTTGACGTAAAATTGGTAAAATTTATTGTAATACACTTGGAAAGAGTTAAAACAATTTTAAACAATTATGATAATATATTATTATAATATAAGCAACTATGATGCGACAAAACATTTTAACTAATTATTGTTTTGTGTGTATAAGGAAAAAAGCTAGAAATTAAAAACTAAATTGGTAGCATAAATAAGTGAGAAGAAGCATAAAATTAATATTATTTGACATAAAATAAACAAAAAGTTTTATAACACACTAACAAAGAGTTTTGATAATTCTAAACGTAATATAAGGTAAGAAGAACCATCGAAAGATATTATTATAATATAAGTAATTATGTTGGCAACGTACAATTTTAACTAATTATTATTTTTTAAATATATAAGGGAAATAATTAAAAATTGAAAAATAAAAAATTAATGCAAAGTGAGAAAAATATAAAATTAGTATTATTTGGCGTAAAATGAGTAAAAACTACTGTAACACACTAAAAGAAAAGTTATAACAATTCTAAACAAAATTAAAAATATGAACAATAATAAAAAGAAATTATTGTATTGTAAATAATTAAGTTGCTACCATAAATTTTTAATTAATCATTTTTTATAAATATATAAGAAAAATAACTAAAATTGAAATATATCTTGATAATGTAAACAAGTGAGAAAAACATAAAATTAATATCATTGGACATAAACTAGGTATGAGTTGTTGTAATACATTGAAAAAGAGTTATGACAATTATAAACGTAATGAAAATTAAAAACAACCATAATAATATATTATTGTAATATAAATAATTATATTAGCAACATAAAATTTTAATAAATTATTATTTTGTAAATATCTAGAGAAAATAGCTAGAATTTAAAAAATAAATTGGTAAAACAAGTGAGAACAAACATAAAATTAGTATTATTTAACGTAAAATAAATAAAAAGTATTGTAACACATTAAAAAGAAGTTCTTACAATTCTAAATATAATGAAAAGTAAAAGCAAACCATAAGAAGATATTATTTCAAAGTAAATAATTATGCTAACAACATAAAGTTTTCTTTAATTATTCTTGATAGCACCAAAATATATAAAATTTTTACATGTTAAAATGGTACTAACATTTAAAATTTTGGACAATTTTTAGTGCTTTTCATGTTGTTTTCATGGATTTAGGTTTCAAGCATTTGGACGTGATTACCATACAAACCATGCAATACGTGCATGCAAGATCGCATTTGGCTATGCAAAAGAGGATATAGTCGAACCCTATTGATCCAAGTGCCAACCATCCATGTAGCCAAAATGGAATTTTATTTTCATATAGACTCTCCAACATGTTTAGCCAAGAGAGAAGTGATCCAAGAGTGACTCCTTTGCTTGGCCAAGAAGGAATTATGTTTGCATCATGACTCTAAATGCATTTGGCTAGCTCATTTCCAAGATGAGATCAAGCACACATGATTCAAGCATACAAGGACACTTCCATCCCTATTCATTCGACCATTTCAAATGCAAAAGAAGATAATGCATAATTTGAAGAATTACAAGCCCAAAGGGACTTTAGAAGCATTTGGCCAAAGGAGATTGACGTCCAACATGAGTCTTTTGCATAGCATTGAAGAATCTCAAGACACCATAGACTCTACTCTATTCGACCAATAGTGTTTGAGTTTAAGACAGATTCTTTTGCTTATCTTTTTGAAGATATACAAGCTATGTCCTAAAAAATTAGATCAAGCTTAAATTCCCTGTCTTGCATTATACCTTAGTCGAATCTACCTAGAATAGTAAATGAAGATTGGACTCCAAGCAAGATCAAAGGTCAAGATGAAGTTCCAAAACCTTATTCAGCCAAACTTTCCAAGAAGGAAGAAATTATGTTTGGCTAGGACTTTTTGAAAATTAGGATAGCCTTCATTTCTTAACATTGGATTTAAAATCAAACTTTGTAATCTTTATCGTACTATGGTCGAATCTTAAACTATAAATATGGAAGCCATTGACTTACTTTCATTATCCCTCACTTCTCCTCACTTCTCTATTTTTTTTTCTTTAGTTCTTTAGTTCTTTTAGTGAGTTATTGGCTTATGTGACAAATTTTTCAATAACTATAAATCTTTTGTTTTCTTTAAGTTCTTTTAATTTAAGAAGCATTTTATTCAAAGATCTTTCTTTTCTTGTTTTTAAAATTCAAATCTTGTTTTCTTGTTTTCTTTACATTTGGCAAAAACAATCTTTTAATTTTCAAGATTCAAGCTTTACTTATTTCTTTGCAAAATTCGGCCATCAATCTTTCTTTCTTGTTCTTTAAGTTGTTTTTATGCAATCTTTATTTCAAGATTTCTTTAAGCAATTCGGCTACTACTTCAATTTCTTTACTTTGCAACCTTTTAATTATTTTTCTATTAGAGTTAGTTTTTGGCATTAGTCTTTTACTTTTGAAGTGACAATTGATGAAGTTAAGATCCCAACCTATATATCATCTTTAATCTTTAGTTGATCCCCGTAACCTTAAAACCCTAAATTACCATTTGTTTAGATATAAGCTTTTAGGCTTTTACCTTTGGTACTTGTGAGTAACCTAACATTCTATTCTATAATCGCTAAGGAAATGATACTAAAATACTCTAGTTTATTACTTGATCTTACACTTGCAATCTGTATACGACAAGTAGTAATCAAGTTTTTAGCGCCGATGTCTAAGATTATAACAATGTTCACAATATCAATAAAGAATTCCTAAGCTCTTATAATCTAAACATTTTTCTTTTATTTATTTATTTTCTTTGTTTTTTTTATATTTTCTTATTTGTATGTGCAGATCAAAAAATGTTAACTTAGCTCCTATTTATTAAGAAATCAAAAGAACCTTTACAAGAAAAAGAAAAAGAAAATAGCAATAAACACCACCGACACCTACTTTTAATGACAAATACAAACAATGAGGGGCAAAGAACTTTAAGGGACAATGTAGTTCCCAATGTAGATAGTTTTCAACCATCCATTAAAAGGCCAGTTATTCAAGCCAACAACTTTGATATCAAGTCTTCTGTCATACAAATGGCCTAAACTTCTATACAATTTAAAAAGTTGGCCAGTGATGATCCAAATCTTTACATTTTTAACTTTCTTGAATTATGTGATACTTTTCACTATAATAGTGTTTATGATAAAGCAATGAGACTAAGATTGTTTTTTTTTCTCTTAGGGAAAAAGAAAAATTTTGGTTGTCTTCTTTATCACTTGGCTCAATCACAACTTGGGATGACTTGGTTCAAAAGTTCTTAGTAAAATTTTTCCCACCAGCAAAGACTGCCAAGCTAAAGAATGAGATCACCACTTTTCTACAAGCTAATAGGAAGACCCATATCATAGACTATTTCAATAGCTCTAGTTTTAGATTTTTTACAACTGGTCTTACACCACCTATGAGAACTACCTTAGATTCAGCTACTAGATGGGTTATAATGGGCAAGACCCTTGATGAAGCAAATGAGCTCATAGAAGAGATTGCTATTAAAAATTACTAGTGAGACATAGAAAAAAAGGTTAGTAAAAAGTCTATTAGTTTATTTAAGGTTGATACTATGACTTCTATCAATTCTCAATTAGCTACTTTTACTAAAAAAATAGAAGCCTTAGAAAACCAATCCCTAGCCAACCTTATAAATGCCATACAAAGCCTTTTTGTCTCCTATGACATATGTTAAGGACCCTATTCCTCAGAAAGATGCCTATATAAGATAAAACCAATCCAATGCTTCCAATAAACCAAACCTAACAACAATCTCTAAAGTAATACCTGCAATCTTGAATGGTAAAATCACCTAAACTTTTTTGAAACCAACCAAACCACCAACCCACCAACAACTAAAACAACAATTACCACCCCAATTCACCTAATTACAACCCACCCCAAGAAAAAAAACCCATCTTTAAGGATATGTTGACCCAATTGATGCAAGCTAATAATGCCAATATCCAAAGTCAAGCTGCAAAACCTAAGAAATCAAATAGGCCAACTTGCCCAAGCCATAGCCAATCGCCATATAGGCATCTTGCCTAGCAATACTGAAACCAATCTAAAAAAGTAAAGCAAAAAGGGATGTAATGTAATTTTTTCCTTGGAAGATGTTAGAATGGATTATTCTAATGAAAAAGATGATAAATCTATACCAGTAAACCTACTTAGCTTTCTAAGATAACCAAAAGTAGATTTCATAAGAAAAAAAGATATTTTGAAGAATGAGGAACTATAGACATTTGGTAGATAAATTCTAGAAGACTTTGGCCTTATTGCATTAGAGGCCCCTAAAGATATTAAAACTTATTAGGAAGAGAACATTAAGATAGATTATGATAATGATCTAGGAAATTATATTGAATGGTCTTTTGAAAAAGAGCAAATACTATTGCTACAAGTAGGAAGAGCACTACTAGAGAGCATTTAGCCTGAACCTAAAGAAATTGTCCAAGCTGAACCTATCCAAAATGATTTAGGAGAAGGGGCAACATAAGAAAAAAATCCTCAGCAAGAAGATCCTAAAGAAGAAAAAGAAAAAGAAAAGATCTAAAAGAAAGTTTAGCTAAAGCTTAGGATGATTCCTAGAATGTATAGGCAATGTTTTAATATAACACCACATACTTTAAGGCCTATTTAAAAGGAGCTATTCAAAAAATTGAAAGAAGCCATTTTTTGTAGAAGGTTATAGCCTTAAACTTCAACAATTCTTACCTAAAAGGCAAAAAGATCTTGGGAGTTTTTACAATACAAAATTGAAATGTTAAAATTCTCTAATACTCTTTGTGATTTTGGTCCAAATATAAATCTAATGCCTATAAATATTTTTGTGTAGTTAGATTATGGAGAGCTGAAACCTACCTAGTTTTATATTAAATTTGTTAATCAATCTACCAAGTTACCACAAAGGATGTTGAAGAATATTCTAGTGAAAGTTGAAAAATATGCTTTCCTTATGGATTTTGCTATCTTAAACATGGAGGATAAAGAAGCTCCATTACTATTAGAAAGATCTTTCATATTTACTGCCAAAGCCCTAATAGATGTTTATGATGCTAGCCTAACCCTTGAATTTAGAAACAAGAAGTTGCAATTTGTATCTGTAGGGTATGGTGTGCTAAAAGATGAAAAAGGTGTTAGTGCAATCAAAGTAAAAGAGACCCTAAAAGAGTCAAACCTATTAGATAAGCCTCTTGACCCTCAAAAACACTTAGTAAACTCTAGCTCTAGTCATGTCAACCTTTCTAGAAATTCAAGCTCAATTTATATGATCCTTGCAAAGAGAGCTAGTCCACCTCCTTAAACTAAGCTTGTTTATGTCATACCACATAGAAAGAAACAACAAAGTAAGCTCCCTTTGAGGGGGTAAGATGATTCTTCATAGATTTAATGATGGTCAAGCTTGACCAAAACTAGCGCTGCTTGGTAAGCAACTCAAGTTCTATTTTAATAATCATGCTTTCTAATTTTTTTTAGAACATGTGTGTTTTTAATGTTTTTGTTTTAGTTGTTTTTTATTTAGGGATAAAGAGAAGCAAAAAAGATGCCTCATGACATTTGGCCTTAAGTAACTTTAGGGAGTATTTCTTTTTCCTTTGTGTTTTTTTATACATAATTTCATTTAAGTGTGGAGGAAAACAAAACTTTTTTATTGAAAATCTCAACCCATCTTTGCCTTCAAACCGATTGACATGTTAAATCTCATTATGGTGTCACTTAGTTAAAATTACACATATTCTCTTAAAGTAACTAAAGTATGATATAGAGTTTAAGTATAAATATGGTAAAACTTGAAAAGAATTCTTAAGTATGTCTCTTTTTAGATATGATTTTTATCCATACATTTCTATTCTCTTTATATGAAATGCTATGATTTTTATAAAAGTTTGTAAGATATGAAATTGTATGAAATTTAAAGATATGAATAAGTGCTCTAAAATTCACCTATTCAACCCTTAAGATGAAATCCTAAACTATATTTGACTCAAGAGATAATCTAGGTAGTTTTTTTTATTGTTTGAGCCTTTTTCAATCCCACCCTGTGATAATGTATCCCTAGTACCCTTATTTTAAGTATGTTGTATTATATCCCTTTTCTTTGTTATGTTAGCCATATTACAAGCCCAATAAGCCTTTTTTATTATTATTATTATTATCCTTTCTTTTGTTTTACCTAACCCATTATGCTTACTTGTATATTATGGACATGTTTAAAATTTTGGAAGGGAGGCGTAGGGAAAAAATGAAAAGAAGAAGAAAACGGTAAAAAAATGAAAGGCAAAGCCGAAATGGGCTATATTAAAAAAATGCTAAAAATACACAAAAATAAAGTGATGTCGCACAAGTCAAGTTTTAGAAAAAAGCTCTAATTTGTTCAAAGTCCAATAAGTTCAAAGGAAATAAGCTTAGGTTTTTAAGCCTAAAATTTTTCTTTTTCCTATCTTGACCCAAACTTTACATTATAAGCCTAAAAGACTTTTTGATCTTGAGTTAACTTTGTAGGTCTAACGAGGGATGGGAAAAGTGAACATATAAAGTCTATTCTATCTTTGAATTGAAATGTGATGAAATGTTTTACATTCTATTTGTTTAAGTTATATGCATGAATTAAAGATTGAGTAGATCCATATATGTAAATAGCATAAGATATAGAAAGCTTGCTTTTAAAGAAAATTCTTGTGACTCTATGTTTGTTCTTAACTTTTTATTAGTCAATAGTACATGATAGGAGTTATGTATAATTTTTTACTTTGAAGATATTTATATTATTCTTTAGTGTTGTGGATTTAAGGTTTTGTTTGAGGATAAGCAAATATTTAAGTGTAGGGAGTGTGATAACACCATAATATATAAAGTTTTTACACGTTAAAATGGTGCTACATTTTAAAATTTTAGAGGATTTTTAGTGCTTTTCACGTTGTTTTCATGGATTTAGGTTTCAAGCTTTTGGATGTGATTACTATGCAAACTATGTAATCCATGCATGCAAGATCACATTCAGCCATGCAAGGGAGGATGTAGTCAAACCTTATTGGTTCAAGTGCCAACCATCCATGTGGCCAAAATGGAATTTTATTTGCACATGAACTTTCCAACTTGTTCGGCTAAAAGAGAAATGATCAAAGAGTGATTCCTTTGCTTAGCCATGAAGGAATTATGTTTGCATCATGACTCTACATGCATTCAGCTATCTCATTTCCAAGAGGAGATCAAACACTCATGTGATTCAAGTATACAAGGACACTTTTATACCTATCCATTCGGCCATTTCAAATACAAGAGAGGATAATGCATCATTTAAAGAATTACAAGCCTAAAGAGACTTCAAAGGCATTTGGCCAAAGGAGATTGAAGTCCAACATAAGTCTTTTGCTTAACATTGAAGAATTTCAAAGCACCATAGACTCTACTCTATTCAGCCAAGAGTATTCGAGTTTAAGATAGATATTTTTGCTTATATCTTTGAAGATATACAAGCTACATCCTAAAAGATTGGATCAAACTCAAATTCCTTATCTTGCATTATACCTTAGCTGAATTTACCTAGTAGATTAAATCAAGATTGGACTCCAAGCAAGATCAATAGTTAAGATGAAGCTTGAATAACCCTATTCGGCCAAACTCTCCAAGAAGAAAGAAACCATGTTTGGCTAAGACTTTTTGAAGATTAGGATAGCCTTCATTTCTTAGCATTTGATTTAAAATCAAACTTTGTAATCTTTATTCCCTTATGGTAGAATCTCACACTATAAATAAAGAGGTCATTCACTCACTTTCATCATCCCTCACTTCTCTTTTTTTTTTCCTTTTTTTTTTTAGTTCTTTAGTTCTTTTAGTGAGTTATTGGCTTAGGTAATAGATTTGCCAATTACTACAAGTCTTTTGTTTTCTTTAAGTTCTTTTAATTTGAGAAGCATTTTATTCAAAGATCTTTCTTTTTTTGCTTTCAAGATTCAAATCTTGTTTTCTTGTTTTCATTACATTCAACAAAAACAATCTTTTAATTTTCAAGATTCAAGCTTTACTTATTTCTTTGCAAGATTTGACCATCAATCTTTCTTTCTTATTTTTTAAGTTATTTTCATGCAATTTTTGTTTCAAGATCTCTTTAAGCAATTTGGCTACTACTTCAATTTCTTTACTTTGTAACGTTTTAATTATTGTTCTATTAGAGTTAGTTTTTGGCATTAATCTTTTATTTTTCAAGTGACAGTTGGTGAAGTTAAGATCATTGCCTATGTATTGCCTTTAATCCTTACTTGATCCTTGTAACTCTAAAACCCTAAATTCTCATTTATTTAGATATAAGCTATTAGGCTTTCACCTTTGGTACTTGTGAGCAACCCAACATTCTATTCTATAATCCTCGAGGAGACAATACTAGAATACTCTAGTTTATTACTTGATCTGTGCACTTGTATGCTTTATACGAAAAGCAGTAATCAATTATTCTTGTAAATATATAAGAAAATAGCTAAAATTAAAAAACAAATTGATAGCATAAACACGTGAGAAGTAACCTAAAAGTAATATCATTTGGAGTAAATTAGTATGAAATATAGTAACACACTAAAAAAAATTATAACAATTATAAACATAATAAAAAATAAGAACAACATAAAAAAATACTATTGTAATGTAGTTTATTATTGTTTTTATAAATATATATATGAAAAATAGCTAATAATTAGAAAAACAAATAGGTAATATAAACAAATAAGAAAAACATAAAATTTATATTATTTGACATAAAATTGGAAAGAAAAAGTTATGACAATTCTAAATGTAATATATAAAGTAAGAATAAACGTAAGAAAATATTATTTTAATATAAATAATTAAGTAGATAACATAAACTTTTAATTGATTATTATTTTTATAATATATAAGAAAAATAGTTAAAAATAAAAAAACAAATAAGTAACATAAATAAGTGAGAAAGCCTAAAATTTGTATCATTTGCTATAAAATAAGTAAGAAATGTCATAACACACTACAAAAGAGCTATAACAATTCTAAGCATAGTGAAAAATAAGAATAATTGTAAGAAGATATTATTGTAACATAAATATTTAAGTAAGCAATGTAAAATTTTAATTAATCATTGTTTTTGTAAATATATAAACAAAATAATTGAAAGTTAAAAAAAAGTAATGTAAAGTGAGAAAAATTATAAAATTCATGTCATTTGGTATATGTTAGCTTTATAGGTGAGATGGTGATCCAAAAGGGGGGGGTGAATTGGATTTCTCCAAGTTCTTCTCAAACAAATGATTTCAATATAATTGAATGGAAAATAAAATAATAAGCACTTTTGATGAAAATATAATTCAAACAATAACAATTAATGAATCTAAAATCAAATATAAACAACAATAAATTGTAAGGAAACAAGGATAGAAAAATCAAATACAACGATTTATAGAGGTTTGATCTTTCTTCACAAGGCACCTACGTCCTCTCTCTTGGTTGTCCGCACCAAAGCTTCAATCCACTAATTGAAGAAAAATTCTTACAAGATACAAACCTATCTTATACTAAATCTCTATATTTTTCTCAAGGTTTAGATAGCAACCTCTACCCTTACAATATCAAGAGGATACATTTCCTCTTGTTCTCTTCCAACCTTTTATATTAAAGGTAATTTCACAAACAATGTCGTAACGTCTAGATCCGGGGATCTATCGCTAGACATTAACTTTTAGGGAGTCGCCCACCAAAGTCTTTTTTATTCTAGGGTGTGATTGCCACCTTAAAGAATCTGTCCTTTCAGGGAACACTTACGTTTAATGAGTCCCTAAAAGAATAGGTTCAGGTCTGCTAACCAGAACAGGGTCGGGAGTTGGTACGTGTGAGGAAAGGTTATAGCACCCTCAAACGCCCATGCAAAAGGATGGTACAAGCTTAAAATTTGTGTTATCCAAAAAGCCTTAAAATTTACCAAGTATTAATTTTATTGGAAATTATTCTCAATTGGACTCTAATCTTTTAGCAGAAATTGAAAAAATTCCTCATCTCAAGAGTATGGCAAGAAAAACTACTGTTTCAACTTGCAGAGGCTCAGTCGTCGGATTATTTAAAAAAAAAAAAAACAAAATCAAAATTAAGATAGAAAGGAAGGAAAGAATGATTTTTTTTTTAAGGAAAATTGATACTTTCAACTTTTCCCCAAAAATATTTTTTTGAAAATTTATTTCTAAGGAAAATTGATACTTTCAACTTTTCCCCAAAAATATTTTTTTTGGAAATTTATTTTTCTTTTAAGGAAAATTGATACTTTCAACTTTTCCCTAAAAATTATTTTTGGAAATTTATTCTTAAGGAAAATTGATACTTTCAACTTTTCCCTAAAAATATTTTTTTTTGAAATTTATTTCTGAGGAAAATTGATACTTTCAACTTTTCCCCAAAAATATTTTTTGGAAATTTATTTCTAAGGAAAATTGATACTTTCAACTTTTCCCTAAAAATATATTTTTTTGGAATTTTTTATTTTTATTTAAAGAAAATAAAATAATAAAAAATAAATAAAAAGAATATTACATAAACGTAATCTAATAAATAAAAATAAAATAAACAAATAAACAAAGAAAGAAAAAAATTCAAAGAAAGAGAAAAAAAAAAAAAAAAACCTGGAGCGGCTCGGATCGCGGCTCGGCTCGGCTCGGCTCAAGGAAGAGAAACGGCTCGAAGGGAGCGGCTTGGCGGCTCGGCTCGACTCGGAGGGGGCTGGCACGCGCGGGTCAGAAAGCGGGTCGACGCCCGGGTCGGGTCGGGTTCGGCAAAACGCGCGGATCCTCTGGGTTACTGAAGGCCAAAACGACGTCGTTTTGGGAGGGTATAAAAGGTAATCCCCTTCGTTTTTTCGGCAGAACGCTCCTCCCTCTCTCTCTCTTCTTCCCTTTTTCTCTCCCTTCTCTCTAAAAACCGAAGAACACCGATGTCGGATTCTGGAAAATGTCGTCGGAATCTGGAAATTTAGCCGGAAGTTGGCCGGAAGATCGCCGGTTTCTGAGATTCTTCGCCGGAAACTTCAATGTTCGCCAGAATTGTTGCCGGAAAATTCAAATTTCGCCAGAATTTTCGCCGGATTCAGGAAATTTCCCAGAAATTTCCAGAAAAATTTTTCGCCAAAAATTTCTAAAAATTTTTTCTCACTCCCAGACCACTCCTAAACTTTTCCTAGCTTCCTATACGCCTCCTTTTTCTCTCAAATCAGTAGCTTTGCTTACTGTTTTCTGTGTGTTCAGCATTGTTCCAGAGGGTCCCTTTTATAGGGATTGATCAGGAGTTCCTGATCAATCCCAATTCCTCCTTGGACGGGAATTCAATCTTTGAATCCCACTGGACTCTTCTGATTGAATTCCCATTTCCAATGGGATTCTTCAGCCTTCAATCTCAACCCTCCAAAATCAAAATCAAATAAAATAAAAAACTAGATAATTAGAGAAGATAAATCAGCAGATATTATAGGATAAATAATAATAAAAAGATATATCAGATATATAATTAGATAAGTAAAAATACAAAAATGAATGAAATAAAAAAGATAAAAAAAATATATATATATATATACATAAATAATAAAATACACATAAATATTAACAAAAAATAAATAAATAAATATATACATATATTAATACATAATAATAATAATAAATAATACAATACATAAAATACAAAAGAAGAAGAAAAGAGAAAAAAAATACAAGATAAAATTGAATTGGGCTTACCCATTTGGGCCAGGCCCAATTGATCTGGGCCGGACCCAATTGGGTGTCTACAACTGCCCCTCTTTGCACATTTTCTGTGAAACAGAAATTGCGCAAAGACGTAGACACCCAATCAAGACTCAACTCAACATTTTTTGGTTTTTTTGTTTTTTTTTTTTTTACCAAAGCTCCTCTAAACAGAGGCACCACGACTTTGAAAAATAAATTGCTCCTCTAAACAGAGGCACCACGATTTTGGAAAGTAAATTGCTCCTCTAAACAGAGGCAACGAACTTTGAAAAGTAAATTGCTCCTCTAAACAGAGGCACCACGACTTTGGAAAATAAATTGCTCCTCTAAACAGAGGTACCACGACTTTTGAAAAGTAAATTGCTCCTCTAAATAGAGGCAACGAACTCTGAAAAGTAAATTGCTCCTCTAAACAGAGGTACCACGACTTTGGAAAAG
>NW_019167849.1:9097088-9419431 GCF_002303985.1 Durio zibethinus | reverse complement strand
ACTTCAATCCCAGTTCGCCGGAATTTTTTGCCCGGAAAATTCAAATTTCGCCGAATTTTCGCCGGATATCTGGAAATTTCCCGGAAATTTCCAGTAGAAAAAATTTTCGCCAAAAATTTCTAAAAATTTTTCTCACTCCAGAACCACTCCTAAACTTTCTAGCTTCCTATACGCCTCCTTTTCTCTAAATCAGTAGCTTTGCTTATTACGTTTTCTGTGTTTCTAACTGTTCAGCATGTGTCCAGAGGGTCCCTTTATATAGGGATTGATCAGGAGTTCCTGATCAATCCCAATTTCCTCCTTGGACGGGAATTCAATCTTTGAATCCCACTGGACTCTTCTGATTGAATTCCCATTTCCAATGGGATTCTTCAAGCCTTCAATCTCAACCCTCCAAATCAAATCAAATAAAATAAAAACTAGATAATTAGAGAAGATAATCAGCCAGATATTTAGGATAAATAATAATAAAAAGATATATCAGTTATATAATTAGATAAGTAAATACAAAAATGAATGAAATAAAAAAGATTAAAAAAAAATATATATATATATATACATAAATAATAAATACACATAAATATTAACAAAAATATAATAAATAAATATATACATATATTAATACATAATTTAATAATATAATAATACAATACATAAATACAAAAGAAGAAGAAAAGAGAAAAAAATACAGATAAAATTGAATTGGGGCTACCCATTTGGGCCAGGCCCAATTGATCTGGGCCGGACCCAATTGGGTGTCTACAACTGCCCCTCTTTGCACATTTTCTGTGAACAGAAATTGCGGCAAAGACGTAGACACCCAATCAAGACTCAACTCAACATTTTTTGGTTTTTTGTTTTTTGTTTTTTTTTTTTTTGCCGAAGCTCCTCTAAACAGAGGCACCACGACTTTGAAAGTAAATTGCTCCTCTAAACAGAGGCACCACGACTTTGGAAAGTAAATTGCTCCTCTAAACAGAGGCAACGAACTTTGAAAAGTAAATTGCTCCTCTAAACAGAGGCACCACGACTTTGGAAAATAAATTGCTCCTCTAAACAGAGGTACCACGACTTTTGAAAAGTAAATTGCTCCTCTAAATAGAGGCAACGAACTCTGAAAAGTAAATTGCTCCTCTAAACAGAGGTACCACGACTTTGGAAAAGTAAATTGCTCTTCTAAATAGAGGCAACGAACTTTGAAAAGTAAATTGCTCCTCTAAATAGAGGCAACGAACTTTGAAAAGTAAATTGCTCCTCTAAACAGAGGTACCACGACTTTGAAAAATAAATGCTCCTCTAAACAGAGGCACCACGACTTTGAAAAGTAAATTGCTCCTCTAAATAGATGCAACGAACTTTGAAAAGTAAATTGCTCCTCTAACAGAGGTACCAAGACTTGAAAAATAAAATTGCTCCTCTAAACAGAGGCACCACGACTTTGAAAAGTAAATTGCTCCTCTAAACAGAGGTACCACGACTTTGGAAAGTAAATTGCTCCTCTAAACAGAGGCAACGGAACTTTGAAAGTAAATTGCTCCTCTAAACAGAGGCAATGAAACTTTGAAAGTAAATTGATCCTCTAAACAGAGGCACCACGACTTTGGAAAGTAAATTGCTCCTCTAAACAGAGGTACCACGACTTTGGAAAGTAAATTGCTCCTCTAAACAGAGGCAACGAACTTTGAAAAGTAAATTGCTCCTTGAAAATCATGTCCAAAGGAGTTGAAAGTTGTGTTTGAAGGGATTTCAGGAGATTATGCCTAAAGGTCTTATAAATCAACCCTGATACCAAGAGACGTCCTATTTCAAGGATTAGGAACTTACCTGACAAGTTTCTTCTCAAACTTGCAAAGTCTTTTCATATCTGTCTTTTCCATGTGGGATGTTGGAACACCCCTGCTTCTTGAATTTGTACACTATACTTTCCTGAAAGTAGTGTATGCTATGCAAATGCATATGAATTTCAATGCATATTATGCAAATGTTGGCCAATTAATTCCTGTTCAATGTATGGTACTCAAGTTTCTCAAGCTCTTTTTTTTCTTTCTTGGGTGTCAAGCCCTTTGATTCTTCAAGGATCCAATTACATTGCTCTTCTAAGATCGAACCAGTGTAGCTCTCAATTGTCCTTTCCACTCACATTCTTTCCTTGTTCAGTTTCTCAATACTTTGGAATAAGCTTCATCAATCGATCATCCCTTGACCATCATTCAATGAATTTTTCAGCACTAGCAAATTTCAAAACAAATTTCATCCACCATCACTGGGTCCTTGTCTCAACATCAACCATTCCAAAACAAACTCTGTCCACTGATTATTCAATCATAACTTGCAAGTCATATCGGCCAATTCATCTTTGTACTCATCACTTTTCAAGATTTGCCCCATTATATTCTTCATTTGATCACATCATATATCCTTCCAAATCATCTCTTTTAGGTCTCTACCATTTTGTCACCACCATCATCTTAGATTTCTTTTCAAATGAATAAAGACTCTTTTAAGCACATATTCATTCATTCATTATCATTTCAAATCTTGACAAGTACAATGCAATCAAGCATTTTCTCAATTCATTCTAAGGGTGTAACAATAAGGGAACAAAAAGTGAACTATGGCAAAGATAATCAATGAAGATCTATTTTGGTACAGAACAAATGGGAAACGAAATAAATTGGATACATGTCATTGGGATGGATGGTATGTCCAAATGATGAATATTCAGACAATTTTCAACATTAATCTAGGATTCTTTTTCAAAAACTCATTCCATTTACAGTTGAAGTCATCTTGAGCTTGGCGAACTCTGCCCCAGTCTTTGAGGGATCTTCAGATGTCTTTGATCTTCCATTCATGTGAGCCATTTGACCTGGATCTTTTTTTTTTTTGGTACCAAAATCACCCTTTCAGGTTTTCAATTTGGATCTCTTTTTTCATTTTTTCATTTTTTCCCTTTTTTTTCATTTTTTTTTTCTTTTCTCATTTTTCATCCAGTGTTGATATCTTTCATGTAGCATGATTCCATTGCTTTATCATGAGCATATCTTTGCTCAACCTATGATCATTCAAGTTAGGTATTCACACTTAATCCAAATGGACTTTTCAAGGTTGTAACGTAGGCCAAGGTGAAGGGTCATAAAAAAAAATGGATATAATAGGCTCAAAACATGTATTAAAAAGTTTCAAAACCAAAGGATCATTTGATACAACTTGGCATTTTGCCCTCACATCGTTTCACTACTTTTTTTTTCCTCACACAAAAGATTCTCATTACTTTACCCCAAGTCATGTGTGGCTTTTATTTTTCTTTTGCTTTTCTTTCTCTTTCCATTTTTGAGACCTTTTGTGGTGTTTTTTTTTCTTTTTTTTTTTCAAAATTTACCCTCCAGTGTAGAGGGTGATCCTTGGTTGGGGTTCTTCAAAAAAAATGATAAGCTCAAAGGGGTAACAATAAATGGTTTTTCAAATGGTAAAAGAAAGATGGCCATTTTTCATCTCAATTGTGAATACCTTTCTTGAACATCATCTATTGAACAAAGCTCATGAACTTGTATAAAAGATTGCACACCTTCAAGACATATCTATTTCACCTTCAGTAATAGCTTACTTTTTGCTCAAATCATCTCCTCACATTGACGTGGATGAGTTCTCAAAATTAAATCCCAGAATTATTGTTATCATTGTCTAAATATTCATCATCTGAAATCTAAGAAAGGGAGTATAAAGTTATGAAAGGTAACAAAGCATGGAGTAATGGTCAAGTGAAAGAAAAAAATATAATGAAATGCATTGACTTGCCTTTATTAAAATGATAACAAGTGAAGTCATATTGCAAAAAAAAATCTAACATTGTTTGAAAAGAAATCCCAAAATGACAGAAGAAACCTTCAACCAGCCTTATCTCCATTGACATCTTGCCCCTCAATTCATTGTGAATCTCTGGATCCTTTCTGTTCTTGACTTTCGTTCAGTACACTAACATTAGGTGCTGTTGCTTTTCCTTGATCAAAACTTACCATTCCATCATTGATCAACCGTTGCACCTTATACTTTAAAGTAGTGCAATTTTCAGTAGAATGGCCAGTAATTCCATAATGATAGTCACAATGGGCTGTAGGATCATACCACTTTGGATAAGGTGGTTTAAGTGGTTCCACATGGCTGGGGGTAATCAAGTGGCTATTATAGAGTTCTCGATATAACTCTGTATAAGTCATAGGGATTGGATCAAATACAGGTTTTTCTCGAGTAGTCCGTTGTTCTCATGAGCCACTTGCTGGGTTAGTAGGACGAATTTGGGTTCTTACAGGAGCTTGAATGTTAAGGCAGTAAGTGGATGAATAAGATGGTTGTGGAGCTAGCTGGTATGGGTAGGATGAGGCATTATTCACAGCGGGATAGTATGGAAAGTAGCCTTGGGATGGATAGGGTTGATAACCCCTGAATTGTTGTCTATCAAAGCTCACAGCTTGAGCTTGAGCTTCTTTCTTTTCTGATGCCTTCTTGGTTTCTCCTCCTTTCAACTTGCCATTTTTTATGGCACTTTCAATAATTTCTCCAGAGATCACCATGTCAGCAAAATTTTTTGTTGCATTCCCTATCATCTTTTCATAATAGGGAGGTTTCAAAGTGCTAACAAACAGCACTGTGGTCTCTTTTTCTGTCAGAGGAGGTTGTACCTGTGAAGCTATATCTCTCCATCTCTGGGTGTACTCTTTAAAAGACTCGTTTGACTTTTTCTCCAGATTTTACAAAGACAAACGATCAGGAGCCAAATCGATAATGTGTCGATATTGACTGATGAAGTCATGTGCCATATCACTCCAAGAGCGAATACGAGTCCTATCCAACTGAACATACCATCTGGCGGCAGAGCCAGTAAGACTGTCCTGGAAAACATGCATCAATAGCTTTTCATCATGCGCATGAGCTGCCATCTTTCTGCAATACATTGTGATGTGAATTTTGGAGCATTTTGTACCATCATATTTTTTAAATTTTGGTACTTTGAACTTATAGGGAATAACCACATCAGGGACTAAGCAGAGCCCAGCAGCATCAACTGACCCATAAAAGCTAAATCCTTCCACAGCCCGTAGCCTCTGCTCTAGCATGCTAATTTTGGAGCTTTCCTCAGCTTTCACCCTTACCTTTTCCTTGTCCTTCTCTTTTACATCATCTAGATCAGGAATTGGTTCTGCTACCTTTTCAGTGAAGACAGGATTTATATAGCTATTATACTGCCTTGGGTTGAAAGCTGATGGCATTCCAGGACATGTTGGATATGCAAAATGTTATGGTGGGACCTCTTGGGCAGACTGGGCTTGAGGTGGGCCAAAACCTGGAGGGTACAATGGGTCAGCCACTTCTTGCTGGCTTGTACTTCCTTCAACTCCTTTTCCTTTATTCATATTATTAAGAGCCTCTAGAATTTTGCTAAGTTCATTTTCAATCTTCTCCTGAGCTTTTTCTAGCTTTTCAAATCTATGAGAACTTTCCTCCTCCATTTGCCTTGCTCTGGATCTTGTGTTGTATGGATGAGCAAGGTTTTCGCTAGATGGAGCTATCCTCGGACCTTGAGTACCATACTTATGATTAGAAATGTTATGCTGTACCTTATGTATGATGCTTTGATACACAAATGAAATGTACATTTTTTGAATAAAATCTAGTATGAAATGAATGCAAATAATTGTGTTGAAACATGATCATGAAAAGAATACAGATGCATACAATCAGACAAACAACATAGTTAGTTTCGTGGATGAAACGTAAGTGATGTTGATGCATAATGTTACATATGATAAAAATAATACACAAAGTTAAACAATCAAAATGATTAGACAAACACTCTTTTTGTGTCCTAATTTCAGGGTATATCTAACATTGGGTAGAAAGGGCTCTATCTTAGGTGTAGGCACTCTTAAGGTTCACTACATGCGGTTTTAAGGTCAAAGTCTAAAGGTTCTCAAATTGCTCCTTACATCCCTGTCCATCACAGACTAGTAAGGCACCCTAATCCTCACCCATTACAGGCTACAAGCGGAAAAGGTTCAATTTGAGTGGGAGTATTTCGCTAGCCACTGCGGAGGCATTAGACCTCACGAAAGCAATAGGTACTTTACTCCCTCCTAGAGGGACGGAGCTCGGGTGTAGAGCTCATGTTATGCACATGCACATGAATGACATAATTAATAAAGTAAATAAACATGAATGAGTAATAATACATATATACAAAAGGGTTCAATTTTATTAGGCTTTTGGATAACACAAATTATTTGCTGGCCTGACTCTCAAAATCCCCAGTGGAGTCGCCAAGCTGTCGTAACGTCTAGATCCGGGGATCTATCGCTAGACATTAACTTTTAGGGAGTCGCCACCAATCTTTTTTATCTAGGTGTGATTGGCCACCTAAAGAATCTGTCCTTTCAGGGAACACTTACGTTTAAGAGTCCCTAAAAGAATAGGTTCAGGTCTGCTAACCAGAACAGGGTTCGGGAGTTCGGTTATGTGTGAGGAAGGTTATAGCACCCTCACAACGCCCATCAAAAGATGGTCCAGCCTTAATTTGTGTTATTCGCAAAAGCCTTAAAATTTGTTACCAAGTAATTAATTATTTGGAAATTATTCTCAATTTGACTCTAATACTTTTAGCAAAAAAATTGAAAAAATTTTCCCTCACCTCTAAGAGTATTGCAAGAAAAACTACTGTTTCACTTGCAGAGCTCCTGTCGCGGATTATTTTAAAGAAAAAAAAACAAAATCAAAATTAAGATAGAAAGGAATGAAAGAATGATTTTTTTTTTAGGGAAAATTGATACTTTCAACTTTTCCCCAAAAATATTTTTTTGAAAATTTCGATTTTCAAGGAAAATTGATACTTTCAACTTTTCCTCAAAAACCCTTTTTTTGAAAATTATTTCTAAGGAAAAATTGATACTTTCAACTTTCCCCAAAAATATTTTTTTGAAATTTTAAATTTTCAAGGAAATTGATACTTTCAACTTTTCCCCAAAAATATTTTTTTTGGAAATTTATTTTCTTTTAAGGAAAATTGATACTTTCGAAACTTTTCCCTAAAAATATTTTTTTTTGAAATTATTTCTGAGGAAAATTGATACTTTCAACTTTTCCCCAAAAATAGTTTTTTGGAAATTTATTCTAAGGAAAATTGGATACTTTCAACTTTTCCCTAAAAAATATATTATTTTTGGAATTTTTTATTTTATTTAAAGAAAATAAAATAATTAAAAAATAGAATTAAAAAGAATATTACATAAACTTAATCTAATAAATAAACAAATAAAATAAACAAATAAACAAGACAAGAAAAAAATTTCAAAGAAAGAGAAAAAAAAAAAAAAACCTGGAGCGGCTCAGATCGTGGCTCGGCTCGCGGCCAAGAAGAGAAACGCTCGGAGGAGCGGCTGGCGGCTCGGGCTCGGCACGGCTTGGCACGCGCAGGTCAGAAAGCGGGTCGACGCCCGGGTCGGGTCGGGTTCGGCAAAACGCGCGGATCCTCTGGGTTACTGAAGGCCAAAACGACGTCGTTTTGGGAGGGTATAAAAGGTAATCCCCTTCGTTTTTTCGGCAGAACGTTCCTCCCAGACCACTCCTAAACTTTTCCTAGTTTCCTATACGCCTCTTTTTCTCTCAAATCAGTAGCTTTGCTTACTGTTTTCTGTGTGTTCAGCATTGTTCCAGAGGGTCCCTTTTATAGGGATTGATCAGGATGATCAATCCCAATTCCTCCTTGGACGGGAATTCAATCTTTGAATCCCACTAGACTCTTCTGATTGAATTCCCATTTCCAATGGGATTCTTCAGCCTTCAATCTCAGCCCTCCAAAATCAAAATCAAATAAAATAAAAAAACTAGATAATTAGAGAAGATAAATCAGCAGATATTATAGGATAAATAATAATAAAAAGATATATCAGATATATAATTAGATAAGTAAAAATACAAAAATGAATGAAATAAAAAAGATAAAAAAAAATATATATATATACATAAATAATAAAATACACATAAATATTAACAAAAAATAAATAAATAAATATATACATATATTAATACATAATAATAATAATAAATAATACAATACATAAAATACAAAAGAAGAAGAAAAGAGAAAAAAAAATACAAGATAAAATTGAATTGGGCTTACCCATTTGGGCCAGGCCCAATTGATCTGGGCCGAACCCAATTGGGTGTCTACAAACAATAGAACAACCTCTCTAAGGCTAAGTGTTTGCTAAGTTTAAGTACAAGAAAATGATGAATGAACAACAAATATAATTTACATACAATAAATACAAAGATATGGACTTTGAAGCCTTAAAAACTCTTGATTCTTTAAGAGAATGAAAATATGGCTTGTTGGCTCTTGCTCTCTTGATTCATCAATCCTCTTGGTGTGTTGGAATGCCTAATTTATAGAGAAATTGAAGAAGTAACCGTTAGGGAAGCTTGGGAAGTGAAAGTAGCCATTGAATGCATGAAAAAAATAGCCGTTGGTGTGATTTCGTCCAAACCTGATCAATCCGTTGCTTGAAGGAATTGATTAGTTCAAGTTTTATGCCATTTCATGCTTAAAAAAATGACCCGATTGATCCCTTCCATGAGGGGATTAATCCTGTCAATGGCTGGGTGATTTCTCTTATTTTGCACTCTACTTACCATTTTGATCATATATTGAGTTATATAAATCCAAATCACAAACCGCTTAAAGATTTAGAAACTAGACTTAAATGGATTTCTATCTATGTAAAATTGATCACCTAATTCATTGAGTATGAATTATAAATTCATTGAGTACGAATTATAGAGAATTTTCAAAGTTACCCCTTGTGAAGTTTTTTTGACAACTATAGAGCGTCTAATAAAAATCCAAAATCTTTTCTTAGAAAATTTGGATTTTGATTTTGTTTGATCCATTAGAAAGTAGACTCAAAGATCTTTCCAACCATATAAATTTTAAATATTATAACTTTGTGAATTAATACAAAAAAATAAAATAAAATAAGTTCAATGTTGAAAAATGTTGTTCTTATAAAACAACTTTCTTAAGTTAATCTATTTCTCAAAACCAATATTGTCAAAATTGTATTAAGTCCAAAATGAATAAGTTCACTTTAAAAAAAACAATTGGACTTTCATTTAAGCTCAAATAAATAATCTTTAAAGGTAGATTTGGTTTGAGAAATATGAAAACAAAGAAAGGTTTGTTTAAGCTTTGAAAATCATTTTATTTTTTTAGTACCGAAATTTAAAACTTAAAAAGATGTATTAAATAAATCTTTTTCAAAATCTTGATTAAGCTTATTTAGCTTAATTTTTTGTCATTTCAAAATAAGGATCAATTCAAGGCTATCAATCTCCCCCTTTTTATATGACAAAACTTAAAGATAAACTTGCTTGATGAAAAACTTTCTTTGAAACATTGAAGATTTGAAAGACATTTTGGAAAACTCCCCCTTAAACAATGCATGGCAAAACTCCCCCTTAATTTATGCATCCTAATCCAACACAACTCACCAAATATATGTTAGAGCATATATATCAAATAAGCACAATCAAACATATGCATGTCGAGCACAAACAAATTTGTCCATATAATATTTTTTCCCCTTTTTGTCATAGCAAAAAGGTATGGGCATATTAATAAGCAAATAAACACAAAGAGGCATCATTAACAAATATATTTATGAAACATTTCTCCTCACTTGTGTTTATGTTCTTTATACCAAATGTTTAAGCTCCTATATCAATTGCTATAAGCATACAAGAAGAAATATCTCTAAACTCTCTTCCTCTTTTTGTCATTTTAAAAGAAAGAGAGATCAATTCAAGGCATGGACAAAATGCTTGATACCAATAATATCAAGAGTATTTTGAATACATGTAATCAAGTATAATATGCACAATGAAATTCACATACATGTATTCAAGCACAAAAGTATAAGTGTATCCAAATTTAGTATTTTAGCACAAGTCATCAAATGCACTACATGAAATTTATGAGCAAAGCATAATGAATGATATGTAGTCTACTCATAAATCATGTTAGGATAAGATGTGCTTAGAACCTAAAACATCAATAGCTATTAACCATAAATTCAAGCATATGCAAACAAGCTCATACCAATTGTTAAGGATACCAATTGTTAAAGATATGCTATTACAAAGCATACCAATTGTTATCGCAAAACAAATCAAACAAAATTGTATTCTAAAATTTCTCCTCATTTTCAAAATAAGGATTAATCAATATAAGGCACACAATTTTGTATGAAAGATACAAGCTATATTAAGGATAGGCATATAAATAAGCATCTATGAAAGTTAAAAAAATCTTTAGCAATTTTGATATCAATTGTTACCAATTGTTAGCAATTTTATTTAACAACTTTCATAGAGGACACATACTTCAAGCATATAAGAGATTCATTCAATACATGCATAAATGAAATAGTAATCTTTCATAAGCTATCCTATCCAAACAAGAACCCAAAAGCTTATATGGATTTAAGAAAGCATGAATTCTAATGAGCAATAAGGTTCAATTATCATCAAGTCATAACAAAGATTATATAAGCATGATTTTTCAATCATGATAAGCATATATCCTATAGCAAAGAAATAATGAAAGCATAATTATTCAATTATAATCCAAATTATTTCAATGTAAAGCAAAGTACTTAACTCAAACATATGCAAGTATTCAATCATATATTTCAATCAAAATCATACAAGCATATATAAAATACATAAGCAATATACCTAATTGAAAAAATATGCAAGCATTTGGGCATAATTTGGTACTTGCCATCTCAAAGAACTTAATCAATAAACATGTATATAAATTTTCAAAATTGTAAGTTCATAGTTCATAATCCATGAGTCAAGGCAATTGAAAGATCAAGAAATCAATTTATTCAACTCCTATTCATGTTCAAAGATTCAAACAAATATTCATGCAATAAAAACTATTAATCAAAGCAATCAAAGAACTAGGCATGAATATTAATCGAAGTGAATTAATCAATCCAGGCTTTTAACAATGTTAAGACAAATTCTATCAAGTAGCTTGGTGATTAATTTCTACAAAGTGTCCATAGGTTCTAGTACAACATCTCATTTTTGCACACATTCAAAGCAAGCATTTGTCAAATCATGCATTAATCATTATAAATCATAGGCACATAGCATAGATTCAATACAATTACCTCCATCCTTATCAAGCTATGTTGTTGTGCTCATTGTGGTTGAATGAGGCTTTGAATCCTCTATTCCACATCATTTGAGCTAAGTCTTTGATGTACTTGGGCTTGATTTGATAAAGATGACATGCTTTGCTTGCTATGCTTAAAATTTCAAAAATGTAGGCTCATTCATGCCCATTTCAAGTTCTCTTAGCATAGACCTAAAAAAATTTCTTGACAAGGATTTTCATTAGAAGCACTAAGAAAATCAATTGATAAAAATTATACCAATTGTTAGAAAACAATTCCATATTTAAGTCATTATAGGTAAAATAAAATTTATTCACTAAGCACAAGTTGCCAATTGCAAGGGAGATATACACTCAAGCTATAGGCCATATATTAAGTTAAGCATCAAGTATCACAATATTGGCACTAAAGCTAAAGTTCTCATGTAATGTACAAAACATGAATCCTTTCTAGATCATTTAGAAATATTGAACACAAAGAAGACATATTCAATATTCATGTATATTCAATAAATAACCAAAGAATATGTCAAAATAAATTTTAGGCCATATGAAAACTAAAAACTCAAGAAAGACATATTTATTATCCAAAACATATTCAAGAAAATTTTAGCACAAAGGCACAAATATGCCTACACAAATTATAGGCCATAATGGATAGTGACTTAAGGTAAAAATAAGCATCATAAGAAAATCACTCACTTAAGTCATATTGCAAGTATGTCAAGTAAAGCTCAATCATATTCATATAAGCACACACTTGACAAGAGTAATAGATGGACTAACAACACATATCATTTAACAAAAAATAGTTCATCAATTTAAAAATACAAATCAAGAGATAAAACATTTGAGCACAAGAGCAAGTATATCACAAAGGTATTTCACAAATTAAGATATAAACAATTTAAGCACTTTCAAATCACAAGTATTAAGGTCAAGTTGAATTATTCATCATATGAGCACATATCTTGACCAAAAACATAGAGATGAACCAAGAATCAATATATTCTATTTAAGCACATAAAGTTCATCAATTCATCAATCACAAGAAAAAAATAGATCTTGAATTAATAAGGATAAAGAATTAAAGCATATTTCAAGACTATTTCATAAGAAATCAAAAGATGAACAATCAAACATCAATATTTATGATTTAAGCACAAGATGATCATTAATTTTTAAAATCACAAATCAAGAGTTAAAACAATTTAGAATATAACAATCAAGTTTTAAAAAAAATTATTTCACACGCTCCAAGCATTAAGAACAAATTGAGTAATTTAAATCAACATGGTCATATAGGCATATACAAAATACATCTCAAGCATTAAATGCAATATCAACAAGCATGGGGAATATATTAAAATCATATATTCAAAAATAAATAAATAAATGCATACTTAACTCAAGCTCATATTTTCTCAAGATTATGTAACATATGTCTTGTAATCAATGTCAACCAAATTTTGCATAATCAATCAAGCATTCAAATTTCATTAAGAATAGGTAACCAAATTCAAATTCTCTTCAAATAAAAGTTTAAAGGTTACCTATCTCCATTATGTGTCTAGAGTATTCAATCTTCAATCTCACATTGTGGCTCCTTGCTCTAGCACACCTACAAAAGACAATCTCATTTGATTTTTTGTACCCAAATTGCTTTGGGTCCTTGAGAGTTAGTGAGCAAGTCTCTTGTTCCTTTAGGACCCATACTTGCCTAATTCTAAATGGAACTTTTCTTTTAATAGGACAAGTATGTATAGTATGACCATGAAAATTATAAAAATTGCATTTAATCATTTTAGTACTTAATGAACTTTTTAAAAGCTTTTGTTTTTCATTCATCAATTCATTAAATTTCTTTTTCAAATCAAAATTTTCTTTTTCTAAAAATTCATTTCTACTTTGCAAGGTTTTTAAATCTATTTTCAAATTTTCATTTTCTTTTTCCAAAACATTTTTTGCATTCATCAAAAGATCATTTTCAATATTCAATTTTGAAATAATTTTCTTATGTTTCAAACACATATTTTCAAACTCAATTACTAGATCATTGTAAGCATCTTGTAACTTATCAAAAGTATAAGAGTTTGAATTACAAGAGTTAGAGGTTACCTTTGGTTCCTCAATAGCGATGAGACATGATGAATGTTGGTTGAAAATTTGTTTTTCATGTAGCTTATCAAACTTTCTCCATATCTCATTTAAGGTTGAGCATTTTGAGGCCAAGTTGAAGTTGTAATCATCTAAAGCTCCATATAGAATGCACTTGGCCTTTGCATTGTCTATTATTTGCTTCATGTATTTTACATCTTTGGAATGAGTATTAAGCCCTTTTTCTATCACATTCCATGCTCCAAAATCTTGAGCCATAATGAACACCTTTATATTTATTTTCCATTCACAAAATTTAAATTTATCAACCATAGGAGCTCTGAGGACTTCCTCACCATCTTGGAACCAAAATTGAGCCATAAGATCTTTACTCAATGTGGTTAAACCTATAAAAAGAAACCAAAGCTCTGATACCAATTATTAGCTTTATAGGTGAGATGGTGATCCAAGAGGGGGTGAATTAGATTTCTCCAAGTTTTTCTCAAACAAATGATTTCAATATAATTGAATGAAAAATAAAATAATAAGCACTTTTGATGAAAATATAATGCAAACAATAACAATTAATGAATTTAAAATCAAATATAAAAATTAATAAATTGTAAGGAGATAGGGATAGAAAAATCAAATATAATGATTTATAAAGGTTCGATCTTTCTCCACAACGCACCTACATCCTCTCTCTTGGTTGTCCACACCAAGGCTTCAATCCACTAATTAAAGAAAAATTCTTACAAGATACAAACTTATCTTGTACTAAATCTTTATCTTTTTCTTAAGACTTAGATAGCAACCTCTACCTTTACATTATCAAGAGAATACCTCTTCTCTTATTCTATTCCAACCTTTATATCAAAGGTAATTTTACAAACAATAGAACAACCTCTCTAAGGCTAAGTGTTTGCTAAGTTTAAGTACAAGAAAATGATGAATGAACAACAATATAATTTGGATACAATAAATACAAAGATATGGGACTTTAAAGCTCTAAAACTTGATTCTAAAAGAATATAATATTCTTGTTAGCTCTTTTTCTTATTCTAATCATCAATGTTGAGTCAATTATAGAGAAATTAAAAGTAGCCGTTAGGAAAAGCTTTGAAGTGAAAGTAGCCTTTGAATGCATGAAAAAATATACACTTGGTGTTATTTACCAGATCAATCATCCCTTCTTAGGAATCATTGGTTCAGTTTATTTCATTTCTTCTTAAAAATATACCGATTGATTTCTGAGTGATTATCATTAATGCTGAGTTTGTTCCTTTTTGAACTATACTCACTAATTGTACATTCTGAGTTATACAAATCCAATCACAAACCTTTGAAGATTTAAAAACTAGACTTAAGGGTTTTTATGATATAATAATTAGAATTCATGGTATAAATTATATTAAATTTAAATTTACCCTTATGCATTTTCTGAAGCTACAAGTATCTAGTAAAAATTCAAAATCTTTTTTAAAAATTATGGTTTAATTTTTGTTTGATCCATTAAGAAAGTAGACTCAAGAGTTTTCCAACCATATAAATTCAAATATTAAAACTTTATAAATTAATACAAAAAAATAAAAATAAGTTCAATGTTGAAAAACTTTGTTCTTGTAAAATAGCTTTCTTAAGTTAATCTATTTCTCAAAACCAATATTGTCAAAATTGTATTAAGTCCAAAATGAATAAGTTCACTTTAAAAAAAAAACAATTGGACTTTCATTTACGCTCAAATAAACAATCTTTAAAGGTAGATTTGGTTTGAGAAATATGAAAACAAAGAAAGGTTTGTTTAAGCTTTGAAAATCATATTATTTATTTAGTACCAAAATATAAAACTTAAGAAGATGTACTAAATAAATCTTTTTCAAAATCTTGATTAAACTTATTTAACTTAATGTTTTATCATTTCAAAATAAGGATCAATTCAAGGCTAACAGTATAAATGAATAAAAAGTGTTGTAACACATATTAAGAAAGAGCTATAACAATTCTAAACATATAGAAAGTAAGAACAACTGTAAAAAGATATTATAGTCATGTAAATAATTAAGTAAGCAATGCAAAATTTTAATTAATTATTGTTTTGTAAATATATAAGAAAAATAGGTAAAATTAAAAAAAAAAAAAAACAAATAGGTAACGTAAGAAAAAAGTGTAAAATTCATATCATTTGTGTAAAATGGGTAAAAAATGTCATAACACACTAAAAAAGAATTATGCCAAATCTAAACTTATTGGAATGTAAGAACAAGCATAAGAAAATATTATTGTAACATAAATAATTAAGTTGGTAATGTAAAATTTTAATTAATTATTATTCATGTAAATATATAAGAAAATTATTTAATAAATAATAATAAAAAATTTGGTAACTTAAACATGTGAGAGAAAATATAAAATTCATATCATTTGACCTAAAATATGTAAAAAGTCTCTTAACTCAATAAGAAAGAACTATAATATTTCTAAGGGTAATGCATGGTAAGAACAGTTGTAAGAAAATATTTTTATAACATAAATAATTAAATCAGTAACGTAACATTATATTTTAATTAATTAATATTTTTGTAAATATATAAGAAAAAGAAATAATAAATAAATTTTTTTTTAAAGTAAACAAGTGAGAGGACAGTAAAATTTCTCTCATATTTGAAAGCTATCATTATATCATTTTTAGTCTTAAAAATTTATTAACGTAAATATTTGTGTAGTAATTTTTTCATTGCATAGTAACAATATTTGTGTAGTAATAAAAAGTGTCACATCTTGGTCAAGTGGCATTTCGTATATACTGAATTTTTTTTATAAAAAAAAACAAAATTTACAATTAAAGTATCGATAAAAAAATTTATACAAATAAAATGGTATAATGGTAACTTTTATTTATATGATTTATGTTAATAAATTTTTAAGACTAGAAAGAAAAATTATACAAATAAAATCATAAAAAATATAAACAAAACAACTAAAAAATAAATTAAAAATTAAAAAAGACAATATAAAATAATTGATTTTTTAAAATTAAAAAATTATTTATATGAATAATAAAATTTATATTAATTATTGTTGTAGTATTGTTATTTGCTAATAATGAAGAAATACCAAATTATTATTTATTAAAATAATATAAGACATAATTATAGTTGAATTTTTATTTTAATGTTATCCTTTATAGATGAAAATAAGTATAAAATATGTAATTTATAATATTTTTTATTTGTTAGAAAAATAAAATGAATAAAATTATTTTTATATGTTTTTAATTTACATGATAACCTATTCTACTATTTTTTATTATTTTTAAAAATTTTATAATTTTTCAAATTTTCATAAAATATCATAATATTTTATGATCTAACAATAAAGTCGATAAACTGCAACCTTACTATAAACAAATCTGTTATTCAAGCATTGGCAGATTTTATTTAAAATTTTAAAGAAAAAAAAAAAAGAAAAAGAAAATCACTCAAGCTGCTTGTGTTGATTATAGGAATTCAAAATCATTGCACACTTTACATTTACACTCCCTTTGACCGAAAGGCAAGACATTAACCACAAAATAGGCTTAGAAGCAGGACCATTTTCCCAAAATGTATCAAAATCCAACAACCCAAGAATCCGTTACTTACCGCTGAAAACATCAAAAAAGAAAGCCAGTAACAGCAAGACCTCAAAACTAAACTGACGCATTAATTTTCATGATAAGATATATAGTACTGGTAGTGGTTGTAGCAGGTAGTGGCTGTAGCACTTTTTACTTTTGTGGCAGCTATTAAAAGAAGTAACCCGATGAAGAACCCAAATCGAATCCGTCAGCTGCCGTATCAGGAACCCCTGGCATCTTCCCAAAAAGTGGGCTGTGTTGCACAAACTCGTAAGAGTTAAAACCCATATACGGTCCACTCATTCCTGAGTCAAACCCATTTGATGCTTGATCCGGGAGCCCGAAAAGTCCTGTGTCATTCCAAGCTCCATAACCCATATCGGAAGCATCAATTCCAGACCCATAACAAGTAGAGGAGACGTCAGGAGGCAAAGGTGGCAGTTCAGAGTCATCGCTGAACTGTTGTGAACCACCATTTCCCGCATCCGTGACACCAGTAATGGGCCTGTAAGACCCAACCGTATCACTTTCTTGGGTCCACCCATCCCCTGCTGCTAACCCGGAAGAAAACTGGCATGCATTGAAAGGGTCTTGAGTGAGGAGAAGATGGTTCTGGTTAGCATCATTTTGTTGGAGGAAAGGGGGATTAATCGAAAAAATGGATGACATGTCGTGCTGTGATTCGTCAGGGGAGATGATGGAGGTGACAGATGAGCCAGCTGGCATATCGGAATAGACAAAATTGGTTCGAGCCTTGGAGCCACGCATGGAGCGAGCGGCACGATCGTATGCTAAGGCAGCTTCCTCGGCAGTGTCAAAGGTGCCAAGCCAATGCCTTTCTTTTGTGGAAGGGTCTCTTATCTCAGCTGCGTATCTGCCCCATGGTCTTCTCCTTACCCCCAAGAATCTTGTTTCTTGTTGCTGTTGTTGCTGCTGAGGTTGCTGCTGCTTTCTTTTATTTTTAGAAGAGGAAGGTGAGTTGGTTTTTGAGTTGCTGAAATCCATGGAGATAAAAGAAAGCTTTGAAGTTGATAGACCGTTAACAAAGGAAAAATTTTGTGTTTCTGCCTTTCTTTTGCTCTGTCTCTGTCTCTCTGGGCTTTAAAGGACAGTTTTTTTTTGGTCTTAGACAGACAGAAAGACAGTACAAAGGGAGAACTCTTGGTCTTCTCTTGAATGGAATAGAGCAATATTAGATTGGTGATTTTAAGAAGAGAATGATAGTTGGCCTTGTTTATCACCCGTTTGCATGTTGGGTGTTTAAATAAAGAGATTGTACCATCACATTCTTCCCCATTTTTTTACCAAAGTTGCCCTTGGAGAAATTTTCAAATGTATTCATGGTTTTCTAATCCAAATTATGAGTGAGAAATGCTTGCTAATGATCCTAGTGTGGGCCCTTGATTCTGATTGGACCATCATAAACTCGCATGATCAGCATAGTTGCCCTTCATTCTGAATCATGAAGTTTTGGGCGTTTAAATAACAAAAAACAGCATAATTAAGCATTAATTACACGATAAACGCTTTCTTCATATGCCAAACTTCCTCAGATCAGTTATCTCCTTTCAAAGAAATTAAAATATGAGTTAATATTTAATGTATTGATAGGATATAAATATTATATATTGTAAATCAATTATATAATGACACCTTAATAATAAATAAAATAAAATGTAACTAGATTTTTAAAAATAATTATAAGGAAGGTTATCATATACTTTATTAATATTTAATTTTAAAGGTTTGATTATTTTTTATTTATTAATGAAATATTATCATATGATTGATTGATAGTATATAATATTTATATATTATCAATGCATTAAATATTAACTTTTAAAATATTTAATCTATTTTGCTTATATTTTAGTTTGGCTAATTAAGATAAGAGAGGTATTTCCAATTTACAATAATCAGATGACGCATACAAACAGGTCATTATTCATGGCATGAATATGGCAAAGATATCATAATTGACCTGTATTCATGGGCTTCGAGGATCAGGTGATTTGATTAGTCCCGCTCATTATTCATCTACCTGGAGTTCAATTATATATATCTCCCTTGGGCCATAAGACTAAACTTTCTGATGATTTCTCCTGCAGTCCTGCCCACTGACCATTCAGTGCAATCATGGGCTCATCAGCAGCTTAATATCTACCCATGATTGACATGTGCTTGCTCCTTCAATGAACTTTTCTTGCAATTTTTTACTTTTTTAATTTTCAAAGATTCTGACATGCGAGCTTGGACGAAAGACCGAGAGAGTCTCAGTTGAATCAGGAACTAATGATGGAATGTAGTAATAAAATCAATAGTATTTATGAGCATGCATGACTCTGAATATAACTTTATCCAGACTCAAAAAGGTTTGTAATAGACTAACCTATACCGTACGATTGCCTAATGCATGATCACAATCCAATTATCATTCCCATGATCATTCAATTGTCAGAACCCATCATTTCCACATGTATATTTTTTACAAACCTTTTATCTTTCAGCCTTACAATGTATGTCTAAAAGCTTTTTCTTTCTGACAGAAAACAACACAATCTATACGATATATAATTATATAATCTAAATCAGTCCTCTCCTACATGGAAAAGGTCATATTGCCCTAGACTAATGCAGATGGAGCCTTTCTAAGTGGGAAAAAAAAAAAAAAAAAACACATGGAATATCATAATCTCAGCCATGTGCATCCAATTTAAGCCAAAGATAATGATAAGTTCCACAATCTTCTCAGCTTTTGAAGCTAAAATGTGTGCTTTTTTCATCTTTTTCAATCCAATGGGAATGCCTTTTCCCCTATTTTTATAGCATTTGTGAAGTTTTGGAGCATCCTTGTTGCACATTAGTATGTATGAACACACACAAATCAAATGAAGGGGAAGGGATGTTGGGTTGCATGTGAGAAGGATACGTAGGCATGCTTTTTTTGAGCAAAACGATTCACTATGAAGACCTATACTTAACTAGTAATTAAAATCACAAGAAGATTAACCAGCATGCAGCTAGCATGCTTTGACCCAAAGGGACCCACATAAATATAGCTAATAGTATTTTTCTTAATATATAATTTCATGATTTTTTCTCTTTATTTTAAAAATATATACAGTAAAAAGTAAACTTTAAATGAAGAAATTGAGGTGTATTATCTCTGCTTATGGAATCCATGTGGCTAATAAAAGAAATTCATACAGCCTACTATTGTCAATCCTCATTCTAAGATGAATTGCTTAAGAATTAAAAATGATGATGATGAAAAATAATTTAACGAGAGCTAAGCTCGTTTAATCTGATTAATTTTTCATGTTCTAAGGTTAATCTTGAAGAACATATATACATTATCAGAAAACTTATTAACTGTAATAATAAAAGCAATTCGAATTCAAGGTTTAATTCAATTATTCATATAATTACTTTTAAAAAATTATATCTAATAAATTTAAATTAAACTTTGACACAGAATTTTTTCTCATATATTTACTCTACAGCTCATTTTATTTAAAAGAAAAGGAGTGACCATTAATCAGGATACAAGAGTTTTTCTTCTAAAACAATTTTTTTTTTCTAAGCAGCATCATATTTCAAAAAGATGTGTCCCAATCCAATAGCATATACGATTCCACATAATGTATTTTCAAAGAGTTTATATTTAATGTATTATATTTAATGTATTGTTAGTATATAAATTTTATATACTATTAGTAAATTAAATGATATTATTTTATTAATGAGATAAATCAAACGATGTTACATTATTAATAAATAGATTTTTTAAAGTATTAATTTTTATATATTTATTTTAAAATTAATATTTGTTCATTTATGGGATATTATCATATGTTTTATTAATAAAATATATAATTTATACACTGATAATATATTAAATATAAATTTTTATTTTAATTTATAAATTAATAGTGTGATAACATATAATGTATTAACAATATATAAAATAAATATATATGTGTGTGTGGATAATGCATATCTATAAACTCAAATTCAAATACGGGAAACCGGGTATCCCATGTTAGAAAAACGACTTTGGGATCCTCTTTATCATTTGCAGGACATGGCATGATCTGATTCCAATAGACACCCCCCCCCCCCCCAAACCAAAGTCATAGTATAGGTCAAAAATCTGCAAAGACTTTTGAGGAGAGACATAATATCTTTTCTATCAAAATGAGCGCCAAATTTTGTGTAAAGATGCGTTGGGATTTGGATTAAGAGCATGCATGCATTATCTTCTCATCATCTAATTATTGCCACTTTGTCTAATTATTGTCTTCAATTTTAACCTCTTTAATTTGGTTTTCCTCAAATAATACCTTTGTTTCCACAGCCCATTAGGTCCATTACTTTGTCTATATGTTATTTTTATTTAATGGTCATTTTTATTTTAAAGATTGGGAGCTTACATGTTTGAAGTTAACCATTTTCTTGTTTTACTTTTCATAAAACATGTTGTAAGAAAGATTGTTAAGTAAACAGTTAATTGTAAAATAAAATTAAATGAAAAAAAACCCTGGTATCACATATTGTATGGAGAAAATTCCTATCTAATTGAAAAACTATTATATTATAGCTTAATTGATTAATATAATTATTTTTAAAAAATAATATTTAATAAATTTAAATTTTAAATATGAGTACTTATAACTTTTGCTTTTATTTCTAATCTCTTTTATATATATATATATATATATATGTATATTTATATATACAAACTTGAGATTATAGAAGCAACTTTTCAATCCTGAGTATCTAACTTTGGAGTAGCTAGTAGTCGTAATAAAGAAATAGAGTGGAAAGCCAAGCATAAGATTTTGTCCCTCGGCGATACCTAACCTAGTTAACTTTGACTATATTAAATGGCAATGTTGCATTATTCATTATAGGATATAGAAACCACGCGATAGAGGAATATTATATTTCTTTATCTGTCAGTATGACTAAAATTCAAAGATGGGCGACTACAACGAGTAAATTTTATTGAGTTGCATTTGACTGAGAATACTGTAACCTGAAATGATTTTCTTTGAAAAAAGCAAGTTGAGAGCCTTTTTTATAGGCTACAGTATTTTTTAGTAGAAATTGAAAGAATAATTTGTTTTTAAAGCCTCACTTGGTCTATCCTCAGAACTGTGAAGAATATTAGAATCCGATGATACTGCCCCTTTTCTATACTAGCTACCAGCTTCTGAGGTATATCCCTTCCTTAACACAAAGGAAAAAAAACTAATAATGAACCAAAAAAAAAAAGAAAGGAACATTGTATGCTCACAGCAAAACACCAAGGTTTGATAGTTCTGTTTATGTCTGTCTTTGAGATTTCCTAAGCGAAAAATGTTCAGGATGACATAACAGACATTAACAACAAAAAAAATTTGCCAACAAGGGTTTATTAAGTTAGAAAGTTTCAAATATTTCACTTATAAAATTTAAATTCAAATTTTGTTGTCAATAATTTCCTTTGATCTATAAATATAATGTAATATTCTTTAAAACCTATGATTTGTCCAAATATGGAATGCATCTCAACACCCTAATTTTTTTTTTTTTTTGTAAAAAGAAAAAAATGACGACTACAATAATAACAATAATAATAAAAATAATAACAACATAATAATAATAATAATAATAAAGCAAGCAGCCATGCCACAACGTGGAAATTAACATGTCTAGCTAGAGCTAGTCTAGCTACCATGCATCTAAATATTGGATACGAATCAGTGGTTCTCAAACATTGGTTCTCGTACATTCCCTTGTAATTAAGATGTAAAACAATGGCCAAATCTGTGCGGGTAAAAGGAAAATTAACGTTTAAGGAATTGCACAATCAATTATAGCTAGGTAGTTTTTTTCATAATTTAATAGTGGTCAATTTGATACTTAAAGAATTGAGATCATCAAGACAAAAACAATAGGTGGGAAACTCAAATGAGGCAGCCAACTTGGTATTGTTCCCCTTGAAAATCCCATGAATCTCAATTTCCTAGGTTCAAATAAAACAGATGATCATGTTAAAAGATGTGTTAAAAAAGGAAGAGTCAAAGGGGAACCTCATCCCTTATTACATGGAAGTTGGAACAAACGGTAATCTTTGACAGAGAGGCATCAGTGGAAGTCCATCTGGAAACCGCGCACAATCCTTCCCTTGGCGTTATTTTGCTGGTTTCCTATTTCAAACCAGGTGCTTGTAGCGTTTCCATTGAAGAAATTGCTACTAAGTATGGAAGCTAAGACCGAAGCAACATTTAAGTAGAAAATTCAACACAAGAACTAACTAATGGCATTAAAACAGTCTTTTTTTTCATTTTAGGATACTCTCCACTGCTTAAAATTAGTGATATCTCCATTGATTTTACAAACCAATCTATGGCTAATATTATTCCATATCGACTTTTTATTTTATTTTACCTTAACATTCCGTTTCACTAAACTTAATCCATTTGCCCAACTTCATCATTTCTCCCAATTTACCGCTTCTCTTCCTCTAGCTCTATTATTCGCCGAGCAGTATATGTCATGAAAGAAGCACCGAAGTTAAAATTACATGTGCACTTCCGTATATAAGGAAAGTAGGGAGCCCGCCGCTTACACCATTAAGTTTGTCAAAACATGATACAGTACCATAACATCCTGTCAAGAGAATTGAAGAAAAAAAAAAAGCACATTGGGTTTAAGTAATAAGCAAATTGAAAAAAAAAAATCAAATCGAAGATTCATTGACAAAAAAAAAAGCGCAAACACCTTAAAGACATAACTTTTATTAGGACCCGAATCTTGTATGACTAAACAAACACTTGGCCAGAATTTTATCGAAACACAATCAAGGGACCGTAGCGCTAGCTTTAAAACAATTTAAAACCAAGGAAGGAAAAAACAACAGCCCATTAGCACATGAATCACCATGTAGACCAAGTTTTAAAGACAAACGATCTTAATGATTGAATGTATACTCCAAGAAATGTATTTATAAATTAGTGGTTATTTTTTACATATTTTCTCTTGTCTGTTAATGATGTTAACTCCATGAAATTTTGATCAATAATGAAACAAAAAGTACTCAGGCCAAAAATTATGCACAAGAATTGAGTTGGAGCAAAAAAAAAAAAAAAGTGACCAATGACTAGGAAACTTAAGCCCCGTCAGAGCCTTGGTAATATTCTGGCGAAAGGCTTTGTTGATCTCTGTATTATGATCTTGATGGTTAGAAAAAAAAAAAAAAAAGTAATTCTAAATTTATTAGTTTGAAAAAAATACTATATTGAGTTATCCTCATAACATATAAATCCGTAAATCTATAATTAGATTTAACAAATAGAATTGCTATCAATATTTTTATTAGATGTGATTAGCTACCTAATGAATTTATTTTTTTAAAAAGTTCCTAAACTTGACTAAAGATTTCTAAAAAAATTGTTCTAACCTTCTAAACAGAATTAGATTTGGAAGTTCAATTACGTGTGGAGAAGATTATAGCACCCCTACAACGTCCATCCTAAAATGATACAATTTAATTTTAAATTATCCTAACAATTACTTTGGTTCTAATGGTTTTTATTTTAATATTTTAATATTGAAAATAATTTTTTAAGATTTCTCCATCAATTTGAAATAATTCTTAAAAAATACTTTATTATCTCAAGAGTATTCAAGAATTTTATTTATTTTCTTAAAGAGGCTTCGTCATCGAAAAAATATTTAATCATTTTTTATTAAAAATATTTCTAATTCATCCATCATTTAGGTCAAAATTAGAAATATTTTCTCACTTATAAATTTCTTAGATAATCAATCATTTGCGATTACTAAGAATTTCATCATCGAATTATTTTATTTTTATTTTTCATTTCTAAATTTTCACCATTTAGGCTAATTTAGAAATTTTCTTTTTGATTTTTAAATTTTTCACCATTTGGTCAATTTCGAAATTCTTTTTTTCATCCTTTTTATTCAATCTTTGGAAAAAAAATAGAATGACAATTATTTTCTTGAAGTTTCATTTAAATTTTTCCTCAATTTGAAACAAATTTAAAGAAATTTCTCACCTAGAATTTTTTTAGAAAATTTACTATTTGAAATTTCTAAGAATCTTATCATTGGATAATTGTCAAATATTTTCAACCATAATTTTTTATTTGAAAAAGAATACAATTACTTTTATTGAAATTTCATCTAAATTATTCACAATTTGAGACAAATTTAAATAAATTTCTCACCTAAAGATTTCTTAGAGAATTTACCATTTGAAACTTCTAAGAATCTCATCATTGGATAATTAATATTTAATTCCAAAATTTTTTAATTTTTTTATTTTATTTTTTAATTGAAAACAAATATTAATCATTGCTATTGAAACTTTATCTAAATTATTCTATCATTTGGGATAAATTTTTTAAAAAAATTCTCACCTTGGAATTTTATTAAAATTTACCATTTGAAATTTCTATAAATTTCATCATGGATAATTATTATTTATTTTAAAAAAACTATTTTATATTTTCCTATTTTTTATTTTTTTCTAAATTTAATCATACAAAAATATTTTTTTAAAATAAAAAAAAATTAATTAATTAATTAATTTAAAAAATACCAAAAAAAATGGCTTGGCTTGGTGGCTACGACGCGGCTCGACTTCAAGAAGAAAAGCTAGAACGGCTCGGCTCAACTCGACTTGAGACAAAGGTTGACCACAGGTCAAACGGGGGTCAAAGATCAAGTCAGGTTACCCAAATGTAAAACATGCGGATCTTGACTGAATAAAACATCCAAAACGATGTCATTTTGAGATGATATAAAAGGCTAATTTTTAGCTTTTTCTTTAGATTTCTCTTTTTCTTCTCTCTTTTCTTCTCTTTGCTTTCTTTCTCTCTCTAAAAATCAAGAAATCCGATTGAATCAACTCATCAAAAATTGGAAAACCCTATTAGAAATTGAAAATTTTCACCAAAAAAGATGAATCTTGTTGAAAAACTCGTGGAAACTAGAAATTTTTCAAAAATTTCTAGAAAAAAAGTTTTACCAAAAATTTTGCTAAAAATTTTCACACTTCTTGAATGCTTTTGCATTCTCTTTGATCTCTTTCTCTCTCTTTATGTTTTGTGTATTTTCAATTTTCTCTCTATGATCTTTCCCTAATCACTTTTCGTGTCCCCATTGTTATGAATTACAATGATTTATAAAACCAAGCTTATAGAGTTTCAACTTAATTCTAATTAGTGTCCAAAGCTAAAGATTAGCACCTAATTATACTTTTTGATAACAATCATCACCAAGCCTAATCTCAAACTTCTAGCTTTTTTATTAATTAGATAATGAAGAAAGAAAAAGAAAATAAACTAAAGATAGACCCTAAAATAAATATGATAAATACAAAATAAAATTTGAAATAGTAATGAATAAAAATCCCACAATCGAACTTGGATCGATCTCAATTGATGAAAAACTTCAGACAAAATGAGATATCTAAGCTGTCTCTCTTTACACATTTTTTATGCAATAGGAATTGTGTAAAAACAAAGACACTTCATTACGTCTGGGTGCGACTTAACAACAATTACAAAATCTCAAAACTTTCAAGATTCACAATTTGAAGTATTCAAAAATTTTATAATCTGACATTTGTAATTAACACTCAATGATTCACAATTTGAGTTCAAAATTCAAAAGTTCATAATTCAAAGATTCGTAAGAATTTTCAGATTCGCAAGAACTTTCAAAAAATTTTCAAATGCAAAGATTCATAAAAATTTGATTATCAAAATTTCAGTTTCACGAGAATTTGATTTGCAAAATTTCAGATTTACAAGATGTTTCAACTTTGCAAGAATTCAGATTCATATTTGCGAAATTCACATAAAAATTTTTAATTTAAAGATTTGCATGCAAATCATAAGGCTCATACTCACATTTTGAAGATTCACACTCAAAAGTTAAAGATATATTTTTTTTAACTTTAAGGATTTACTTCTAAGATTTAAAAGATTTTGATTCAAAAATTTATCATTTAAGAACTTTAGGATTCATCCAAAGTTTCAATGCTTCTTATTTGAGTTCAAAGATTCACATTCGATAAATTTTAGAGTCTCACATCTAAAATTCAAAGATTCTCATTCAAAAATTTAAAGGTTCACATCTAAGAGTTCAAAGCTTGTCATTCGTGTTTAAAGATTCACATTCAATAAATTTTAGAGTTTCACATCTAAATTGAAATATTCTCATTTAAAACTTCTTAAAGATTTTCATTTGAAAACTTAAAGATTCCCATTTGAAACTCAAAGATTATCATTTGAAAACTCATAATTTTATCTTAAGAGATTTCATCAAAAGATTCAAAACTTCTATTCCAGATGACTTTCAAACTTTTATCAAAGTTAAAATTGTATGCAATGAATGTCATGATCAATGATGCAAATGCCACAATCTAAATTTTCACAATAATGTAGATGCTATATTTTAAGTCATAATTCAAATATTTACTGCTTGATGCATATCCAAACAAAGTTTTAAATATTTACCAAATTATGTGCATGTATTGTTCAAACGACGATGCAAGCATAATGCATGTAATGTAGATAAATGTCATGAAATTCTAATTAATTGTGGTAATATGGTTCTCAAGACTTTTCTATCTCATATCTTTTCTTTTTAACTACTCAGCACTAGCTATCCCAGAATAAATTCTATCAACTGATCCATATCATTTGATCACTACTCACAAGTTATATCGACCAATCTATCACCATATTCATCATTTGGTCATCCTAAATGTCTTTTCAAATCATCTTCTTAGGCTTCTTCCATCGTTTTATTTTTTTTGCCCCTATCATCCTGGATTTCTTTTTAAAGGAATGCAATAATCTTTTATAAACATCATCATTTATCATTTCAATTCTTGACAAATATAATGCAATCATACATTTTCTCGATTGATTCTAGGGATGCAAAAATAAGAGAGTACAAGGTAAATTGGGAGAAAGATAATCAATGAACAAAGGAACAAGTTCAAAGCATGTCATTAGGGATGGTATTGAATGGTGTAACAATGTCTAAACAATGAATATTCAGATAATTCTTAACATTAATCTAGAATTTTTTTCAAAAACTCATTTTATTGACTTTCAAAATCATTTAAGCTCATTGAAATTTGCCCTAGCTTTGGAGGGATCTTCAAATATCTTTGATCTTTCATATATTTGAACTGTCTAACCAATTTTCAGCTTAGAGGTTTTTCTACCCAAATTACTCTTCAAGTTTTTAATTTGAGTCTTTCTTTTCTCTTTTTTTTCATTTTTTCACTTTTTTTTCTTTTCATTTTCTCTTTTTTTTTTCACTTTTTCTTTTCATTTTTTATTTTTTTATCCATTGTTGATATCTCTCACACATCAATCTTTGAAATATATAGCATGATTTCATTATTTTATCATAAGCATGCCTTAGCTCAACATATGATTATTCAATTCGAATATTCATATTTGATCAAAATAGACATTTAAAGGTTGTAATATAGGCTATGGTGAGGGGTAATGGAAGAAATGGATAAAATAAGCTTAAAATATATGTTTAAAAGGTTCAAAACCAAAGGATCATTTCTCATCATTTGATGCAATTTGATATTTTACCTCATTTTACATCATTTCACTACTTTTCTTTTTTATTCATCTTATTCCTCACAAAAGAATTACCATTACTTTGTCCCAACTTATTTATGGCATTCGTTTTTTCTTTTCTCTCTTTTTTTTCTTTTTTTTGTAAAGGGTTCTTTTTTTTTTTTTCTTACTCTACCTTTGAGACCTTTTATGATCTTTTACCTCTTTCCTTTTTCAAGCATGTTCTTATCAAAATTTGCTTCCCACTATAGAGGGTGATCCTTGGTTGGGATTCTTTAGAAAAAAAATTATAATAGGCTCAAAAAAGGGGTAGCAATGGATGGTTTTACGAATAGTAAAAGAAAGATGATCATTTTTTATCTCAAATATGAATGCTTTCTTTGAAAATCATCTATTGAACAAAAATAAACTTATGGATCTTTATAAAAGACTACATATCTTCAAAACATATCTATTTCATATCTGCTAGCAGCTTGCTTCCTTTGCTTAAATTATCTTCACAGATTATTGTGAATGAGTTCTTAAAATTAAATCTCATAATTCTTGTTATCATTTTCTAAACATTCATCATCTGGAATTTAAGAATAAGGATAAAAGATATGACAAATAACAAAGCATAAAATAATGACTTGGATGAAAAAGAAAATGTAATGAAATGCATCATACTTACCTTTTATTGAAATGATAAAAAATGAAATCTTATTACATAAAAAAATTCTAACATTACTCTGAAAGAAATCCTACAATAACAAGCAACTTCCAACCAGCCTTAACATCCTTTTCAGAATTTTACCCTATGTGATCAAGTGAAACATTTTTATTGACATTTTTTCCATGATTCGTCGAAGCTCACCAAGCTTTAGGATCAAACTTTGCACCTTGTATTTGAAAGCAGAGCAAGTTTCAATAGAATGACCTACTCCCATTATGAGAATCGCATGTGACATTACCATCGTACCATTTTAAATAGGTTAGCTTCAATGGTTTTAGAATGACTAGAGACACCAAGTTGTTTTTAACCAGTTCTAGGAATAACTCAGTATAAGTCATGAGGATATGATCAATGTGCATTCTTTTTTAGTTATTTTGAGATCTCTTTAAACCACTTGCTTGGTTGTTAGGCTTTGAAGCTGATGTAATGATATGACTAGACCTATATGTAGGTACATGAAATGCTGATTGGTAGGTTGATGAGTAAGCTGGTTGTGGATATAATTGGTAAGGCACCTATGTAATATTATTAACTATCGGATAGTAAACAGAATAAACTGACGATGGATATGAAACATAGCTTCTGTATCGTTGCCTATCAAAATTTACAACTTGGGTTTTGATTTTTTTCTTTTTAGTCAACCCTCATTTCTTGGTGGTTTCTCCTTCCTAAAGCTTGCCACTCTTGATAGTATTTTCAATAATTTCTCTTAAAATTATCATATTAGCAAAATTTTTTATTGTATTCTCTATCATCTTTTCATAATATGAAAATTTTAAAGTGTTTACAAACAATACTGTAGTCTCTTTCTCCATCAAAGGTGGTTGAACTTGAGTAGCTATGTCTTTTCACCTCTAGGCATACTCTTTAAATGATTCAGTCACCATCATCTCTATATTTTGTAAAAACAGATGATCATGAGCTAAATCTATAATATACCGATACTGACTGATGAAGTCACGAGCTATATCACTCCAAGATTGAATATGAGTCATGTCCAACTAGACATACTATCTAGCAGCATAGTCAATAAGGCTATCTTGGAATACATGCATTAATAGATTTTTATATTAGCATGGGCAGTCATCTTTCGACAGTACATAGTGATATGAGTCTTTGGACACTTTGTACCATCATATTTTTTAAACTTTGGCATCTTAAACTTTGGAGGAATAACCATATCTAAGACTAAACAAAGCCCAGCAACATCCACAAAACCATAAAAACCAAATCCCTTCATTGCTCGTAACTTTTTCCCTAACAAGTTCAGCTTTTGTTCAGCTTTTAAACCTTTTAAATTTTTATTCTCCTTAGGCCTCAATTTTTTTTTTCTCTTTTGGATTATCCAAGTTAGGGATTGGTATTGCTTTTACTACTTTCTCAGTAAAGACAGGATTTACATAACTCTTGTATTGCCCTAGATTTGAAGCTAATGGTATTTCGGGTATATGTACTCTACAGGGTATGTGTATTGTTGTGGTGATGCATTCTGTATAGATTGGGCTTGATGAAGCCCAAAACTAGAAGGGTATAGAGAGTCAGTCACCTCCTGTGATGGATGGTCCTGCATTTTTTTCTACATTTTTTCCTTATTCAATTTATTTAAAGATTCCATAATCCTACTCAACTCCTCTTCAAACTTTTATTGGGCTTTCTTTATCTTCTCGAGATGATTAAAATTTTTTTATTTCGTTTGCCTAGCTCAAGTTCTTATATTGTATTAGTGAGTTGATTGTGTGGGGTTCTTACTTGGTGGAGCTACCTTTGAACCTTGGATACCATAATTGCATTAGAAATGCTATGGTTTATGTTGCATGTATGTAATGTATTAAGTACATTTTTGTGGAGACATGTATGAAATCTGATATGTGGCAAATATTCCCTATATAAAAATGATGCAAATGCACAATGTTAAATATGACAAAGAAAATTATGCATGACATGATAATGCAAATACACAAAATCAAACAAACAAAATGGTTAGATGACAAACTGTTCCTTCTTGTGTCGTAACTTTAGGTTACATCTATTAATAGTAAGAAGGGCTCTATCTTAAGGACGGCTTTTTAAGTGCAGATTATATGCAGGATTATCTGATTTTGACCACTAAAAGTTTCCCAAATTGTTCTTACATTATTGTCCATCACAGACTAGTAAGGCATTCTAATCCTCACCCATCACAGGCTACCAATGGAAAGGATTTAATTTAAGTGGGAGTATTTCGCTAGCCATTATGGGGATTATCATCTCACAAGAGTGTAGGTACTTTACTCCCTCCTAAGAGGGATGGAGCCTAGGTATAGAGCTCATGTAATGCAAACGCATGTGATAGTGTGTGTGAACGAACATATAGGTTTTCAAACCCCATAAATAAAATAAAAGACAAAAAAATGTTAGTAATCAAATAACATAATCATTACACTTTAAAACCATTAGACCAAAGGATAGGATAAATTTAAAATTGTTATGGCCTAACTCTCTATAGCAGTCCTCAGTGGAGTCACCAAACTATCATAATATATAGATCTGTAAATCTATAGTTAGACTTAACAAATGGAGTTGCCACCAATCTTTTTACTAGGTGTGATTGGCCACCTAATGAATCTATCTTTTTAAAGAGCTCCTAAGCTTGACTAAAGGTTCTTAAAAAATAGGTTCTGACCTTCTGAACAGAACTGGGTTTAGGAGTTTGATTACGTATGAGAAATGTTATAGCACCCTCACAACGCCCATTCTAAGATGGTGCCATTTAATTTTAAATTATCCTAACAATTACTTTGGTTCTAATGGTTTTTATTTTAATATTTAAATATTAAAAATAATTTTTAAGATTTTTCATCAATCTAGAAGAATTCTTAAAAAAATACTTCCTTACCTTAAGAGTATTTAAAAATCTCATTTATTTTCTTGAAGAGGTTTCGTCATAAAAAAAATTTTACTTATTTTTTTATTAAAAATATTTCTAATTCATCCATTATTTGGACTAAAATTAGAAATATCTTCTTACTTAAAAGTTTTTAGATAATCAACCATTTATGATTACTAAGAATTTCATCCTCGAAATTTATTTTTATTTTTATTTTTCATTTCTAAATTTTCACCATTTGGGCCAATTTAGAAATTTTTTTTTTGATTTTTAAATTTTTTTTCCTTTTTATTCAATCTTTAGAAAGAAAATAAAATAACAATTATTTTCTTGAAGTTTCATTTAAATTCTTCTTTCATTTGGGACAAATTTAAAGAAATTTTCACCTAGAGATTTTTTAGAAAATTTACTAATTTCTTAGAAAATTCACCATTTGAAATTTTAAGAATCCCATTCTTAAATAATTGTCAAATATTTTAACAAAATTTTTTATTTGAAAAAAATATAATTACTTTATTGAAATTTCATTTAAATTATTTCACTATTTGGGATAAATTTAGAAAAATTTCTCACCTAGAGATTTCTTAGAGAATTTATCATTTGAAATTTTAAGAATCTCATCATTGAATAATTAATATTTAATTCCAAAATTTTTTAATTATTTATTTATTTTTTTAATTGAAAATAAATATTAATCATTGTTATTGGAACTTTATCTAAATTATTCAATCATTTGGGATAAATTTAGAAAAAATTTCTCACCTAAGAATTTTATAGAAATTTACCATTTGAAATTTTTATAAATTCAATCATTAGATAATTACTATTTATTTTAAAAAATACTATTTTATTTTTCCTATTTTTTATTTTTTTTAAATTTAATCAAACAAAAATACTTTTTTTAAAAAATTAATTCATTAATTAAAAAATACCAAAAAAGAAACAGCTCAGTTTGGTGGCTACGGCACAGTTCGGCTTCAGGAAGAAAAGCAGAAACAACTTGGGATAATGGCTTGGCTCAGCTCGGCTTGAGATAAAGGCTGACCACAGGTCAAATGCAAGTCAATGATCAGGTTGTGTCACTCGAATGCAAAACGCACAAATCCTAGCTGAATAAAACATACAAAACAACGTCATTTTGAGATGGTATAAAAGGCTAATTTTTTGCTTTTTCTTCAAATTTCTCTTTTCCTTCTCTTTTCCTTTTCTCTTTTCTTTCTTTTTCTCTCTAGAAATCAAGAAATCCTATTGAATCAACTCGTCAAAAATTGGAAAATCTGTCGGGAACTGGAAAATTTCTTTGAAAAAGATAAATTTTGCTAAAAACTCATCGAAAACTAAAAACTTTTCAGAAAATTCCCAAAAAAAATTTTTTGTTACCAAAAATATTCACACTTCTTGATTGCTTTTGCGTTCTCTTTGATCTCTCTCTCTTTGTGCGCTTTGTGTATTTCCATTTTTCTCTTTATGATCTTTCCCTAATCACTTGCCATGTCCCTATTGTTGTGAATTACAATGATTTATAAAAGTAAGCTGATAGAGTTTTAACTCAATTCTAATTAGTGTCAAAAGCTAAAGATTAACATCTAATTATGTTTTCTGATAACAATCATCACCAAGCCTAATCTCAAACTTTCAACCTTTTTGTTAATCAGATAATAGAGAAAGAAAAAAAAATAAACTAGAGATAAACCATAAAATAAATATGATAAATATGAAATAAAATCTGAAATAAAAATGAATAAAAATCCCACAATCGAGCTTGGATCGATCTCAATTGACAAAAAACCCCAACAAAAATGAGGCGTCTACATATAAAGAAGATTATCATTAACTAAGAAAACAATATTATAAATTATTGTAATCATATAGTAATTCTAATTACTATAATATCATAATCCCTAATATTATGTTTTATTACATAATTATATAATATTACAGAATATTACATTAACACTCCACTCAAACTCAAGGTGATATTACAGATGTCAGCTTGAGTTTGTTAATTAACTCTTAAAGATGACCAAAAATATATGTCTTGATAAAAATATCATCAATTTGATTTGAAGAAGATACAGAAGTTAAAAGAATAGTCTCATGTGTCACATGATGCTGTATAAAATGACAATAAGTCTTAATATGTTTGGTGCACTCATAAAACACATCATTATGAGCAATCTAAATAGCATTGCGAATATCATAATAAAGTATGGCGACGGATGATGGTGAGATGCCCATATCTTCTAATAAACGTCGAAACCAAAATAATTCTGAAATAGTGTCAACAAAAGTTTGATATTTTGATTCAACGTTAAACTAAACAATTACAGTTTATTTTTTACTTCGCCAAGAAATAAAGGAATCCAAAAAAAAAAAAAAAAATCAATAGTGGAACAATGATCTATAAGATCTCCCTGCTAGTTAGATTAGAAGAACTAGATAAAATTAAAGAAGTGTGAGAAGAAAATCTCGTGAAACAGTTTGCCTTTGACATAGTGAAGAAGTCATAGAATAGCTAAAAATTGAGTTGAACAAGGAATAGCCATAAATTGGCTATATAGATGAACATTATAAGCAATATCAAGTCTAGTTACTGTGAGATAAATTAGTCTATCAACAAGTTGGCGATACAAAGTAGGATCAAGGAACATAGTACCATCCATCGAAGTAAGCTTAATATTAAGCTCCAAAGGGCTACAGATAGTTTTACTATCAATAAGACCAACCTGAAAAAGTAAATCATATGTATATTTAGCTTGAGAAAAATAATAACCATCAAAATTAATGATACTTCAAGTTCTAAGAAAAAACTAAGAGAGCCAAGATCTTTTATTTCAAATTGTTAATGAAAAAACCGTTTTAATTTAGCAATACAAGATTGACCATTACTAGTAATTATCATATCATCCACATAACGAAAAAGAAAAAGAAAAAGAAGAAAAAAAAGAAAAATGCCCTGATTAGTATGTCAAACAAATTATGTTGAGTCATTTGAGCTCGAAGTAAAACCTAGCCAAGCAATAGAAAAACTGAATTTTATAAACTAAGCTTTGGGTGCTTGTTTCAAACCATATAAAGCTCACTAAAGTTTACAAATCTTATGCGGTGGATAAGAGTAACCAAGTGGAGGCAACATACATACATCTTAAAGGTCACCATTAAGAAAAGCATTTTTAATAACCATTTGAAAAAGCTTTCAATATTTAATGGCAGCAATGGCTAACAAGCTTCGAACAAAAGTTATTTGAGCCATAGGGGCAAAGGTTTCATCATAATCAATTCCATATCCTAAGGGTAACGTATAGCTCAAATATGTAAAGTAATCCAAAAATGAGTGAATTGGATTATTAAATTTTTAAGCAAATTCAAGCTCAAATATTAGGAATAGATACAAGTGAAATAAATGACAATAAGTAATAAAAGAGTAGAAAAATAAAATAAAATGCAATTATATATAGAGGTTCGGCCCTTTTCCAACAAGGTGCCTATGTCCTTTCCGTCAACTTTCTTAACAAAATTTCAAATCCATTAATAGAAAATTGTTTTACAAATTACAAAGTCTATATTTTCAAGGTTCAAGATAACCTCTATCTTTGATAGGATTCTAGCCAATCTCATAACAAAACTTTCAAAAGGATATCACACTCTTGCTAACTAATCCTCTTTGGATACAAAGGTTTTTGCAAATTAGTAAAAACCTCTTATCGGTGATTGTTTGCTAAATTTAATATTAGAGATAAACATATTATACAATAAGAATTTTGGTTTGGGTAATACAAGGATTGGATTTTTGCAGTTAGAATGTCAAAAAAGGAATCAACAGGTCAAAAGTACCAGGAAAATGACCTATCAAAATTGGTGACATGGCATATGGTGATGTGGCAAGGTAGGTAATGATATGTCAAATGCTAACATGGCAGAGATGCTGATCCGGTAGATGATGTTGTAGAGTAGGTGCTGACTTGTCAGATGCTACAGTAACTAAGCGTAGCGAATTCAGGGCATTGTTTATGAGCAAAAACTATTTTCTTTCAGGAATTGCAATCATAAAAGAATCTATATCCGACACTAAGGATTTGTTTGGCCTAACTAAAGCATCTACAGGAAACAAGAAATCTTATCGTAATATAATTATTTTAAACGTATTGTAAAAAAATTAAAATAGTATTTAACAAATTTAATATAAAAATGATAAAATATTAAAAGATTATTTTATTTTTTGTATTTTTAATAAATAAAAAATAAAATAAAATATTTTTGTTAATTATAATAAAAAATAAATAAAATAAGATGGTAATTTTATTAATTATAATAAAAATAAAATGAGTTTAATAAAAAATTAACCATATAAAAAAACAATGCAAAATAATATAATCCTTTTTATAATTTCGTGAATTATTGAAAAATAAAATCAGTATATAAAAAATTTCTTTGACTACTTATTATTAAAATTAAAACTTCTTGAAAAAAATTTTGATTCATATCAACTTCCGGCATGAGCTAAAATTTTTAAAAATTTTACTTTTGCAATGGATAAACATTTCTATAAACAGAAGCAAACACTTACTAAGTAGCAAGAAAAAGGTGTGTTTGAAGGCTTCGAAACTGTTTGATAAAGAGTTTCTTTAAACATTAAAAAGCAATTTTCAGTAAAAGGAATGTGTGGACAAAAAGCCACGTGCAACACATGACTTATCGATGAGCACACCCTCGGAATGAAATTAATCCATTAATATTAACAAGTATTTCCAATTTATTTCTTCTCTACATTTGCTATCTTTTTACAGAAATTGTAAAAGCAAGAGGAGAACAGAAGACTGAACGTGACAAACAGCTAACTGATCATGACATTTGTCTAGGACTCATTAACCCTGCACAACACATTTACTAGTAAAAGAATCTTCAAGATGCTGACCGCTGGATGGTTTTCCGGAGCAACCAGCTGATAACATCTGATGCTCTGCCCGGGCATCCGACGCTGGGAACATAGGGAGCTCCACCAACTTTTCTGCCCTCCCACTCATCCTGTCTTTCTCCATGGCTGTCAAAAATACTTGAAGAGCATCTCTCATCCAATCATACCGACAAAATTTATTAGCTTCTTCTGGGCAAAGCTGTAAAAGACATCAAACACCTCCCTCATGAACATATTTCAAATATGGCTATATGATCATCAAATTGGCAGAAATAAAAGGTAGTAATTAACTTCAAGTGCTCAAAAGGGCAAATTCATCTTGTAGACTGTTCCTCCAAACATGTTAACAAGTAACCTAGCCGCCAAGAAAATGTTCCATTTCGGGCATTTTCAAGATGATTTATCATAATAGGTAAGGCAATCTTCCCCATATGACCAATACGTGCGATGTGCATTGCTAAGAAAACCTAAATTTTTCTTACTGACCCATTTCCTCTTGTAATTAGTCTGCTCTGCCCATGAGTCAAGTTCTTCAGTCACTTCCAAGGCGAACATATAACCTCTACAACCACCTTCCAGACTGCAGCTGTTCTGTCTGCTCTTGCTTCTAAACTCCCAGACTCCCAGTGGATTCTCCTGAATAAAGTGAAAATGACTCCATTATATATTGAAAACGGATATTTATGTAAGGAATGTCAGTCCATTACAATATGATACGTCAACTGCATCTGTCTCTGTCAGCAGTTAGCAATGATTTTGTGCAGTGATGTACGACATACAAATACTGGCATGTAAATAATGAAACTAAAACCTCATATAGATTTCTACAATATCAAACGTGGATATTGGTAACAGATTACAAGACCAAAGCAAACCAAATTCCACTTTAAAAATATGGAAAGCAGGAACTATTTTGAATGTTCTTGAAACTTGTGCACCAAATGCTGAGCTATGTGTTTTCGATTACGAATGGGAAGTTGCTATATAGATTCATATTAGCATGAGTGGCACGCATATTTCAACAGCTCATTATCATTGAACTTGCAAAGAGAACAAACATGTGCAGCGGCAGCATAACAATTTTGACTGCATCAAGAGCAGTTGTCCAAAACTGTATAGCTGCCTCAAGTCCCATTTTCCTTTCTAAGACAATTTCATCTCTTTTCATTTTTTTTGTCTGACCATAATCAATGATCTCATCATGCGATAGAGCATATACAACCTGATAAGTAAAACTTATGTTTCCATCCATTCATAAGTAAATCACCATTTTCATCAAATTCTATACCCTCCAATTGCAGGTACTGACTGATTATAACTGAAACCAGTCAAATGCTTTTAGAAAATATAATTCTCGGAAGAGGCAGGCATATGCGAACAAGAAATTTAGATGGATTAATGTATCAAATAAAGCAAGATTAGTCAGCGCCACTAAGTGAGCATTAACTTCATACCAAGAATTAAGGAACAAAAAATAGGTCCTAATCACTTGAATGAATTAACATCTTTTGGCTTATCTGGACATGACTGGTAAAGTCTAACCTGAATATTTCCCCATTACTTACTACCTTAGCCAACAGCCCATGGCAGTTTAGAAAGACATTATATATTCCTTAGATGACTAATTATAGCTGTACTGTCGACTACATGCATGAACTGTGCAAGTCAATTTAATAACTATTAGTTAAAAGGAGAAGTTAGACAACTCCAGTATGCTTTATATGAGTATTAAAAAATAAAAATTTCCTTCTAGTTCTTGATGGAACATTAAATTTAATAAGCAAGAGTAGATAGTCATGCCTACACCAAAAAGAGATATTCAAACCTACATCAAGTATTCCTTTTACTCCAGCTTCCTCCAAGGCCTCACGACATGCTGCTTCATGAACAGTCTCATCATCTTCCCATCCACCCTGACAGTCACATAACGGTGTCAACCTTGACATAACAATCTCATCCAAAGTACGGTTTTCATAACACATCAGATAGACTAAACAGTTTAGCATCCAATGTGGGAACAGATCGGAGTGGGAAGATAAGTATATACCTTAGGGAACACAAGATCATCACGATTTGACGTGGAAATCATGAGAACAGTAATCCTGCTCGTCACATGACTATTTCTATCCACAACATCATTCTCGAGTCTGTATGGAATACACCTATTTTTTGCACCAGAAGGAGCAACTGTGAGTGAAAAAGACCGCAGAGAACAGAGCAGGTTTGCAGCTGTTCATGAAGAAGAATGCATCTACAGAAAGTAGTGCATGAGGTAGCTGCTGACATTACGCCACTTCTTAAAGATTCCAATAATCAATCTCTTCAAGATACTTTGTACTAGCTTATAAATTGAAAACAGGGGTGCTTGTCATCTGCTATATATGATTCCAAACAGAAACTCTAAAATTTAAGAAAGGTAACATGAAAAGTAAGCACCAAAAACAATATTACCCACTTCAAAAAAAATTTCAAGTGATCAGTGCCTCTAATTTATGCCAAGAAAACCTTCTTTAGTGTGTCCGTTCTTCATACTCATAGTAACAGTAAAGAAGCAGCAGAGTAAAATAACAAAAAAGCCTGTGAAAAGAAAGTTATTAGATCAATCTCATCATTTAAATAGACCCCTGTGCTATTCAACTCGGTCAATCCTGCATTTTTCCACCCCCACCTCACCGCCTCAAGCAAAAGAAAAAATACATAAATAAAAACCTTTAATGCATCAAACAATTTTATCATATCTTTCTGTTTAAAAACATGACCACTGGTATCGTTCTTCTTTTTATTTTATTTTATTTTTTCTTGAAGTCCTTGTGGAGAAATTCAATATCAAGACAATGACAAGGGCCACAGAAAGTCAAGGCAAAGGCCCATCTCTGTTTTAGTGTTTATCAGCGAAAGTTGACATACAAGCAAAACCACTATCAGGTTAACCACGGTAATTTGGCACTTCTTATTGCAAATTTGCTCTCTTTCTGTTTGAAAGAAGAAGCACTAAGACAAAGAACGATGCTAGTCACTAATTCTTAACACCTTTAAGGGAGACATGGGCACCCTATTCACCTGGATTATGTTGTTATTACCAACACTAAGAAAATGGTTACTACAATCATATTAAATGAGCAGAATCCAACTAAGAATTTCAATTTTCACAGCCTAGAAACAAGGAAAGAAATTTAAAACTAGAAAGCATTGAAATATTGAGATTACCCAGCAACAAGCCTCAGGTGATCCTCGTACCGTTGTCTCTGTCTCCCTTTCCGTGCTGGTAAAAACGACATGGTATACTATCTGCAGAATCCCAGAACACAAAAACAAAAGTTTATGAAGAAGATGATCAGTTCTATTCTTATATTTACTAATATAAAAATATATAGGAACAATATATTAATAAAACTAATAAGCTCACAAAATTATATATATTCTATCAATTCATAAACGAGCATCAAATAATTAATTTTATTTAAAATTATGAGTGAAATTTTTTCAAAAAATAATTTAAAAATTAAATTTGAACTAAATATTTTACCAATTTTTTTTTCATTTTAATTACGTGAGAGCCGGGGAAGCTATCCCAGATTTGAAAATCTCAATTTATATATATATATATATATATATATATTTAATCTACAAGTAGCCCTTAAAAAATAAAATATGGTCTCCCCAGGTAAAAATTTTCTTTTTCTAATTATAAAAATTTATTTTTCAAATCTTAATCACTTTGTCAAAAACTAATGGTTGATTTTTTTTCCAAAAAAAAAAAAGCCTACCAAAAATAGCTTTGTTAATAATATGATCCATATTAAACTTTTTCGAAGGTACTAAACGTCTATTTAGATGGACGATAAAACTATTTTAAATGAGATTAAGATTGAAATTAATGATAAAATATATATTTAGATATAAATACAATAGTGACGCTAAATTGAGTTGTAATGAAAAAAAGTAATTATTATGATATTAAATTAAAATTTATATATAATAAAAAAATTTTAAATTATTTAATATTTATAAAACTTATTTATTATATAAAATTTGTTAAGAAACAATAAAATTTATTTAAATTATTTATTAATATATTATATAATAAAATTTATTTATTATATTAAATTAAATTAGTTATTTTTATAATTTTTAAGTAAAAAATCAAAATAAAAAAATTGATTCAATTAGTATTAAAATAATATTTAGAGGACAAAAATAAAAATAAAATAAATAAAACTAACCGATACTCACTACATAAAAAAAAAAAAAAAAAAAAAGAGGAAAAGTTGGTGACCGGCCTTCTCCGTATGGTAACTAACCCCTACGGATTGGTCACTTGCATCCAAACGAAGGTTAAGTAAAATAAAAAGTGAGCTTTTGGGAAAAACAAGAAAAAAAAAAAAAAGGAAAGTGAGCTTGGAAGAGAAGAAAAGAAACACAAACTTTGAACCATAAAGTTACCGTAATCACTGTAAAAGAATGTGTAATCTTGTCTTTTTAAAAAGTTCATCACGATCACGATAAAACAGGATGATGAAAACTTCTTCGCAGGATAAATAAACTTTTATCTTCTGATCTTAAGTCATTAATATATACATATATATAATAAGTTATAAGCTTTTTTAATTTAAAACAAATTATCAATATTTATGATAGAATTGTGCAAATTTGAGTAGAGGTGACAAAGCTGAATCTGAAAATTTGTCCGAATAACTCGAATTGATTAAAAAAAGTCAAAGACTGAATTTTATAACATTTGATTCAAAAAATTCAAAGATGAAAATATTTCAAATTCAAAAAAATCTGAATTTAAAAAGACTCAAAACCATTATAATTCGAATCCGCCATAACTTGAATCCACAATGATTTTAACTCGAAATTAATTTGATATGAAATCAATAAAATATTGAATTATAATTTGAAAAAACCGAAACTATACTTATTTGATTTTTTAAATAAATAAAAAATAAATATTTTTCTTAACTAAAATATTTTTCTTATCTAAAAAATCATCTAAATCCAAAATTATCTGAATCCAAGACGATCTAAACCCAAAATGAATCCTAATATGAAAACAGCTCAATCCAAATTTATCCAAACCAACTTGTTTGCTATCTCTAAATTGGAATATACACATATGAATAAGTATGAAAACTAATTGAATTTTATTACATAGAAAAATAAAAATAAAAAATCATATTATTTATATAATGGAAAAAATTTTGTTTGATTATATAAGTTTATCACTCAAAAATATTTTATATATTATTCGAGTAAAGTGTACTTATAGTCCCAAGCCTCTTATTTGAGTTTCATTTTAATTCTTAAATTTTAAATTATTTCATGATAATCTTAAATTTTTTTCAAATGGGGTCAGTACGGTGTTCTTTCATATTTTGCAAGAGAATTACAGTTTAAGATAATAGATTCAAAATTATTACCCTTGGTGTCATGCTAAAAAATATTTATTAAAAAATAAATGAATTTTTTAGAAATGAAACAAAACTATCATTTTTGCCCTTCATTTTAAAAATTTAACTTAAAATCACGAGAGAAATGATAATTTATTTTTCTTCATAAGAAATATAAAAATGTTATTTCTTTTCTAATAAATATATTTTGTTATAATAGTAAAAAGTAATAATTCTAGACCCACCATAATTTTATTTCCTTTCTTTATTTTTGTTTTATCAAATTTTATATTTCCTATATTTTATGAAATTTAATCAAAAAATATAAAGTTAAATCTTATTAAATATAAGCTAGAATTAAAAGAAATGAAGGAAATGAAACATATCCAAATAGTGTTTTAACACTTAACTTAATAGAATTAAACAATAATTAATAATCTTAGAAAGTATTTTTGTAAATTATTACTAGTATAATTTGAAACTTTTTAAAATTATGCCAACTTAACAGAACTAACTTATTTACTACTATAATCTTTTGAGAAATTATTTTATTAGAAGTAATTCATTCAAGATCACTTAACAAATGAGTATAATTAGCTTAGTGCTTAAGTTTAAAAGTATAGTTGTAATGTAAATTTTATTTACTAAGTACTTTAGTACATACAAGTTTTTTAATTTTTTTTAAAAATAAATGTCAATCACCTAAGAGTCAAATTATTTGCATATGTTTTTTTATTAAAAATAATTCCTAACTTTATTATTAAGAAGATTTAGTTTATATTTTTATCAAAATTTATAAATATTGGGGAAATAAAATTTAATAAAACAAAATAAATAAAATAAAATAAAATAAAATCTAGATTTGAAATTATTATTCTTTGCTATCATACAAAAGTGTATTTATTAAAAAAATAAAACTTTTATAATTATTATGAAAGAAAATAAAATACCATTTGCCCTTGATTTTAAGTTGAGTTTTTAAAATCAAGGCAAAAATGATACTTTTTTCTCCTTCTAAAAATTTTAAAATTATATTTCTTTTCTGACAAATGCATTTAAATTATTTGGATATGCTTCAATTTTTTTTGTTAAAAATAATTTCTTATTTTTTAATTGGACTTAATTTTATATTTTTCATTAAAATTTGTAAATATTGGTAAAATAAAATTTAATAAAATAAAATGAAGATATGAAACAAATAAGGATAATTGACTCATAATTATTACTCTTTACTATTATACCAAAATATATTTATTATAAAGAAAATAATCTTTTTAATTATTACAAAGGAAAATAAATTATTATTTTTATCTTGATTTTAAGTTGAATGTTAAAATTAAGAGTAAAAATGATAGTTCTATTTTATTCTTAAAAATTTTAGAAGTTTTATTTATTTTTTCATAAATACATTTTAGAATAGTAATAATTCTGAATCTATTACCTTAAGTTATAATTCTTTTGCAAAATCTGGATCATTTTAAAAGGTTTGGAATTATAATAGAATAATTTAAAACTTAAGGATCAAAATGAAACTTTATTTGGGACAACAAATGTATTTTACCCTAAATTATTAATTTAAATTTTGTACATTATGCATATATGTTGAGAAATTATTTAATGCATTATTTATTGTTTTTTAAATACATTATTTATTTTTTTGATTGTTATGGAAATGCTATATTTTTTCTTTTTGGAATTGAAATGTCATATTTCATATATGATTTTTTATAACTTCTCATAAGATAACAGAATACAAATTATAAGTTATATGCAAAATCAAATTTTTTATGTTAGATTATTTTATTTTGGCCTAAGGTGTAAACAAAACAAATTACTCGAGTTTGATTTAACGAATATTCAAGTTTAATCCGTTCATTATCTAATTGAATTCAAGCTATTTAAATAACAAATTCAATTGACTTCGAGTACCTTAATTCTTGATTTCGATAGATTTGTGAGTCTAATTGAATTTTTTTTAATATTTTTATAATTTATATATATATGTAAATAACAAAAATATAATATTTATTGTCCAAATTTATAACCTACTAATGGAGTTTAATCAATCCGATCTAGTCGAGTTTGAGCAATTTAAGTAAATTACAAACCTAACTCAAGCATGACAAAATGAAATCTAATCAAGTTTGAGTCAAGTTTTAAGCCTTTAGTTTTTGAATCGAAATGAGCTCGAACCTGTAAATGTATCAACTTAATTTGGCTCAATTATATTTCTAGTTCGAGCGACTTAAGTAAATTATAAACCAAAGATAAAAAACAAAACTCAATTGAGTTCAATTATAATTAAACCTAACATAAATTTAGTAATGTGTCGACTCAACTTGACTCAATTATGAATAATTATTGGTGGATAGGTAAATAAAAAATAATAATATGATTTTAATTTTTTTAAATTACAATGTATAAAATTATATTAAAACAAAAAAAATGAACAAACAAACATTTAACTTGAGGTGTCAATTTAACTTATATATATATATATATATATATATAGAGAGAGAGAGAGAGAGAGAGAGAGAGAGGATCAACTTAGACCAATATAAAATTTTTTTTAGTTTTTATATTTTTTAACTATTAATTGCCATAGATCCAAGGATGAAAGACAAAAGTTTAAAAAAAAATGATTTAATCTCATCCTTAGATCTGTTGAAATCAATTATTAGACAAATTAAAACACTTTTTTCAAATTAGTTATTTCAATTAATCCAAGAGATGAAATTAAACTATATTTCTCTTTGTAACTTGTCTCTTTTATCTTTTGAATTTATTGAAACTAATGGTTAAAAGAAGTATAAAACTAAAAGGTTTTATATTTTTTTAATAATTGATTTTAATAGATATACATGATGAGAGAGATAAGTAAAAAAAAAAAAAATTAATCTCTTTAGATTTATTAAAATCAAAAATTAAAAAAATAATTATTTTTTGTATAAATTGATCTCTTCTCATATACATACATATACATACATATATATATATATATATAGATATATAACACACTAGGAGATTACAAAATTTTGGGGGCCAAGAATCCCCTGATTACCGTTATGATCCAGCCTCCAAGATGATTAAGTTAACAAACTACAGCAAAATATTAAAAATGCAAAGAAAGAGTGGTTACCTGGATTGTTCTTTGGGTGATCAAGAACTGCATTCAGTGAGACAAAATCGGACAAAAGCGGAAAACAATGAAGCTTTTTGGTTGAAGATAAGAGCAACGGGACAAAAGCATAAAAAATGAGCAAAAACTGTTTTTTCTTCTCTGAGAGTCAATAACGGCAACGGTAACACTGAACCTTTGCAAATATAAATATATATAAATTTTTGGTGAGAATTTTGAACAGAAGGGAATGTTGGATTGCTCTTTCACTGAAATTATCTTGTTTTACCAATTAGCAGCAGGGGAGGAAGGAGAGAGAAGGTTTCTGCGGGAGGACCAAATCAAAGGAACCACCGTCACCAGGTACTACGGTTTTTCAAAACTGTGATTTTTCTGGGATGATTGAATCATGAAACATGATCCTCATATTTTCTTCCAAGGCCAAAAAAAAAAAAACAAAAAATCTTACAGCTTCCTTCCAATATTTTCCAATTTGCTTTCTACTAATCTGTTGTTTTAATAAGGCGAGGGACGTCCTCTGTCATGGACAAATGTCACTGGGCCTTTTTGGCCGTGTATTTTAAGTTGGAGCACGTCTCGGAATGTCCCGTCTGAGTCATCATTGTTTTCCTTCAAGACTAGGGGTTGACTTGGGCGAACCTCTCGTAATTCTTCATTAAAAAAAAAAAAAAAGGCTGGTTTATGCTTTGATAATGCATTTGACATGCAAATCTTGAAATTATGAAATTCTTAGAACACAATTATCTAGTGCTAAAGTGGGGAAGTTTTTTTTTCTCCAGAAAAAGGCTGAGACCATATCTTCCAAAATGAAGGAAAAATTTTGTTTGCTTTTGAGCAAAACAAGAAACAACGAAGGAATATATATTTTAATATTACTATGTCATTTTAGAGGGGAATAAGAACCATAAGCCAAAATGCCAAGAGGAAACAACAAAAAATACTTCCATCAACAAGCGTGTTAAAAAATTGTCCATTACTTATGGCACCAAAGTAGTAGTTAACAAAATTTTCGTTTGATAATTATAAAAAGTAATAGTAGGTGATACAGTATTAGAGGATATCGATTATAATTTTTTATTATAATTTTATAATTATTCAATCATAATAAATATAAATTATGTAAAGATTTATGGAATAAGATTCCAAAAGGAATTAATGTTGATATGATCAGTCCTTTAATACACGACAAAAGCGTTTACTCTGGCGTCAACTCCTGAAAATATATATAACAATTTGGTTAAATTATCGAACTAGGCCGGAAATAGGCCCAAATATTCAAACACGAGCAAACTTGGGGGCCCATGCTTTGTTGCACCTGTCCAGTCTAGGCCGTGATGTCAATATCCAACGTCAAATTTTATGTCGTTAACTTACAAAGTCCAAATTGCCATTACGTATGAATTCCCATCATATAAACATAGAAAATTAGAAATTCGAGTAATGACAAGTCCTGGCATAGCAATTTCGTCATTAGAAAATTGAGAAGGAGCTTTCAAATGTATTTAGCGTGGGTTATAATATCCTAATAGATAGTCCTGATAATTTAAAATATAATAAGATGATACAATATAAATACGATAAAAAAAATAAGAGACGAAGGTGATTTAGTTTAAAATTTTAATAATAATTATATATGAATTTAACAAAATTAAAAAAAATATATTTTATATTTTTATGTCAATATAAATTATAACACATAATTTTCGTATAAAACATAATTTGAATATATGAATTTCAATATTTTTATATAATATGAATACATAAATCGCTAGATCTGCCAATAGGTGATGTGCCTCTTGTTTTCCTCCATATAAAAATTAGTGATGGGGCAATAGAAAAAAGAAATAATAGTATAAACATGCAGAAGATGAAAGAAAGGGCCAAAAAAGAATATTTATTACTATTAATTCTAGCAAGAGCTAGATTTTTTACTAAAATGATGAATCGATTTTGATCTTTGATGATAATTTCTAACTCAAACTTATTTGAAACATGTTTCATTAAACAATGGCAAACTTAAAAAAAAAAAATCAAAGATTCTTTATGACTCCTATGGTTCTTCTATTATACTATGTTTGGACAAAGATTAGTGAAGGAAAGGAAAGGAAAATGAAAAAAAGAAAGAGAAGGTTTTTTTAAAAGGGAAAAGATACATATAAGCTAAGAAACGTAAAAGCAACAGCTAACTTTTCGCTATGATAACAAAGACTTTGCTCATTTTCTTCAATGTCATGTAACACATTGCATGAATAAGGACTATAACCTTAAACTCTAAGATCATTAATTATTGAATTCAAGAATTCATTAATTTCCTTGGAGTTAGGATGTGAATTGTCTCCCAAAACAAACTCATAAACTATCTCCTCCATACAAAGCAAACTATAGCCTAACTTTCTTCCCCTTCACCAAATTTCTCACATTTTTGGATTTATATAGCTTCCATGACACAATATAGCAATCGCTATTTAACAATAGTGTTGACCTTTGCCACCATTATTCACCGTAATTAAGGTGTGAATCATCATTCACACAAATAGTTGTATATTGCATCAGCAAATAATGGTATAACAAAAATTTACAGCTATAACGAACACAAAAATTGTTGTTTATGCTTTTCTTTAATATATTTATGAATTTTATAACATATTAATTTTGAGTTATAACTAAAATATGTGAAAAAATTATTTTAACCTATAAATGTAAGATTAAAATATCGTAAATTACTTTAAATATCATAAATAAATATTATTTTATCAAACTACTATTTGGCTTCATTGTGAAAAATTTTTAAAAAAATTAATGACTGCAATGAGTGTGACTATTGCTATCTCATCCATTGTGTTCGTAATTACGATAAATGCTATTTGATTGAAAATGCACCTGTGACCACATTTTAAATCCATGTTCACATTTAGAGATGGCAATAGGTTGGGAAGGACATATTTTTGTTTTCCTGGCCTCCGACCCAAAATTTCAATATTTTACCTGATCTTGACCCACCTCCGCTTGGAGGTTTTATTTGTAAAACCTGACCATGACCCACTAAGAAAGGTGTTTCCCCAACCCTGACTTGACCTGACCCGAATTTAATTTATCACAAATTCAAACTTACTGCATGAAAACTTAACAAATCATAGTTTAGATATATTACAAGCATTAACAAATATAACTAAACCAGCCATAAATTCATCTCGTCACAAACATTCTTTTACACTAATGGAAGAACAAGCAGCCCACCTTTGTTTAGGATTCCCACCATAAATGATGGAATTATGGAATACATAAAACTTGGTAAACTAAAATTCAAACATTAAACAAACATAAGTTAATAACTAAAATTTAAACATAGCACATGATACAAGATAAACACCACAAGTCCAAATCACCATAATAAAAAAGTTAAATTGTTTAAACATCTTTTCATCCAACATGGTGAAAATCTCTAAAGACAAAAAATCATTTCATCATAACTATGCTCCATATCCCTATTGTCCTCTAGCCACACTAGTCCTATAAAATAAAACAATAAGATGAATAAATTGATCACATAAAATAATATATTTGAAAACAATAATATAAAAATGAATTAGTTAAAAAAGATAATATCATTTATCAAACTAGTTATCTTTTCTTCAATCTCAATCTCACTCTCATCATCATCTTCATAAAACAGGCTTTCCTCCCAATGAAATTGATCCTAAAAATGATAAAATAAAATATTAACAAATAATATATAACAACAAAACAAAATAATTAACAACATGCTAAAACAAAAAATAAAATTGCATAATATGCATTATTGTACTTTCTTTTTCAACCCGTAACCAATTTTGACAACATGTAAAGCTTTTATAGTTGATGGATGAAGTCTATTATGTTACACACTCACCAATGTCTCTTTAGTACTAAAATTAGACTCTAAAGCAATGGTAGAAACTAGTATGGCATAGATATCTCTAACAATAAGTTGTAAGGTAGGAAATTAAGGTTCAGTTAGTTTTCACTAACTCAATAATCAAAATTTCCTTTTCTTGGTATACTTTTTCATCCAAATAATGATCTAACTCTTATTTTATTTTAAATTTCTTTAATTTTTTCCTTGAAAACAAATCATCATAGTCTTTTAAATTTTCCAATTTAGTAACACCAACACCATCCAAAGATGAAAAGTTTGAAGTAAAAAGTCCACCTTTCTTCTCTAAAGCCAATTTCTCCCATACTACTTATTCAAATCTCGACATATTTGCACTATCCTTTTAATTTCAAATTTAGTATTTTTTCCTTAAATCTTTTCAAAGTAATACTCCAACAACTCTATTTTGTATCTCGGATCTAAAATTGTGGCAACACCCATTATACCATGAACATTATTCCAATATTTTTTAAATTTACCTAACATGCTCACTACCATAAATGAAATAATTCTATTGCTAAATCCATTCATTCAATGCCAATTTTTGAAATATTAGGAAAATAAAAATTTGTAGTAGTAACTTTTGTACCAGAAAACCCTTAAGTGATATCATAAAACAATTTCAACTTCTCACAAATCTTAACCATCACGATCCAATCATTTTCAGTCAGCAAACATTTGTACCAAGGGTCACCATGTAATTGTACACAATGGGAAAAAAATATCTTTATAAAACAAAACTGTTCAAAGCATCAAAAAAGTAGAGTTTATTGTGTTTTGACACAACACACAACTTTTTTTAAGTTGTAATGTGCAATTGATGCATTGCTCTTTCTAAATTTTCTTACCTTTTTGGTGTAGCACCCTAAAAAAGGATATTATCACGAATTCTTTTGATTCCATCTCCAATCACACTTAATCCATCTTTCACAATCAAATGCAAGATATTTTCACAACAACATATATGAAGAAAAACCCTATTGAGCGACAGTGCATCACAACCAATTCTATCAATTAGCAACTCAATAACACCATTATTCACACTATAATTATCCATTATAAGATATGAGAGTTTCCTATTAATATTCCAATCTAAGAAATATTTCATCAAACTTGACGTGATAACCTCTTTCATATATGGAGTTGGCACATATTTAATCCCTCTTAAACGACCAATTATTTATACTAACTTAATAATTAATTCAATAACAATACTTAATAAAAAATGAACACTATCAAAATAAGCTAAATAATAAAATATACTTGATGATGTGATTTTGTAAACTCCATTCATTTCAATGTAATATGTAGTGATAGCCATGTATCCTATTTTACATGATCAACAGTCCACATATTAATTGTCATAGCAATTCTCCCTTCAATAGCTTCTAACTTAGATATTCTTTTTGTCTTTTCCTTATTGAAAATCTTTACAATATCACTCTTTATAGTATTTCAAGAAGGCATATTAAACAAAGGTTAGAGACTAGAAAAATACTTTTTGAATTGCACATGAGCAATAATTGATAAAGGATATTTGTGCATGATTATCATGTTGGCAAGCTCCCTCATTGTGATACTTTGGTTAAAGGAAAATTTTTTTAGTGTTATTTTTCATCTGCCTTTTTTGATTAGTTACTAGAACTTGTTGATGAATATCCATTTGAAATCGCTTGTTGCATCTCTCTGAATGCTCATACAAATAACTTGTCCCATTCTTAAAAGCACCACCAACTTTTTTTTTTTTTTTACAATAATTGCATATTGCCTTCCATTCATTATTGATCTTTTCTATTTTAAAATGTTTTTACACTTCTGATTTTAGTTTACTTGAGTTATACTTACTATCATCAATTTCAGCACCCTTGTTAGTCGCATTTAATGTTGAAGTTGCATTTTTATTAAATGTTGAATGGGACTTTGTTGAATTGGTAATTGATGCGAGGTAGAAGTAAAAAAGGTCAAGGAACATGAATTGTCTCCCAAATTAGACATTTTAACTTCATTGATAAAAAGAAAAATTAAAGTACTTACAAGTCACAAAATTAAACAAGAAATATGAAAAAGAAAAAAAATGCAAATTACATTTAAATTGTATTGAATATTTGTTCAAATTTAAGCAAATTCAAGTTTCACTTCAAAGTTCAGAGTATTAGTATAATTCAAAAATCAACTAGAACGAGAAAAGAATGAGATCATTTTTTAGCCTAACAAAACATACGTACAAAGCATTAAATTTCAACTAAAATTAAAAGTTATATATGTTGAGTCCATAAAAAACATGTGCTTTTGTGACATGAGGAAATGATAAATGATGGTTCAATTTAGTCCAAATTAATCAAATAGATCATATGTTCAACTAATATAATAACATGGTTTTGTTAATTTGGTATTGTGGTTTATTAATTTTTCATGGTTAGTATATGCAAGATCCAACCACACTGCCATTACTTTGTCAAACAACCTCCACTAAACACTAGGGCTTTTGTGGCAAAAGAAACACATTATTGTTTATATATATATATATAGGCATCCTATATATAAGTTTAAATGTGTGTTTCATTCAAGATATTTACTCAAAGCTTTGAAAGCATATACACTACCAGTGGATTGTTATATACCATCAAAGCTATTAACCAATAAATACAAGTTCATTCACCATGGCAAAACTTCAAAAAGACTTTGATTCCACAAAATGAGAAAAAAGAGATAAAAAAATAAAAACCATCAAAAGCTTTAAATGGTTAAATTTCATATTAATTCCTAACAAACAAAACTTACTATTTGACTTGGAAGAGATACCTAAAACCAAAAAGGAAAACATGGGCACGCAATATGAATGTGCAATCAATGACATACTATTGAAAAGTTGTAACCAAAAAGACAAAAAAAAAAGACATTCTATTGGAGTGAGATTTAATTTAGTCAAATTTTAAGCAGCATTTAACATTTTTATTGTTAAAGATTTCAAACCAATTCCAAAAGGTAGCATATATAATTAACTCTGTTAGTTAAGAAACACTGAATAAAGAATTAAGATACCTAAAGAAATCGCTTTTCAATTTTCAGTACAGGCGCATGAAGTAAACACATAGAAATGCTAGTTTTGGCCTAAAAAATAGCATCTTAATTACCATGACACTGAATACCTAGCCACAAAAATAATTTTTTTCCTAAGGCAAAGGTCAACGCAAATTAATAAATAATGTTGATATTTCAAGCCAAAAAAAAAAAAGAAGACTATCACTCTAAGCAAGAATGAAGGAATCAAAACTTAATTTTTCTAGTTACATTTGAGTTAGTTATCATAAACTTTAACAAATTATTAGTGGCATGTTAAACTGATTTTGCATTTATTAATTAATTTTGCTATGCATATAGCTCAGTTAATTACATGCATTAGTTAATTACCTATAAATGGAATGCCACGGGAAAACTTTAGGATACAATTGCTAGTTATAGATTTAGTTGGACTAACCAAAGATTTAACCTTGTTTTTTTCACCAAACTTTAGATGAAGCAATAGACCGAATATTAAGTTGTTAAAGATATTTTATGAGAAACATAATGTTATAATTTATTGAGACAAAAAATCAAACACTCTAAATGCTTAACAAAGAACATTAAAAAAGAAAAAAAATCTATGAGAAAGAAAGAAAGGGGGACTAACCATGAATGAACCAAGCTTTTGGTAAGTGGTGACCCATTTCTTTTAAATGAAACTATTAGAAGAGAGGTTGTTCGATAGATGGAAGCAAACCCACTAGGACAATACAACTATTCATTCCAAGTTTTTTTTTTTTTTTATAGATTTGACGAGATTGAACTAGAGGGAGGGAACAAATGGATGATAAAGTTTTTAGAAATGAATGGATGGGTAACGCTCTTAGAAATGAAGCTCGTGGATTGGATGGATGGATGGGAAAAAATTTGTAAAGTTGAGAGAGACAGCTATGGAGGTTGGGGTTAGAACTATGAAGTAGAAGCCAGAAAGAAATAGAAACCTTAAAAGATTTGCATATAAATATATACAATGGTATTTTGGTAAATAATCTAGGTCGAGGTAGGTTTTATATAAACCTGCATCTGACCTGACTCCAATGTTTTAAAAAAATAAAGCCAACTCAACCTAACTTGAAACTTGTTTTAAAAAAATATAACACTATAGGGTCAAGTCAGGTTGGAACCCAATGACTTCAGGTTGATTTGCCTTCCCTACTCACATATGCTTTTTCATCCCATCTAACAATTCCACCATATGCATTTGATAAAAGTACATAATCACCATCATGATTAGTGTCAAGTTTATAAATCCTCTCATTTGCTTTAATAGCTAACTTAAGCTTTTTATGTTTCACACAAACTCTAAACAAAGCCTTTCGAAAAACTGCATTCGATCTAGTAGTCATTCTATCCACAAATTCAAAAGCTTTATGAAAGTAACCATGCATGACCAAGTAAATCAACCACACTATCGTAATGTTTTACCGGAGGTTCCATCCCATAATGCATCTTTATTCTTTAAAAAAATCCCCATCATTTGTCTTTAAGAGTCAAGTCCCCATGACTACAAGGCACTAAAATCCCATTGAAAGTAACATGATAAGGCTTTAAACTAGTTTTTTTTCCATCTCATAAAACACTTTCAATGCTTTTTTAATGCATTCATGAACAACTAGCTCTTTAATCAACACCATTAGGTCAAAACATTTTTCACAAGCATTTCGTTAAAAACTTTTATACAATCATCAGTAAAGCCACATCTAGAATACATATCAATCAATGCAGTATCCAATGAAATGAAGTGATTCAATCTAGTTCTTGAAATAAAATCATCAACTTAGTTACCCAATCTAAAGCACCTAAGCTTGTAACTGCAAACATTACACTGAGCATGGTAACTCCATCAAGCTTAAAATATTTTGCCAACTACATTACTAAAACAAAGCTAAAGCTTCATACCCAAAATTATTTTATTGAATACGTCGAGTGCCTTGCCACTAATCCAAACTAATTATTGTGTTTGGTATATAAATGTCAAAATCCAAACCAAGTTTGATTATGAGTGTATGAATGTCATGACCTCTGTGGAGACTGGCACAGGTTTTAAAAATGAAAGGAAAAGTCAAGTGATCTAGGGATAAGCTATTACAACACATGGTGGAGAATAGGAAAACAATATGAGGAGAGAAGTGAGGTCAGCCTAATAATTGTGTTGTAAATAAAGGTGTCAGGAGTGAGAATGCGAGTGAAAATAGAGTGTGCATAGAATAATGATGTAGAGACAGAGGCAATGCAAAGTAGTTGGAGGGGACAAAAGAAGAAGGGATTATTTTGGAGGTCGATTTTGATGAGGTGAGCATAGAGCTTGTAAACATTATTTGTAGATAAATTAACATACACATTATCGGGTCTATCTTTTTAGTTTATTTTTCTTAATTTCTAAAGTTAATTGGCATGGGCTTATTCGTGTTGATTATTATGTTGTTTATGTCGAGATGCTGAGATAATAAGAGCACTAAAATTTTTAAGAACACCTAAAATAAATTTAAAAAAGATAAAAAGTTAATGTTGAGAGGTTAGTGTTAAGGGCATTTTATGGTCCAAAGGGTAAGATGAACATTTTGCCTCAAAGTTATAAGTCATCAATTAGACAAGGGCAATTTGGTTGTTTTGATCAGAGCTGATTTGTCGAGCCTACCTAAAATTTTGAGATCCATGTCAATTTGGCCATTTTAACTAACTTTCAAATGGCATAAAAAAATATTAACTTGTGACCTTTCAATTGGGTTGTTGATTGCCAGTTTAGGTTGAACCAGCAACGTCAACCTTAACTCTACCACTTAGAGCTTGGGTTGCTTAATTGTAGCACTTTCACCATATAAGTATAAATAACTAATAACACTAAAATATATAGTTTTTACAAGTCATTTTGATGCAAAAATTTTAAAATTTGATTGAATATGATGCCTTTAACATTTGTTTTCTTGATCATTAGGCATAATGCACATAAGATGTGAATTTCATGTAAGATCATATAGATTCCTTGCAAGATTAGGTTTATCCTAATTCTTATTATTTTCGGCCATGTAAGAGTGAATATTAGCTAAATCCCAATGATGTTAAGACTCTTAAATTTCCTTGGAGAAAGGAATCCTACTTGCATTATAACTCTACATACATTTGGCTATTCCACTGAGAGGAGTTCTATATACACTTGGTATTTAAAGACTTTTACTCGAATAAGAAGTCTTAATTGTATTCAACTAAGAAGAAATCTTATGGAGCAAGAACTCTTCAATTATCTTGAAAGAGTTTTTATGCAAGATAAACACTTTTTAACAGATAAGGCTAGAGTTTCTATTCAAGAATGATTCTTGAATATTTATCTCAAGAGTTTGAACATAAAGCAAACATTTCAAAAGGATTGCTCTTGGAGTTCATGTTTACCCAAAACTTTTAAAGGATAACAAGATAAAGATTACATGGCAAATCATATGGGAAATAAAGACCAATCAAGAGACTTAATTTGGCCACAAAGGCTCTACCTCACCCTTTTGAAGACTCTCATTTGGCTAAGACACTTCATGCATGAAGATCCCTTGTTCTATCAACTTTCTTAAAGATTAAGATAATGCTTATCATATAGAGTTTGGATAAAACAAGAACTTGTAATCCCAATCCCCATCTTGGGCAAAACTACCACTATAAATAGGAGGTTCTCTCTTGTAATCCCAACATTCTATTCATTCCTACACTTTTTCTTTCTTTTTTTTTCTTTCAGTTTTTACTAGTTTTTTTTTATAAATTGGCTAGGGTGACAGATTCGTCCAATTCTTTTCTAAATTTTTTATAATTTCTTTCATTCTTGGTTAAGGTGACATACTAACCATAGATTTATTTTTCAAATCTATTTCTAATACAAGTTTATTCTTATTCAAATATTTCTTTCTCTATTTTCTCACACAACATTCTTTTCTTTGTAGGCATTCACATCTTGATTTTATGCTCTCTTTTACATTCGACCAACATTCAAGCATTTTACTTTATTTTGTTTCCTTTTATCTTTGGCCAATTCCTAAAACTACTAAGTGATAGTTGGATAGTTTAGCTTTTTGCCTATACATTTATATTTAAAATTGTTTTACTTTTACTTTCAATGAATCAACCTTTTGGATTGTCTAAATATAAATTTAAAAGAAAAAACTTCCTGTGGTACTTACTTTTGCACCCCATACATAATTCTCATGAGAACGATACTTTGCTTACTCACTTTATTACTTAATATGATCTATGCACTTGTTGGTTATACAAAAAACAATAATAAAGTTTTTGACACTATTGTTAGTGATTATATATGTGCAAGAAGACAAATATCAATAACACTTCTTTTTATTTTTTAATTTAGACTTTTATTTTTCAGTTTCAATGTGTTCTTTCTTTTTCTTCTTTTATTTTTGACTTCAATTGTAATGAGGCCAAAATCTTTTTGGACTATGTTGAGTCATTGTTTGATTATTCCCACATCCAATCATAGTTTCAAAATCCTAAACTGTGGTGCATTATTAAAAGGCATGATAAAGATCCCCTTACAACCATAACCTTACAATTAGCCTATTTGGTTGAAAAGGTAAATGCTCTTGAAACAAAATGTAATCTTAGACATGTTTAGTTAGTTCTGAGCACATTTTATAATTATCATGGTTATGAGGGCAATACTATAGTGATAAGTGTCAAGAGAACCATTAGTCAAACACCTATATTTAAGGTTGGGAGAGTCATCCTAGTTACCCATGAGAACTATAGACATTGAATTTTATTCAGGTTTTTAGAGTCGAGCCTGATTTCAATTTATTTGGGCCCAAAGCCCAATTTCATTTATTGGACCTAAGCTCATTGCTTTTATTTTATTTTTGTTTTATTATTTGGTTTTATAATTAAATATTAAAATACAACAACATTAAATAAAATATTTAATTAATTAAACAAAAAAAAATGAAAAAAGGGGAAATAGGGAAAGGCATTATGCTGTACATGGCACCAACCTATCCTAACTACCAATCTGCTCCATTGGCACCCATACCCTAAGTTGACCCAATCACCTAACTTGCTTGCACCCATACTCTGCTAGCCATCAACCTCATTTTCCCCAACTACTGCTGGCTCTCTTGCAATGAAGATTGCAGCTAAAAAAGGTGCAAACCCCATTGAGCTTTATAAATAGAGCTTTAAGAAAAAAAACCCTTTGCTTGAAACTCTACCTAAAAGCCTTGTTAAAAAATACCCATAAAAAAAAACTAAACAAAACTTTGTAAAAAAAAAAAACCCAAAAACCACAACTAAACTCATAAAAAAAAAAAAAAAAAGCCAAATACCATAAATAAAAAAAAGTTCTTTAGGAATGGGAAACCCAACACCAACATAAAAAAAAGCAACAAGGAAATTAAAAAAAAGAGGAAAGCAAAATTTTTTTGGTTTTTCTAGTGGAGTCGAAGGGTCTTGATTGGATTTAGGAAGCTTGGGATAGTTTCAAGCCAAAAGGGGTTTAGAACGGGGTAGAGGAGAATAAGGAAGTTTTTTGATGTTTTTTTTAGGTTTTTAGGTGATCGACATGGTGGCTGGCAACCTTTGATGGTGAACTAGGCCGGAGACTGCACAATGCTGGGTAGCTAATTTTTGGGAATGACTGGCCCCTGGTTTTTTTGTTAAAAGGATTTTAAAGGTTTTTTTTGGAAGTAAAAGAAGAAATGAAGTGAAAAAAAATGCCTTTTATATGGGAAATAAGACTCCAAAACAACATCGTTTAGGCCATCCAAGATTCGCGAATTACCTGATGACCAAACCTGAGTCTACACAACTCAACCCATAACCCAACATTCATTAGCCCTTGACCGATCTAGCTAAACCGATTCAAACTACCTTAGACCGACGTTAACTAGATCGTTGATTGGTCTAGTTCAGGTAAATTTTTTTTGAAATTTTTTTATATTATTTTTGTCATTTTGAGTTTATTACTATTATTTATGCATGTTTAAATTTTTTAATTTGTTAGAATAAATATTTGTTACTTTTACAATAATAATAATAATAATGAAAGTAAAAAAATATAAACCATGAATAATAAAAATTAAAATAAACCTTATAAAATAAAAAATAATAATAATAACTAGATAATAATAATAACAATAATAAAAATGAAAATGATTTCAACACTTTTGATTTTTTAAATTTGAAAGATAAAGAAGAATAATAACGAAAAATATATATATATATAATGATAATGAAATTAGAATAATAGAAAAGATGTTTTTTCCCTGCCTAGAAGGAATAAAAATCATCTTTTAAAAATAATAATAAATAATTCCACTATGATATTAGGGAATTATTAAATAATAAGAATAAAAACAAATAGATAATAAACAATAATGATAATAAATTTTATAAAAAATTGAAAGATTTTAAATAATTTTTGGAAATCATAAAAATTGAACTTGTTGTAAAGTCCACCTAGATGTTAGAGATTTTTATAGATGTTCACATTTTTAAATTTCAAAACTCTAAAACTCTTAAAACCCTAAAATTTCAAATTTTGAAAACCCAAATTTGGGAAACCCCAAAACCCTAAACTCAAAAACTCAAAACCCTAATATTTCCAAACCATAAATTTCAAAACTCTAAACCCTAAAACTTGAAACCTTAAAATCATAAACCCTCAAAACCCTAAAGTTTCAAAACCCTAAAATCCAAAACCTTGAGCCTTTAAAACCATAAAGCCTAAAACTTGAAACCCAAAACCTCAAAATCCTAAAGCAAAATCCTAAAAAACCTCAAACGAAACCCTAAATCTGAAAAATCCATCAAGACCCTAAATTTAACACAAATCCTAAATTCAACACGTAACCTAAAATTGTCACCCAAAAATAATTCAAACCTTAAAGCCCTAACCTAAACCCATACCCAAAACAATTACAAAATTTTAAGGATACGTGTGAAAATCTCATGTGGAGGAATTTGTTCTTGAATGTCACCTAAAAGATAGGGTATGTAAGGAATTTTATTTCATTAAGTTTTTCGTATGAGCTTCAACCCATGATAATAATGGGATTAAATTAAAGGAAAAAATAAAATGAGATCTTCGATATAAACAGTTGCACCTAAGCATTATCTAGATGTTGGGGAGTTAGGGTGGTCTTATTATATTTAAGAAGCCAATTTGAAAATTGCATTTCCTTACCTTGCATAATATCCATTGGCACACATGCATCTATTCATTATTGTTTGTACTCATTTTGCATGTTTGCACCTTTATTATCATTTGTTAGCTAATTGTACCATCATTAGTTTCTTTTGCATAAAAATGTTTTTTTAATATAGTTTAAAATTGTGAAATTATAAAGTAAAATAAAAATAACATTCCGAAGGAAATAATTTTTTGTATTTGCCTAGATGTCGGAGAGTCACTAACAATTATATTCTAGAAAGAGTGTTATTTCATTTTTATGGAATGTTATAATAATCTTAGGTGGAAAGAACTATCTTTAAATTCTGCCTATATGTTGAGAGTTTTAAGATAATTCTTTATCCTAAAGATTTTTATAATATTCCTAAATAAAGGACTAATAAAATTGATTTTTTTTCAAAAGTAAGGGGAATTATTATTAAATTTCCAATCAAAATAATTTTATCCAACACTGAAGATAAAGTGTGATTAATTGGTACAATTTTCATAGGTACTATGGGGTGCTAATCCTTTCACATGCGTAATCGACTCCCGATCCAAATTTTGTTTTCACAGAACCAAATTTATCATTTTGATAAACTTTAAACTTGTTTTATCATTTCATTAAAAGGATAAACTTTTGGGTGGCCAATACACCCAAAAAAATATTGGTGGTGACTCTCTCGTTTTTCTTAATTTTAAAATTTTAAACATTCAGCGGTCCCAAAATTGTTATTGTAATGATAGCTTGGCAACTTTGTTGGGAACTTTTTTTTAGAATCGAGTGAAAACTTAATTATGCATTATCCGAATTGTTGGATTTATGGTTTTAGTTGATATTTTATTTTAATTCCTCTATTGTAATTCTTTCAAAAGAAAAACATTGTATTTAACATCCTACCTTGGTTTTGTCATTCATTTTTCTCTTATGTTATTTAATTGATATATTCTCTGCACACACTTTGCATATTCACTCGCATGCATGAGTTCTAGACTCGGGTTCTATTCTTTTTAGAAGGAAGTAAAGTAGCTACGCTCTCAAAAGTGATAACCTCTGCATTTGCTAGCAAAATACTTCCACTCAAATTGCACCCTTTTCATTAGTAACCTATGATGGGTAAGGATTAGGAAGCTTTGATTGCATTAAAAATTTTAGCTTCTTAGTGCTTAATTTTCGTACAATTTGATTATTATTTAAGCTTGTTCTTTAGCATTGCTTAGCAAAAATACTTTTGAAATCACAATTGTCTATGTGTAGGTAGAATGGAGAAAATGAGGAATTTTGGTCAATTTAGATACATTTTCAAGGATTTTTGGTGTAAATTGTGAAAATGGCCTAAAACTAGTGTCATTAAGTTAGATTGATTTTGAGGGAGTTTTTTTAAACCTTTCTTCGATGAATTTTTTTTAGCATTATTTCCAGCATTTCCACTAAGTTTATTGTTAAATTTTCTCCTAAAATACTTGAATATTTTTGTAGCAAAAAAAGAAAACATACATGCATGCAAGAGGCTTAACAAGGAAAAGATGGTGCACTAGTGATATGGAATGCGACCTTCATTTGCATGAGAATTAGGCATCACATTTTAGCATTCAAAGGAAGTTTTGAAGAGGTGATGGCATTGCATATGATAAAGCTTTTATTGGTCACAACTTTGACTATTTGGAAGTTGAAAAATGCATGACGAAGGCTTGCAATTGAGGAAGAACAAAGAAGCCTACAAACAACCATGCACTAAGTGCAAAAGCAAAGAGAAAAGAAGTCTCTAGAAGCTCAACTCATTGTAGATATTTTGGAGAGATTTTTTGGGCTCCATTCACCAGTCACCTACCTATAAATAAGAGTGGAGCCAACCATTTTAGAGAGACTTTAGCTTAGGATTTTATTTTTCTTGTTTTTCAATGTCTGTACTTTACTGCATTTTATTTTCCTAGCAACAACATGGCTCTTGATCGTCATGTTTTTCTATTGATTTTGATTGTAATTTTACATTTCCTATAGTATTTTTCAATGTTCTTTATTAATTTGGCAATGAAACTTGCAAATTTTGTTTAATTCTAGCTTAAATCTACTAATTTTTCTTTGATACTCAAATTTATTTTTAAATATGTTGATTCTGACCTATCTGCCATTTTTTATGATATCTTATTCAAATCTTACCTTTTCTTGCCCAAAAGTTTTTTCATAGTTTTCTAATTCAATTAGCTAGAACATATTAAAAATTAAGCCTCAAACCTATACCACAGAGTTCCCAATCAAGCTTGGAAAATTCATCTAGATGCAGGTGACAGGTGCATATCAAATGTGATCAATCAACTTTGGCATGGAGCTGCTCTCTCGTTGGTGAGTTGTTTGTCTTCTTTTCATTCTAAATCCTTAGTTTTACTTGTTTACTTGTTGATTCTTATTTGATCTAGTTTATTTCGTTATATGTCATTGCTGTTTGGCTAGCATTTATAGTGCATGATTGGTTTTTTGCATTTTTGAGTGCTTTTTAGTTTGCTCGATGGTTGAGCTATTTTTCCTTTATTTTGCTATGAATTTTTGTTGAAATCTATAGTAAAATTATTGTTTGATCTTGCTTTGGTTCAGTTTAAGCTCATGTTCATTAGAAATTTTTAAATCTACATTTTTAGTTTGTGAATTGTTAAAATTTTGTTTTAGCAAAGTTGCTATTTGGTTAATTTTTTAGTTTCTTCATGCGACTTTTCTAACATTTTTTATTTTTTTTTTTCTTTTTCATCTTTTTTCTTAGTCAAACTTTAAATTTTTAGTTCACATTAAGTTTAGTTTGCATCATTTAGAGCTAGAATGGTAGTTTCAAATTTAGTTTCTAGATTTTACTATACTTTCAATTTTCATGTTCTAGCTTAGATTTTGCAAATTTTTTTATTGCTTGTATTTCAAATATGTTTTTACTTTAAATCATGTTTAGTTCATTGCATTTAAATTTACCTATTTTTTGCACTTTATTTTACTTGTTTACATTTTTCAATTTTACACCATACTATATTTGTGTTACATGCTTTGGTTGATTTTTTTTTTTAGTTTGCTTTCATGTTCATTTGTTGATCGAGCCAACTATAGAAGGGTATGGGGATAAAAAGTACTTAGCTTAGGAAGTTCTACCTAATCTTTATGGGATCAACATCTTGACTTTTATAGTTCTATTATTACTTGAATGGTCTGTGTACTTGCAATTTTCTCAATCAAGTTTTTAGTACCATTGCCAAAGATTAGCATTTAAGAGTCCTAGGTTAAGATCATTCTTCACGATACTTTTTTATAGATTGGTTCCTTTTAGTGTACATACCTTAAGCTAGAGCTTAGGCTTGCTTCTATTTTAGGTGTATATATCCTAGGTTCTGTTTATGATCTTTTTTTCCTTAGTTGTATATACTTAGGTTTCCATTTTATAGTAGTTTGCTAAGTTTAGTGTTCTTAGGTCCCATGTATGCACTCTGTTAGGAATCATGAGTTGATCCACTTAGATTTTAAGCTTGAGGCTACTCGTGGAGGATTAAAAGGGAGAGACAAATCGATCCTACTATCACTATGATCGAACAAAAAACTAGAGCTCTTAAGGATTATGTTGTGCCCAATCTTCATGGTTTTTAGCCTAGTATTAAGAGGCCAACTATACAAGCCAATAATTTTGAGATTAAACCTATAGTCATCTAGATGATACAACAGTTGTTGCAATTTAGTGGTCATTTGAGTAAGGATTTGAATGCTCATTTTTGGGATTTCTTGGAGATATGTGATACATTTAAACAGAATGGCATTATTAAGGATGTGATTAAGCTTAGGTTATTTCCATTTTCCCTTAGAGATAGAGCTGAGAGTTGGTTAGCCTTGATGCCACTATATTCCATCACCACTTGGGATGATTTAGTGCAAAAGTTCATGGCTAGATTTTTTCCTTTGACCAAGACTACCAAGCTCTAGAATGAGATCACTACATTTGCCTAGCATGACTAGGAGACCTTGCACGAGGCAATGGAAAGATACAAGGAGCTCCCAAGGTGGTGTCCACACCATGGACTACCAAAATTGTTAAAGATTTAGATTTTTTTATAATGGGTTAATGCTTAACACTAGGACACTTTTAGATGTAGCATCAAGAGGTGCTTTGATGAGTAAGATTTCTAACATAGCTTATGAGCTTATTAAGGATATGGTGACTAATAATTACTAGTGGTCTAATGAGAGATAGCACTTTAGGAAAACATTAGGGTTGTATAAGGTTAGTGAGCTTATAGTGCTTAGTGCTAAGGTAGATTCTATAGCCAAATTTATAGAGTCTCTACATTGTAAGATTACACCTTCAGAGTTGAGTCCTAGTCATTCTAAGTATACCCATACCCATAGTTCTTTAGCTATGTGTGATGTATATGATGTAGTACACCTGGAGGAGTCATGTCGAGCACCTATCTAGAGAGTATCCACTATTTAGGATAGATTGCTAGGCAACCCAATAACCCTTATGTTCCCACGTATGGCCCAAGTTGGAGGAATAACCCTTTTTTTATCCAGTCCATTCAAGTACCATAGTAGCCTCAATACATTAGACCATATTACCCACTAGGTTTTTAGTAGCCATCATATTAGTAGCAGCACCCATAACACACACTTCTACAACCATCTATGCCAACCCTTAAGAAAAAACTCTTAATCGAGGATCTTTTAGGTTTTTTTATTAAGGCTTAGACCTAATTCATGTAGAATTAGAACACCATATTTCAAAAATAGTCTACGTCCATAAAAAGTTTAAAGTTCATAAAGAACTTAGAAACCCAGATTAGTCAGTTAGCGACTCTTTTTAGTACCCAACCATAGGACACCTTACCTAGTAACATAAAGGTCAACCTTAGAAGAGAGGGGAAAAAACATTATAAAGCAATCACAGTTAGGAGTGGGAGGTAGGTAGTTAGTGGCCAAGGTTCGATAGGTTTTCAAGATGTGGCAAATAAGGAGTTTGATGATGAGGAGCCTAATAGAGACCTAGTTCATGATAAAGGGAAGGGCAAGAAAAAAGATGAGTGTAGTCCCTGTTCATACCCAATTACCACAGATACCATCCTCTAATGTTATATCGAGTTCATCTAGGTTTACTTCTTTTAAAGTTGAGCCACTTAGACCTTACATTCTTTTCTTTTAAAGGTTTGAAAAGTAAAAAGAAAAGAAGCAATTTTCTAAATTTATTAAGGTGTTTAAAAAGTTGCACGTTAATATCCCATTTACAGATGCACTTGAATAGTTACCTATCTATGCAAAATTCATAAAGGACATTATCTCTTAGAAAAATAGATTTGAGGATTATGAGATAGTTGCACTTCTTAGTGAGTGCACATCAGTGATTCATAGAGGATTAACTATGAAGCTTAAAAATCTTAGTAGCTTACCATTCCATGAATTATAGGGTAGTATGTCATTTGATAGAGCCTTATGTGACCTAAGTGTTACTATTAACTTGATGCCTTGGTCCATTTTTCAGAGATTAGGCATAGAAAAGGTTAAACCACCTCAATTACTTTACAATTGGCCAACAGGTCACTGAAATACCCTATAGGGATTGTGGAATGTTTTAGTTAAGGTAGAGAAATTCATTTTACCTGCTAACTTTATGGTTTAGGTATAGAGGTGGATCATGAGATCTCAATTATTTTAGGGAGACCCTTTTTAGACACTACTAAAACTTTGATTGATATGCAAAAAGGAAAACTGACGTGACGAGTTCAGGATCAAAAGGTCACTTTTCATGTTTTTAAAGGCTTTACCATTCCTTGATGATTTTGATGAGTGCTCAAGGGTAGAGGTTGTTAATGATGTGACTCACGATAATTTTCACCAAAAGCACCTTATTATGCATTTTAAAGAGTCCCTTATAGTTGAAGAGGTAGAGGACATGGATTTGAGTGATGATGATGATGATGAGATATATTGATATTCTCTACTTTTCAATTTGCACCACCTTTTAGTGGTGAGCATTTCTGACACTCTCCCTATAGTGATTAGACTTTTAGATCTAGATTCATTGGATTATGAGACATTCTATTTTGATGATACTTATTAGAGTCTTGAGAGTGATGGTCCAGTTGTTATTGATGGGATCTCATTTTAGTTAATTTACCGATCTTTGAGCACTTTTAATTTAATCATACCTATCATAGTCCTTCTAAGAGGGATGGTATGGCTATGTTGCAAAAAAGATATGATATGGGTTTTTTTGAGAAGTTAACTACTACTTCTACTTTTCCATATGATCCAACATTAGATGATAGTCTTGATAAGATGGTAAAGAGAGAGGTCTTAAAATGGTTGGATTCGAGAATCAAGTTTGAAAGTGATCACTATGAACATATAGTGTGAGCTTGTTCTGATAGTCTAGCTTTTGACTTTAAATAAAACACTTCTTGGGAGGCAACCTAAGCTTTACATTTCATGTTTTCCTTTCATATATTTTGCTTACCTTTTCTTGTACATATTGATGTTTGGTCTTGGTGTAGGTATTTTCTTTTGTTTTATAGGTGAATAAGAGCTTGAAATGGATCACTAGTTTTGGCCAAAGCTTTGATGGGAGATTCAGTCACCATGCCTCCACGATGATAGGGGAGTTTCCTTGTTCCTCTATTTTAAACTTTGTTGTTTGATGCTTACACATTGGGAACAATATGTTGTGTAAGTTTTGGGGGTATGGGAAAATTGCTCAAAATCTGAAATTTTTTTTGAATTTTCCTTGATTTTTACCTTGAATTAAGCTTAACATGATATAGCTTGAATCACTGTTATACTTTCTTTGATTAGTTCTTCATGAAGCCAATGATAGGTAGTGATTGATACTGAATATAGCTTTAGAAAAAGATTGAATGTGTGAGAAATATGAGGTGATACTTAGGTTTAGTGAATTCTTGAATATGATATTCATTTTTAAGTGATGCTTTGAACACTGAATTGCATTTTTTATCTAGTGTTGATTATGTAAGCATGAGATTGTTTTTGAATTAGTATTTAAAGTTATGTTTCATGATTCTAGAATTTGTTTTGATCATTTTTCAAGGCGAAATCCTGAGGACACATGATTAGGGAAATGATATAGGCCATTTTTGGATCGATAGGGCCTTTTGAGCCAACCTTGATACAATATTTTCATAGTCACCCCTTTTAAGCCTTATTATTCCATTTCTTTGTTTTGAAACCACATTACAAGCCCATAGCCTTATTTTGATATTTCCTATCTTTTTGGTCCTTTGCCTTAAATGCATTAGGACATTTATGTACATTTGTTAGTTATGCATTATTAGGGAGGAAAGGTGGAGCTTGGAAAAAAAATGGGAAATTGAAAAAAAATTTTCAAAAAAAGAAAAAAAAAGAAAGGAAAAAATCAAGCTGGCAAAAACAAAAGAAAAAAATAGTGAAAAAAAGGAAAAAAAATAAAATGGTGAAAAAGTAAAGAAAAGAATAAAAGAAAGAAAAATAGGCAAAATTCAAAGTTTGGGGGAGTGATTCTTTAGTCAAGCTTACCTTTCTTACCTTGAGAGCTCAATGATGAATGATCCTTGACATGTGATGCATTGTTAGGGTACTTAAGCCTAAATGACTTTTATCATACCTAGACCCCAACCTTTCATCACAAGCTTATTAAAGTCCTAAATGATCCTTGGTAATGTTTATCTACATGAGTAGAGAGAGATGTGATAAACAAACTTATGGAACATAAGCATGCTTTATTGATCATTGTTATAATGTCTCATCAGTTGTATAATATTATTAGATTTCATGCAAGAAGATGTGAAAAGTGTTGCTTGCTTGTTAAACCTTAGTTAGTAATGCTCTCAACCAAGTTAGATTCTTATGTAATAACACTCATTCATGATTTTACTTTAGTTATATTTACTAATCAATCCATGAGGCTATAGTGTTGAATGAAGTATTGGAAATATAATGTGATTCTTGCTAAATCTTATTTTGCTTGAAGATAAGCAAAAGTTCAAGTTTGGGGGTTTGATTGCATTAACAATTTTAGCTTCTTAGTGCTTCATTTTAATGCAATTTGACTATTATCTTTAGCATTTCTTAGTAAAAATACTCCTAGAATCACAATTGTCTTATGTGTTGGTTAAAATGAAGAAAATGAGGAATTTTGGTCAATTTAGATACATTTTAGAGGATTTTTGGTGCAAATTGTGCAAATGGCCTAAAACTAGTGTCATTAAGTTAGATTGCTAATGAGGAAGTTTTTTTAAACCTTTCTTCCATGAATTTTTTTGGCATTATTTCTAGCATTTTCCACTGAGTTTATTGTTAAAATTTCTCCTAGAATACTTGAATATTTTTGTACCAAAAAAAGAAAACATACATGCATGCAAGAGGCTTAACAAGGAGAAGATGGTGCACTAGTGGCATGGAATGCGATCTTCATTTACATGAGAATTGGGCATCACATTTTGGCATTCAAATGAAGACTTTAAGAAGTGATGGCATGGCATATGGGACAGCTTTTATTGGTCACAACTTGGACTTTTTAGAAGTTGAAATATGCATGAGGAAGGCTTGGAATTGAGGAAGAACAAAGAAGCCTACAAACAACCATGTACTAAATGCAGAAGCAAGGAGGAAAGAAGTCTCTAGAAGCTCATCTCATTGTAGATATTTTAGAGAGATTTTTTGGGACTCCATTAACCAGTCACCTGCCTATAAATAGGAGTGGAGCCAGCTATTTTAGAGAGACTTTAGCTTAAGATTTTATTTTTCTTGTGCTTTAATTTTTGCACTTTACTACATTTTATTTTCTTAGCAAACAAATAGCTCTTGGTCGTTGTGTTCTTTTATTGATTTTGATTGTAATTTTACATTTCTTCAAGTATTTTTCAATGTTCTTTATGATTTTGGCAATGAAACTTGCAAATTTTATTGAATTATAGCTTAAATCTACTGATTTTTCTTTGATATTCAAATCCATTTTTGAATCTGCCAGTTCTAACCTATCTGCAGTATTTTGATGATATCTTATTCAAATCTTACTTGTTTTTGCTCAAAAATTTTTTCATAGTTTTTTAGTTCAATTAGCTACAACATGTTAAAATTCAGCCTCAAACCTGTACCACAGAGTTCCAGATCAAGCTGAGAAGATTCATCTGGATGCAGGTGATATGTGTATATCAGATGTGATCAATCAACTTTGGTATGGAGCTGCTCTCTCCTTGGTGAGTTGTTTGTCTTCTTTTCATACTAAATCCTTATTTTTACTTGTTTATTTGTTGATTCTTGCTTGATCTAGTTTATTTCTTTACATTTCATTGCTGTTTGGATTGCATTTGTAGTGCATGATTTGTTTTTTACGTTTTTGAGTGCTGTTTAGTTTGCTAGCTGGTTGAGCTATTTTTCCTTTATTTTGCTTTGAATTCTTTTCTTGAAATCTATAGTAAACTTGTTGTTTGATATTTATTTAGTTCAGTTTAAGCTCATGTTCATAAGAAATTTTTAAATCTACATTTTTAGTTTGTGAATTGTTAAAATTTTGTTTTAGCAAAGTTGCTGTTTGGTTAATTTTTTAGTGCCTTCATGCAACTTTTCTAAAATTTTTTATTTTCTTTTTACTTTCTCATCTTTTTCCTTAGTCAAGCTTTGAATTTCTGGTTCACATTAAGTTGAGTTTGCATCACTTACATACATGCATGCGAGAGGCTTAACAAAGAAAAGATGGTGCACTAGTGGCATGGAACATAACCTTCATTTGCATGAGAATTGGGCATCACATTTTGGCATCAAAGGAAGACTTCTTGGGAGCTTTCATTGGTCTTTACTTGGGCCTTTTGGAAGTGGAAACACGCATGAGGATGGCTTGCAATTGAGGAAGAACAAAGAAGCCTACAAATAGCCATGCACCAAGTGTAGAAGCAAGGATGAAAGAAGTCTCCAGAAGCTCACCTCATTGTAGATATTTTGGAGAGATTTTTTGCGACTCCACCCATCAGTCACTTGCCTATAAATAGGAGTGGAGCCATCCATTTTAGAGAGACTTTAGCTTATGATTTTATTTTTCTTGTTCTTTAATTTCTGCACTTTCCTTTACTGCATTTTATTTTCTTAGCAAACAAATGGCCCTTGATCTTCATGTTTTTCTATTGATTTTGATTGTGCTTTTACATTTCCTGTAAGTATTTTTCAGTTGTATTTATGATTTTGGCAATGAAACTTGCAAATTTTATTGAATTCTAGCTCAAATCTACTAATTTTTGTTGATACTCAAATCTTTTTTTTAATCTGCCAGTTCTGACCTGCCTGTGATTTTTTGAAGATATCTCATTCAAATCTTACTTGTTTTTGCTCAAACTTTTTTTTCATAGTTTTCTAATTCAATTATTTATAATTTATTAAAAATTCAGCCTCAAAATCATACCACAGCATTCCAGATCAAGCTTGCAGGATTCATTTGGATGCTAGATGCAAGTGACTAGTTTAGATCAGATGTTATCAATCAACTTTGGTGTGGACCTACCCTTTCTTTGGTGAGTTGTTTATACTCTAAATCCTTAGTTTTACTTGTTTACTTGTTGATTCTTGCTCAATCTAGTTTATTTCTTGACATTTCACTGCTGTTTGGATCACATTTGTAGTGCATGCTTTGTTTTTTGTGATTTTGAGTGTTGTTTAGTCTGTTAGCTGGTTGAGCTATTTTTCCTTTATTTTGCTACAAATGTTTTGTTGAAATTTGTAGTAAACTTGTTGTTTGATCTTGCTTTAGTTTAGTTTAAGCTCATGTTCATTGCTTTTTTGAGTGTTGTTTAGTCTGTTAGCTGGTTGAGCTATTTTCCCTTTATTTTGCTACAAATTTTTTGTTAAAATCAGTAGTAAACTTGTTTTTGATTTGCTTTAGCTTAGTTTAAGCTCATGTTTATTAGAAAATTTTAAATCTACATTATCAGTTTGTGAATCGTTAAAATTCTATTTAATCACAGCTACTATTTGGTTCATTTTTTAGTTCCTTCATGCGACTTTTGTGAAATTTTTTATTTTCTCTTTCCTTTCTCATCTTGGTCCTTAGTCAAACATTAAATTTTCAGTTTATGTTAATTTGAGTTTGCTTCATTTAGAGCTAGAATGGTAGTTTCAAATTCAGTTTTCAAATTTTGCTATACTTTCGGTTTTCTTGTTCTAGCTTAGATTTTGCAAATTTTGTTGCTTGCATTTCAAATATGTTTTTACTTTAAATTCATGTTTAGTTCATTGCATTTCAATTTACCAATTGTTTGGCACTTTATATTACCTGTTTACATTTTGCAATTTTATAACATAACATATTTGTGTTACATGCTTTGGTTGATTTTATTTTTTTAGTTAATTTTCATGTTCATTTGTTGATCGAGCCAACTATAGAAGGGTATAGCGATAAAAGGTACTTAGCTTAGGAAGTTTTAACTATTCTCTATGGGATCGACATCTAGATTTTCATAGTCTCTATTATTACTTGAACGGCTTGTGCACTTGCAGTTTTCCCAATTGGGCCTTATTAGTCTATAATGGACGATGATGTGATGAATAGTCTAGGACCTTCAGATGTATAAATCCTAACCAATCATATCGCGAGCCGTAAGAATCTAACCTATGATGGAGCCATCCTATCCTTTTTGAGAGAATTACCTAAAGCTAGGACACTATGTATATTCTGCTATATTATATGCAATGCTTGATTATTTATTTATTTATTTTATGTATTTTATTAACATTACTAACATATTTAATTATTTTGTTGCCCTTAATTTTGCTGCAAGCATCATATAAGCATCATATTTCTTAAAAGTGTATTGTTTTGGGCTAATCTTTAGCAAGGGAAACTCCCATGAAGCCTACAACGGTATCATCCATGTGTAAAAACTAGTTAAGAACCAGTCCAAAAGTACCTAGGAAAAATAAAGGGACTATTTAGGAGATGGTTATATCTCGACACTTCGTAGTCAGTGTATATGGATCTCAGTCAAAATGACATGTTAGAATCAGAGGCTATTTGGAAACAATGGGGAATAGAGAGAAAGGAATCATTTTTTAAGAAATACGGGGATGTGGCATTGCTTATGTTTGTAAAAATCAATGAATAATTGATTAGAGTCATGGTGCAATTTTGGGATCTGTCTTATCAATGCTTTGTGTTCAATTAAAAAGATTTGGCCTCTATGATTAAGGAATACTCATTCTTGCTTTAGATAGAATCCGTCGATTAAGAATGATCTACTAGAAAGAACAAAAGACAATCGGGTTTAGAAAGAAGTTGGTTAGGATCATGGAAGTTTGGATCAAGGAAATTGATAAACATAAGAAAGAAAAGAAAGGAATCAAGTGAATTCCTTCAACTTTTTTGCTAGAGCACATAAAGAAACATTTGAATGATGATTACGCGCAAGACATGTTTGCTTTGGTATTCTATGGGTTGGTAATATTTCCTAAGGTATTGAGGCATGTAGAAGTGTTAGTGGTTGATTTCTTTGAGTAATTAGGCAAAGGCATAAATCCATCTCCAACCATCCTAACCGAAACCATCAGATCATTAAATTACTATAGAAGGGAAGGTGAAGGCCGATTCATAGGATGTGCTCAACTACTTTACATTTGGATTCAGAGTCACTTTTGGAGAAAACAAAAAATGTCATTTCAACCTTTCTCTACTTAGTTTGTCCCAATCAAGGAGTATGTTACTAGGGAATGATGGAGAGATTGGACAAAAAAGCATTGGATGTAATTTTTTTGAATCTTACGAGTGAGGCCATAACATGGAGAGCATCATGGACACTTATTTTCCCCCATATTATATAGTTATGGAGACAAACCATGGGTCCCATTGCTAGGGATGTGGGGAATAGCTAGCTATGCACCTCTTATGGTCCAAATACAACATGATTCTCGATAGTTTATTCCTATGATTCATGGACTCAACCTACTAGAATTTGATTATGGTGCACCTAATTATATGATGAAAGTTCGGGAAGTCATCAAAGCTTGGAAATAAATCAATCGAATGAATCCAGCTAGGTATGTTAACAATATGGCGAAATGATATCTTTTATAGAGAGTAAAAAGAATCAATGAAGTTAGGCTATTGCCAAAAGATGTTTCAAAATAGTTGCCTACCCCACGTCGAAGCTAGTGTTGATTACCCTCAAGATTGCCTAGCAAGAATTTGAGGTAGAAAGGAAGAAAATGGAGAAAGAAAAAAAATGGCTATGTTAGAACAAGTTAATCAATGAGAAATGATTTGATGATGAAAGATGATGTATTGTACAAGCTAGCCAATGAACAAAAGGTGTTGAAAAGATATTTGAAAGATCTCTATCATGAAAACAAAAAACTAAGAATGGATGTTGGGCCTTTAAAAGGATCCAAGAAGGAAATTGAAGATTTTAGGACAATGATGGAGTACTGGATAGGTAGAGCCAGAGAGAACAAATAAGCTATTTTCATTTTCACTCAGGACCAACAAACATGGAAAGACAAGTTTTCTTGAGTTGCTAAAGAAAACAAGCAATTAAAGGTCAAATTAAAAGATGAAAAAAATAAGAATTCCATTGTGCAAAAGATATTGGAACAAAAGTTGATATGGCTGGAACACTAACTGGTTGAGAACCAAAACCACATGGACAAGATTTTGATGAAGTGGCAAGAAAGGGAGAACGAATGGGCTCATATCTATAAAATGAAAGTAAAAGCCCGAGAGATGTGGAGAGTGGAAAGCTTAGAAAGGTAGTAATACATAGAACACATGACCTCTCAAATTTATAAAATTGTCCAGAAAGTAGGCAAAATGGTTGAGAAAGCGAAAGAATTGAACGGGAGACTATATCAACTCAAGGCTATAGTTAGCGATTGTTAGACTTTTATGTGAGGTTAGAGAGCAATATGCTGAAGTTAAATATTTTTACAGTTTTAATGTAAGGATGATCTGATGATGTACAAGAATTCCTATGGTTAATGAAAGTTTCTTTTGTTTGGATTGATCAAAAACAATTCCCTAATTTGCATTACATTTATTCCATGCATGCAATTTAATAACAGCAAAGATTAACAATAATAACAATGATATTGTATAATGCACTCTAATTCATAGTTAATAAACAAAGGTTTAAGGATAGCAAAGTCAAAGAACCTAAGTCAATCAATCCCATGTAGATATAACAATTGTTCTTAAGCTTGAATCATGGAAGGAGAGAACACAGATAGGTTTGAGAGGGTCAAAAGGGCGTAAGAAGAAATAAGAGAAATGGTAATGGAAATTCAACAAAGTATTGAGGCATAGATGGCTAAACTAAGGTAGTTGTTATCTAGTTCATTAATGGGTAAAAAAGTTGCTAGTACATTAAGACCAAGGGAAGATATTAATATAGAAGAACTATTATACCCTCCCACCTCAAGTTCAATCTTCTCATGGCATACATGTGTAGGCACAAATGTACAACTTTACCCTTATATCAATCCTTGTACTAATCAATCACAAATTCACTTGAATGCTAACCCGAGATCTATCCTTATTGACCCCATCTTAGTACTAAATCTAGATGACTTGATCAAACAAGAGAAGTCATGTCAAATGTTGGAGCTAATTATGAATTCAAAAATATAAAACAAATATGACCAACTTTAAGAAAGGTTTAGAGCAATAAAGGGTAATGATATCTATGGGGTTATTAATGCTAATGAGCTTAACTTGGTGCTGCCTGATTTATTTATCCCAACAAAATTTAAAACCCTAGATTTTAAAAAATACGACAAAACAAAATGTCATTCTGCTTACATTACCATGTTCTGTCAGAAGATGATAGGTCTTATTCAAAATGATAAGCTCCTGATACATTATTTTCAAGATAGTTTAACCAGATCGACAGTAAGATGGTAAATACAACTAGATCAAAGTTGAATCCATTCATGGAAGGACTTGGCCAAAACTTTTATTGCCTAGTATAAGCATGTCCTTGATAAAAACCCTGATAGGCTATCTTTAGAAAATATGAAGAAAAATTCAATAAAAACCTTTCAAGAAAACATGCATTGATGGAAAGATGCAGTAGCCTAAGTCTAACCATTGCTAACTGAAAAGATCATTATGCTATTTTTCAACACACTAAAAGCCCCATACTATGATAAGTTGGTTGGAAACACAACAAAGAATTTCTCTGATATGGTGATTTTGGGAGAAATGATAGAGAACACCACCAAAAGCGGTAAAATTGATGAGCCCAAAAAAAAGACAACAAATCCAAAAAAAAAAAAGGTGTGAGACACATGCAAACACTTAATAAAATTCCTTATGTTGTTTCTTTGTTCCATATAATCCAAACCCACCATGCCCTCTCTATTACCCTACTACCAAAAAAATTTCCCAACAGCCATATTATTACCAAACACCCTAACAACCACTATGCATGTACAGCTTTAGTCCTTAACCACCCAATTACACCCTCGTACCTCCAACTCAATCATTCACCCAACCAACCCTTCGAACTAATAACCAAAGAAACTACAAAACAACAACAATCGAGAAAAGCCTCATTTTGACCTAATTTCCATGTTTTACACTGATTTGTACCCCTAATTATCGAGAGGTCACCTTATTGCCCCTACTCATGTGACACCATTAAAGCCACCCAACCTAAATTGGTATGAGTGCTATTACTATTATGGTGTAGCAAGACATTCCACTGAAAATTGCATAGCACTTAAACATGAGGTACAGGGCTAATAAAGAAGGGGCTCATAACTTTTGATACTAAATTCAAGCTACATGTTAGTGGAAAACCTTTACCAGACCACATTGAAAGGAAGATTAATGTTATGGGTAATGGAAAAGATGTAAGGATCAAAAGATGCATGGATGAAGTAAGTACCCATTTTGAATAGGTGTATAATTGTTTGAGTGAGATAGGCATGATTCAGTTGATATCTTTAGATGAAAATGGAAGCCATGAAGACCACGACTAGGTTTGCAAGTACCATAGAGGAATGTTTGGACATTCGATCCAAAGATGGGAAATTTTTTTATGAATATCGCAAAGTTTCATGGACATAACTATAATAGAGTTTTTATGATGAGTATGATAAAAGTAGTGTGAATATGATGGATGATAAGCCCTCTAGTAAGTCTTTTATCCCCAAACCTCTAATAGTATTCTATGATGAGAAACCAAAGCCTACAATTGAGAAAACTATCTCTTTTCTTAGGATGACAATAACTATTTATATTTCTAGTTTATTCCCTTACCAAATGATAAAGTAGTCCCGTGGAAGTATGACTATAATGTCATGGTTTGAGGACCTAATATGATCTCAAACAATCTAGGTATAGGGAATACTGCAACCATAATAGGCACAAGAAAAAAACCTAAAGTGGTAGGTGTTACATTCAAAAGATGTCAAAAAGGGCCAGTAAAGGGAAAGGTAAGGTCATAGGAGAAGATATAAGGGAAAGTCAAGGTACTTAGCCGATAGTAAGCCTAGAAGTGAAAATTAAAGTTCCAGTATCAGAGAAAGAAGCCTGTGAGTTCCTAAAAATCATCAAGCATAGTGAGTACAATGTGGTTGACTAGTTTAACAAATTACTAGCTCATATTTCTTTATTGTCACTACCGCTAAGCTCAAAGCCACACAAGAATGCTTTACTGAAAATGTTTAACTAGGCTTAAGTTGAACACATTATTTTTGTTGACAAAGTACATATGGTTGGAAAAATTATAGCCCCTAACTTCATTATTTTTAATAATGATGAAACATCGCCAAAGGGACAAAGTAGATTTAAGGCCTTGCACATCATTATTAAGTGTAAAACCCACACTATGGCTAAAGTATTGATTGATAATGAGTCATTTATTAGTGTCATGCCTATGACTACATTATCAAAGCTTCCAATGGACCCCTCCCACATGAGAAACAACCATATGATCATAAGGGCTTTTGATAAAGCTCGAAGAGAGGTGATCAGTGATATAGAGATTTTATTACAAATTGGCCTGAGTACTTTCAATGTCCTAATTAAGGTGGTGCATATAACACCTACATATAGCTGTTTACTCAGAAGACCTTAGATTCATACAATTGGAGTTGTACCTTTATCTTTTCACTAAAAGGTAAAGTTTATCATTGAAGGGAAGTAAGTTTATCTAAATGGTGAGGAAAACTTATGAGTAACCAAAACCTTAATCACTTTTTATGTTGAGGTTGTTGAAGCGACAACTGAATACTTATTTGGAGTTTTTGAAGTAGCAAATGCTATTTATGTTAGAGAAAGGTAAAAGATATCGATCCCTCGATTGTCAAAGATTACAATTATGGTGATCAAATAGACTATCAATAAAGGTTAGCAAGCAAGATAAGGTTTGGGAAGGACTTTATAAGGAATCTAGAAAGTGTTAAGCATGACTAAAAATAAAGAAAGATAGGGCTTAGGCTACAAGCCTCTACTACTGATAGAAAGAACATGATGCTAGAGAAGAAATATAAGAAATGTCACACCTTAAAAGGCATGAGTTAGTGATGGAAGAATGGTGTTTCCCTATCTATATGAGACATTTAGCTTTGGCGAATATGTCCATCCTAGATTATCAAAGGTTGAAAGGGTGAGGCAGCAACGAAATTAAATAAAGCCTTCTCTCAAGTTCAGATTGGTATAGATAAGAAAGTTGTGTAAGATGAAAAGATGTTTTTTTTTCCTTTTCTAGGTTAAAAGATCCAAGAATGATGTACTATTTTTGTTATACTTGAACTTTTCAAACTTAAAAATTTCAATTGCTTTTACCCAAAAGCATGCGAAGGTTAAATGTATGGGCTTATTTTCATTATCCTAATAAAATGATGAATGCAATGCATTTCACATACATCATATTCTTTTTTTTTGTTACTCATATTTTTCTTACCTTTGCCAAAATCAATCTATATTTCTTTGTGATTGTACCCATTTTTAGGTTTTTTAATAATGAACATTATGGATGACTGAGACAATAACGCCAAATATGATTTCAAAAATTTGATTCACATTAGCAAGCTTGATAATGATGTTGATTTGGAAGACTATGATTTACTTTATGATCTGTTAAAACAGATGGAACAAAAGAAAAAAATTATAAAACCCCTTTATGAATCCGTTGACTTGTTGAATTTGGAGGATGGTGAGAATAAGAAAGAAATTAGGATCAATACTTCAGTATCACTAGTTGAGAAATAAAAAGTAGTGGATTTGTATGCAATAATGATTATGACTGTATTTTGCATGGCGTCCTTCAGGCATAATGCTTGAACTTAGCAAAATTGTGGTCGAACATAAACTACCTTTAAAACTAGATTATCGACCAATACAACAAAAGTTGAGATGCATAAAGCCTAAAATGTTGCTAAAGATATAAAGGAGGAAGTGAAAAAAAAGTTTGATACAGGTTTTTAGAAGTAGCCAACTACCTTGAAGCCAATATAATCCCAGTTCCTAAGAAAAATGGAAAGGTTAGGATATGTGTAGATTATCAGGACTTAAATAGGGCCAACCTAAATGATAATTTCTCATTGCTTTATATTGATACCCTTATGGGTAACACTGCTAAGCACTCCACCTTTTTGTTCATGGATAATTTTTTTGGCTATAACTAGATCAAAATGGCCTGAGAAGATATGGAAAAAACCATGTTTGCATCAATATTGGGTACATTTTGGTATAAAGTCATGCTTTTTAAGTTAAAGAATGTTGGTGTTACGTATCAAAAAGTGCTGGTCACTTTTTTTCATGATATGATGCACAAAGAAATAGAAGTGTATGTTGATGATATAATAACTAAGTCTCAAGAAGGTGAAGATCATGTTGCTAATCTCAGAAAGCTCTTTAAAAGGTTGTAAAGATAATGGCTCAAGCTGAATCTAGCCAAATGCACATTTGGTGTTAAATCTAAAAAATTGATAGGGTTTATAGTTAGTGAGAAAGGTATAAAAGTGGACCTTAATAAGATTCAAGCTATTCAAGAGTTATCAGTGTTGTGCACACAAAAGGAAGTGGGAGGCTTTTTGGGATGATTGAATTATATTTCCTGCTTCATATCTTAACTCACCTCAAAATATGGTCCAATCTTTAGGTTGCTTTGTAAAAATAATCTTGGTAAATGGGATAAAGAATGCCAAAATGCCTTTGAAAAGATTAAAGAGTATTAAACAAGCCCATTGGTGTTAGTACCACCAGTTGTATGAAGGTCATTGATTTTGCATATAACGGTGTAAGAAAAATCGATGGGATATGTATTGGGGCAAATGGACAAAACTAGAAAGAAAGAGCATGCTATCTATTATTTAAGTAAAAGTTTATAGAGTATGAGGCTAAGTATTCCCAAATAGAAAAAATATGCCATGTCCTAGCTTGGACTACTTGTAGGCTCAGATAGTATATGCTCTATTATACGACTTGGCTGATATCAAAGTTAGATCCGGTGAAGTACATTTTTAAGAAACCATCTCTATCAGGTAGAATAACGAGATGGTAGGTCATACTTTTGAAATATGATATTATGTATGTGGCACAAAAATCCATAAAAGAAAGTGCGATAGTTGATTTTTTTTTGCTAACTGAATTACAAAAGATTATGAACCCATGAAGTTTGAATTTCTAGATGAAGACTTAATGGTGATGATCTTCTAGGATAAATATAGAGAGCCTATAAAAGAATTGTGAAAGATGTTTTTTGATAGGGTATCCAATATAATAGGGCATGGCATTAGGTAATGTTAATATCCCTGGAAGGAAATTACTACCTTTATACTGGAAGGTTGGATTTTAATTACATAAATAATGTTGTTGAATATGAAGCATGTGCCATGGGTTTACAGATGGCCATCGAAAAGAAGATTGAGGCACTAGAAGTATATAGGGATTCAGCCTTGGTAATTTACCAACTAAAAGGTGAATGGAAGACTAGGGACCAAAAATTGGTGTTATACCAAAGGCATATAAACAACTTGATAAAATAGTTTAAAAAGATCCAATTTCAACATGTTTTTCGAGAGAAAAATCAGATCACTGATGCCTTGGCTACTTTGATAGCAATTTTCAAGTTAAATGATAATACGAGAATCTAGCCCATTAAAGAATAAATGAGAGATTCACTAGCCTACTATTCGAATGTGGAAGAGGAGGTAGATCGGTGACCATGGTATTATGACATTTGTAGTATATTAAGTGACAAAACTACCCCTAATAGGCCTTAAAAAATTACAAGAGGATTATTTGGAGATTAGTAGTAGGGTTTGTACGTGATGGAGAAATCCTGTATAAGAAAAGCTAAGACTAAATATTGCTAAAGTGTATGGATGCTAAAAAGCAAGAAAGATACTTGAAGAAGTAAACCATGGAATTTGTGGAATACCTGCCAATGGGCATATGATGGCCAAATAGATTATGAAAGCAGGTTGCTATTGGTTTACATTAGAAATTGATTACATCTGTTACACCAAAAAAATGCCATAAATGCCAAATTTAAGTGGATAAGATTCATTTTCTTCCTGTCCCACTACATGTCTTGGCACCACCATGGCCTTTCTCTATGTGGAGAATGGATGTGATTGGACCTATAACCCCAAAAGCCTCGAATGGGCAATATTTTATCTTTGTAATAATTAATTACTTTACTAAGTGAGTGGAAGCAACTTCGTATGCTAATATTATGCAATCATTGGTGTGCAGATTCATAAAAAGTGAGATAATATGTTGATATGGGCTCTTAAAAAAGATTATCTTTGATAATGCTAGCAACTTGAATAAAAATGATGAAAGAGTTATGCATGCAATTTAAGATAAAGCATCATTATTTAGCATCATGTCACCCAAAAATGAATTGTATGATGAAGCTGTGAATAAGAACATGAAAAGAATATAAGGGAAGATGACTGATATATATAGAGACTAGCACAAAAAGTTACCCTTTGCCCTACTTGCTTATAGAACATCAATTCAAACCTCCTTAAGTGCAACCCCATTTTCACTAGTGTATGAGATGGAGGTTGTATTACCAATCAAAGTGGAAATTGCTTCCCTGAGAGTTTTGATAGAGGTAAAAGTGGATGAAGTAGACTAGGTTCAAGACTATTTTGAACAACTAAATCTCATTGAAGAAAAAAGGCTTTCGGCACTCAACCGTGGGTAAATGTACTAAAAAAAATTATGTGAGCACATGACAAGAAGATACAACCTCAGTATTTTAATGAAGGTGAATTGGTTTTGAAAATCATCTTACTGAATCAACATGATAGTAGAGGAAAATGGACAATGAAAGGTCCATTTGTGGTAAATAAGGCATTTTTGGTAGAGCTTTAATCCTTGTAAAAAGTAATGGTGATGAATTGCCAAATCTTATCAATTCTAATGTGTTAAGAAATATTTTGCTTAAAAAGAAAAGGAAAAAAATAAAAAAAAGAGAAAAAAAAAAGAAAAAGAGAAAAATAAAATAAAAGGATACAATTCAGACTGAAAACCCAAAAAAAGTGGTTTAAACCAAAAGAGGGATCATTTAAGCTGAAAACCTAAAAAGGCAGCTTAAGTAAAGCTGTAGCTGAAAGGAAACTCTTTAAAGAATGAAATGATGGCACACAACTAGATGAATCAGTGTCAAAGTTAAGAGAAATTACTTTTGGGGGGCAAGTTTCCATTGGTTGCAAGTATGGGGCAAGGATTGGTTGTATGAGATCAAACATATCGCAAATGTAATGAGTTTTTGGGAAAACGAATTGGTCTAAGTGGGTTAAAGTCATTCAAATGTTCATTATTTAAGAACTGATATTTGATTCTTAAGATATTTTTGAATTACTTGTTCTTTGTGTTTCGAAGAAGCTAATTTTTCTCTTTCTAAAACTAAAATAAAAACCCCATTATTAACTAAACTCATATTCAACCTTAAACATAGAATCATTGCATTTGTCATTTAAAATTAAGATAATGACTGATAATATTCATGATAGACCAATATGTCACTCAAAAAAGAAAGTGTAAGGAAAACGAAAAAAATAAAATGAAAATTTATTGATCACTAAAAGAAAAAAGAAAAAGAAAAGTGAAAAAGGTAAATAAAGAATTTGGATGAGGTTTTAAATAAGCAAAAGTCAAACGAGTCCATCAAAAGTCAAGATTTTGAAATAAGAGGAATGAGAAACAACTAGATGAAAAGCAAAAGATTCAAAAAAATAAGAATATGGAAATGGCTTTTAAAGTCTGAAAAAAGTGAACCAATCTTAAAAATTGAATTAACATGAATAAAAAGGGCATGGTATAAATCATTGATTACATCTTCATCTTTTTGATTCATTATAATCATTGTATGCATCACATACATTTTTACAATAAGTTATATTACAGGTCTCTTTATGAGAAATTAAGAGGAATCAGGATATGTTTCTTTTCAAAATAAGGATGATAATTTGATTAAAAGAATTGGCCCTAAATATGAAAGGCTACCCTTAGCATGATTTTCAAAACTTTGACTATCGATTTATAGAGCACCCAAATCACTTTTTGACTTATAGTTCAGTCTTGGTCATATTTATTCTTTGACTTGAGGCTCAATTGCAATCATCTTTATTTTTCAACTTATGGATTAGTCCTGGTTATCTTTATTCTTCAACTTGTTGTGCAATCCCAATCATTGTCATTTTTTGACTTGCGGCTCAATCTTAGTCATCTTTATTCTTCTTGACTTACGACTCAGTCCTAGTTATATTTATTTTCGACTCACAATTCAGTCCTGATCATTGTTATTTTTTGACTTGTTGCTCAATCCTGATTATCTTTATTCTTTGACTTGTGGTTTAGTTCTGATCATTTTCATTTTCGACTTGTGACTCAATCTTGGTCATATTTATTTTTAACTTGTGGTTCAGTCTCGATCACTTTCATTTCTTTAGTTGCAGCTCAATCTTGGTCATATTTATTTTTGACTTGCAATTTAGTCTCGGTCGCTTTCATTTCTCGACTTGCAACTTAGTTCTGATCATACTTATTCTTTGACTCTAGTTCAATCTTGGTCATTTTCATTTCTCAACTTGTGGCTCACTTCTAATCATACTTATTATTTGATTCGTAGTTCAATTCTTGTCATTTTTATTTTTCAACTTATGGCTCAATCATGGTCATATTTATTTTCTACTTACATTTCATTTGTTACTTACGGTTTAATCATAGTCATATTTATTCTTTGACTTGTGGTTCAATCACAATCATTTTCATTTCTTGATTTACAACTTAGTCTCAGTCATATTTAATCTTCGATTTATGCTTCAATTTTGATCATGTTCATTTCTCATTTGTTGCCGGTGCGCATCTATTTTTCTGTCAATTATGGTTCAATTCTAATCACGTTCATTTCCCGATTTGTAGCTTAGCCCTGATCATATTTATTCTTTGACTTACAGTTCAACCTCGATCATTTTCTTTTTCTGAATTGTAGCCTAGTTTTGATCATATTTGTTCTTCGAGTCATGATTATATTTGTTCTTTGAGTCATGATTCAATTTCGATCATTATATTTTTCAACTTACGTCAATTCAGATCATTTCCAACGTCGCATGCCTTTTTTTTAAAAAAAAAACTTTTGACTTTGGACAAAATTGTTGTCTATCTTTGCCTTATTCCTAATTCTCAATAATGTGCAAAAAAAGGCAGTTCTAGACATCAAATTTTGTTTAGGTTTTCGAAGTCAAACCTAATAGATTTATTTGGGCGAAGGCCCCAACTTCATTTGTTGGGCTTGAGCCCATTGATTTTATTTTTATTTGGCTTTATAATTAAATATTGAAATATAACAACATTAAATAAGATATATAATTAATTAAAAAAACCAAAAAGGGGGAGACAAGGAAAGGCACAGTGCCATGTATGGCACCGACCTATCCCAACTACCCAACCCACTTCATTGGCACCTATACTTTGAGTCGACCTAATCACCTACCCTGCCCATACCTATACTCTACGAGCCACCAGCCTCATATTCCCCAATTGCCACTAGCTCCCTTATTGTGGGGATGATGACCAAAAAAGGTACAAACCTCACTAAGCTCTATAAATAGAGCTCTAAGGAAACCCCTACCGAAAACCTTGCCTAAAAGCCTTGCCAGAAAATACCCACCAAAAATACAAAAGAAAACTTTGCAAAAAAGAAACCTAAAAACCACCACCAAATTCATAAAAAAAGTCAAATAATAGAAATAAAAAAACCTCATGGGAACAAGGAACCCAGTGCCAACATAAAAAAAGGCAATAAGGAAATTAAAAAAAAAAAGAGGAAAACAAAATTTTTTGGGTTTTTTTAGTGAAGCCGAAGGAATTTGTTTGGATTTAGGATGCTTGGGATAATTTCAAGCCAAGATAAGTTTAAAACTAGGTAGAGGAAAGTGTCGGGAGTCTTTTGGTGTTTTTTTTAGGTTTTTCAATGACTAGCACGACAGCCAACGCGATGTTGGATGACTTATTTTTGGGAATGACTACCTCCTTTGTTTTTTGTTGAGAGGATTTTTGAAGGTTTTTTTTTTTTTTTTGGAAGTAGAAGAAGAAATGAAGTGAAAAAAGTGCCTTTAATATAAGAAAAAATATCACAAAACAATGTCGTTTAGGCCATCAAGATCCATGCATGAGCCGGTGACCTAATTCGGGATCCACAAAACCCAACTCGTGACTTGGCAATCTTTAGCCCTTAATCGATCCAATTGAATCGGTTCAGACTGCCCCAGACTGACGTTGACTGGGTTATTGATTGGTTCGATTCAAGTAAATTTTTTTGAATTTTCTAACTTATTTTTTATATTATTCTTATCATTTTGAGTTTTATTATTATTATTTATGCATGTTTAAACTTTTAAATTTGTTAGAATAAATATTTGTTGTTTTTATAATAATAATAAAACAAAAAATATAAACCATGAATAATAAAGTTTAAATTTTTGATAATTTTGTTAAAAAATTAATATAAACCTTATAAATTAATAAAATAAAAAACTAATAACTAGATAATAATAATAACAATAATAAAAATGAAAATGATTTCAAAACTTTTGATATTTTTAAATTTAAAAAATAAAGAGAATAATAACCAAAAAATAAATAAATAAATAAATATATATAGATATAATGATAATGAAAATAGAATAATAGAAAAGATTTTTTTTTCCTATCTAGATGATGAAGGGAATAATAATCATCTTTTAAAAAATAATAACAAGAATAATTTCACCGAGATGTTAGGAAATTATTAAATAATAATAATTAAAACAAATAAGTAATAAACAATAATAATAATAATAATATATTTTATAAAAAAAGAAATATATGAAAATTTTTAACTAATTTGTGTAAATCATAAAAATTGAACTTATTTCGAAAGTCCATCTATATATTAGAGATTTTTAGAGATGTTTGTATTTTTAAATTTCAAAACCATAAAACTCTTAAAACCATAAAAATCCAAATTGTGAAACCCAAACTCATGAAACCCCATAACCTTAAATACTCAAAAACCTAAACAGTAAAACTCAAAATCCTCGAAACCCAAAAATTTCAAAACGCTAAAATCCAAAAATTAAAATTGTAAAATTTGACACCTTAAAACTATAAACCTTGAAATCTTAAAATCCTAAAATCCAAAACCTTTAAATCTTGAAACCCTCAAATGAAACCCTAATCCTAAAAATCCATCAAGAAAATCTAACCTAAATCCTAAATTCAACATGCAACCCTAAATCATCACTCGAAAATCATTCGAACTTTAAAGCCTTAGCCTAAATCTATACCCAAAATCATTCCAAAATTCTAAGGATACGTGTGAAAATCTCACATAAAGTAATTTCTTCTTGAATACTGCCTAGAATATGGACGGTTTAGGTAATTTTATTTCATTAAGTTTTTCATATGAATTCTTAACCTGTAATAATAATGGGATTAAATTAAAGGAAAAAATAAAATGGGATATTAAATAAAAATAATCGCACTTAAACTCTACCTAGATGTTGAAAAGTTAGAGTGGTCTCATTATATTTAAGAACTTAATTTCAAAATTGCATTTCATCACCTTGCATAGCATCCTTTGGCATACATGCATTTATTCATTATTGTTTGTACTCATTTCACATGTTTGCACCTTTAATTATCATTTGTTAGCTAACTATACCATCATTAGTTTCTTTGGCATAAAAATGTTTTTTTTTAAATGTAGTATAAAGATGTGGTATTACAAAATAAAAGAAAAATAACATTCTGAAGGAAATAATTCTTGGTACTCTACCTAGATGTTAGAGAGTCACCAAAAATTATCTTCTATAAAGAGTGTTATTCTCATTTTTAAGGAATGTTATAATAAATGTCAGGCGAAAAGGATTATCGCAAAAATCTTGCCTAGATGTTGGAAAGTTTTAAGATAATTCTTTATTCTAAAGATTTTTACAATATTCCTAAACAAAGGACTAATAAAACTGATTTTCTTTTCTAAAAAATGAAGGGAATTATTATTAAGTTTCAAATTGAAACCATTTTATCCAACCCCTAAGATAAAACATGGTTAATTCGTACCAATTTTTATAGGTACTATAGAGGTGTTAATCTCTTCCTCCATATAACCGACTTTCGAATCCAATTTTGTTTTCATAGACCAAAATTATCTTTTTGATAAGCTTTAAACTTTTTTTGCTATTTCATTGAAAGGATAAACTTTTAGGTGGCTAATCACACCCTAAAAAAGATTGGTGGTAACTCCCCTAATTTTTTTGATTTTAAAATTTTAATCATCTAGTGATCCTAAAACTGTTATGACAAGAAATGTCAAATATGCTATATAAGTAAACTTTGATGCCTTTATTATTGACTTTCCAAAATAATTCCAATATACAATATTCCGACCTTAATAAGGAACTCAAAATGAATGTTAATCAAATGCTAAGAGCAATGCCACATGTTAAGCTAAGTTCCTAAATTTTGCCAAAATTCATAGAGTAATTGTTTTCACCAACCTTTATAGATTGTACTAGTAACTTTGAATTTCATCATTTTTCAAAAATTGAGAGTACTATATGGAGCAACCATTAGAGGAAAATGAAGAATGGTGTAATGACCTTAATGAGAATGATAAGAAGGAGATGATATTGACCATAGGTGTGGTATGGAGTTGCATAGTGATTTTGGATAGTTAGGTCTATAGAAACCATAAAGGATGATGGATCAATTAAAGGACATGAATGTTAATAAGAAGATAGCATTAGTCCTAATCAAAGTATTTGTGAGCCTTTTAGTTCACTGTGTCATTTCTTAATCCAGTGAAGATCAATTACAAGATAACTTGGAGATGACTATGGTGGAGAAGTTTGTTGATGAGGGTTTGCAAGTTAAAACTTGTTTGAATCTTTAAAAACACCCCACTAAGCTTAAGGAAAAAGATAAGAACACATTCTTGCACTCACCTAAATTAAACTAACCATAAAAAGCCTTTAGATTTAGAGACCAACCTATAGTTTCTACGGTTATACCTATTTCAATGGTATTGAAGCTAGTGCCCACCTATCGTAGTCTAGTTAGTGTTTTAATAAAGACATTGCTTGGGGTAGGACACACATATTAATTCTTACCACAATCACTAAGCACCATTAGAATTTATTATAAATATTATAATGAGAAGAAAGACCATTAAGTGGATAGATTTTGGTGTCATATATGGGGTAGTTATGTAACCCTATAAATAAAAAGGTATGGTCAAGCTTAACAAAAACTAGTGCTACTTGGGAGGCAACCTAAGTTTTACATTTACAAGTTTTTCATTTTAAAGTTTTATACTTTTTTTGTTTAAGACTATTAGGCTTTTATCTTTTCGTTTATTTTTGAAATGTTTTGGATGAAGAGAAGCAAAAAGGTGCTTAGGAAGAAGTCTAGATTCGATTTTAAGAAGGAAAGTAAAGATAGAGGAAGTATTTTTGTTTCCTAGTTTTTAAATGTGTTGTTTAAAATATTGTTCAATGTAAGTGTGGGGGAAAGGAAAACTCTTTTTGAGCTAAAAATTGTTTTTGAAAATTTTTCTTATATGTTTTGTTTTCAAACCAAATTAGCATGTTATAGCATGCTATAGTCTCTATGATGCTAACTTAGTTGAATCTTCATGTGTTAATCAAGATTGACTTAAGTATGATATAAGGAGAACTATAAATATAGTGAACCATGAGATGATTTTTTTAGTATGTTTTTCGATTGAGTATGATTTTTATGTTCTATGCATTTTGATCTTGATCTTTGATATGCATAAAATTTAGTGAAAGCATGTAAGATATTAAATTGTATAGAAATTTTAAGGTGTGAGTATAACTTTAGAATTTATCTACTTAACCCTTGAGGTAAAATTCTGAACTGCATTTGATTCAAAAGATGATCTAGGCATTATTTGGATAGTTTGAGTCTTTTCAAGCCTACCTTTTATGAAACATCCTTTGTACCTTTATTTTTGAGCTTATATATATATATATATCATTTTCTTTGTTTATGCAGCCATACAAATAAACCTAAGCCTTTTCTTTGAAATTACCATTTTTTATTGTTTTACCTAACCAATGTTACTTATACATAATTTTGGACAAGTTTTTATATTTGGGTGGAAGGGAGGTGCAAAAAAGTAAAAAAAAAAAAAGGAAATGACAAAAGAAAAGTAAAAATAAAAGCCAAAATGGCTAAAGCCAAAAGTGGCTATAAAGAAAAATCCCAAAATTAAAATGCCTAAAGTCTTGAAAAAGTTTCAAAGTTCTTAAGTCAAATCATAAGTCCAAGAAATCAAGAAAGTAAACAAAAAAGGTTATTGAGCCTAAAATTTCTTTTTCCTACCTTGACCTAAGCCTTACATTATAAGCATTAAAGGTCATTTGATCTTGAGTCAAGTATGTAAGTTTAAAATTAGTGGAGAAGGAATGAAGAACGTAAATATATAAAGTGCATTCTATCTTTAAATTGATATATGATGGCATATGTTGCATTCCTTTTGCTTAGATTGTATGTATGGATTAGAGATGGATTAACTTCATATGCATGAAATTTGAATGAAATTAAAAGTTTACTTTTGAATGAGTTTCTTATTATCTATGTTTGTAACTATCTTTGTATTATGCTATAGTACATGATTGATGATTTGTGTAATTTTAACTTTGTGTGCATATACATTGATTATTAGTATTGTTAATTTGAGGATTTTGCTTGAGGATAACAAAGAGCTAAGTGTGAAGGTGTGATAGCCTAAAATATATAGTGTCTTACAAGTCCTCTTTGGTGCAAAAATTTTGAAATTTGATTGAATATGATCCCCTTAATGTTTGTTTTCTTGATCTTTAGGTATAATGCCTGTGGGACGTGAATTTCATGCAAGATCAAGAAATTTCCTTGCAATATTAGTTTTATCCTAATTCTTGTTATTTTTGGCCATGCAAGAATGAATATTAGCCAAATCCCATGATGTTAGGACTTTTAAATTATCTTGAAGAAAGGAATCCTACTTGTACTATAACTCTACATACATTTGGTTATTCCATTGAGAGGAGGAGTTTTATGTACATTTGGTATTTTAAGACTTCTACTTGGACAAAGACTCCATGTTGTATTCGACCAAGAAGAAATCTTATGGAACAAGGACTTTTTAATTACCTTGAAAGAGTTTTTATGCAAGAAAAACACTTTACAAGAGATAAGCTAGAGTTTTTATTCAAGAAGGATTTTTGAAGATTTATCTTAAGAGTTTGAACTTAATGCAACCACTTTAAGAAGATTGCTTTTGGAATTCATGTTTAGCCAAAACTCTTAAAGGATAACTAGATAAAGATCACATGCCAAGCCACATGGGAAGTGAAGACAATTAAGAAGCTTTATTCAACCATATAAGCTTCACATTGCCTTTTGAAAACTCCCATTCGGCTAAGACATTTCATGCATAAAAATCCTTTATTCGACTAACTTCTTTAAAGATCAAGATAAAGCTTATCATGTGGAGTTTGGATAAAATAAGAACTTGTATTCCCAATCCCCATCTTGGTCGAACCTACCACTATAAATAAAAGGTTCTCACTTGTAATCCCAACATCCCATTCATTCCCACACTTCTCCTTTAATTTTTTTTTCTTTTTAGTTTTGGATAGTTTTTTTTTTTTGTAAATTGGCTAGGGTGACAAACTAGTCCAGTTTTTCTCTAAATCTTTTGTAATTTGTTTTACTCTTGATTAGGATGATAGACTAACCATAGATTTATTTTCCAAATATGCTTCTAATACAAGTTTATTCTTATTCAAATATCTCTTTCCCTATTTTCTTGCACAAAATTTTTTTTATAAGCATTTAAATCTTGGTTTTATGCTTTCTTTTACATTTGGCCAACATTCAAGCTTTTATTTTATTTTTTTCCTTTTATATTTGGCCAATTCCTAAAACAACCAAGTGATGTTGGATGGTTTGGCTTTCTGGATAGTTTGGCTTTCGATTTATACATTTAAATTTACAATTTTTTTACTTTTACTTTCAATCAATAAACTTTTTCAATTGTCTAAATATAAAGTTAGAAAAAACTTCCTTTGGCACTTGGTTTTACACACCATACATAATCCTCATTGGAACAATATTCTATTTATTCTATTACTTGATGCGATCTATGTGTTTGTAACCTTTATAAAAAGTAGCAACTAATAACCCCTCTCAAGTATTATTGAGCAAATTTAATTTTCGTATTTACTTTCAAGTTTTCTCATCTGTTTACTCTCTTTCCAAGCACTAATTTGAGTGTCAGAGCATAAACACTATAGTAACCTATGCCCTTTGCTATTAATTGACCTCCCATCTTGTGATTTCAAGCTTTTACCCCCCAAAACCTAGAAATACCTAAACACACACCACCACCCAAAAGTCCAAATGAACCACCTCAAAACTATAACCTAATAAAGATTTAGAGGCTTATATAGAGGCAATGGAGAAAAAGCTGAAGAATAAAACCTCCGCTTTTAATAATGAGCTAGAGTTCTTGAAAAATTTTCCATTTACTAAAGACATTAACTGAGTTCTACCACTTACGGAATTCAAAATGTCAACTTTGGAAACTTATGATAGTACTTCTAATATCTTTGACCACTTGGGCTTTACAAAACTAACATGTTAATAGAGGAGGCTGACAAGCCATTCATGTACAAAAGCTTGCCACAATGCTCAAAGGGATAGCTCGATCATTGCATACCAATCTCAAGCTGAGGTCTATCTCTTATTTCAAATAGCTTGATTACTTTTTCTTAACCCATTTTATTAGCAACTAATGAAAAAAAAGACTACATTGAGTCTAACATCTATCTATTAGGGAAAAAATGAAACCTTGAAAGAGTATTTCACACATTTTAATGTTGAAACTCTTTAAGTTAAAGATCTAGAACAAGCTACAGTAGTGGCTATAACTAACGGGTTCAACGATAAGGAATACCGTTTTAAACTCATGTTCTCCCAAAGCCACCAAAGACTTTAGTCGACATACTCCTAATCATCAAGAACTACATCCATGTTGAAGTTACAATGAAAAATAGTCAAGGTGAAAGAGGCACATCCTATCAACTTTGCTCCAAAAGAAGAAGAAAAATCAACTATCCCTTAAGAGGGAAAAATTTGAGTTGTACCCTATAATAAGAAGCCCGAGCAAAAGATATAATGACCACACTACATTGAATACCTCTTAAAAGAGGACTCTAAAGCAAATAGAAAAGGACTTTGAGCTCAAATAGCCTAAGCCACTAAAATAGAACAAAAGAAGATATTCAACCAAAAGATGTGCTTTCCATAAAGATTTTGATCACAACACCGAGGATTATATCAACATGATGAATGAAATAAAAAATTTGATTAGTAAAGGTTGACTGAACATATTTGTGTACCAAAAAAGGTAACAACAGAGGAGATGATATTTCAAAAGTAAAGAAAGAGGAGAACAATCAAGAAGAAACCACAGATTTATCTTTGTGGTGATTGATTACTTTACAAAGTAGGTGGCAGTAACTTCAAATACTAGTGTGTCATGATTGGTTGTATGCAGATTCATAAAGAAAGAACTAATTTGTCAATATAAGCTACCAAAGAGAATCATCTCTGATAATGCTAGCATTTTGGATAATAAATAATGAAAGAAGTATGCATACAATTCAAGATAAGCCACCATAACTTAGCATCTTACCATTCAATTATGAATAGGGTAATAAAGGCCACTAACAAAAACATCAAAAGGATAGTGGAGAAAATGACCGATACTTATAAAGATTGAAACAAGAAGTTACCTTTTGCTTTACATGTATATAGAGCATCTATTTGTACTTCCATTGAGGCTATCCCTTTTTCATTGGTGTATAAAATAGAGGTTACTTTACTAGTTAAGTGAAAATTCTTTCTTTGAGAGTTTTGATGGAGCTATAGTTAAAAAAAGTATAGTAGGTTTGTAATCACTATGAATAGTTATATCTTATTGAAGAGAAAAGACTCATGGCACTCAGCCATGGTTAGATGTATCTGAAGAGAATGAGACGAGCACATGATAAAAAGATACAACTTCAATGTTTTTATGAGGGTGAATTAGTTTTGAAAAGGATATTGCCCAATGAACATGATATAAGGGGAAAATGAACACCAAATTTGGAAGGCCTATATTTAGTATAGAAAGCATTAACAAGAGGAGCCTTAATTTTGGCCAAAATGGACGGGGATAAATTATAAAACCTTATGAATTCAGATGCTATCATGAAGTATTTTTGTAATCAAATAAATTAATAAAAAAACATAAAAAATTAATTAAAAAAAGAAAAAAAAGAAGGATCTAGATTGAAAACCTAAAAGGGCAATTTGAGTCAAGAAAAAATGCTTAAGTTGAAAACTCGAAAGAGTAACTTAAGTGTAAAAAAAGAATCAGGGAAGTGATCGGGTTACAAATAAAAAATAGAATGGGATATGGAGAAATAGCATGATTGATTTAAAGGTAGTAAAAGATAGGTCATTGAGTCTCGAATTAGGGGCATAGCTACAACTTGATGAGTCCACATTGGTCATGGCTATCATTTGGATAAAATTTTTGAACTACAGATTAGGTATACATGATCTAAGTTCATCCTGATGTTCAATATTTGGAAAGTTGAAAATTGATCTGTGATATTGTCTCAATTATTTCCTTCATTTTTGGAACCAAAATGTATAATCATTTTTCAAATACCCTGCAAATCAGATTTAACCAAAATTGTAATGAATACTTTTTACTTTTTCCTATTCAAATTATTTTTTTTCATATCTTTATTAGAAATGACATTGCATTTGGCTTGTTATTTTGGTATTGATTGATAATACTCATAGTAAAACTTTAATCATTCTCACAAAATGTTTTAAGATAACGAAAATAGACAAGAAAAAAGAGAAAAGAGGAATGATGATGAAAATGATGATTGATGAAAAATGAATGACAAAAAATGATTATGATGCATGATGAATGAATGAAAATGAATGATGAACAATAACAATGAAGAAAAAAAATAGAAGAAGCCTTTGGTAGAAACTAACAGATGATTACCTAAAAGATTAAGGGGAATAGGAGAAAATAAAGGGTGAAAAAAGAAAAAAATTTCAGATTATGGATAAAGTTCCAATCAAATGAGAATATTGTTCGATTGCTAAGAATTTATCTAGAACTAAGAGCTTGAAAACTAATAATGGTCACAAAAACCTTGTTACCATAATTAGGACTGCATGATGTGAACAAAAAGTTTAAATTATATGCACTATGTTTCTGCATTCATTACATCCATTTCATGTAGAATAAAATTGAATTATGGAAAAAAAATGGGGCCATTTAGAAAATGAACACTTGTTAAGAAAAATAAAAGAAGAGGAAACAATTTTTAGGAGAAGAAAATTCTTTGTAAAGACTATAGGTGCAACTAGCAGCTTTTCCAAAGATGAGATGTTTTTAAAGTTTCAAAACCTTTATTTTGAGAAGCTTTCTAAAAATGAGATTTTTAAAAGTTCCAAAGCCTCTTTTAGAGGAGCTTTCCAAAGATGAGATTTCTAAAGTTCCAAAGCCTTTGTTTAAAGGAGCTTTCCAAGGATGAGATATTTTTAAAGTTTCAAAGCTTTTATTTTGATGAGCTTTCCAAGATGAGATATTTTTAGTTTCAAAGTCTCTATTTATAGAAGCTTTCCAAAGATGAGACTTTTAAAGTTTCAAAGCCCCTGTTTAGAGGAGCTTTCCAAAGATTTTAAAGTTTCAAAGCCTCTATTTAGAGGAACTTTCCAAAGATAAGACATTTTAAAGTTTGAAAGCCTCTGTTTAGAGGAACTTTCCAAAGATGAGACATTTTAAATTTTCAAAGCCTCTGTTTAGAGGAACTTTCCAAAAATGAGACATTTTAAAATTTCAAAGCCTCTGTTTAGAAGAGCTTTCCAAAAATGAGATATTTTTAAAGTTTTAAAACCTCTGTTTAGAGGAGCTTTTCTAAAAATTAGATATTATAAAGTTTCAAAGCCTCTGTTTAGAGGAACTTTCTAAAGATGAGACATTTTAAATTTTCAAAGCCTCTATTTCGAGGAACTTTCCAAAAATGAGACATTTAAAATTTTTAAAGCCTCTATTTAGAGGAGCTTTCCAAATATGAGATATTTTTAAAGTTTCAAAACCTCTGTTTAGAAGAGCTTTTCTAAAGATTATATATTGTAAAATTTCAAAGCCTCTACTTAGAGGAGTTTTCCAAAGATGAGATATTTTAAAACTTTAAAGCCTCTATTTAGATGAGCTTTCCAAAGATGAGATATTATTAAAGTTTTAAATCTTCTGTATAAGAAGAGCCTTTCCAAAGATAAGATTCTTTTTTAAAGTTTCAAAGACTCTGTGTAGAGGATCTTTTCAAAGTTAAGATTCCTTTTAAAAAAACCCCTCAAACTTTAGTCCTAGACAAAGTTGATTTCTTTGTCTTTATTTTTACATTATTTCTTATTTCAAAAATATGCAAAGGAGGAAACTGTAAACACGTAATTTTGTCAGAAAAATTTTAGCTAGTTGTGAAGCTTTAAAGTAAGACCTAGTTCATGACTAATATTTGTTTAATATTGACAAATTTTCAAAACAGAATTTTGGAACAAATTGACATGAGTGCCATATGGCCATATTTGATCAAACTTAGTCAAACAAAGTCAAATTTAGTTAAAATTAGTCAAATTTGGTCGGGCTCAGCCCAACGCTTTGAAACTCACAACTAAATAGGATTATTAAGGCTTGTGATTAACAATTTTATGATTTTAATGCACTAAAAACCATGATTGCACCTCGAGAATGTTAAATTATTGAAATACCCTTTAAGGGTATTTTCAAATTTTGACCTTCTCAAGGTGGACTTTTTATGAAAACCTCTAGATTATGTATTGATATAATTTCTTGATTTTTGATGCATTAAAAACCCTTATTGCACCTTAGGAGATTTAAATTACCAAAATACCTTTTATAATTAGACATTATTTTATGATTTTTGGTTTATTAAAAACCCTACTCGCTCATTGCAAAGGTTGAAATTACAAAATTATCTTTTAGGGGTATTTTCATAATTTGATCTTCTCGAATTTTAATTTTCACAAAAAGCTCCAAATCATGATTAAGTATTATTTTATGATTTTTTGTGCATTAAAATCATAAAAACAAAGGTGGGTTCATAAGTCTTTAAGAAAATCATGTAAAAGGGTTAAATTTCTAATAAGGGCAAATTAGTCTTTTCCCATCAATTTAGCTACACTAAGAGTCGCATTTTGTGTTGAATTCATCTTAGGCCATTAATATTTCAAGGGTTTAAAATCTATAGGTCAAAGGTGGTTGCTTAATGAATAAACTTGTAGGAAAAAAGAAAGTCGTTGACTGAACTTTGATGCAAGGGCTAAAGAAACTTTGCTTGGCCTTTATATTCTTCATATAGGGATGGAAATGAGGAGAGGAAAGGCAGCCAAACAATGGCATAAAGGTGGGAGAAATAGGAGGAAAAAAGGAAAAATTAGGAGAAGCTTTGAAGGTATAATCCTTTCATCGCTTTCATGCATTTTCATGCAAGCTTTCACATTCATTCATATTAGTTTTCCCTGATTGTTGTGATTTTTCAAGAAGGAATAACTCTCCCCATGGTTGTTTTCCTCCATATATCCATGCTTGATCCAATAAATTCAACCAACTAAATCAATAGTATGGTTTGAAGTGAGAAAAATCAAGAAACAACTATCTTGTCCACCATTAGAGGTTCGGCCAAGCTCTCCCTTACCAAGGCCGAATCTTCTCTTGGCTTATTAATGACATTTGCTTGCTTGGATTGATGCATGTTGATGTCTTTATGGTTGTAATGATTGTCAACTTCATGCTAGTTTATTACTTTGATGAGTTATGTTAGTTGTTTGGTAAGTACGCATGTTTCTAGTATTTTCCTTTTTAGTAGTTCCTTACATGTTCGATGAAAGTCCTTTGATAATAAAATACCCTTATAAGTTAGTTTTCTATGTGTTTGATAAGTGTCTTAGCTAAATAAATGTTAGAGTGTTTATGGAGGGACTATGGGAAGGTCTCAACCTAACATTCCCCATTGGTTGGCTGAGACTTCCAATCTTGTTTTTCATGGCCAAAAGTTGATGTTTTATGATACTTGATTTTGTTCTTGGTTAGAACTTTATGTTTTCCTTGTGCTTGACAAAATTTTTAAAAGATAAAAAGTGTTGAATGAGTGATTTTTCTTAGTAAGTCTAACCTTGTTTTTATGTGTTTATGTTAAAATGAAATGATAAATACATAGTCACCAAGGTTTGGCCAACACAGGGGATGATTAATGGCTATGCAAGTTTCGATTTAAGCTCATTCCATAGCTTGGCTAAACCTTGCTTCTTTCCGTAACCCTTGGTGTTTGATTTATCTTTAGTAAGGTTTTTGCATGCATGTTTAGTTTATGATATGTTTGTGAGTTTGCTTAAGATATGTCTTTCATGTTTAGTGCCATTTCATGCGTTAAAATGTTGCATTTCACATTCCTATGTTTATTTTGTCACAGGCACTATCCAACCCAAACCCTAAACCAAAACCCCAAACCTTAAACTAAAACCCTAAACCCTAAACTAAAAACCTCAAATCTTAAACCAAAACCAAACCAAATATTACCCCAACCTAAATCAAACCAACCTCAAATTGAACCAAACTGAACCAACCCTAAAACCTTTAAATCGAATCTTACCCCAACCCAAATCAAACCAACCAAATCGAACCAACCTAAACCGAACAAACCTTCAACTAAACCAAATAATACCCTAAACCAAACCAACCGCAAACTAAACTAAATTGAACCCCAACCAAACCCTTAAGATTCAACCTTAAACCCCAAACCTTGAACAAACCTTAAACTCAAAAAGCCAACCCTAGACCCATTTTCATGCATTCACATTGATTGGGACTTTTTGCAAGTGCACAGGCCATACAAGTAATAATAGAGTTTATAAAGGTCTAGATATCGATCCCACGTGGATTAGTTAAAGAGATTCATATCCTAAGTACCTATTATCTCCACACTCCTCTAAAGTTGGCTCAATCAAAAGGTTGGTATGAGACTAAGCTAACCAAAACAATTAAAGAAAACAATGTATGAAACATAATTCTAGCAAAGAGTAAACTTACGATATGTAAAATAAGTAAACTAGAAAAATGTACAAAAATAGTAGCTAAAATGAAAATGAATTCAACATGAGTTAAATGTAATCCTAAGCCAAAGAATCAAAAATTACAAAAGTATTTAACAAGTAAAATAATAGCTAAAAGAGTTAAATCAAAATAACTAACTAATAACTGAATTTAACTAGCTTAACTAACTTCTAACTTTCATAAAAAGAAACATCTTGAAATTTCTTAGAACTTGATCCAAACAAACTAGAAATTGTAAAAATAATAGCTAAAATAAGATCAAACAAGATTAAGATGCAATTGAATAGCAAAAATGCAAGATCAAAGAAGAACAAGCAAAACCTAATGTAAAATTCAAATATGGAATTTATTGAACTTGTAAAAAAAAATAGATCTAGACTTTTATAAGTGGAATAAATTTAAACTGAGGATGAGTAATGTAGATCTTCAAGTTAAATTGAGGATAAGTAATCTAGATCTACAAGTTTACTATCTAAATCAACAAAGAAATTGCATGAAACAATAAAAAATTAAGCTCAATGAAATAGATTAAGAACGAATGCAAGAATAGCAAAAACATTGTTACAACAAAATCTAGCCAAACAGAATTAAATTGCTAGAAATTTAAAGTAATCAAATGAAGTTTAACAAGTAGATAGATGAATTAAAGAGTTCAAAGTGAGAAAAAAGCAACCAATTGCCAACTAGGAGAGGAGAGTCTTGAAGTGTTCACTTACTCAAGCTTCAACTCTACCTTTGGATTTAGCCAAAATTTTCAAGAAATTTCTAGAATTTTGTAGAAAGAATTTGATTGTGAAATATTTCATATTTGTAGATATATGTATGTAAAATTCTTAGAAAACAATTTGGCTCAAAACAAGCAAGATTTGATCAAGATTCAATAGAAAAATCACAGCTAGGTCAAGAACGTGAATTACCAAACAGATTTGAGAAATAAATGAAAATGCATCACATTGAACTTGAAAACCTAAAGATCTTGCACTTTTATTGAAATAATCTTTAAGTGAAAATAAAGGAAAGCAAAGTAAATTTTGCTAGAAAATAATTGCAATTTTCTCCTAAACAGCCCTCTAAAAAAACAAGGAGGAAACTATTTGAAAGAAAAGAAAGTAAATGCAAGGAAAAGAAAAAATGTAAAACTACACTACTCTTCCTTTTATGGCCAACCACTCTCCCTTATTTATAGACAAATGGGAGGTGCTTCAGCCTTTAAAATTGCAAAAAAAAAAATCCAAGTAACTGCCAACTTTCTAAATCCTTTTCCTCAATTCCTTGAATCATTTACTTATTTATTTAGTTCCTTTAACATCACTTTCCTTCCAGCCTTCTTCTCATCATCTATTAAGCTTTAACAAATCAACATTATAACCAATAGGAAGCCTTCAAATGGCCAGCTTAGCAAATCTAATTAGTCTTGATAACCTTAGAATTTACAGATATTTATAGATCATTTGAGAGTTAAAATTTTGAATTTTTCCTAAATTTTGCTCAATAATGATGTAAATTGGTGATGTTTAGGTTTACATGAAGAAATTTATTACTTTGAATGTCAACATTAAATTCCATGCAACCCATGCCAAAGTGGCAAAGTAAGGTCATGAATGTAAAGATATGAAACCATGCAAAGGTGACAAGCAGGTCCAATCCATCAAGAATTTGATCAAGAATACAAGGAGATCAAAAGCATGTTTTGCCATTTGCTAGAATGAATGCAAGAGTGAATTCTATGATCTTTTAATGAATTCCATGATTCATGCAAAATCAAGGAGATATGGCGTTTTAATGATGATTTGCTAAATCATACAAATCATGGATTTTAATAATTAATAGAATGCTTTCTTGGATTACAATTTATGGGAAACAATGGTTTAAATACAAATAAGTGATTCTTAGATGTTCTTAAGAATCCCATGATCTATGTAGAATCAATGAGATATTGTCTTCAATGCAGATTAGCCAAATCCCTTAAATGTGGATTGTAATTTGTCCAAATCTCCCTCTTAAATTGCAAATCCTAAATAAGGGCAACAATAATGGGCTAAATGCAAGAGCCAATTTTGGCCAGACAAGAATCAATTCCATTCATGAAAATTCCTAAATCAATGGAATTCTAAGGGGTCACATTTTATAATCAAAAGTGTCTAGATTCATTCCTCTTTAGCTGAACCTTGTACTATAAATAGGCCATGCATCTTAGTTGTAAATGATAAAAGGGATTCCACATCCCACTCTTCTCTCTCTTTCTCTTTCTTTTCCTTTTATGGTTTCACTTTGTTTCCTTTGTAAATTGGATAGGGTGACAAACAAGCCTAGATCATTTCTAATTTCTTTTTACATTCAGCTAGAGTGATAGACTAGCCATAGTTTTATTTTCCAAAGCTCTTTATTTAAATGCAAGTTTATTTTCACTCAAATCTCTCTTTCTCACTTTGCATGCACAATTTTCTTTTGCAAGCTTTCAAGATTCAACTTTGTTATTTTATGCTCTCTTTTACTTTTAGCCAACATTTAAGCTTTCAACCTTTTTTTGTTTTCTAGTATAATAGACATGTTCTTTAAGTTACCATGTGATAGTTGGTCAGCTTGGCTTTCAGCCTATACATTTATAATTTCCATTTTTTCATTTTTGCTATCAACAAATCGACCTTTTGATCTATCTAAATATAAAGTTAGAAAAACTTCATTGGGTACATAATTTTGCACCTCAACGTAATCCTCATGGGATCGATAACGTTACTCACACTTTATTACTTGGTTGTGACTTGTGCACTTGCAACCTCATGAAAAGGAGCAATTAGGTCCTCTTTGAATCTCCAAAAGTAGTGCTACAATTCATCCATCACATGGCATAAGCATCAACAACACAACTTGAACTTTGCTCCTTCATTTTGGTGCCAAGTGTAAACAATTTTCTTTTCATTTTGTCACCAAAATACAGGCCATTAAATGAACAAATTATACATGAAAAATTTTGGAAAAAGCCACAAGTCCAAAAATGGTTTTCAACTACACTAATGCACCTATTGCTTTTCAAGCACTTGTAAAACTGCTACAAAGGTAATTGTAGACACCAAATTTTGTTTGAAACATTTCAGCAAGGTTAACCTAGGCCTATTTACAACCCATAAAGAGCCCACAAGTTGGCCTATTTAGAGACCCAAATAAAGGCCATTTGAAGCCTGTAAAAGGCCCCTTTAAGAGCCCATAAAATGCATCGATATTTAGGCCTATAATAAACAAGAAAAAAGAGACTGTATGATTACTGTCAAACTCTTTCGCATGGGATTTATATGGATAATACCTTTTCATGTGGATGCATGAAAAAAGAAAGAATAAATGAAACGAGTAAACCCCAATGCCAACTCTGGTCAAAATTGCATAAAACTTATTCAAAATGAATGGAACTGGGGTCAATCCTCAAAATTTATAACCTATTTAAAATCAATGTGGTTTAAAATTAAATTTAGTGATTTTTTAAAATACTAAAAATTTTCTATTGCACTAGGGGAAGGACAAAAATACTAAAATGTCCTTTAGGGGTATTTTCATAATTTTATCTTCCCTAGCCTAGATTGTTGTGAAACTTTCAAGATCTTAATTTCATAATATTTAATGATTTTTGGGGCATTTGAAATCATAGCACTACCCTTGAAAGTATGAAATCACCAAAATACCCCTATAAGGCTATTTTTGTAATTTGGCCTTCTCGAGCTCAGATTTTCATGAAACTTTTCAGATCTTAATTTCATAATATTTCATGATTTTGGTGTATTTGAAATCATAGCAGTACCCCTAAAAGTCTAAAATTACCAAAATACCCCTATAAGGGTATTTCGTAATTTGGCCTTCCTGAGCTTGGATTTTTATGAAACTTTTCAGATCTTAATTTCATAATATTTTATGATTTTTGGTGCATTTAAAATCACAGCAGTACTCCAAGAAGTGAAAATTATCAAAATACCCCTGTAAGGGTATTTTCGTAATTTGGCCTTCCTGAGCTTGGATTTTTTTGAAATTTTTTGGATCTTAATTTTATAATATTTCATAAGTTTTTTATGTTTTACAATCTCAAAAATGAACATGAAAATATTGATTTCTAAGAAAATGACCTAATTACCAAAAACTTTGTACTAAGGGTAAAATGGTCTTTCCATGGGTTTAGAGGCTATAAAAATCTAATTTTTGTAGTGAATAATGCATACCATTAGATCTCCTATTGAATCTTGATCTAATGGCTAAAGGTTACTCCTAAAAAAGAAAAAAAGAAGAAACTTTTGCCCTTGGATGATATTGGATCCAAGGGCCTATACTCAGAGATATTTTGGGATAGAAGATGGAGAAAAGAAAGAAAGGAAAAAGGAAAAAAAAAGAGAAGGAGAGAAGAAAACAAAAAGACACAAAAAGAGAAAGCTTGGGAAAAGAAAAAAGAGCTTTTACGAAAATAAGAGGAGCTTTCAACTGGAGAAGAAGAAAGCAAGTGAAAAAGGAAACAAAAGAGGTTTAGGAATTCAAAAACTAGTTTGGTCTTGATTTCACAGCTTCCTTTTTAGGTTAGTGATTTTTTTTTCTGTTAATGATAAAGGTGGAAGGTTTTCTTCAAGCATCTAAGAGTTCCCAACAAATAAAATGAAAAAGAAGAGTTTTGAAATCTATGAGTTTTTTTGTTTGTTTGTTTTCTTTTGGTTATCCATGGAACCTTTGCATCTTTGATTCAAGATTATTGGTTATTTTTTGTATATAAAGTGTCCTTGTGGATTTAATAGTTCTTTTTCTAGTATAAGCTGCCATGGATACAAATTATGTTCCTTTCGCTTTGTACATATAGTATACATATAGGGGCATAAAGCTACGCCATTTGTGTCCCTGCTATTCATTTGCTTCAGTATGAATGTTTATATTTGCTTGACTTAATAATAGGATAGTTGTTTGTTTGTAAGAGGGAGTTTAAAGCTTGCACACCTACTCCCTTTCCTACACGGTGGCTGTTTGTAAAAAAATAATAATTAAAACTAGTCTATAATTCCTAGGTCCTACTAAGGATATCATTAAAGCTTAAAGCTTTCATAGTCCATGCTTATTCTGGATATTGATACATAAAAAGAGTGGGGAGAAAACTGAAAATAGGCCATCATTTGTAGGAAAAGTTGTGAACTTTACATATTTAATATTCATCCATGTTGAAGCCGTTTATGATGGAGAAGAAAACTCAAACTTAGGCCATCACTTCAAGATTCTTACTCATGTTCCCTACTCTGATAATCTTTATTCTCTCAAATAGAGGAAATGCTAATTCATTACACTATTCATGAAATTTGGAATATGATAAATTATTAATAATATTCATAAAAGGTTTTACATTATTTTGTGAAAATCAAGGATAACGAAGTTAAAAAATAAAGTAAAAATGGGGAGATTTGGAAAAGCACCTATTTTCAAACTCATCAAATCAAAGTAAAAACTTGTTGAAAGTAGTGTTGGATACTGATATCAATAAATGATCATTGTAGTTCACAAGAAAGTAGCTTCTAGAATATGTAGACCTGGATTAAGATTGGTTGTTTTGGAAAAAAATGAAAATTAAAAAAGATTGACTTAAGGAACCTTGTTACCATAATTTGGATGCGTCATATTGGTTTCTAATAATAGCTGCATTACATGTATTGCATTCATTGCATTAATGAATTACATTTAATATATTCTTTAGAAAAATTTGAACTTTGATGTTTTAAGGAAGAATCATTCAAGTAAAAGACTACAGTATGAGAAAAGATTTTGAAACAATCACAACTTGTGAAACCCTCAAGCCATAACATCATGAGTCATTTTCAAACCAATTTCAAAATTAAAAAAGAGAGAGAGAAAAGAAAAATAAGATTTTTAAAGGTTCAAAACTTCTATTTAGGGGGAGCAATTTTCAAACAAGATTTTTAAAGTTTCAAAGCTTTTGTTTAGGGGGAGCCATTTTAAAGCAAGATTTTTAAAGTGTCAGTGTCTCTTTTTAGGGGGAGCCATTTTCAAACAAGATTTTTAAAGTTTCAAAGCTTTTGTTTAGGGGGAGTCATTTTTAAGTAAAATTCAAACAAGATTTTAAATTCTAAGCCTTAATACATATCAAAAGATTTTGTTTCAAAGTTTTTTTTAAAGCCATTTCAGCAATTTTTCTTTAAGAATTTTTTTAAAGTGTCAAAGCCTCTATTTAAAGGGAGCCATTTTCAAGCAAGTTTTTTTAAAGTGTTAAGGCCCCTATTTAGGGGATGCCATTTTAAACCAAAAAATTTTAAAGCTTCAATGCATTTGTTTAGAGGACTATTCAAAGATCTTGAGATTTGTAAGACCTTTGGGTGTGATCTTGTATTTTATTTACAAAAGTTGTTGAGCATTTGTTTACAAATAGTCTTAAAAAAATATCTCAAAAGCATTATTCGAACAAAATTGTTGTCTATATCTTTGCATTATTTTTTATTCTTAAAACTATGCAAAAAGGAATAGTTGTAGACACCGAATTTTGTCTAGAACATTTTAGCATGGTTAACCTTAGCCCCATTTACAAACCAGAAAGAGCTCATAAGTTGGCTCATTTAGAGACCCAAACAAAGCTCATTTAAAGCTCGTAAAAAGGCCTCTTTAAGAGCCCATAAAATGCATCGATATTTAGGCTTGTAATTAATAAAGAAAAAGGTGACTCATATGATTACTGTCAAACTCTTTCACATGAAATTTATATAGATGATACCTTTTCACGTGGATACACAAATAAATAAAGTGAGTAAACCCCAAAGTCAACTTTGATTAAAATTACACAAAACTTAGTCAAAATGAATGGAATTGGGGTCAATCCTCAAAATTCACAACCTAATTGAATCAATGTAGTTTAAAATTAAATTTGATAATTTTTTAAAATACTAAAAATTTTTATTGCACTGGGGAAGGACAAATTTATTAAAATGCTCTTTAGGGGGTATTTTTGTAATTTGACCTTCTCGAGCTCAAATTTTCATGAAACTTTTTATATTTTAATTTCATAATATTTCATGATTTTTGGTGCATTTGAAATCACAGTAGTACCTCGATAAGTATGAAATTACTAAAATACCCCTATAAGGGTATTTTTGTAACTTGGCCTTTCCGAGCTCAGATTTTCATGAAACATTTTAGATCTTAATTTCATAATATTTCATGATTTTTGGAGCATTTGAAATCACAATAGTACCCTGAGATAGTGTGAAATTACCAAAATATCCCTAGAAGGGTATTTTTGTAATTTGGCCCTTTCTGAGCTCGGATTTTCATGAAATTTTTTAGATCTTAATTTTATAATATTTCATAATTTTTTGGTGATTTAAAATCTCAAAAATGAGTATGAAAATATTGATTTATAAGAAAATGACCTAAAAATCGAAAAATTTGTACTATGAGCAAAATGGTCTTTCCATGCGTTTCGAAGCTATAAAATTCAATTTTTGCAGTAAATAATATGGACCATTAGATCTCCTATTGAATCTTGATCCAATGGCTAAAGGTTACTCCTTGACAAAAAAAAAAAACTTTGGCCTCTGGATGAGATTGGATCCAATGTCCTATATTCACTAAGAAAAAAGATATTTTAGGCGGGAAGCTATAAAAAAGAAAAAGGAGGGACAGGAGTTTGCCAAGAAAAGAAAAAGAAAGGAAAAAGAAAAAGTGAGAGAGGAGAGAAAAAAAAAAAAACAAAAAGACATGAAAGGAGAAAGCTTGGTATTAGAAAAAGGAGCTTTTACCTAAACAGGAGGAGCTTTCACTAGGAGAAGAAGAAAGCAAGTGAAAAAGGAACAAAAGAGGTTTAGGAATTCAAAAACTGATTTGGCCTTGATTTCATGCTTCCTTTTTAGGTTAGTGATTTTTTTTTTCTGTTAATGACAAAGGTGGAAGTTTTTCTTCAAGCATCTAAGAGTTCCCCACAAATAAAATGAAAGAGAAGAGTTTTGAAATCTGAGTTTTTTTTTTTTCGGTTTTTTTTTTCTTTTGGTTGTCCATGGAACCCTTGCATCTTTGATTAAGGATTACTGGTATTTTTTGAATAAAAGTGTCCTTGTGGATTTACTAGTTCTTTTTCTGGGATGAGCTGCCATGGATACAAATTGTGTTCCTTTTGCTTTTTACATATCGTATACATACAGAGGCATGAAGCTACATCATTTGCGTGCTACTATTCACTCTTCATCATGAATGTTTATATTTGCGTGACTTAATAACAGGATAGTTGTTTGTTTGTAAGAGGGAGTTTAAAGCTTTCACGCCTGCTCCCTTTCCTACATGGTGGTTGTTTGTAAAAAAAAAAAAGAAATTTAAAACTAGCCTATAGTTCCTAGTTCCCACCGAGGACGTCATTAAGGCTTAAAGCTTTCATAGCCCTTACTTATTCTAGATACTGATACATATAAAGAATGGGGAGAAGATCGAAAATAGGCCATCATTTTGTAGGAAAAGTTGTAAACCTTACATATTTAATATTCATCCATGTTGAAGCCGTTTATGATGGAGAAGAAAGCTCAAAATTAGGCTATCACTTCAAGATTCTCACTCATGTTCCCTACTCTAAGTTTTATAGGCCACTAGGTTATATAGTAAATTTGTCTTTATATCATTTAATCTTTCTCTTTCATAATTTTTTTAGTCCAACTTGAGAAAAAAAATGTAATAATGAGATAGAGTAAAAAAGATCCCATAGTAAATGTCAAAGCTTTCGTACCCATTTTTATCCATGATCCCACCATTCATGTTTCCTTTTTTTTTTTTTTAAATTAATAACTATTATAGTACATTTATTTTTACACATATATATATATATTTCTTTCATGCCATTAAGTTTAATTTAGGCTTAAACGTTATATATGATGATATTTGTATGATTTGATCTTTTATGTTAAATTTAATTCCATGTAATTTATTATTATTATTTTTACATTATAAGTTATTTTTAATTTGATTTTTTCCTTTTTTCTTCTATACACACTAGTTTCATGCAGAATATAATAATAATAATAATAATAATAATAATAATAATAAGATGAAGTAAATAAAATCTTCGAGGATGTGATTATAAGAAAGTTCGAGTAAAGATATCCAAGAAATCTTTAGGTAAAAAAATTTTTCTAGATACCGCCAAAGTATAGAGGTATCTAGAAAAATTTCAGTAAAAGATTTTATTTACTTTATTATGTTCTAAAGTTTTTAATGGTAATTGTGAAATAATTAAAAAGATTAAAACAAAATTAAAATGAGCAACGAAAAAAATAAATATTATATTTTTTCAGATGAATATTTTGCTTTATTATCTTGCATTATATGATCTTATGTGTAAATGAAATTTTCGATGATGGGACTTTAAAAAATTTGAGTAGTGATTTTAAAAATTTTTTAGGTGAGAAAAGATTTCTAAAAATTACAAAAGTATTAAAATATTTAAAAATTCTTTTCAATACAAAAATTTTTAATTAATTTGAACAATTCTCGTAAAAAGATAAAAAAATACATATTCATAAAAGCATTTTTTTAATAATAATAAAATTAAGCAATGAGAACTTCCAATGATGGAATTTTAAGAAATCCGAGTAGTGATTTCAGAGAATTTCCTAGGTGAAAAAAGTCCTCTAAAAATTGCTAAAGTATTGAAATATTTAGAAATTTCTCTTCAATACGAAAATTTTTCATTTTATAATTAATTTCTTTAATTTGAACAGTTTTCTTGATAAATAAGAGTGTGTTTTTAGGAAATAAATGTATTTGTAGATAATTATATTATTAAATGACTTTTAATAATTTTTAAAAAATAAATGAAAATCTCCAAGGATTATATCTTAAAAAAATCTGAGTAATGATTCTTTAGAAATATTTAAGTAAGAAAATCTATCTAAAATGTTGACAATGTATTGGAGCATTTAGATTAATTTTTTATAAAGATTTTTTGTTTTTGTTTTATAAATGGCATAGAAATGAATTTTAGAAACTACTATTTGTTTTAAAATTATAGATATCATATTTTATGTTTTTTAAATATAAATGCTAGAAATAAATATGAACCACCGAGGATAAGATTTTTGAGAATTTCGAATAGCAACTCTTAAAAGTTCCTTAGGTGAGACAGTTCCTTTTAATATTGCAAGAGTATTGAATATTTTTAGGAATTTTTCAATATGTAAGGTTCTTATTTATTTTTCAAGCATTCTAAAAAAATATAAATATGTTTTTAAAGAAAATTAATTTTTAAATAACAAAATTAAGACCCCTCTTAATCAAAATAAAAAATAACACATGATTAATTAATACCATTTTAAACAGGCACTGTGAAGGTCTAATCCTTCCTTATGCATCACTGACTCCTAAACCTAAACTGTTTTTGTAGACCCAAAAATTGTCTTTTCAATAAATTTTAATTAGTTTTAAAAGTTTATTAAGAAGATAAGTTTTAATAAGTGACCAATCACACTTAGCAAAAAAAGATTGGTGGCTATTCTATTTTTTGTTTTCAAATTCGTCTAGTGGTCCCCAAAACCGTTACAATAGTAATAATGCACTAATGAGCTAAAAATATCATTTCCAAATAAGAGATATGAGAATTAAGACTTATAATAAGGTTCTATGAAGTTTAATTGAGCTAAAGAAGTCATAGTAAAAAGGGTGAAAAAAACCCCATAAGTGGTAAGATCACACTAGTTGTGGCCTAACTCTCAAATGATCTGTAAATATCTATAAATCCTAAGGTTATCACACCCCCATACTTATCTTTTTACTTGTCCTCAAGCAAAATACTTAAGTTATTAATGCCAACACTCACATAGTTGTGCTCACAATCAAATTTCATAAGTTATCAATCATGCACTATGGTATAATATCAAGATAGTTATGAACACGGTTAGACTTAAAACTTAATTATAAGTACTTGCTACTTTCATATATGTGAACTCAAACTAACTCTCATCTATGCATGCAACCCAAGCAAAAAGTATACAAACCATGCCATCACATATTGAATCAAAGATAAAGCATACTTCATATGTTTACTTTCCTCATTCCCTTTCCACAAATGTAAGCTCACATGACTCAAAATCAAAAGGTGTTTATTGGCTTGTAATATAATGCTTGGGTTAGGGTAGGAAAAAGGAAATTTTAGGCTTAGTTCCCTTTACTTCGTAAGCTTGGATTTGAGAACTTTGACAAAACTTAAGGCATTTTTTTCATGTAGTCATTTTTGGCTTTTTCTTCTGTTTTTTTTCTTAATTTTTTCTTCCTTGCACCTTTTTGCCTCCCTGCCTCCTTAATATGAGTTGTTCTCTTATCTTGTCCCTAACATACATAAGTAATGTAGGTTGGGTAAGAAAAAGAGATAATTCATAAGAAAAGCTTGGGCTTATTTGAATGGGTAAATAAACAAGAAAAATGATTTATTAGGCTCAAAGTAAAGGTACCAAGATGATTTATTAATGGTGCGCTTGAAAAAGGCTTAAACGGTCTAAGATGACCTAAATCATTTCTTGAGTCAAGTACAGCCTAGGATTTCACCTTAAGAGTCAGTAGGTAAAATCTAGAGTCATGCTTATGCCTCAATTCTACATGGAATTTTATAGTCACATAAATTTTCATAAAGATTCATGCATGTCAAAGATTAAGATGGCAATTCACAATTCCACAAATAGCATACCTATGATTTAATTAATGTTTTTCATTATGCTCATACTTGTTTCAAGATCATACATAAGTCATTTATGAATACTTGTGAAAGATCAACTAAGATTGCAACATGATGATTGAAGGCATATCAACTTGGTTTGAAAACAAAGATTTTAGGGTAATCTTTTGAAAAAAGTTGAAAACGACTTTAGCATAAAAAATTTCCCTCCCCTATACTTGAATTACACAACAGTTCAAAACAATCAAAAGTTTAGGGTCAAGGAAAACTCCTTTATCTTTGTTTCGTTGAGGCTAAAAGGTTTAGGCTCTATTATTTATCCTTTTTCCATTTTTATTCTTAAAACAAAAGATTACAAAACAAAGCAAGATCAAGGTAAACCTGTTCTAACAAAATAAAGAAAACAAATAACAAAAGTATCAATAGTGAAAATGAAACTTGGTTTGCTACCAATCACTACCAATTTTGGTCAAGTTGGACCAAACCTAAAAATCTGAAAGGTTACGCAATTACTCTACACTTCACACTAGCATCCATCCATTTAATGGTCTTTCTACTCACCACATGTTCAATAATGATTCTAAGTGGTGATGCTCAATGATTGTAGTGTAAATGGATGTGTATACTATCCTTAAGAAGGTCTTCATTGTAGCTTTAGCTAGACTAAGGTAGGTGGGCACTGGCTTCAGTACTAGTGAAATAGGTATAACCATGGAAACTATAAGGTTGGTTTCTAAGGCTAAAGTTTCTCCTATGGTTGGTAAAATTAGAGTGGGTGATGTGTTCTCTTTTTCTTCAAGCTTAATGAGGGGCATTTTTTAAGATTTAAACACATTTTCAACTAAACAACCCTTATCAACTTTGTTATCCACCCCATCTAATTCCACATCATGCATTTGATCTTTGTAGGGCTGAGGAATTGGCAAAGGTGGATTGTAAAGCTCAAGCTCAACTTCAGTGGGACAAATGCTAGACCATACTTGAGTTTCTGATCCTAAAATTGGTTCATCCTTAAAATCTGTCTCTTCAATTGAATCTAAACTCTTCGAAAATGCCTTCCAAAATTGTAATAGCTCTTTATCTTCCATCTCAATTTCTTCTTTCTCATATTCCCCTTCAAATTCTTCTTATGATTCCTCCTCAATATATTCATCAAGTATTTTCACAAAACTAGGTTGGTTAACCACCACAAGCTTATCATCAAGTCATTACCATGAATAACTAGGCTAACTCTCCAAACCTTAAGCGTAGGTGTTTGGATAATAGTATGATTGGCTATCTTGACACCTATCACTATTTTATTTCCCCCCATAACCATGACACTTATTAAATGTGCTCTGAATTAAGTGACCATATTTAAGATTACATTTTCTTTCAAGAGCATCTATCTTTTTAGCCAAAAAAGCAAGTTGTAAGGATATGGTTGAAAGAGGGCTTTCATCATACCTTTCACTATTGCACCATGGTCCAGAGTTTTGAAATGGTAGTTAAAGGTGGGAATACTCACAAGATGGCTCAGCATAGTCCTTAAAAGTTCCGGCCTCACTATAATAGAAATTAGGCATATTGAAAGAAAAAGAAAGAACATTAGAATAGAAAAATAAAAGTCTAAATTATAAAGTAGAAAGAAGTATTATTGATATTGGTCTTCTAGTATCGATATAATCCTCGACAATGGCACTAAAAACTTGATTGCTCTTTTTTTTTAGGCTACAATGCATAGGTCACTACCAAGTAATAAAGTGTGAGTAGAGTTGTCAATACCATGAAGATTTTGTTGGGGTGCAAAACTAAGTACTAAAGGAAGTTCTTTCTAACTTTATATTTAGATAGATCAAAAAGTCGATTGGTTGATAGCAAAAATGAAAGAATGAAAATTACAAATGCATAGGCCGAAGCCAAACAACTATCACGTGGTAGTTTAAAGGATAGGCCTATTATACTAGAAAACAAAAGAAAGTTGAAAGCTTGAATGTTGGTTGAAAGTAAAATAGAGCATAAAAGAACAAAGTTGAATCTTGAAAACTTGTAAAATAAAATTATGTGTGAAAAGTGAAAGAGAGATATTTAAGTGAAAATAAACTTGTATTTAAAGAAAGGGTTTTGGAAAATAAAACTATGGCTAGTCTATCATCCCAGCCAAAATTTAAAGAAATTACAAAATATCTAGGCTAGTCTATCACTCTAGCCAATTTACGAAGAAAACCAAGTGAAAACGTAAAAAGGAAAAAAAAAAAAAGAGAAAGAAGGAAAATAGTGGGATGTGGAATCCTTTTTATCATTTACAGGGTTCGGCCAATGGGGTAATCTAGACACTTTTGAATATGGAATGTGATCTTTTAGAATTCCACTGATTTAGGAATTTTCATGAATGAGATTGATTCTTGTTTGGCCAAAATTGACTTTTGCATTTAGCTTATTGTTGCTACCTTCTTTTCATGATTAGCAATTCAAGAGGGATATTCAACCAAATTAAATTCCATATTTGGGGGATTTGGCAAATTTGCATTGAGGACAATATGTTTTTGATTCTACACAAGTCATGGGATTCTTCAGAACATTCGAGAATCACTCTTTGCATTTAAACCATTGTTTCCCATAAATCGTAATCCAATAAAGCATTTTGTCAATTATTAAAATCCATTATTTGTGTGATTTAGCAAATCATCATTAAAATGCCATATCTCCTTGATTTTGCAAGAATCATGGAATTCATTAGAAGTTCACACAATTCACTCTTGCATTCATTTTAGCGAATGGTAGAATATCTTTTAGATTTCTGTGGATTTTTTATTCAAATTCTTGATGGGCTGGACTTGCTTGTCATCTTTGCATGGATCATATCATTGCATTCATTAACTTAATTTTCCATTTTTGCATGGGTTGCATGGAAATTGGTGTTGACATTCAAAGTAATAAATTTCTTCATGCAAACCTAAACATCACCAATTTACATCATTATTGAACAAAATTCATGAAAATTTCAAGATTTTAACTTTCAAATGATCTATATAGTAAAATGGATATAAATAAAGTAAAATCATGAACATATGCTAATATATAAAAATCATCCTAGGCTAAGCTCATTCCTAACTATGGTTCCCAAAAGCAAGCAATACCTTTCACTAATCCTTTCATGTAATCTAGTAATGTTATCCAAACATGAAAATTCAAGAATAAAGATAAATAAAGTGTGCTCAAGTTTCACATGTTTGCTTATCATATCTCTCTCCACTAATGTTGATAAACACATGACTGAGGATCATTTAGGACATTATAAGCTTATAATGTAAGGCTAGGATCAAGGTACGATAAAAGGAATTTTAGGCTTGAGTACCCTAACAATGCATTATTTTGCCTAAGATCATTCATTGTTGAGCTTCCAAAGGTAAAGAAAAGTAAAGCTTGTTTAAAAAATCACCAACAAACTTAGTTTTTGCTTACTTTTTCTTTCTTTTCTTTCATTCTGTGCTTTTCACCACTTTACTATTTTTCTTCTTTTTTTCATTATTTTTTTTCTTTTTTTTTCTTTGTTTTCTTTTTTTTTTGGTTTTTCCTTTTTCTCTAAGCTCCACACTTCTTTCTTAATAATGCATAGCTAAAAAAGAGATACATGAATATCTTAATGCATATGGGGTAAACGACCAAAAGATAGAAAATGTACAAATCAAGACCATGGGTTTGTAATATGGTTTCATAACAAAGAAAGGTATCATTAGACTTAAATGGGGTGACTATGGAAGAATTATATCAAGGTTAGCTTGAAAATGCTCAAATGATCCAAAGATGGCCTGTATCATTTCCCTAATCATGTGTCCTTTAAGATTTCACCTCAAGAGATGATCATAACAAATTCTAGAACATGAAACACAACTTCAAAGACTAATGAAAAAAAAATCTCATGCCCACATGATCAATCACTAGATAAAAAATGTAATTCACTAATCAAAGTATTAACTCACAAATGAAAACTCATAATCAAGAAGTCACTAAACCTAAGCATCATCTCATATTTCACACAATATTCAATCTTTTCCCTAAACCTATATTCATTTTCAATCTCTACCTATCATTGGCTTCATGAAGAACTAATCAAAGACAGTAAACTAATGATTCAAGGTAAAACAAGTCAAGCTTAATTTCAAGGCAAAGCTCAAGGAAAATTCAAAAAATTTTGTAAAAATTTTGAAGAATTTTCCATACCCCCAAACTTAAAGAACAATTTAGCTTTTTCTTTTTCTTTCTTTTGCTTGAAACAAAATTTACTTAAATTTTTTCTTTTCAATTTCAACATCCACCCTTCCTTCCCAATGTAACATAGCTCTTATGGTTCTTTTTTTGTTAATCTATATGCATATAGGTAAGGTAAAAAGATAAAGATAATAAATCAAAGGTGGCTATTTAATGTAAGTGAAAACAAAGAAAAAGAATATATATATATATATTTAAGGCTCAAAAGGGGTAATTAGGGATAAGCATATATAAATAAGGTTAGCTTGTAAGGTTCAAACGATCTAAACACGGCTTGAATCATCTCCCTAGTTAAGTGTGGTCTATTATTTCACCTCAAAAGATGCTCAAAGAAATTTTAAAATAAGCACATAACTTCAAAGATCAATGCAACTTCACATCTACATCAACTTCAACTAAATATACTTATATATCAATGATCAAGACTAGTGCTCAAGAATATGGAAATATTGCAATTAAAAAGAAACTAATTCAAGAAATCATTTTTTGCTCAAAAACAAAAAATCTAAAAACTTTTTGAAAAAAATTTGGTGCAAATTTTCTCTTTCGCCAAACTTAAATGAAACATTGTCCCCAATGTGTGCAAATAACACATAAAAGCATGAAACAAAAAAGAGATACTCCCTTAATTTTCAAAAGCCGAAATTGCCTTGTAGGAAATCCTCCATTACCGTGGCTTATTCTAGTTTCCTTGCTCTTATTTCCTATAAAAACAAAACAAAACAACATAAAAGGAAAACATTATCTATTCCTAAAACAAAAGTCAAAACAAACAAACTAAATTTAAATATACAAAACTAAACTTTAAAAACTTTGGTTGCCTCTCAAACAATGCTAGTTAAAGTCAAGCTTGACTAACTTCTTCCAAAACTCTTCAATCACTTTTGGGCTGCCCCCCTTTATCTTCCATGAAATGCATTATCCCTGAGAGAAAAAAGAAATAGTCTTAGTCTAATGGCATCATCAGTAACACCATTTTCTTTACAAGTATCATAAATTTTAAAGAAATTAGTAAGATGAGGATTGGGGTCATCAGTACGTAACCTGCAAAACTTAACAAAAAGAATAATATTGATAATTGATGGTTTCAACTCAAAACCATTGGCCTAAATGGCCGGCTTACTAATGCTCAATTGAAAACCATCTAGTTAGGGGAAAACATAGCCCCTAAATGTTTTCTGATTTTCTTGTAATTGATCAACCTTGGGTGGAACAAGAGTTATTTGTGTTTTACCCTTTTTATATTTTTAAGTGTTTTCCCAATCTCTTTATCTAAGGGGACTAAACTAGAACTCTCAATTCTTGGCATACAAAATAAGAATAACCAAATAGATTGAATAAGAAAAATAAAATCTAAGCTACAAGTAGAGTGATTAGTATTGATATTGCACTACTCTTAAAAATCATCGACGACGGCGCCAAATGCTTAATAGGTGATCTGCAAGTGCATAGAGTTAGCACAAGTAATATAAAATGAGTAAAGTATCATTCTGATGAGGATTGTATAATATGGAGAGAACAAGTACCAAAATGGTCACCTAAACCAATACTTATACAAATCAAATCAAGATATATTATAAACTAAAGAAATTAAACCTAAAACAAGCAAACTAATATAAACCAAACTAAACAAATGCAAACCAAAAAAGACAAAAATCAAATAATGAAAAACAAGTAAAACCAAAATCAATTTATGCAAATAAAATAAAACCAAATTCAAATAAACATAAATCAACTAAACCGAAAGCAAATAAAACTAATTTAACATGTAATTAACCAGAACTCAATTACATAAACCCTAAAAAGTATAAACTGAATCTAATTAAACAATTAAACATGCAATATTAAGCTTAGGAACAAAAACTAAAATTGCTTTTAAACTAACTATGCACTAACTATATGGAAACCAAAGCAATTAAACAAATAAAACATGCAATACTAATAAAACAAAACCCTAAATATTTTAAAACTATGGAATTAACTTAAATTAATCAATTAACATGCAATTGAATCAATTTAAATCAAAATAGAATTTAAATCAACTTAATATGTAAGAATCAAAACTTATAATCCTTAAAAATCATGCAAACATACAAACCCTAATTAATAAACCCTAAACTAATTTGAAATAAACCTAAATATGCAGTAACTAAATTAAAATCAATTGAAAAAGCAGTAACAAAAACTATTTTAAGCAATTAAATAAGTAAACTAAATTGATCATGCAAGAACTAAGGCAATTAAAACCTAATGAAACCCTAAACATGCAAACTAAACAAGTTAATAAAAAATCGAATCAATCCAACCTTAAACTCAATAACCGAAATTTTTAAACAAGATTTAAAATAGCAATTGAATGATTGATCATCAAAACAGTATGTAGCGAAATGGATTAAAAAAGATCTAATCAAAACTGCAACTTGTGTAGATTAAGATTCAAACCAATTAGCAAATTAATCTAATTACCACAAGGTCTAATGAAAACCAATTGTAAAGAAAACTTAAGATAGACTTTAATTGAATAAAACTTTAAATAATGTGCTTAAACCAAAAGTAATCAAAACAAAATCTTAAAAGAGTAAAGAAAGCTAAAACCAAAAGTTGAAAGCAAGAAAACTTTAAAAAAAACTTAAAACAAGAAAACTAGTAAGTTGGTATGTCACTCTAACCCTTATACACCCTTTTTATAAGACTTACAAGGTATTTATAAGCTCAAGAAAACCCTAAAGTATTCAACCAAGATAGATCTCCAAGTGCAGCACATGTGTTTTGGTTGAACTTGGTTTTTTGAATCCAAGAATGCTTCTTGTGGTTAAATTCAAGTAGAACTCTTAAAAAAGAAAGCTTATAGACCATTATTGTCTTTTAGAGCATACCCATCTCTATTATTAACTTATAGCAACTAAAAAAATACATAAAAGAAAGCTTAAAACTGAATCTTGCTTACCCAATATTAAAACTGAATCTTGCTTACCAAAGCAGTGACAGTAGGCAAAGGTATATAAATTTTTAAAACTTTCTTCAAATTGCTTGAATCTTGAAGTTTTCTTGTAGTACACCACTTAGTATTGAATCTTGGAGAAAACTAAAGCTTTATTTCATGTAGAGTTCTTCCTTAATGCTCCATGTCCCATGCTCTTTTTATTACTTCATGCAAATCTTATTCCAACTAGAATTAGGAAAAACAAATCCTAATATGAATAGGAAAACCAAATCCAAGTAGGAAAAATAAATAGAATTGCTATCTCATCATGCCATATCATCTTCTATTTCATCTTTCTTAACCAATAAGAAAAGACTCTATGCCATGGCATCCATTAGTAATCCCATGCATGTGCACCTTCATAAACTATCATGGACTTGCATTCACTTGAAATTATAAATCTGCCCTTATTAATTACTGAAATTATCAACTTGAATCTTTCATGAATTTTCTTCATTTTTCTACAAGATTGCATAATTCCACTCCACTAAACTCTATAAAACTAATCTTGAATATCTTTCCCATTCTTTAATTCTATGATTTCCAAGAACATTAAGAACTTGCAAGAACGTAACAAAAACATTTCAAGATTCCATATTATGCATCAAGAATCATCCAAGATTGATCTAGAATCATCTAGATTTACCAAGATTCATTTTTTTCTTCAAGCAAACCTACAAAACAAAAAATTAAGCCATTAGCAGTAAATAGATCATTATTTTACTAAGAACTAAACAAAAATAACTCATTTAAGCACTAAAAATAAATCTTAATAACTTTATTTTATAGAGTTTTCAATGAAATACGATATTAGCCTAAGACTCTTTACACCTAATCCTTAGCAATGGCTCCAAAAACTTGATTAGGACTTTTTGCAAGCGCACATGCCGAACAAGTAATAATACAGACTATAAATGTCTAGATATCGATCCCACAAGGATTAGTTAAAGAGATTCCTAGCCTAAGTACCTATTATCCCCATACTCCCTCTAAAGTTGACTTAATCAAAAGGTTGGCATGAGACTAAGCTAACTAGAACAATTAAAGAAAACAATGAACGAAACATAATTCTAGCAAAGAGTAAACTAACAATATGTAAAATAAGCAAACTAGAAAAGTATACAAGAAAGAGTGGCTAAAATAAATTGAAATGAATTCAACATGAGTTAAATGTAATCCTAATCTAAAGAATCAAAAATTACAAATTGATTTAACAAGTAAAATAGTAGCTAAAAGGGTTAAACTGAAATAACTAACTAGTAACCAAATTTAACTACCTTAACTAACTACCAACTTTTAACAAAACAAACAACTAGAAAATTTGTAGAACTTGACCTAAACAAATTAAAAATTGCAAAACAGTAACAAAACTAAAGATCAAAACAAGATAAAATGCAATTGAAGTAGCAAAAATGCAAGATCTAAGAAAAATAAGCAAAACTAGATGTAAAATTCAAATATGGAATTTATTGAACTTGTAATAAGAAAATTAGATCTAGACTTCTACAAGTGGAATGAACTTAAACTAAGAAAATTAATCTAGATTTACAAGTTTAGTATCTAAATCAACAAAAAAAAATTTAGGTTCAATGAAGTAGATCAAAAACCAAAGGCAAAAATAACAAAAAGATAGCAGTTACAACAAAATCTAGCCAAATAGAATTAAATTGCTGGAAATTTAAAGCAACCAAATGAAATTTAACAAGTAAACAAATGAATTAAAGACTTCAAAGTGAGAAAAAAAGCAACCAATCACCTTGCTAGGAGAGGATAGTCTTGGAGTGCTGTTATTCACTCAAGCTTCAACTTTACCATTAGATATAATCAAAATTTTCTAGAATTTTTTGGAATTTTGTAGAAAGAATTTCAATGTGAAATCTTCTACATTTGTAGATATATGAAAGTAGAATTCATAAAAAAAAAAAAAAAATTTGGCTAAAAAAAGTAAGATTTGATCAAGATTCAATAGAAAAACTGTAGCTAGGTCAAGAACATGAATTGCCAAATAGATTTGATAAACAAATGAAATTGCATCAAATTGAAATTAAAAACCTAAAGATCTTGAACTTTTATTGAAAGAATCTTAAAGTGAACTAAAACAAAGGTAAGCAAAGTAAAATTTTTTTGAAAAATAAATGCAAGAAAATAAATGCAATTTTCTCCCAAGCAGCCATTCAAAAGAATGAGGAAATTGTTTAGGGAAATAAGAAAGTAAATAGAAGGAAAAGAAAAAATGTAAAACTAAGCTACTCTTTCTTTTATGGCTGGCCATTCTCCCCTATTTATAAACAAATGGAAGATGCTTCAGCTCAAAAAAATGCAAAAAAAAAAAAAATCCAAGTAACTACTAGCTTTCTAGATCCTTCTTTCTCCATCCCTTAAATCATTTGCTTGCTTGTTTAGTTCCTTTAACTCTCCTTTCCTTCAAGCCTACTTCTCATGATCTATTAAGATTCAACAAGTTAACATTAGGACAAATAAGAGGCTTCAAATGGGCCAGCTTAGCAGCTCCAATTGGTCCTCTTTGATTCTTCAAAATGGTGCCACAATTCCTTCATCACATGGCATAACCATCAATGGCACAACTTAAACTTTGCTCCTTCATTTTGGGCCAAGTGTAAATAATCTTCTCTTCATTTTGTTACCAAAATATAGGCCATTAAATGAACTATTATACATGAAAAATTCTAGAAAAATCACAAGTCCAAAAGGGGTTTCCAACTACACTAATGCACTTATTACCTTTCAAGCACTTGTAAAAGTGCTACAAAAGTAATAATGCACTAATGGGCTAAAAATATAATTTCTAAATGAGAGATATGAGAATTAAGGTTCCATGAATTTCAATTGAGCTAAAGAAATCATAGAAGAAATGGTTAAGAAAACTCTCATAAGTGGCAAGATAGCATAATCTTTTTTTAACTTTTTGCACCAAAAATCATCTAAAAAGATTCCAAGATTTCCAAAATTCCACATTTTCTATATTTTCACCTACACATTGAACATTTGTGCATTTAGGAGTATTTTTGTCAAAATTATCAAGGATCAAGCCAAAGTACAAGAGAAATTATACTAAAAATGAATAAAAAAATGCTAAAATTTTAGTGCAATCACATATTTCATATCAGCAACATGTTTCATAAATAAAATTCTTCTAAGAAAATGTTTTAAAAATAATAAAATAAGATAATATTTCAAACAAAAATAACCCTTAAGATCTTGCCTAAATGTAGGAGATTTTCAATTGGTATCATTTATGCAAAATATTATTTTAGTTTTGTGGGACACTTCGAAAACTCCTAAAGTTAGAAACATTTTTCAAATTTTGTCTAAATATAGGAAAGTGTAGGAAGTGTTTCTATACTTAAGATTTTCATCTTAATCCAAAATGATCACTTTCTTCTTTTTTGGAGATCAAAAATAAAAATGATTTGTTTTCAAAAACAAAGTTTAAAAGGACTTAATTGTTGGGGTGAATAAATAAAATTAAGGAATAAATTTGTAAATATTAATGTCGCAACGGTTTTGAAGATCGCTAGACGAATTTGAAAAACAAAAGATAGGGTAGCAAACAATCTTTTTTGGCTAGGTATGATTAGCCACCTATTAAAACTTACCTTCTTAATAAAATTTTAAAATTAATTAAAATTTATTAAAAAGATAATTTTTGGGTCTGCGAAAATAATTTAGGTTCGGGAGTCGATTATATGTGAGGAAGGATTAGCACCCCCACAGCACCCATTTAAGATGGTACCAATTAATTATGTGTTATCTTTTAATATTGACTAAAATGGCCTTAATTTTGGTATTTAAAGATTTAATTTCCTTAATTTTCTTTAAAAACATATTTTAAATTTTTAGTAAGCTTGAATAAATAAGAACCTTATATTGAAAATTTCTTAAAAATATTCCAATACTCTAGTAATATTAAAAGGATCCATCTCGTCTAAATAATTTTTTAGAATCATTACTCAAAATTCTCAAAAATCATATCCGTTGTGGTTCATATTTATTTTAGTATTTATGTTAATAAAACATAAAATATGTATCTATAATTTTAAAAACAAATAGTACTTTCCAAAACTCATTTCTATGACATTTAAAAGAAATGAGAAATCTTTATCGAAAATTAATCTAAATGCTCCAATCCATTGGTGGTATTTTAGATAAATTTTCTTACCTAAAGATTCCTAAAGAATCACTACTCGGATTTTATTAGGATCTCATCCTCTGAGATTTTTCATCTATTTTTTTAACTATTAAAAGTCAAGTAATAATATAATTATCTACAAATATATTTATTTCCAAAAAAAAAAAACACATTGTTATTTATTAAAAAAGAACTGTTCAAATTAAAGAAAATAATTAAAAAATGAAAATTTTTTGTATTGAAAAGAAACTTTTAAATATTGCAATACTTTGGTAATTTTTAGAAAACTTTTCTCACCTAGGGAATTATTGCGAATCACTACTTGGACTTCTCAGAGTCCCATCATTGAAAATTCTCATTACTTATTAAAAAAATGCATGCTTTTATAAATATTTATATATATTTTTATCTTGTTAAGAGAATTGTTCAAATTAATTAAAAATTTTGTATTGAAAAGAGTTTCTAAATATTCTAATACTTTGGTAATTTTTAGAAATCTTTTTTCACCTAAGAAATTTTTAAGAATCACCACTCAAACTTCCTGAGATCCCTTCATTAGAAATTTCATTTGCATTTAAAACTATGCAATGCAAATAAGAAAGTAGAATATGCATATGAAAATATATATCCATTATTATGTTTTATATTTTATTATTTATTTTAATTATGTTTTAAACTTATTTAATTATTTTCCAATTATCACTAAAACTTTTCAAATGGACAAAGTAAATAAAAATTTTTATTGAAATTTTTCCTAGATACCCTGATACTTTGATAGTATTTTATAGAAAATTTTTCACTAGGGATTTCTTAGGAATCTCTACTCAGATTTCCTTAGAATTCCATCCTCAAAACTTTCATTCACTTTTTCCTTTCATACTTAATTAATTTTATTTTTTTCTAATTTTTAATCTTTAATTATACCAATTTCACTAAAAGAGTCATTACACATTATTATTAACATCTATAAAAATTTTAGAAAAATAGATAAATGAAACTTTTTTGTATTGAATATTTTCCCAAATACTCAATTACTTTGATAGTATTTTTAGAAAAATATCTTTACCTAGAGATTTTAAGAAATCACTGCTCGGACTTCTTTAAAATTTCATCCTCAACAATTCCATTTACACGATTATATTATTTTGCATATATCTCAAATAAAATGTGTCAAACAAACATAGATTAAAGTATGAAAGATTAAATTAAAAAAAACATAAAATCTAACTAATACTGTAATTAAAAATGTATAAAATTAAACTGACAACAACATAAAAAAAATACATATAAGCATGATTAAACTTAAATGAATATTTATTAGAAACCAATTTTATGTCTAATAAAAGAATTCATTTAGAGGATTTCAACTAAAACAACCTAATCTATTCAAAGTCAACAAAAAAAATATATATATATATATATATATAATGGTCTCCCTTCCTCCATATCTTTAAGCTTCAATCTTGACAAAACTATTAAGTCTAACTACAAGTCTAGACTTACTCCATCAACCAAAAAGACTACAAGAACATGGTCCCATGCCTTCGTCTTTAATGTTCTCCTATAGTCTTATCATGCACAAACAATGAAGTCAAAAATTATATACTATGTAACAATCTAACCATCATGGCCCCACGCCATGACTCTTTTGCCCCCTATACCATGGCTGCCATTGATAGACATTGGTTTTTCCTACAACTTTTATTAAATTAAAAATAAAAAACAAATGCATGATAGGGCCTTAAGATAAGGGTTTAGCCTTTAGACTTTTTTTCTCATGAATGATCACTTAGGAACTTGAAGTAGTAGGCATGAAGTACATAGGAAGCAACACAAGAAAATGCTTTGAAAGCTTTAAACTTTTGTAGGAGTTCACAGTGGAGGCCTTATAACAATAGTAATCTAACTTAATACTTGATTAATAACCACCATGCAAAAGAGAGGAGTGAAAAAGGTGATTCTGTATTTCTATTTACATGTTACACACCTAAGGAAATTAGCGAACATAAAAGAAAAGGAAGCTTTGTTCATGGAAATAACAACATCCACATGCATGAAAACAAACTAAAAAAAGAGAAAGAATGCTACCTTTTTTTTTTCTTTTTTTCCCTTAAAAAAATGCCTCTTCGCCCTTTTTCTTTTTCTTTTTTTATTGGAAGCCTCCTCCCCCTTTCTTCCTTCGGCAGCTTCTCCTTTAAAGAATAAGACCCCCCAAAATATCTCTTTTCTTGGTGAGTATAGGCCCTTTGATCTAATCTCGTCCAAGGGCCAAAGGTTTTTTCTTTTTTTTCAATGAGTAAACTTTAGCCATTGGATCAAGATTCAATAAGAGATCTAATGCTCCACCTTATTCACCACAAAGGTTGAATTTTTATAGCCTCTAAACCCATAAAAAGACCATTTTACCTACAGTGTAAAATTTTCGATATTTAGGCTATTTTCTTAGAAATCAATGTTCCCATACTCATTTTTATGATTTTAAAACACAAAAATTATAAAATATTATAAAATTGAGATTTAAAAAGTTTCATAAAATTTCAAGCTCGGGAAGGGTAAATTACAAAAATACCCTTATAGAGGTATTTTGGTAACTTCATACTTTTTGAGGTACAACTATAATTTTAAATGCACCAAAAATCATGAAATATTATGAAATTAAGATTAGAAAGTTTTATGAAAATCCGAGCTCAGTAAGGGCAAATTATGAAATACCCTTATAGGGGTATTTTGGTAATTTTACACTTTTGGGGTACTGCTACGATTTCAAATGCACCAAAAATCATGAAATATTATGAAATTAAGATCTAAAATGTTTTAAAAAAATCTAAGCTCGAAAAGGTCAAATTACGATAATACCCTCGAATGGGTATTTTAGTAATTTTATACTTTCTTAGCGCAATAAAAATTTTTAGTGTTTTGAAAATCACCAAATTTAATTTTAAAACACATTGATTCCAATTAGGTTGTGAATTTTGAGGATTGACCCCAATTTTATTCATATTTACCAAGTTTTGTGCATTTTGACTAGAGTTGACTTTAGGGTTTACTCGTTTCATTTATTATTTATTTCTCATACATCCACGTGAAAAGGTATCATCCATATAAATCCCATGCAAAAGAGTTTGATATTAATCATACGAGTCTCTTTTTTCTTTGTTTATTAGGCCTAAATATCGATTCATTTTATGGGCTCTTAAAAGGCTGTAAATGGGCCTGGTTTAACCATGCTAAAATGTTTCAGATATAATTTAGTGTTTATAGTTGCCCCTTTTACATATTTTTTGGAATAAAAATGATGCAAAGACATAGATAATAATTTTTTTTGGATAATGCTTTTGAGAGTTTTTTTTGTTGTATTTTTTTATTTTTTAGGACTTTTTTTTTATTTTTGAAAATGGCTTCCCTTAAATATAGGTTTTGAAAATCTTTCTTTTTTTTTTTTTAACTTGTTTGAAAATGGCTCCCCATACACAGAGGCTTTGAAACTTAAAACAATCTTGTTTGAAAATGGTTCCCCTTAAACAGAGGCTTTAAAGCTTTAAAATTTTATCTAAAAATGGCTTCTCCCAAACACAAGCTTTGAAACTTTAAAATCTTGTGTAAAAATGGCTCATCCCAAACAAAGGCATCAAAACTTTAAAATCTTGTCTGAAAATGGTTCCTCCCAAATAGAGGCTTCAAAACTTTAAAATCTTGTGTGAAAATGGCTCCCTTAAATAGAGGCTTCGAAATTTTAAAGTCTTATTTGAAAATGGCTCCCTTTAAACAAAGGCTTTAAAACTTTAAAATCTTGTTTTTCTTTTCTCTTTCTTTATTTTTTTCTAATTTTTCATGATTTTTTTTGTTTTCTTTTGTTTTTGTTGTGTTTTGTTTTTTTTTTTTGTAATTTAATAAACTTGACCATTTGTAAATAAATTTAAACAAAAACTCAATAACTTTTGAAAATAAAACAAGAGATCATGCCCATAGGTTTTAAAAATCTTGAAATTAAAACAGATTTATCTTAAGAGACTTATGAATCATGTTTGGAGGACTTAGAAATTACGTCTGGTGGTATTAGAGATTACGCATGAAAGGCTTACAAATCTAAAAATTAAAACAAATTTAGTTCAAAAAACTTACGAATCTTGCTCGAAAAACTTATAGATTATGCCTAGAGGTCTTAGAGATTATACCTGGAAGTCTTACAAATCTAAAAACTTTTTGAATGCTCCTCATAATAGAGGTGTTGAAACATTGAAAATTTAAAATGTTTTGTTCGAAAAACTTAAAAAGTATGCCCAGAGATCTTACAAATCTCAAAAATCTTTGAATGCTCCTCCTAATAGAGGCATTGAAACTTTGAAACTTTAAAATGTTTTGCTCTGGTCTTGCAAATTATGCCCAAAGGACTTAGAGATTATGTCCAAAGGTTTTACAAATCTAAAAAATCTTTGAATGCTCCTCATAATAGAGGCGTTGAAACTTTGAAAATTTAAAATATTTTTCCTAGAGGTTTTAAAGATTATGCATAGAGGTCTTAGAAATATATTTGAATGCTAGCTTAACTGGACTTAAGTCTTATCTTGTATCATATCTTTTATTTTTCATTTTTTTTCAATAATCCCTTTGCTTTTTACAGATAATTTTTCTTTCAACTTTTCAAACCTTTTTGATACTTTGGTCTTTTGTCAAACTATTTTCTTTTTTCTCTCTTTTTTTCATAGTAGACTTATTTCTCTCTCTTTGTCCCCTTTTTCCTTCTCTTTTTTTTTTCTTTTTGTTTTATTCTTTTCCTTTCTTCTAATATTTAGAAAGTTGACAAATGCAATTCCAATACAAATGTCTACTTCCATCAATTGATATGAATGCAAATGTCAATGTGAATGCTTGATACAAATACAAGTGACTTTTTAATAATGCCAATGTTCTTTTATGTAAATCCCCTACAAATACTTTTTCTAAACGCACACGATTTTCTTATGATATAAATGTGAATGGCTTGGTTAGGATACAGATGATGCAAATGTCTTTCTCATGATATAGTTGCTAGTGATACAAATACGAATATTTTTTTCATGATGTAGATACTAGTGATACAAATGCAAATGTCTTTTTTGTGATGTAGATGTGAATGCAAATGTCTTTCTTATGATACATATGCAAGTATAAATACAAGTGATACAAATGCGAATCTCCCTTTTTTATTTTTGTTTTTTGTAGTATGCATATTAAAAACCCTTCTCATGATACAAATGTGAATACAAGTGATGCAAATTCAAAGACTCTTCTTGTTTTTACAATATATAGATTAGATGTCTTTTCTGATGATGCACATCTAATTGATGCAAATATGATTTTTTAGCATACCGATCAAATGTCTTTTGCAATTGATGCAAATTCAAAGACTTTTTTTTATGTTTCATTTTTCTTCAAAAAATCTTTGCTCAAAATTTCAAGGTTCACTCTTCACCAAAAATTATCTCAATATCTTGTACAAAAATGCTCAACTAATCTCCAAACTTTTCTAAAGTAATCATAAAATTGTCCCATATAAAGTGTTTTCGTAATCAATGAGAAAAGCTAAAAACACATAACTTTTGAATCTTTTGTAAATTGATGATTACTATTTGGAATGTTTATTGGCATGATTGGTAATTCAATCTTTTCATTGGTGGGCATATTTCAAAGATAGCTTGATGAGGGTTGCAAGGATTTCTCTTGGGCTCACAAAAAAGATAATTTTTTTTAAAACATTTTTCTTTTATTGAAAACATGATACTTCAATGTGTGTCAAAACTAATCGATATTTTTTTAGAAAGATTTGGAAAGTGAAAAGGGCTGGCTTTTTATTTTCACACTTTAGTGAAATGCAAAGTCTTTAATGGGTACTTATCCTTTAAAAGGTTTTGCATTGTGACTTGTTATTCTAGATAGAACTTTGGAACTCTAAAATTCTTTTAGGGTCTCAAGAGTGGCTATAGCTCTAAACTGCCCTTTTTGGATTTTCACCTTGGAGCTATATTTTTTTACCAATGAAGAACTTGGTAAAATCTTGCGAAATAATAGGTATATACAAATTTTCAAGGACATAGCTCTTCAATTCAAGTGTCCATAATTCATCAAAATGGACTTTTCAAAGTATGTAATGTAGGCCAAGGTTTGGGGTTCTGAAAGAATGGATCAATAGGCTCAAAATATATTATTCAAGGTAATTAGGCCAAGGATCTTACGGAGCATTCTTTGGATGAAAAGCCATATGTCTATCTTTCTTTGTTTTTTTTTTTGTCATTTTTTTCTCTCTCTTTTTTATTTTGGAAACATTAGACTTCAACTTTAGCATTCTTCTTTCTTGAAATTTATCTCCTTTTTCACTTGGGATTCTAACTGAAGCCTCATCCATTTTTTACATTGGGTTTCATCTCTGAGGTGTATACCTTTCTTTTTTTGCTCTTTTTCATCTTTTTTTTTTTTTGGAAACATTAGACTTCAATTTTGGCATTCTACTTTTTTCAATTCTATTTTCCTAAAGCTTCATTCATTTATTACCCCGGACTCTCATTTTTTAAATGCATTTCTTTATTTCTTTGCTTTCTCCCCCTTTTTTTTGGGACATTTGACTTCATCTTTGGCAATCAACTTCTTGAATTCTATTTTCCTGAAGCTCCATTCACCTTTTGCCTCAGACTCTCATTTCCAAAGTAAATTTCTTTTTTTCTTTGTTTTCCCCTATTATTTTTTTTGGTTTTTTGTTTTTTGTTTTTTTCAAACAATTGACTTCATCTTTAGCAATCAACTTCTTGAAATTTATTTTCTTGAAGCTTCATTCACTTTTTGCCCTGAACTTTCATCTCTGAGGTGTATGCCTTTCTTTCTTTACTCTTTTTCTTTTTTTTTTTTTGAACATTTGACTTCATCTTTAGTAATCAACTTTCTTGAATTCTATTTTCCTGAAGCTTTATTTACTTTTTATTGCAGACTTTCATCTCTTAGGTGTATTTTTTTTCTTTTTTAGCTATTTTTTCTTCTCTTTTTTCATGAAACATTTGATTTCATCTTTAGTAATCTATCTTCTTGAATTCTTGAGATTTCAACTGAAGCTACATTCACTTTTTACCTCGGACTCTCATCTTTGAGATGCACATTAGACATTCCCAATATCAACATTTTTTTTTAAGTTGGGCTTTGAAGATATCCTTATTTTGCCCCTTCATGTAAAACACGATCCTTGGCCAGGGTTCATTTTGGGAACAATAAATTTAATAGGCTCAAATGGGTAGAAAATGGATAATTTTTCTACAAGCGAATGATGGAGAAAGATGGCCATTCATCATTTTAAACATGATCACTTAGTTAGAAGAGTAATGTATTTGAAGAAATAGATCAAAACCTTTTCTTTGTTTTTGTTTTCATTTTCATTTTTTTATTTTTTATTATTTTATTTTTTTTACAACCATCAATCATTTTTGCATGACTGATAGCCCATCTTGTTTTCTTACTCAAGGTTCTTATGAAGGTGAAAATTAAGTCGTATAGGATGTCCAAAATTTGATTACAGAGTTCACAAAAAGGCTTTTTTTTTCCCAATTGTTTGGCAATTTGGTAAAATAAGGGAAAAATGTATTAAGCATGAAACAAATTGTCTTAGGTGAGAAGGAATTTTGCTTCTTTTAGTCAATGTGCCTTATGACATGAAACAATGGTTACTTGTAAAAGAAAGTTCTGACATTTTCATGTCTATGTTATCAAAAGAATTTGGATGATTCAATCATATTAGCAAGATTTAATACACATTGAATTACCAATTAAAAATTTGAAAGAGTATATTGCTCAATTTTTGAAATTCAAAATCAATTTTCAAAATTGACCTCTTTTGTTCATTGCCCAAGAAAATATTATAGTTTCAATATATCAAATGATAACAAGGTTCGTAAGTGGAACTTCATGTCCTTTAAAGGATTATGGCTAGTGAGTAAAATTATTCAAAAGGATTGAGACACAGGAGTAGTAAAGGAAAAGTATAATGGTATTGGATGAGGTGTTTTTATTTTTATAGTAATCACCAATTACTTTGAGATTCTTGCCATAAAAAATCATAAATTTCCCTTTGAAAAAAAGCCTATATTTTTTATTTGATCTTAAAAACTACTTATATGGGAATTTATTGGGAATTATTTCATTTTTTTTGTTTTCGTTGTTTTTTTTAGTGAAGTACTTTTCATTTTATGATTTTGAAAATTAATTATGTGAGATTGTTATTCAAATAAATGCATAGAGATAAAATTTCATAAAAAAATAAAAGCATTCATTTCTTCCAAAATAAAGTTTAACAAGATTAATTTAAATAACTCTTAAGGACAGCATGCACATGTCATACATAAAAGGTTAAAGGTTTAAAAAAACTATTCTATCTTGATCTTTCAGCACTTGAAACCTTCTTCCACATTTCAACTCTTCACACTTTGTAACTAGAAAAGTCAACTTCTATTGTTCCATTAGTTCTAGAGCCAAAATACCACTTTTGATAAGATCTTTAACCCTTTTCTTTAGCTATCTACATTTTTCATTTGAATGGTTAATTGCCCCCCTATGATAATCACACTTGCCATTAGGATCATACCTTTTTATCGATAGATTACGTATTATTTTTAGAGGCATAGGAGTGAGTATCGACCTTCTATTAGCAAAGGCAAAAGATGAAAAATAGGGATTGAAAGTTTTCTTGGTCATTTCTTTTTCTTTTTGGATTTTTATTGGTCAGGTGGTAGGCTCAAATGTAGGGACAAGATTTTGAATGGTCATTTAGGGATGGTGATTTGCCAAAAAACATAGATACCGGATTGATTGGCAAAGATATGGGCTTTGATAAATACTACTTATGACTTAGAAATGGGGTTGATGAAAAGGATAAGAATTGCATGAGATGAAGTTCTTGGGTAAATGCCCTTCAAATGTGACTGCTTGCTCCCTTTTATTCTTTTCTAATGTATTTCCTTTTTCAACATCAGTTGCATCATTCAACTTAATCTTACCTTTCTTGACTGCATTTTCTATCATTTCCTTAGTAATCACCATGTTAGCAAAGTCTTTGGAGATATTTCAAATCATTGTTTCATAATAAGGAGTATTTAGGGAATTAACAAACAAAATAGAAAGTTCTTTCTCTGACAGAGGTGGTTATACTTGAGCTACCACATATCTCTATCTATGTGTATATTCCTTGAAAGTTTCAGTTGCCTTTTTCTTCATATTATGTAGGAACAACCTATAGGGTGTCATGTCTTCAACATACTTGTATTACACTAGGAAAGCCCTAGCCAAATCATTCTAGGAGCAAATCTTACTTAGGTCTAGCTAGGCATACCACCTTGTTGCAAACCTAGTGAGACTATCTTGAAAACAATGGATCAATAACTTATCATCATGAGTGTGGCCTATCATCTTTCAACATTACATGGTAATGTATGTTGAATGGGATTTTGTTCCATCATACTTCTCAAAATCTAGGACTTGAAATTTTGATGGAATGACAAAATTAGGCACTAGACTAAACTCATTGGCATCAACACTCCCATGGATATCATGGACTTTAATTACCTTCAATCTTTCTTCTAATAGATCATATTTGTTCTTCATCACCATTTCTTTTGATGGATTCAACACACTTTTTATTTGCTCCCATTCTTTTAGATTATCCAAATTAGGCCTATCAATAGAGTCATAAGGAGTAAGCCCGGGATTGATATTTATTTAAACTAGAGGTAACTTGGCAAAAATATCAATATAAGGTTGATAAGTTGCTAGAGTGCTTGTGACATATGAGGCTCTTACACATATAGATGTGTGAACCCAGGTGGACACAATGGTTGTTTAACTGTTGTTTCCTCCATTGCCCTATTTGTTTCAATTATTTTTTTTCCTTTTGTCAAACCTGCTAACATTTGTCTTAATTCTGCCAACTGTCATCCATATTCTATTGTATTCCCTATAACTATTTCCTTGATCTCTCTTTGGGTCATTTTTCCATTTTGTCCATTCGACTTGCATTTTCATTTTCCATGATTTTGGTAAAGCTTGAGTATTGTAAATGCATAGATTTAACTTATCTTGTTTCCTACAATGCACTATCCTTGAACTTTTTATTGACTACCAAAAGTTAAAAATGCATGGCATGAATTATATTTTCAAAAATATCATTTTGCTTTGAAGGTTTAACAAAAGTATATTCACAATTACCATTTCTTGTCCTTAGCTAGCATGAAAAACAATGAATTCAAACAAATGATGCATGATATGCAAGTCAAATTTTATTATTATTGAATGAGCCCAAATCCCTCATATATTCAAATTGGGATATTTAAAAATATTCTTTCACCTCAAAAGTTTGGTGAAAGCGTATTTACAACAATCATTCTTTTTTACAGACTCCTTTAGGCATACCAAAATAAAATTTAAATAGAGACATCCATTCATAGAAAATTTAAAAGTTTTCCTTTATTCCCAAAAGTTTCAACTTTACAAACCATGAACCATCCTAAGACTAGGGTCAAAAAGTGCTAGACTAGCTCTTACTCCTCCTTGCCTTGCCAAAAAAATCCAAAATAAGTTGACTAGAATTTCTACTAAGGATGACTTTTTGCCTTAAGGCTTCTTCTTTTTATTCATCAGCTTGGCTAGTTTGACTATCATCTGTAGCACTAATTCCTATCTCTAGCTTCATTTCAGCATCAAAACCTAGATATCCAACTTTCATCAGTCCTTGTACACTATGTTTCAAAGATGTCCAATCTTCCAGAGAATGGCTTGCGATGTCAAGATGATATTCACTTATTACTCTATGTAAGGCATAGGTATTGGGTCAATAAGGGCTTTTTTTTGTGTTGTGAGAGTTTTTTTTGTTCTATGGTTGGTTTGCTTTACTAGAAAAATAGTGCTATAGTTGGTTTAGAGTGAATTGGGAAACTCTAGGTTGAAAATTGGATTAAGAATGTGGTGATGGGATAGCATGTTCAACAAGTGGTTGTGAAATGTAAGTTGGTGGACATGAATTCAAATGTGGAATTCTTCAAGGTTGCATAAAGTTTGGGGGCCTAATCTTAGGTGCTTGGAAAGGAGATCGAAAACAATTAAAAGAAGAATTTAAGTGTAGGTTGGAACTCATGATGGTTGGTGAGGGTTGTTTGAAGCCAAGTGACTCCATATTGAAAATTAGACTTTTGAGTTCAATCATTTGTATGGCCAATTCATTCATTCATTTCTTGGGCTCACCCAAAACTTTGGTCACTATTTGAATCACCTAATGCCTTACTATGCTCAGAAAAAGTGCTGGAACTAACAAGGCTAGTTGCTCATGATTTAATGGAATCAAAAGTGACAATGATCCTTAAAGAGCAACAAACTCGATCCCATGACTACCTTTAACCATTTCCATCAATTAAGCGATTTATTTTTCATCTCTCGAAGCTCAAGCCAAAATTCCTTTTGATTCAACTCCAATGTACTAATCCTTGCTACCAATTGATCTCCCATTTTTGCCATTCTAATTCCCACCAAGATAGTCATTACTAAAAATTTTATACTATTACCCTTATTGAATGAATGCTATAGAAATAATTTCTAACATATGTGACACACAAAGCATGTTTTAAAAAATGTCATGAAGTGCAAATATGCCTAAGATAATGGATTTTTATATGTAGGCCCCAAATGGTAAAAGTTTCCTCATCCATGAATGTGTATGCAAGGAATGTAATTAATGCAACCTACTTATATGGAATGTATGAACATATGAAGTGCACAAGATATGTCTACATGGAATTGCTTGTGTTATGTCGACCTAATGAAACTAACACTTCCTAAAAATATGTAATCAAATGGAATGCACACACTACCTATTAAGATGCGTATGGGAGGCATGTATCATTTATCAGCATGTGCATAAAATGGGATGCATGTACTATCCATTGATGTGGATGGGATGTAATACGTGTATTATCTTATTATGATGTGCATTAAATGGGATGCATATACTATCTATTAAGATGCATGGGATGGGGCATATATACTTTTCGATTATTCTTTTTCTTTTTTAACATGATGAAAAATGCATGTAAAAGATCAAATGAAATGTGAAAAACAAAACAACATTCAAATTTAAAATTCTTTTTCTCTTTTTTTTTTGGAAAAGGAAAAAATTTTAGAACACACATTTTTTTCATCATAAAAAATAATTGGATTTGAAGATTTTTCTCTTTTTTCATTAATTTTATTTGGCCAAAAAAATTTAAGAAAAACCTTTATTTAAGAAAATTTTTGTTTATTTGTTGTTTTTGTTGGATAATGCTAAAAAATTTCTTCATTTTATTTTAAAACATTTCTGAAATTGCAAATTTTGGATAACCATAAAATGAATGAACTATATGTTAAAAGAAAATTTTCTTTTTTCTTTCAAAAAAATGCTTCCCTTTTTAATTTTTTTTTTTCAAAATTTTAAGATATCTTTCACCATGTCTAAAAAGATGGCCATCATGCACAATTGGAATATGGCTAGAGCATTAGGTATTCTTCTAAAAGCAAATGTACTATATAGACATGTGAAAATGGTTTTTCTTGGTCTTGTGGAGCTATGGCTGTTTGATTGTAGCTAGAGTACCCATCAAGTATATGATAATATTAATGACCAGCTAGCCTATCCAACATATGGTCTATAAAAGGCAATAGGAAATGATCTTTGTGAGTTTTATTCAATTTCCTATAATCTATGCAAACTTTCCATCCCAAAACAATTTGAGTTGGAATCAACTCATTGTGCTTATTGGTGACCACTATCATTCCTCCCTTCTTTGGTACACATTGGATTGGGCTCACCCATGTACTGTATGATATAGGATAGATGATCTTATCATCTAACCACTTGATAATTTTTTTATTCACTACCGCTTTCATGGTAGGATTTAAACACTTTTGTTATTCAATTGTTGCTTTGTGGTCATCATCTAACAAGATCTTATGCATGCATATGGCCGGGCTAATTCTTTTAATTTCTGTCATTCATCCCTTCTTTGGTACAAATTAGATTAGATTCAGCAATGTATTATATGATATAGGATAGATGATCCTAACATCTAAGCACTTGGTAATTTATTCACTACCTCTTTCATGCCAGGATTTAGACACTTTTGCTATTCAATTATTGCTTTATGGTTATCGTCTAATAAAATCTTAGGCATGCATATGGTAGGGCTAATACTCTTAATGTCTACTATCGAGCAAACAAATGTTTTTTTGTGTTTCTTTTACACTACTAAAAGCTTATCTTCTTACATCTTGCTCAAGGCTGCAAAGATAATGAATGGGATAGTGGATGTTTCACCAAAGAATGCATACCTAAGGTGAGATGGAAAAGGCTTCAACTTTAATGTAAGGGGCCTCTCAATAGATTGTTTGAGACTTTGAGCAAGTGAGAATCCCATCTTAAAGTCATTTCTTAGTTCAGAGCACATTGTTATGAGTCCAGCTTCTTCAAAATCTTTTTGAGCTTTCACCTTTTTGGATAGCTTTGTGTTGAAAATCTCCTATTGATCATGTGTCTTCATTGTCAACTCCCCTTTTTGCATGTCAATTATGGCCTTTCTAGTTCTCAAAAAGGCCTTCCTAAGATAACTAGAACTTTGGCATTTTCTTGCATGTCTAAAACTATGAAATCCACAAGAAGCATAAAATTTCCCATTCATACCAGCAAGTCCTCTGCTATGCCCTTAGCATGTCTCAAGGATCCATCAGCTAGTTGGATCATCGTCATGGTTGGTTCAAGATCTTTTTTACCTATTTTCCTAAAAGTAGATAAAGGCATTACACTAACAAAATATTGATTATCAATAGTACAAGGGATAGTGATACTCGTTAGATCCTTCAGTTTTAATGGTATCCTTTTTTGTAAAATAGTACTGCATTCTTGAGATACCATTATAGTTTCATAGTTATCCCATCATCACTTTTTGGATAAAATCCTTGTTAGAAATTTTGTGTACTTAAGCATGTGCACTATGACTTCAACAAAGGAAATGGCAACTTAGAGGTTTTTGAAGATATCAGCAAATATTGCAAATTGTCTTTCTTCTTTTTATCTCTGTAATCTTTGTGAGATGGAATTATTGGGGTAGTTGAAGTTTCTTCTGATGGAGGCTCCTTTCTTTTACCATTTTCCATTATTATTTCTTCAATTGCTTTCTTGAAAGTCACCTTTTAAGTGATAGGTTGTTCGGCGAAAGACTTTTTGCTTTTTAAAGTTATTCCTACTACCTCTTCTTCTTGATTTAGGAAATTTAAGGCTAAAAGGGTAACTTAAAGTTCTAAGTTCCTAATAGATTTGGCTTGATCTTGTAAGGTGGCTTGTTGGCACACTATTGTTTCAAGGATGGGTGACTATCCATGGCTTGAATGATATTGAAAAAATTGGACTATATTTTCCTTATATTGGCACTTGTCACTTGAGTGAGGTCCTTCACAAATACCACATAAGACAAAAAGGCTTTTGAATTATATAAACAGGGTTAGGTAGAGATGGAGATCCTTAGGCTTCTATCTTTTTTGTCAAGGTTGCCAACTAAGAGTTAATGGATGAAATAGCATCTATCTCATAAAGACCACTAGAATTTTTATGTACTTTTTCTCCATGCCCTATTGATAGTCCTGGTCGCCTCACTTTGACTTGTCACTTGATCTTGGCTCAGTCCAGATCATTCCTTATGACTCGTGGTTTCATCCTAGTGATTTACTTTCGACCTCGACTCATCTTGGTCGCCTCATTTTTGACCCGTGGTTTTGTCCCGGTTACTTGATCTTGGCTTAGTCCAGATCATTCCTTATGACTCGTGGTTCCGTTCCGGTGATTTATTTTTGACCTGGACTTAGTCCTGACCATCTCATTTTTTACTGGGGTTCCATCTCAGTCATTTATTTTTGACCTCGACTCGGTCTTGGTCACCTTTCGACTTGCGACATCATCTCAGCCTTTTGATCTCGACTCAAGTTAGATCATCTTCAGACCCGATCTTGGCTCAATCCAGATAATTTTTTATGGCTCATGATTTCATCATGATCATCCGATCTCAGCTTTTATTCCCAAACAAAATACATGTCTTTTGTCTTTGTACAATTTCTGTTCCACAGAAAATGCACAATGAGGGGTAGCTGTAGACACCATATTTTGTCTGAAAAATTTTTGGGATAACAATGGACCTTTAACCATTAATTGGGCCCGATTGAGAAGCTTTGGGTCTAATAAAAAAATTTTCAATTTTAATTTGATTTGGTTTTGATTTTACTTGTTTTTCAAAAATAAAATTAAAAATTAATAAAAGGAGAAAAATCAAAAGAAAGAGAAAAACGTGGTGCTATTGTGGGATAATTCTTGGTGATTTAATCTTGAATTTATAGGAATAATTGGTGATTCAATCACGGATCCATTGGAGCATGATTCTTGGTGATTCAGTTCAGATTGGTTTGGCATAATTCATGCAAAGAATCAAGGGGGAGGAGCCTAAAAAAGGTTGAATCCACGCCCAAAAGCCAACACAGAAAGCCTCATATACAATACCTAGAAACCTCTACCTAAGACTCCATCAGAAAAACAAGGAGAAGATCATTCTCCAACACCACCACTCGCGTCCTTTTTCTCTGTGTTTCTTCCTTCAGGGTGGCCCACCAGCCATGATTTTCGAACGAGGAAATGTTGAAGCTTAAACAGAAGCTGGTTTTCCTGATTCTGGAAATTGGGATCATTTTCCATTCAGTGATAATGGGGTAGAAAACTCTCATGGTGACTGCCGAGAAATGCTGTCTCGTTCTCTAGGAGGCGGATCGTGCAAGACCAGGGCTTGCCTGGAAGTTGTACTTGGCAAAGGCATGACGGAACGCGTCCCCACCAGTATCCCACGGTTTGCGCTTGGATTCTGGACAAGATGGTGTTTTCAGAGGCATGCGCGCGTGCGGGCCTTTTCAAGGTGGCGTAGGATTCTTTCTTCGATCCTATACGATCAGATGCGGCTAGGCTGTTGAGGCTGAGGCACCCCGGGAGTGATCCACGTGGTCCAGGCTTTGGATGAAAATAAGAACGCGATGGCGATAGTTACCAAGCCATTGTTTGTGTCGGTGGCTAATGCGCTTGGGAATGGCCTTCCATTATTTTGAATGTGATATTGAAAATTCTGTGATACCTCTTCAACCAGCCCCTTCAGAAAGAAAAAATTTTTTCTCCCACACTGCATCGAATCCAGCATTACAGCCATCCACTGCCAAGACCCTGGTTAATCGGCAAAAGGCCCTCGCCAAGCAACCTCCATCACAATGCAATGGGGGCCGTAATTGCAGATTTCATGTTTGTTGATCTTCCTGCTCCTACTCTCTGTCAGCCGCCCTTAATCCCTTCCCAACTCTGCACTAATCAGAAATGATAACCCGCTTTAAAAAGAACCATAGAAAGCGTGGCCACGCGAGCGCTAGTCATAGCTGCATCGACAAGCATCGCAAGCACTTGAGGGGTCATGAAAACGCTGGAGGCATGCACCACCACAGGATTCTCTTCGACAAGTACCACCCTGGCAAGGCTAGGATCATCTTCCAAGACAAATATGCCAGACGAAAAACGGTGGTCGTGAAGTCCTTCAACGAAGGCATACGTGACCGCCTCTATGGTCACTGTTTGGTTGTAGGAATGAAGAAATATTTAAGCAAGGTTATCTGCAAAGATTATGCCAAGAAATCACCCGTCAGGCGCTTCATCAAGCTCAAGCCTGCCACTCCAACTTTTGGTGATCTTAACCACCTCATCTCTGCTACCATGAGTGGTGTGACATGTTGTCTGCGGTTCCCTGGACAGCTGAACTCTGATTTCGGTAAGTTGGCCGTTAACCTTATCCCCTTCCCACGACTACACTTGTTCATGGTTGGATTTGCACCCTTGACATCCAGAAGATCGCAGCAGTACCGGGCCCTCACTGTGCCTGAACTGACTCAGCAGATGTGGGATGCCAAAAACGTGATATGTGCTGCTGACTCACGCCATGGCCGATTCCCTACTGCTTCTGCAATGTTCCGTGGTAAGATGAGCACTAAGGAGGTTGATGAGCAAATGATTAATGTCCAGAACAAGAACTCATCATACTTCGTAGAGTGAATCCCTAAAAATGTCAAGTCTAGTGTTCGTGATATTCCACCAAAGGGTCTGAGGCTGTTTCCTACTTCTGTTAAGAAATCGGCATCAATCCAGGAGATGTTTAAGAGCGAAAGGGATGCAATTGCAACTTTCAGTTCTGCCTGATGATCTTTATTAACGGTCATGATGTCTCGCCAGTTGGAAATTTTTTTTTTTTTTTGAGAGTGGAATTCACAGAGTTCAGCGTGTTCCTCTGACAGAGAAGTCTGGACGTATCCACACTAGTGCGGTATCAGTTGCTATTCTCCCTCAGGCTGATAAGGTAGATGTCCAATTAAGGAATGAAGATTTGAGAATTGATACTTACAGGTCCGGTTGTTCTGGTTGTCAACATTCAAACACCACCAACAGTGCAGTTAGAGTCACACATTTGCCCACTGGTATTACAGTATCCATACAAGATAAACGATCCCAGCATATGAACAAAGCCAAAGCACTTAAAGTACTCCGTGCAAAGCTGTACGAAATGGAGAGGTCCTGACCCACGCGTGTTTCGGTTGATCCGTGCGTCTATTTGCTTTCAAATCTGAACTGTTTTGCAGGTTTTTTTTTTCTTTTCATTTAATTTTCATTTTTATTTTCATTTTATCCATTTTATATTTTGAGTTTCTTATTTGAAGTTTTGTTTTCTTTCATTTATTTTAAATTATTGGGATAATTTTAGGGTTAATCTTCAATATTAAATTATTTGGTAAATCATAAAAAATAATCAAGACTTTGATAATTTGGAATCAAATTGGTACCATCCTTAGATGGGCGTTGTGGGGGTATTACAACCTTCCTCATACGTAACCGACTCTCGAACCTAACATTTATTTTCATAAACCATAATACGTTTCAGGTGGCCAATCACACCTCACCAAAAAAGATTGGTGGCAACTCCCTTTCATTATAAGTCTAACGATAGGTCCACGGATCTACTAGTTATGACACCAAATTCTTGAAAAAAGAGATAATATGTTGATATAAACTTCCAAAAAGGATCATTACTGATAATGCTAAGAACTTAAATAGAAAAATGATGAAAGAAGTATGTGCTCTATTCAATATCAAGCATCACAATTCTACACCCTGTCAACCAAAGATGAATGGAGCAATAGAGACTACTAACAAGAGCACCAAAAGGATTTTAGAAAAGATGACTAATACCTATAAGGATTACCATGATAAGTTGCCTTTTGCCTTGCATGCTTATAAGACCTCAATGCGAATATACATTAGAGCTACTAAATTTTCACTAGTTTATGGTATGGAAACAGTGTTGCTAATTGAAGTAAAGATTCTTTCCCTAAGAGTTCTTATGGAGGTTGACTTAGAAGAAGCAGGATAGGTGAGAAATCGCTACGAACAATTGAACCTTGTTGAGAAGAAAAGAATGATAGCATTGTGTTATGGTCAATTATATCAAAAAATAATAATGCAACTACACGAAAAGATGATTTAACCTTAACAATACCAAGAAAGAGAATCAGTCTTAAAAAGATCTTTCTAATCCAACAAGACAATCGAGGGAAATAGACACCAATTGGGATAGTCCATATGCGGTGAAAAGAACTTTTTTCTAGTAATGTATTAATTCTAGCTAAAATAGATGGGGATGAATTGCCAAATCTAGTCAATTCGATGCTATGAAGAAATATTTTATTTAAAAAAAAGAAAAAAATAAAGACAATGACTCAAGGTGAAAACCCAAAAGGGTAGTTTGAGTAAGAAAGGAAATATCTAAGTTAAAAATCTGAAAAAGGTAGCTTAGATGTAAGGATGGAACATCATCATAAAGAACTCGTCACACAAGGGCAAAGTTAGTGTGATAAAGCCTATCATGGTTAAGATTATTGATAGAATAGGCTTTGAGAAAAGAATTTTAGATTAGATTGCTCAAGATTGTTGGAATGTTCATTGTTTGAATAATTGATATTCATTTAATTGTTGATTAATCATTGTCCCTGTTTACCAAATTTGTTCATTTCAATAAATAACCTTTTGATTTTCCATGTTGCCTTATTTCTCTCCATTTTGATTGAGGAAATACATGATTGCATTGTGTTTATTGTGATATTGTAATAATGATGAGTAAACGAACAAAATTCATAAAAGATCTCCATATTGTGTTAAAAGAAGATTTAAAATAGTAAGGGTAATATGGAATGGTAAGAAAGCTTGGAAAATGTCAAATCCCTACCAATTCAAAATAAAAATTCTTGAGCTCACATTGAAAAATAAATCTTTGAAATTGGATGACAAAATGGATGAGACTATAATCCATGTTGTAAACTATGAGTGTTGAAGGGTTAAAGAAAATGAAGAGAAGATATGGAAAGAGCTTTGAAAACCTTCTAATTTGCCACCACTGAAAAGATAAATAAATCGCATTGCAAGCATTGCATTCACTACATTCATTGCATTCATTGAATTTATGCATTACGTTCATTGCATTAATTATGCATGTTCAAAACATAGAAAAATTAAAGTTCAAATTTTGAAATTAAATTTGAGAATTTTACAAAAACTTTTCATTCATTGCATATACATGAAAAGTATGAAGGAGAAAGTAGATGTTGAAATGATTTTGAGAACAGACATTGGTAGATGGTTAATGATGAACAGGTTGAGATGAAAGGAATCATTTTAAAGTAAGAATATTTGTTAAAGTTTCAATGCCACTGTTAATGAGGAACTTTTTCAAAGATGAAAATGACCTATAAGACCTTAGAGCATGATATTGAATATCCTAAATATCTCTTTTATTTTTCAAAAGTTCCAAAGGCTTCGATGGGTAAAAGTGTTCATAGGCTGAGCTGGCTCAGGTTTGGGCCCGACTCATGTCTGGGATTAATAGCTTATATGCTTGCCCAGTCCAACCTAACCCAAAATTTTAGGTCTCAAAATTTTCCCAAACCTCCCAAACCCACCCATTTAACTTAATTTATATAATAAAAAATTAAAAATATGTGATTAAATTTAGTTTAAATGGATTATATTTAAATCACATATATATAAATTAAAAATAAAATTATATATGTAAAAATAAAAATAAAAATCATATAAAATAAAATTTAAGTTTAATAAAATATTTAATTTTTACATATACGAGAATTAATTTTTATATAATTCATATATATATATATAAATAAAAAGTTTATATATATTTAAATTCGGGTTGGGTTGGGCTTGGGCTTGAAATAGTTTATCCAAGACCCAACCCAAATTTTAAATGGGCCTAAAAATTGTGTCTAAGCTCGTTTAATGAGCTTTAATTTTTTGTCTAAGCCCTTTCAAAACTTGGATGGGCCTTTAGGCTTGGGTAGGTTGTCTAGCCCTTAAGCAAGTCTACTGGTTGAGGGAACATTTTATTTTTTTAAAAGTCTTAAAGCCTTTGTTGAAGGGGAGTTTTTTTTTTTTTTTTGAAAGTTTCAAAGCCTTTGTTAAGGGAAAGTATTTTATTTTTATAAAGTTTCAAAACTTTTGTTGAGGTGGAGTATTTCATTTTCAAAAGTTTCAAAGCCATTATTAAGGAGGAGTCTCTGTTTTTATTTTTTATTTTTCTTGACCTGAACAAAATTGATATCTTTTATCTTTGTATACTTCCTATTCATAAAAAATGTGCAAAGGAAGACAAATGTAAACACCCCATTTTGTTCAAAAAATTTTCTGGTATAAATGGGCTTTGATTGTAAATTAGGCATTGATTTGAAAAATAAATTTTAGGTCCAAAAAAATTAAAAGCCCAAATTTGTATTAGTAATTTTAGTTTAGTTTTTTTTAGTTTAACTTTTATTCTTGTTTTTTTTAAGTCAACAGTCAACAAAGTCAGCAAAACAAGAAGTCAAAAAAGCCAAAGAAAAAACAAGTGATATTTTGCAAAAAGAAATTGGCCACTCTTTGGATCCAATTATGATTAATTGCCTATGGAAATTCTTGAGCTTCAATCCATGGAAAAAAGGAAAATCACATAGAAATAAAATCTTGGAAATTTTGTCTAGATTTAGTAGGACTTGGAAAATTTCTTAAGTGAAAGAGGTTTGATCCTTATGTAAAGAACAAGCAATACATAATTAAGGGATAAGCAATCAAGCAAATTAGAGCATACAAAATTTTTTGGGTTAGGATTTGGGATTTTAAAATTTGAATTTTTTGGTCTTGGAAGATTTTGGGATTTTGTTATGGGATTGGGAAAGTTTCAAGTTTTTGGTTTTTTATTTTGGGATCTCCTTGCAATTTTGGGACTTTAGGCTAGGAATGTTTGGATTCTAGTTTGAATTTTTGGGTTTTAGCTTGATTCTTGAATTTTGGGTTTTTTGGGAAATTTTTGGCTTTTTTCTTTGAATTTTTGGAATTAGATTTGAATTTCTAGGTTTTCTTTGAATTTGTCTACGGGGTTTAAGTTTTTTAGTTAAATTTACAGTGGTTAGAGGAAGGATGGGTGATCATTCTCTAGGTTTGTGAACTTTTCAGAGAAAAGTTTTAATTTTTCAATAGTCGATTGAATTTCCCTACACTAGAATTTCGGTTGCTTAGCCAATTTCTAGAATTTGTTAAATTTTTCAATGGGATTGTAGAAAGAAGGTAGAGAGAATTTGGCTTAAAGAGAAAGAAAGAGAAGGAAATATCTAGGAAAAAAGGAAATTTTGGCTTTTATAGTAACGTCATATGACACCATTTAAAAAAGCTAAGATCCACGTGTAGCCAATGGTGACCCATGCCTAACCACTTTGGATCTGACCCGATCGTAGGTTTTCATTTTTCTTTTTATTTTTCATTTTTCTTTTTGTCTTTGTTTTTGTTTTTTATTTTTATTTTATTTTATTTTCTATTTATTTTCTCCTTATTATTTTTTCCTTTTTTTTATTTATTATTTTAATTATGTGATTAAATTAAAGTGATGAGGAAAAGAAAAAAGAGTTTGGTAAGATTTTTATGGTTTATTTGCATGATGTTTTTATGAATGTAATTTATTTGCGTGATTTTTTTTTTTCATGAATTTGATTAATTGCATGATATTTTATATTATGACATGATTTTTTTATTACATGATATCTTTGCATGTTGTTTGGTATGATATAATATTTTTATATAATATTTTTTGTATGATTTATTATATATTTACAAGATTTATTGCATGATTCTGATATTTGCATGTTTTAATAGTATTGTATGTTTTGATTCTAATATTTGATCATGATATTTTTTATAAAATTTTTGTATGACAATATTTGTAAATAAATAAAAAGAAGCTGGAATTGATTTGTCAAAAGATATTTAATAAATTCGACGATAGAGCATTTTCATGTAAACAATGAGTTTATCTTGAATACTCTTGAGGTGAGAGAAATTTCATTTAAGCTGAAAGCCTAAAGACCTTTTTCCAATATTTAAATATCAAAATTCATAAAAAGACCATCTTTGATTAAGGCTTTAATAAGATAACATATGATTAATTTGGTACCAATTTTGGGTGTAATAGGGTGCTAAAACCTTCCTTACATGTAATCGACTCCTAAACTTGATTTTATTGATGTAGACCAAAACCTATTCTTTTTAAGAACCTTTAGTTTATACTTAGGATAACCTTAAAAATGGTATATTCATAGAGGTGCCCAATCACATTTAGGTAAGAAGGATTGGTAGTGCTTTTATAATTTTGTATCTAATAGGCAGGTCTTCATACTTAAATGTTATGATAACAAGTACACCATTGGATAAATAGTATTTTTTTGTCTCCACTATTTCTTTGAAAGGCCTCTTATCCCTTTCAAATTAGCAAATCTTTAATCATGAAGTACATTCACAATATAATTATCAAGTTGATTTCTTAGCACTATGAGCTCAACAACAAAAAACTCATATGGATAAAATTCATCCATCTTTAGCAACTTGTTCATATCAAATGCACTAAAAAATCACTTGAAAATAAGCAAGCAACACAAATAAGCAACTTGGTGTTCACTTTACTAAAATGATTGTTAAGCTCATAAACTGGCATATCAATGACAACATAAAATAAATCAACTTGATAATGTAGTAACTTGGCAAACTTATTAACCTCCCTTGCATATCAATGACAACGTAAAATGAATTAACTTGATAATGACAATGTTGTAATTTGCTAACTTCTGAAGCACTTTGCCACAAATTCCTCATGCCATCATTCACCTTACTAGAAAATTAAAAAACAAAAAAGAATCCTTTTAGTCTCTTAAACTTGTTTTCAAGCATAAATCTCCCAAAATCTACACTAAATTATTCTAATCTAAACTCAAAGTGGTTTTTGTCAACCTTTTAAAAACCTTTCAATTTTACCAAAATAGTACCCAAAATCAACCACAAACAGCTCTTTCTTTTCTTGACTATCAAAGACTCAGAAATTACCCAAGAAAATAACTTAGAAACTTCAAAATGTTCTACCAAAAATTTGGCTTTTTATTTTCTTAATGCTTTAATTTTTTTTATTATTGCTTCTATGCATTCTTCTTGATTATTGTGATTGCTTCCAATTGTGCTCTTGGTCGATCTCTGTAATAGTGATTCAAATCTTAAAATTTATAGGAAAGCTTTAAAAGAGTCAAATCTTTCAAGATCCAATTCTTGATTTTTTTGGCATGCTTTTTCCTTTTGGCATAAATTGATACACAATAATTTTCAAAGATAAAAGTCAATTTGACTTCCATAGATTTGTAGAGGTAGTTTTCCAAAAAAATTTTCACGTTTTTATGTTTTTCTTCAATTTTTGATTTTTTTTTTTATTTTTTTCTGACTATGACTAACAAAAAATAGAAATAGAAATAGAAATAAAAGACTAAAAATAATAAATGAAAATACTTTGGGACCTTTTAATTTTTGGGCTTAGCCAATTACAAATTTGAAAAATGAGATTGAGACTCTATTAAACTAAAAAAGTACTTTAAAGTTTGCTTAGACAAATTTACAAGTGCATAGGCCACACAAGTAATAATCGTGACATTTCGGTCAAGATATCATCTCACAGAAATTAAGTAAAGAAATTCCTAAGCTAAGTATCTGATGTCACCATATCTTTTTATAGTTGGTTTGATCAAAGAATAAGCATGAAAATTAAGCTATTCTAAGAAAATAAAATCAAACAAGACATCACACATGCTTATGCAAAAAAAGTAGAAGAATGCAACATGTTAACTAAGTAAACTATAAGAAATTGCAAAAACCAGTAGCTAAAATATAAGGCAATTCATTGAAACAAAATAGAAGTGAAATTAAAGTGAGGCAAACAAAAGAATTAAAGTAGACATTGCAAACTGCACTTTAATGCTAAACATGGAAAATAGAAAATCAATAGCAAAATTGGATCAAAGTGCTTTAAATTGAGTAAAATTGAATAGTAATTGCAAGAATCATGAGTGAACTAAAGTAAAAATAGAATTAAAGTACATGTTATGAAGGAAAATTGCAAGATCTAAAACATGAAAATAGAAACTGCATTTGAAAGCTGAGAATAATTCATAGCAGAAAAATTAGATCTACAATTCTTTAAAGGGAATGAACTTAAACTAAGCTAAGTTAAGCTAAATCAAAAGGTTCACTACGAAATCCAATAGAAAATCACATTAAAATAGAAGAAAACAAGTGCAATGAATTAGCAACTCTAGATATACTTAAAATAGAGAAAAACAAAACACTATAAAAAAAATTCATCCAAACAACCATCAAAATCATGAAATAAATTGAAAAAAAATGAAACTAAGCGAGTTATCTAGTAAATCTAAGAGACTAAAAGTTGGATGAAGCAAAAAAATTACCTAGGGAAGAGAAGAACCAAGCTCCAACTTGAATTACACACCTGATCTTCATTGCCTCTAGGATTTCAACCTCAATTTATGAGAATTAACTATATTGATTGGGAACGAATTTGATGCTGATTTTTTAATATGTTGAAGCCTAATGAGTTAAAAAATTGTGAAAAAGAAATTAGAGTAAAATCGATTACGAAATGATTGAATTATGATTAAAACATTGTAACTAGATCAATTATGAAAATGCAAAAATAGATTTGAGATCAACAACAAAACTTGAAGATTTGAGCTTGAAATCAATCAAATTTGTGAATTTCATTGCCAAAATTGTAAAGAAAAATGAAAGAAATTTTAGGAAAGTGAAAAGTACAATAAGAATCAATGAGAAAAACTGGAATAAAAACTATTTGTCAAGTAAGAAAATGCAAGACAGTAAAGTGCAGGAAAATGTAAAATGCAAAAATTTAAAGAACAAAAATTTAAATCCTAAGCTAAAGTCTTCCTACAATAGTTGGCTCCTCTCCTATTTATAGGTAGGGAGGTGGTGAATTAAGCCCAAAAAAATCTCCCCAAAATATTTGGAAATAATAGGTCTTCTAGAGACTTCTTTCTTCTTTGTTCATTTGGTGCAAAGCTAGATGTAGGCTTATTTGTTCTTCCCCAATTGCAAGCCTTCTTTTCATGCATTTTTTCACTTCCAAAAATTATAAGTTATAGCCAATAGGAGCTCTCCATAATGCCATGTCATCACCCTTTGAAGTCTTCTTAAAATCACCAAACAATGGCACTAACTTCACATGGACATTTCGTGCCACAAGCTTTGTCACTTGAGGTCCCTTTTTTTGCTTCATCCTTCTTCATTTTGGCTACTTAAAATTCAAGTTATTTAATGAAAAAATTTATCACTAAAATCACTAGACAAATTCTAGAAATAAACTCAAAAATTATAGAAGAAAATATCAAGAAAATTCCCTCAATGAGCAATGTAACTCAATGACACTAGTTTAGGTTATTTTCACAATTTGCACCAAAAATCCTCCAAAATATATCCAAATTATATAAAATTTCATATTTTCTCTATTTGTACTTACACATAAGACAAATGTACATTTAGGAGTAATTTTGCCAAAAATCTAAATGAACAAACCAAAATATAAGTAAAATTGTACTAAAATTAAGCACGAAAAAGCTAAAATTTTAGCACAATCAAAGTCCACTACCAAATTAAAATTCAAAGCCCATGAACATTTGAAAGATTCCTGACATAATGAGGTATCTACAATAGCACACTAAAAATGTGATTTCCTCCTTTATACTATATTCTAACCAATATTTATACCCATCAAACTAAATAGGGTTGAAACTACTGGGTGAGAGAATCAGAAACCAAAGATGGGGGCGAGAGTGAGGAGAGTAACAAGAGTGATAAGAGTAACAAAAGGAGTGAAAATGTTGGTGGGGAATTTAGGAGAATTGGGAATTGACACAATATAAAACTAGAGAATAAAGGAACTAAATGGCATAAGACAAAATTGGCTTTTATTTTTGTTGAGGTGGAAATTTAGGAGGAAAAGATAAATGATTAGAGGGAAATAAGTAGTTGATTTTTTTATGATTTAGATGAAAATTTAATAGGGATGTTAGTTCTCAATTAGTTGGTTGTGGGTTGTAGCTAGGTATTGGTTAGTGTGGTAATGAGTGGAGTAGTTAGAGAATTAAGACAAATATGTTTAGAAAAATTTTGGTTATGTGATTGATACCGTAAGTTCATGGATCGTAACAAGTAATAGAGTAGTGAGCAAAGTTCATTCCCACAAAGATTATAAATAGAGTTAATACTTAGTACCAAAATTATAACACCCTAATTATATTGAAACAAACCGAAAAGAATATTTAACTAATCTTCTTATGTAAATCAAACTTAAATAACTAAAACAACAACTTAAAATTAAAGTAAAATATGTAAAAGTAATAATTAAATATAATAATAGCTTGATGTAATAAAAACAAAAACTAAAGAGTAGAATATAGCATGCAAATAACAAGTAAAACATAAAACAAAAATTAAGAATAATTATAAACTGAAAACAACAAATAAATTATAAAGAAATAAATTTAAAACTAAATTAAATCTTAAGATCATATAATTGAAGTAATGCAAGAACTAAGAATAATAAGGCTTAAAATTAAAGATAGCATAATTTAAACCCTAAATTTAAAGCAAGATATCGAAACAATGCATAAAGATGAATTAAAATTGAAAGCAATACTAACAGCGACTAGTCTAAAGCAAAATTAAAAGAAAAAAAAACCTAAATTAAAACTTAAATTTGAAATTATAAAGCATGGAATCTAAGCCATAGGAAAAAAACCTTCAAAAGAACTTAAATCTAAAATTAAAGGTTGAAAAGAAACTAGAAAAAAGAAGTTTAAAAGCTACAAAAATAAATTTGAATTTGAATTTTAAATGAACTTGAACATGAATTTAAAATAACTTGAATTTAAAGAACAAAAAGAAAATAGCAAGAATTTAATTTAAAAGAACTAAATTAAAAACTTATAATCAAGAATAAGAAATAAGAACTAGATTGATCTATCACCTCAATCAAAATTGATTTAAAGAACTTGAAAATTTTAACTATAATGAAAGAAAACTTAAGACTAAGGACTAGTTTGTCACCCCAAGTCCATGCTTTTTCCTCTTCCTAAACCTAGATATTTATAAGAAAATGATTATAAGAAACCCTAGTGAATATTATAGATAGGTGTGGCAACCTTCATGAATTGAGAGAAGATTTGTTCTTTTTTCAACTCTTTTAGACAGCTCTCAAAGTCCTAACTTTAAGCTACTTGCAATCTTCTTTTGAAAATACTCTTATGCAATTAAGTCTTTAAGTAGCTTAAAGTCTTGAAATTTTTAATTGCTTAACTCTTCTTGAACTTTTGTTGTACTTTTCTTTTTTAAAATTGAAGAATGATGTGCGGCTATGGCTTTTTAAAAGAAAAGAATATTCAACTTAGAGTAGCCTTGCATCTCTTAAGCACTTCTTAGACTATAATTAGGATTGTTTGAATAAAAGAGTATCAGGTCTCCCATTCTTGCTAACAGCCCACTAAACTCAACCCTTATAGTATTTTAGGCTCTATTTAAACCATTTCTTGCATTAGGCTTGTCGTGGACACCATCTTGGCCTTATCATGCAACTTGGAATTCATACGTCTTCTTTTATGTGCCACCCATACCTTTATATACTCTTCTACGTTATGCAATCCTATCCTAGGTAGGAATACCAAGTCAACCTAGGAAAACCTTCCCCAAGTCAGCTTCACCAAGTAAATCTCTTAAAAAATATAAGAATTTCAAGTCAAAATGGGATATCCTAATCGAACTAGGAATCCAAGTAAAAGTGAGAAAACCTTCTTCAAGTAGGAAAACTAATGGCGAATTGATATTTTCCAAGTTAAGGTAAAATTTATCAAGAATTCTAAAAAATTTAGCAAGATTTTCTCTTCTTTTCAAAATTACCTACACATAATCAAATTAAGCACATTAGAAGTAAAAAGTATTGTTTTCAAATTTAAATTTAATTTTTTTAATAAAATGATTTGACATATATGGATCCATAAGTAACAATTTTGCCACTTTTTGATACAATCTAGCTCAATATTTGTTGATATAGGGAATAATAATGACACATCATAACATGATAAATTAGGTTTATAAATTAACATTGCAGGAAGGATCTATTTAGTAATTTCTCTACTTACAAGAATTTCAAGTAATCTTCTTAAATACTTGAGCATATCTTTATGATTATTACATTACAATTAATCAATTATAATTTAAAATTATGAAAGATACATCAAAATTTTTATAAGAGCAAATTGTTGAGATAAAAAATAATTAATAAAATTGACTAAAGAATTTAACCATATAAAACTATGATAAGTCCAACCCAATAAAGGTGATTAAGGCTATAGTTGAGTTAAATATTAGGTATTTAGTGATTAGTTAATCAAATAGGTTAAATGGGTTTAAACAAAGTCCATTCCAAAATAGGCCTAATATTTAAAAGTATGTATGGAATAAAAAAATCAATAATTGCATGGACTAAACCCAACTTAACAATCCCAAAGAGTTCGATTTAATGATAATTCACAATTAACCTGATGCTGGAGAAAATTTAGCATAATGAACAATTATTAGAAGGTAGTTACAAGTTTAATGCTTGAGAAATTTTAACATTGATGGAATACTCAATTCTAAAAACAAGGGATCAAGAAGGGCTCATCGTGGCTAACATTATCACCATGGGAAAGTTACTAAATTGAAGTAAGTGTTGAAAAATTTTCAATATTTGCTTAAAGTAGTTACTAACGCTGAGGTTGGGAGAAGTTTATCATTAAGAAAAGGAAATAAAAAATGATTAATGAAGAGCATTCGTTAATAGTTACATGGAGCAGAAAACAACATATAGAGCAGTTTCACTTAGAATCAGGAGGCATGAAGGCAAAGGAAAGTTAACAATGGTTAAAGCTAGATAGTAGCCAAAATCTTTTGTTTTCTTTTTTGATTTTGTAAAAATAAATATGAATTTTCAAGAGGTAGACAAGGTTATAAAAATCACAATTAACAATGAAACTTTAATTATTTTTACTTTAAATGCATTTATTTTATCTTTTAACGTATTTACTTTTATTTTTCAGTGCATTTATCTCAAGTTTTTCTTTTCTGCATTTATCTTAAGTTTTTATTATCTTTTCAATGTTATGCTTAGCTTTAACTTAGAAAACTCAAAAAATTTTATTTTGTGCATGTAAATCCCTACTTGAAGTATTAAGGGTGAAAACAATGATCATACAAAATCACCATTTTCATGGGTGAAAACACTTTGATTGTCTAAAATAGTTAGACCTAGAGAAGGCAAAATTGCTTGAAACCATTGAGTTCTAACATGGCCCGACTTTATAGAGGTAGTTTTTTTAAATAAGGTTTTAAGTTGGGTCAGGATAGTTTTCTTTTTTTTTTCTAAATTAAAGTTAGGTCAAAGGTGGATTTAGGTGAAACATGCCCACCTTGACCTGATATATTTACCAAAATACCTTTAAATTTATCTTTTATACCTTTTATACCCTTAAATGTCTGTATACACTTAAAAAATTGGTTTTTTTTTTCTCGTTTAGATGACTATTTAATTTATAGTTTTTATAAGTCTATTTAGCTTGAAAATTTTGAAAATATTCTTGAATTTCGTGTTTTTATGTGTGAAATCTTAATTTTTAAGGTTTAGATCAATATGGATGTAAATAACAAGCAAACCATGCAAGAAGCATGCAACATTTGGCCATGCACTAAGGGATATAGTTGAACCTAAATAGCCAAGGATTTATTATGTCTTGTTTGGCCAAAAAAGAATTATACTTGCACAAGGACTTTTTGTTTATCTTAAAAAAGTTTTAAACTAAGAAGAACACATCAAAAAAGGTAAAGGCTAGAGTTATTGTGCAACAATGACTCTTGAATTTTAATCTAAGAGAGTTTGAATTCAAGATAAACAAATCAAGTAGATTGGTCTTGGAAATTTACTTAGCCAAAACTCCATTTAAATGATAAGATGATATTGACTTGGCAAGACACATAAGCATGAAAGAAAATATGGACCAATGAATGAAGTCCATTTGACCAACACAAGCTCCTTGTCGAGTTCCCTACATTTGGCCAACCTCTATCAAGATCAAGATTACATCTTAATTTTCCAAGAGTTCAAGATAAAGTAGGACTTTGTAGACTTTATCCCCCCATGGTCGAATCTAGCACTATAAATAGGCTAGGCATTCTCAATTGTCACACATGTGCCATTCCTCCCTTATTCTTCTTCTTTTTTTTTTTCTTTCTTTCTACCTTTGATTTTAGTCTATTTGGCTAGGGTGATAGACTAGCCATAGTTTTGTTTTCTAAAGCTTTCTTTAAAACAAGTTGTTTACATTTTATTTAAAGCTCTCTTTCTTTGATTTCTCAAGCATTCTCTTTTACTTTAAAGCTTTCAAGATTCAACTTTGTTCTTTTATTGTTTACTTTACATTCGACCAAATTATTTTCTTTACAAGCTCTCGGTTTTCTGTTGTTTCCTTGTATATTCGACTTGTTTTTAGAGCTACTAAGTGATAATTGGTTAGCTTGGCATTCATTTATCACATTTTTAGCAAGTTACAATTTCCATTATTTTACTTTTGCTATTAATCAACCAATCATTCTTTTGAGTTGTTTAAATATAAAATTAGCAAGAATTTCCTTTGGTACTTGGTTTCACACTCCAAACATAATTCTTGTGGGAGTGATACTCTACTTCATCACTTTATTACATAATAACAGTCTGTGCACTTGTAGGATTAAAAAGTCGCAATCACTTTCTTTCCCCAACTTGCATCTCTTAAAGCTGCCATTGCTTTATCTTTTCTTGAAGCTATTTTAATTTTTTTTTGTTCACCTACCATTACCTTTTTTTGATCAAGCACCTATCACTACTTGAGTTTGTTGCATTTTATCACTATTAGTCACATCTACTCTTACTCCAAGCTTAATCTTGTCTTTCGTTCCTAATATCTTCTCCTTCATCTTTGCCTCAAAAAATAGATATATGATTGAAAAAATTAAGGAAAAAAAAAAAAAGAAAGAAAGATTGCCTTTCATGGCAACAAGTTTTCCATCTTCTATCCTTTTATTTGACCTTTGGATCGAATTCTCAATATGCCAAAAGCCTTCATTTTAATAGAAAAGGAATATTTCATCCAAATATGTTACTATTATGTGTGTTGAGGTTTTCTTTTTTTTTTGAAAAATAAAATTCTAACTTCTTTTTTCCCTTTTTATTTCATGTTTTATTTTAGTATTAAAAGAGTATTTCTTTAAATTTTTTCTTCTTCCTTACTTTGTTGGTAGATTTGTGATTTTTTATAATTTATTCATTTTTTCTTGACTTATTGTTTTGTTTTATAATTTGAACTAATATTGTGAAAAAAATATATATCATTAGGTTTGATGGCCAATATGATACAATGTTTAATTCATGCTTGTGGTAGAGTTTTTTTTTTTTTTATTACGATGTATGTGGTAATGAAAACTATAGTCAAGACGAGACAGGTGAAATTGAAGGTAGCTTCTCTTTGTTGGAGGTGGGGATGGTTTTAAATTTAAAAACTCGAGTTGAGGAGAAGCGAAGTAAAAGGTGAAGCAAGCAAAAATTTCTCCTTCATTGACTTGTTCCCATTCTTAGTTAGATTGCTGTAGCCTTTTTTTTTTTTAATTTCATCTAACAAAAACTTACACTTATTAGCGGTGGCTTTCTATATAATTATGAACTATGATTGAATAATTATAATATTGCAATAAAAAGAATTGTAGATGAAATATTTTTTAATATATACTATTAGTTTTTAACAATAAAGAAAAAAAAACACTTAATAACCCATCAAAATTTAACATAATGATGGAAGAACCATGTACTTTACAGTCTACTCCTTCCTTTGCTATATAAAAAAAAAAAAGAATTACCAAATAACAATGATGAACTTCCAAGAAAAAATGATAATATATTATAGATTTAAATTTGATGCACTATTAGTGTATAGATGCTATACACTTTTTATAAACCACACAATAACACCTTGATAAAATAATTTTCAATATACTTTTAGGATTAAATGTATTTGCTTTATATGATTTTAAAATTTTAAAATTATTTTTTTTGAAGTGTTATTATGTGATTCATTGGCAATTTATAGTATCTATACACTGGCATTACATCAAATATAAACTCATTATTAATTGGAATAATTTGAGTTTATATTTGATATATTATCAATGAACTACACAATGACACTCATAAAAAAATTAATTTTAAAATTTTAAAATCCTAAAAAGTAAATACAATTTATTTTAAAATATATTTAAATTAATTTTTAAGAAGTGTCATTGTGTGGTTCATTAATAGTGTATAACATCTATATATTGACATGTATCAAATATAAATCTTTATAATTTATATGCATGAAACTTAAAGTCCATTTTAGCTCTAGTGAAATTAAAAATAATGATGGAGGTGAGATTGGTTACTATAGTGGTAAGATTAAAATAAGTAATGAGATGTATTTTTAGATACAAAAGCAGTGGTGGTGGCAAGATGAATCATAATGGAAAAAGAAAATAACTATTAAGGATATTAGACAAAAATTTTATGTAATAAAAATTTTAAATTATTTAATAGTTATGAAACTAATAAATAATTAATAAATTATTAGCCAAAAAATTTATTTTTACGTTAAATAATAATTTTGAAAATAAATAATTAAAAATTATTTATTTTAATTTACTACATAATAATTTATTTATTAATTATTAATTATTTCATAATTTTTAAATAAAAATTAAAATAAAAAAAAAGTTAAGTTGTAAAAACATTTTTTCCCTACAACTTAACTTAAAGGGACAAAAAGGGAAAAAAACAACAAAGCAAAAAAAATTAGCGATGAGATCTATTGAAAGAAAAAGCAGCAATGGCTGGCCGGAGAGAATCATGGCGAATTGAAGATCTGTTTGGATCTCAACTAAGCAGTTGACCCGGAAATGGATGGCAACCGACCACCCATAGGAGGTCCAGTTGCATTCAAACGGCATTAAACATTTTCGAATGACACAAAAATTCTGTTTTACGACTAGAGTATAGGAATAAAAAGAAACACTAACCTATTATACAAATAAAGCATAGGAACAAAAAGAAACTCTTCCCCTGCCCTCTTACAAATTGCGGCTATGGTGTAACTGAAAAGTGACAACTTTTTCAGAGTGTTATTTAAACCAGATGTATATAGCTTTGGACCACTAATCAACTTTCCTGGTGGCGACCTCTCCTGACGAAAGAGTCCCCCGATGTCAAATTGCTGTTTCTTTCATGGGGGACCTCAGAGTTTTCATGTGCGTTACCTCCTTCATGCTCGAAAATAGAATTTGGATTTTCAAACTCATGTGCTCCTTCTAGCTCAACCAAGAGAACATGACACTACTTTTTCTATTGCTTCCCCAACCCTAATAAAACTACTAATATATGAGGTCAATAACTTTTTGAATGCTCTCATGACTGAATGTCTCATCTTGTGCTTTTTCCTAATAACATAGGATTAAGATGTCACATGCAATGCAAGATTGAAATACTTACTCCGATTCCAATAATTTTCCAAAGAAAATTACTTTTGTTAGACCTTTTTTTTTTTTTACTTAAAATTAAGGTTGCAATCTGAAAATAAAAAATGAGATTATAGGTATTAAGATTCAGTCCACAAATACGTTGGATGCCACTGAATTAAGTTTCGAGTTCTTAATCATTACTTTATTAACAGTTGAAAAATGCTAAATTGCTTGATACTTACAGCAAATTAATTAATCATGGAATGACAAAAAATAGAATTGATTAAATTTCATAGAGTTCAATTAGTTCAAACAATCACTTTGAAGAATTGACATATTGTAAGTCTGATATTTAAATTTTAATACATGTAACCTCTTATCTTAAAAATAAGCTACAGCTTCATTTCTATAAATATATATATATATATATATATATATATAAAAAGTTAACTAATCATAGGCTGTCTAAGGTTGATTTGGATGCCACTGAAGCCGTGTTTCAGTGCGTTTATCATTTTTTTTTTTTTTTTTGCAGTGGTGCTATAGCAATGCATTTGGTTGGATTTTTCATTCCCACCGCACTCCTTTTCCTTAAAAACTCCTGCTTCAATTTTTTTTTTTATTGAAACTATATGCTGCTGTTTACAACACATGCCACTTACGTTTTTTAAATTTTTTAAACTTTAATTTGAATAAAAATAATTCTTATTTTAATGTAAAAATATTATTATTTTCTAGATTATTATCAAAATATTTATTATCAATTTCTTTTAATTAAATATACTTAATATATTGTTATCATTTTTATTAATTTAAAATATTTTTAATAAATTATTATTTGATAAAAAATCATTTTAACAAATTTTAATTATTTATTAATTTTTATAAAAGTTAAATAATGTAAAATTTTTTACTTTATATAAATTTTAATTTAATGATTTAATAGTCATTTTTTGTTCTAAATACATTTCACTTCATCATAATTGTTTTTGTATCCAAACACATATTTTATCATTAATTTTAATTTTTATCGCTATAATAATTAATCTTATCATTATTATTAATTTTAATCTTACTAGAGTCAATATCATCGTCTTCCAAATGTACCCTAAATCCATTGGCAGCTTGAAAGCCAATTTGTCTTTCAAAGAAAATCAGAATAATCTCATTTCATCCGTTTCTCTGCACTACTGGCCTGTCCATTAATACTTGCAAAGGGCCTCCCGAGCTAACATCGTGTGAGCGTTTGCTTTTGAAAATATACCGATGTTAACATCTCAAAATCTACGATTCCCAACTTGGTTTTTCTTTTCTTTTTTATGTTGAACATTACTTGCTCTTGGATCTGGTGATTTTCGTTAATGTCTTTGGCTTAAGATAATGAAATCAAAAGGTCAAAGTGTTTACGTTCTTGAGCCAAGCCTCATGCTTCACGTATTATCAAACATGTTTTCTAGGTTTGTGATTTGAAAAAAAAAAAGTTTCAAGGAATTTATGTGTATAATATCTTGTCCAACCAAATAAATATAAGGGTAGGGGATTAATGGATAATTAAGAATTTCAAAAAAAAGAAAAAATGGTTACCCTGTATAGTCCACAGTCTTATTAGCCATAGAATCATTGTTACTTATTAGATTTTTTAATTAAGATTATCATAATTTGAATTCTTATCATTAATATTAAGAGTTATTAAATACTGTCAAATGAAGATTCTAAAATCAACTGTTGAAAAATATTAGGTTCTATTTGATTAGGGAAAATATTTTTGTAATATTTTTTTTTAATTTCTATTTTCATTTTCAGAAAATAATTTTCATTTTCGGTGTTTTTTTAATTTAAAAAAATAAATTTGGTTTGAGAAAATGAAGAAATGTTTTCAAAAAAAAAAATAGTGAAAATATGTTTGGTATGTAGATTTTCAACTTACATCATCAGGACAACAATGAATATAGTTAAATGATGAAGGTTACCTGTGAAAATGAGGATTAAATTTTGAAGATTAAAGTCTAAGAAGATTCTTATGTTAAATTTATATTTGATTTTATTGTTTTCAAAATTTTATGTTTCCCATCAAAAAAATATTTCATATTTTTAAGTTTTTTAGATAACGATATTTTTATATTTTAAATAATAAGAGTTTGTTAAATTAATTGATGTAGTGGAGATTTGATCATTATGAAACATTCAAAGAAAATCTTTTGAATTATTTAATGAATTAATTTAGGTATATAAATAGCACCATTATCAATAAATAAAAAAATTAAAAGCCTATATATATATGAATTTAATAAGCAAAGTAACCAATATTCTGTAAATTTCAAGTTTTTTGTGTTAATTTTCTTTCTTTCTTTATTATATTTGATATATAATAAAAATTCATGTGATATATTTCAAGAAAGGAAAACCATTGGATAGGGGAAATGGATGAAGATAATGAGATTGAAACTCTTATCTTATATGTTTTCTTAAGCCTTTTTAATCATTAGATCAAGAAACTGAAAACACTGACCACATTTGTTTATATGATATTATTACTTGTAAATGTAATTTTGTATAAAAAATTATGTGGATTCCATTTCTAAGTTAAAATAAATTTTAAATGTGTATTTTATATTACAGTTGGATAATAAAATTAAATAGTTGCTATATATGTCATATAATATTTCAAAAGTAATGGTATTTTTAGTGTTTTATGACATTTTAAGGAGGGTTAATTCCTATTTTAAATGCTCAATTGGCTATCAAAAACTAAACTTTGATTTGTTTGGGTCAATAATGATATTATAAATATGGGAGAGAAGCGAAAGATCCCAAACCTTCCCGCCTACACTTGGTCAGCTCCTTTGCCCCAGCGCATTCTAAGGCCTGCTGTCCCCTGCACAGGATACCTAATTTGTTTTCTACCTTTGAACATGAAGACTTCTGAAACAATATCTAGCAAATCCCGATATGTATGTCTTAAACAAACAGATTGATAATTATATTATTAATAAATAATTTTTTTCTTTTCTGTGTGCTCACCGAACAACGGTTAACAAATTAATAATGATTTGTGCTTTCGATGCAGCCTAATCTTTTAGCGAAACCTTTTATCCAGAAGTCAGATCTGTAGAAACAAATACTTGGAAGTTCTTGAAGAATATAAAAAACCAAATGAAAGGGGAGAAAAAAATAAAAAGGGATTGTTGTTGTCAATCTGTTTGAACATTTTTTTCTCAATGCCCACAAAACAACATGCTTGATTTTTTGCCACATTGAAGTTTCATGTTATGCTATTATGGCATCTTTATTGTTTAGTAGATTGTCATGATGTATAGATCCAGAATCCGATTATCGAATTTAGGGAAAAATGAAAAGAAAAGGGATTAAAAAGCGTTTTCAATAAAAGTCAAAACAAAAAGCTACCACTAATTTTTTTAAAAAAGTAATGGTCATTCAAAAGTTTTATCTTTTTAATAAAATATTTAAAACAAATTTAAAATTATTAAAAGAACATTTTGTGATTTGTGAAAATCAGAGATGGGTTAAGGAGTTAGTTACATGTAAGGAAGAATTAACACTCTCACAGCACCTGATAAAAATGGTATCAATTGATTGTGCATGTTATCCTTAGATTTTGGTAAAATAGTCATATTTTGATGTTTATAAATTAATTCCTTACTTTTAATGATTTATTCCAAAAATTGAAAAAAAAATTTCTTTTCTTTTGAAAGCAAAAACAAATTTTTTTTTAGACCAATATGAAAAAGTCCTAAGTATCAAAATATTTCCTTCATCCTCTTATATTTAAAAAGAGCTTCAAAAACATCCCTAGCTTAGAGATTTTCAAATTGCCCCACCAAAATCGAGATAATATCTCATATAAATTATTACCATTGAGACTCCCCTTATATTTAATTCATGCATGATAATGAAGAATGAATGACAAAATGTAAATACATGATAATTTAATATTGCATGTCACAATAAAATAAAATGAAATGCAAATGCATGAAAGGGAGCAAATGTTGGTTTTTTCAGATTTGGTGATTGGTTCAGGTTTAGAATAGGTTTAGGATTCAAGGTTTGGTTTTAAGGTTTGAATTTAGAGTTTAGTGTTTAAATTTAGAGTTTAGGGTTTAAAGCTGGGTTTAGGGCTTGGGATTGTTAGATTTTTTTTTATAGGATTTTAGTTAAGTCTTTGTTGGGTTTGGGATTTAAGTTAGTTTAATTTAGGGTTTAAGTTGGGATTTGGCTTAGTTTTTGTTGGAGTTTGGTTTTTTAGGTAGGTTTAGTTTAAGTTTAGAGTTTAAGGTTTAGTTTAGGATTTAGGTTTTAGAATTTAGGGTTTTGCATGGGAATGCATGTAACAAAATTACCAAAATGCCATTGATAAAAATGCAAACTTTGATGCATGAGATATGTATGAATATGGAAACAAACATATTACGAAAATAGGCATATTTACTGTAGGCATATTTACTATAGACATTCAATTTTGTCTAGTTTAATTCAAATTTGTTCGATTTTTTTTACTTAATTTGCATGTTATTATTTGAGTCGGTTTAAGCATTAAATCAAATTGGATTTGTTCAAGCTTATTTCGGGTTAGTCATTTTTAATTTTATTTTATTGTTACCATTTAGAATTAGTTTAATTAATTGAAAAATTACAAAAAATATATAAATAATTAATGAATTAATCAAATTATTATTACTACAATTAATCAAAAAATATAAAATAAAATTTAATTAATTACAAAAATTAATTATCAATTAAAAATAAATTACAAAATACAAAAACAAGAAATGGACAAGAAGACAACCTCAGTCTTGGCACAGTTCTTGAGTCCCAAGTTCCAACTCCACTACCCACAGCATTAGGCTAGGACCAGCCCTAGCATGTCCCTGCGCACTTCATGCCACAAGCGGTCAAATCTCTAGCTGGTTTTTCTTACAAGACAAAAAAAATTTCACAAATAAAAAAAATGAAAGTAACAAGAACACGGGGAAATGAGGCACCATCAAACCCAACATAGCTCTAATGCACCAAGGCACCCATCTCCATCCTCAAAATTCCTAATCCCCATTCGGCTAGCTCAAAGCCCCAAACACTCCCACACAACCCTTACACTAGGTCTCATAACCCTCCAGCAATCAATGACCCAACCTTCACCAAACCAACCGCACACCCTCTAGTCCTCAAACAAAGCCTTCGTTAGACCCAAACTCCTTACTTACACCCTTGCTAGCCACCTCCACCATACAAGACCAACCACCACTAAAAAACCCATTTGCCTAACACACCAAGCATTAACCCTAGCCTCTCTGCCCTTCCTCATCCCTAGCCTTGCCCAGTCCTAGTCAACCTAAAAACCAACTCCGAGCCATAACCCTATTCTACACCATTCCTCACCCCAATATAGATCCACCAGACCACTATCCTAACACCCAAAGATTCCTTCACCAAACCTTTCATCCACAGCCACAAGGCCCTTCCAAAATCCTCAGCCAGACCCTTTCATCCGTAGCTATAAAGCCATTCTAAACAACTTAGGTGTTACATCATAAAATTGCACTAATAGCCCCTTGCTCGAACCAGACTCCCCCTTTGAAACCTATCAAATGTGCTTTCAAGGAAACAAACTATTGCAGACAACCCTTCCTCCAAAAATTTAAAAAAAAAACCAACATAAACATTGCCAGAAAAATCCAAAGCAAAAAAAAAAAAAAAAACCCAAAAGTAAGCCAACAAGGCAGCTTAAGAAAATCAACAAAATATATAAATAAACCACATCCCCAAGAAGGGAACTCAGTGCCTAAAGCCAACCTGCAAAAAAAAAAGATAAGTCAGTCTTTTAAAAACATTTCAAAAAAAATAAAAAGAGAAAAGGGGCTTTTCATTGGGAAAGTCAAACCAAAAGAAGAAGAAAGGAAATTGAGGCGATGGGAAGAGGAAAAAAATTTTAAAAAAAAGAAAAAAAAAAAGAAGCAACATCGGCAACATCAGAAAAGCTCCAATGGCCGAAATGGCAAACAATAATAGAAGTAGTGAACGGTAATAAGGGTAACAGTCTACCACCAATTTACACTTGGAAGATTTTTTCAAAGAAAGTTAGGTCTTTTATTAGAAGAAAGATAAAAATGAATTAAAAAAAAATAAGTTTTATAGCTATATAAAAAAAAAACCACAAAAAAGGCTTTTATAGGTGCTAACGCACCGTTTGAAGGTAAAAAAAAAAGAGCTGATGCTGACCTATGATGTACTCGGGTTAAATTCACCCCAACTCGCGACCCCACTAGTGACCAAAATCGACCCAGGCTCCTAACCTGGTCCTTACCTGATTCAGCCCACCTAGTCCAATCCAAGCTTAATCAAATATCCATCAAATTGGGCTCCTTTTTGTTATGGATCATATTGGATTTAAGTCCAACTTAGGTAAATTCAATTTACTTATTAGTTATTTGTTCATTTTTGCATGCATTTTTTATATTAATAAAATTTTAATTATTTTAAATTCTTGATAATAAAATAAATAAATAAATATTATTGTTGTTGTATATTAAATGATTAAGATCATAATTTTAATTTTACCTTACAAAAATCATATTTGTAAACATAACAAAAAAATTATTACGAATCTTTCGATGATGGGATTCTAGGAAGTTCGAATAGTTATTTCGGAGAATTCTCGAGGTGAGAAAAATTTGTAAAAATTATCAAAGTATTAGAATATTTAGAAACTCTTTTCAATATGAAATTTTTTATTTTTCCCTAATTTGATTTTTTAAGAAATAAAAATACATTATGTTTATAAGTGTATGCATTTTTTTAAGAAAAAATTTTAAATAATTTTATTATTATATATTTTTAAAAAATTAATAATAAATTAATTAAATGAGAATTTCTTATGATGGGACTTTTCAGAGATCAAGTAGTATTTTTTGATAATTCCCTAGGTGAGAGAAGTTTTTTAAAAATATTACCAAAGAATTGAAATATTTAGAATAATTCTCAATACGAAAAATTTTTATTTATTTTCCATTTATAAAAAATGAACTTTCATGCAATAGCATCACAAATTAATCCATGTGCATTGTATTTTTTATATTAATTATAAAAGTATATAAACTTTCCGATGATGAGATCCTAAAGAAATCCTAGTATTGATTCTTTAGGAATCTCTAGGTAAGAAAATTTATCTAAAATATTATCAATGTAATGGAATATTTAGAATAATTTTCGATAATGATTTCTCATTTTAGTATAAAAATAAATTTTAAAAAATATTATTTGATTTTAAATTATAGATATCATACTTTACGTTTTTATAAATATTGGAAATAAATATGATCCACAAAGAATATGATTTTTAAGAATTTTGAATAACGATTCTTAAAATTTCTTTAAGTGAGAAAGTTCCTCTTAATATTGCTAAAGTATTGAAATATTCTTAGGAATTTTTCAATATGCAAGGTTCTTATTCATTTTTCAAAAATTAAAAACCTACTAAAAGAAAATAATAAAATAAAAATATTTTTTATTAAGAAAATTTAAAAAAATTTAAATTTAAATGCCAAAATTAATACCAATTTAGTCACAATTAAAGGATAACATATAATTAATTGGTACCATTTTAAACGAGTGTCATGAGGTTACTAATCTTTCCCTATGTGTAATCGACTCCCAAACTCAAACCGCTTTTGCAGATCCAAAAAATTATATTTTTAATAAATTATAATTAATTTTAAAATTTTATTAGAAGGATAAGTTTAATATGAGGCCAATCATACTTAATCAAAAAAGATTAGTAACGACTCTTTTTTGTTTTCAAATTCATCTAGTGAATCTAAAAAACTGTTACGATAGCTTGGCAACTCCACTGAAGATGTCATTTTTTTAAAGAGTCAGGCTAGAAAATTAATTAGGTGTTATCCTCAATTTTGATTTAGTGGTCTTAATTGGTATTTAACTTAAATTTTCTTGATTTTGATTTTGTTTTTTTAAATAACAATAGTAATAAAAATTTACATACATTTCATTTTAATTATGTCATTTGTTCATTATTTATTTTATGTATATATTATTCTTAATAAATTGTGGGGCATGTAGGATAGAGATTGCAATGTTATTTCCTCTTACACATAAGATGACACATTTCATATCATGTATAAGCTCTATACCCGAGCTCCATCCTTTTTAAGAAGGAGTAAAGTACTTATACTCTCGTGAGATAATAACCTCTATAATGGCAAGCAAAATACTCCCACTCAAATTGAACCCTTTCTGTTCATAGCCTATAATGGGTGAAGATTAGGGTGCCTTACTACTCCTATGTGGATGCCAGTAAGGAACAATTTAGGAACCTTTTAGACAAACAAATCCTTGCTTAGCATAGAGTGAACTTCAGGAGATCAGCATTTGATAGAGTGTTGCCAACATTTTTGTAGAATAACCCAAATATGCATTAAAATTTTGAAAAAAAAAGAAATGGGTAATAAAAGAAAAGCATTTGCTTGAAAAAAAAATAAAATAAAATCTTCTTTTAACATGTAGTTCATTCAATTGGTGGCTATCCAAAATTTGCATTTTCATAAAATATTTTAGAATACAGTGAAGAATTTTTTTAGCATTATCCAACAAACATACAAAAAAAATTTTCAAGCAAAATTAAAGGTTTTTCTTGAATTTTTTGTTTATCAGCCAAATAAAAATTAATGAAAAAGAGAAAAATCTTAAAATTTAGTTATTTTGTGAAATAAAATATGTGTGTTCTTGAATTTTTTTCTTTTTTAAAAAGAAGAGAGAGAAAAAAAGAAACAAAAAGAGATTTTTGAATATAAATGTTGTTTCATCTTGAACATTTTCATTTAATCTTTTACATACATTTTTATTGTGTTAAAAAAATGAAATAATCAGATAGTATATACACCCCATCCCATACATCCTATTAGATAGTACATGCATCATATTTCAAGCATCTTAATAGATAATACACGTATCCCATCTTATGCACATCATAATAAGATAATACATATATTCCATTTCATCCACATCAATAGATAGTACATGCATTCCATTTCATGCATGCATGGATAAATAATACATGCATTCCATGCACATCTTAATAGGTAATGCATGCACTTCATCTCATTAAATATCTTAAGGCAGTTTCAAACTCATTGAGCTAGCACAACACATGTATTGCATTCCATGTAGATATATCGCATGCTCATGACAGCCTAGTAGATTTCATACAAGCATGTTGCATTAGTCAAAGGAATGTATCTCATCACTCATATAGTATGTTATTGCATTTCATGCACACAGATTCATGAATGGTTGGATTTTATAAAATATACATTGCATTTCATATCCCGCCATCCCTGCAACATAACATTACATTCCTTGCATACAAATTCGTGGATGATGAAATTTTTATCATTGGGGGCTTATACATATGAAAATTCATTATCTTAGGCATTTTGATGTTTCATGATATTCTTTAGGCATCATTGTCATATTCATAAACATGCTTTGTGCCATATAAGTTAGAAATTATTTCGGTAGCATTCATTAAATAAGGGTAATAATATAAAATTTCAAGTCTAAGTCCCAAAATAAAGTATCTGCCTTGGGGTGATCAGAATAGCAAAAATGGAAATCAATTGGAAGCAAAAATTAATGTGTTGGAGTTGAATTAAAAGGAATTTTGGCTCAAACTTCGGGAGATGAAATAACAAATGGCTCAGTTAATAGAAATGGTTAAAGGTAGTGGTATGGTTTAGTTTGTTGCTCCTCAAGGACCGTTGTCACTTTTGATTCAATTAAATCAAGATCACATAGCTCCTATTAGTTCTAGTACTTGTCTTGAGCATACTAAGGCATTGGATGATTCAAATAGTGATCAAAGTTTGGGTGAGCTCAAGAGAGAAATAGGTGAACTAGCCACACAAATAATTGAACTCAAAAATCTAATTTTTGAGATGGAGTCACTTGGCTTTAAACAACCATCACCAACTATCTCAAGTCCAAACCCATACCTAAATCCTTCTCATTACTGCTTTCAACTTCCTTTCCAAGTGCCTAAGATCCGTCCCCTAAACTTCATGCAACTTCTAAGAATTCCACACTTGAATTCATGTCCACCACCTCACATTTCACAATACTTGTTCAATATGCTATCCCATTACCACCTTCCCAACCTAATTTTTGACCTAGAGTTTCCCAATTCACTTCAAGACCAAATATACCAGGATTTTTCTAACAAAGCAAACAGAGAACAGAAAAAGTCTTGCAACACCAAAGGAAAAACCTCTATTAATAGAATACCCATGTTCTACATAGATTTACACCCACTACTCTTGAAAAACTACATATTGCCATTATCCTTATTGAACCCCTCAAACCTTCTTATCCTAAATGTTACGACCCCAATGCCCTATATGAATACCATTTTGGCATTATGGGCCATTCTTTGGAAGACTGCACATTTTTTAAATATAAGGTATAAGAATTGATGAAAGTTGGATATTTAGGTTTTGACACCAAAATGAAGCTAGTTATTTATAGGAATCCTTCTTTGAGTCATGTTGAAATAACAAGCAGTGCTATAGGCGGTAGTCAAACTGGCTAAGATAATGAATAAAAAGTAAAAGCTTTAAAGCAAAGGGTCATTCTTACCAGTAGTTGTAGTCAACTTCTTTTGAATTTCTTCAAAGAGGTAAGGGGGAGTAAAAGCTAGTCTAGCACTTTTTGGCCCTTATCCTAGGATGGTTCATGATGTGTAAAATTAAAACCTTTGGGAATGAATGAAAACTTTGGAATTTTCTATGACTGGACATCTCTGTTTATGTTTCATTTTTAAATAATTGTACGCCTAAAGGGGTTCATGAAAAAAAAAAGAATGGTTGTAAATATGCTTTCACCAAACTTTTGAGGCAAAAAAATGTCTTTAAATAACCCAACTTGAATAAATGAGGGAATTTGAGCTCATTCTCAATAATAATAAAATTTAACTTGCATATCATGCATTATTTATTTAAATTCATTGTTTTTCATGCCACCCAAGGATAGCGAATGGTGATTGTGAATATACTTTCATCAAACCTTCAAAGCAAAAAGATATTTTTGAAAGTTTTAATAACAAAATTCATGTTGTGCATTTTATGACATTTTGTAATTAATAAAAGGTTCAAAGATAACACGTCTTAGGAAATAAGATTAGTTAAATTTATGCACTTATAACACTTGAGCTTATACCATAATCATGGAAAATGAAAATGCAAGTTAGATAGACAGAATGGAATGGGCCCAAGGAGAGATCATGAAAATAGTTATGAGAATACAACAAAATATAGATAGACAGTTGGCAGAATTATAAAGATGTTAGCAAGTTTGACAAAAGGAAAAAGAATTATTGAAACACACAAGGCAAAGGAAGAAACAGCTGTTGAAGCACCATCGTATCCATCTAGGTTCGTAAATCCACATGTTCAAGACCTTCATATATCATAAGCACCTCCAATAGCTTGTCAACCTTACATTGATACTTCTACCAAGTTGCCTCCAATTTACATAATTGTCAATCCCAGACCCATTCCTTACAACTCCATTGATGTGCCTAATTTGGACGATCCAAAAGAATAGGAGCAACTAAAAAAAGTGTCAAATCCATCAAAAAATAAGGTGATGAAAAATAAATATGATCTATTGAAAGAAAGAATGAAGGCAATTAAAGGCTATGATATATATGGGAGTGTTATGCCAACAAGCTTAGTTTCATACCTGATCTTGTCATTTTATCAAAATTTAAAGCTTCAGATTTTGAGAAATACAATGGAATGAAATGCCTTTCAACACAAATCACCATCTAGTGTCGAAAGATGACAAGCCACACTCATGATGATAAATTGTTGATCCATTACTTTGAAGATAGTCTCACTAAATCTACAACAAAGTGGTATGCCCAACTCAACCGAAGTAAGATTTACTCCTAGAATGATTTAGCTGTGGCCTTTTTAGCACAATACAAGCATGTTGAAGATATGGTGCCAGATAGGTTATCCTTATAAAACATGGAGACAAGGTTAATTAAATTTTTTAAAAAATATGCACATAGATAGAAAGACATAGCAACCTAAATACAATCACCTTTGTTAAAGAAAGAAATCATTGTTTTATTTTTCAATTTCCTAAACACTTCCTATTACGAAAGAATGATTGGAAATATTTTTAAAATTTTACTGACATGGTGTTTGCCAAGAAAATGATAGAAAATACAATTAAGAATGACAAGATTAAATTAAAAGATGCAATTGATATTGAAAAAGAAAATACATTGAAAAAAATTAAAGGGGAAATGCAAGCAATCACACTTGAGGAGCATCTACTTAAAAAATTCATCCCATGTAATTCATATTCTTTTTATCAATCCTACTTCTCAATCATAGAAAGTATCTCTCAAAGCCCATATCTTTGTCAATCAAGCTAGCATTTGGGTTTTTCAGCAAAACCACATCCTCAAATGACCATTCATGATCTTGTCTTTATACTTGAGCCTATCACTCAACCAAAACAAAAAAAATGACTAAGAGAAACTTTCGATCCCTATTTTTTAACTTTTATCTTTGCTAATAAAAGGCCAATACCTCACTTCTGTACATCCAAAAACAACACCAAACCTATCGACAATGAGTTATGATCCTAATGACACATGTGATTATTATATGGGGGCAATCGACCACTAAATTGAAAATTACAGATAGCTGAAGGGAAATGTTAAGGATCTTATCAAAAGTGGTAATTTATGGAACAATGAAAATTGACTCTATCCAAATGCAAAATGTGAGGAGTCGAAATGTGGAAAGAAGTCTCAAGTATTGAAAGATCAAGATAGGATGATTTTCTTTTGAGCCTTTGACCTATTGTGTATGACATTGGTTCTTAGGAGTTATTTAAGTTAATCTTGTTGAACTTTATTTTGGAAGAAATGAATACTTTAATTTTTCTATGACATTTTATCTTTATGCATTTGTTTAAATAACAGTCCCACATAATTAATTTTCAAAGTCATATAATGAAAATTGCTTCGTAAAAAAAAAATTTAATCTGCAATAAAGTTCCATATAAGTGGTTTTCAAGATCACAACAAAAAAAACAAAAAAAAAAAGAAAAAAATAGGCCTTGTCAAAGGGAAATATACATTTTCTAAATGGTGAGAATCTCAAAGTAATTGGTGATTACTATTTTAAAAAATAAACTCATCCAATACCTTCACACCTTTTCTTAATTGTTCCTATGCTTCAATCCTTTTAAATAACCTCACTCGTCAATGATAATCCTTTAAGGGGCATGAATTTTAATTTGCAAAACTTGTCATCCTTTGATATATTAAGATAATAATCTTTTCTTGGGCAATGAACAAAAAAGATCAATTTTGAAAATTCATTTTGAATTTTGAAAACCAAGCAAGATACTATTGCAAATTTGTAATTAGAAATTCAATGTGTTTCAAATTTTGCCAACATGATTGAACCATCGAAATTCTTTTAATGACCATAGACACAAAAAATGCCTAAACCTCTTCTCAAGTAGCCCTTGTTTCACGTCTTATGGCACATTAACTAAAAAAAGCAAAATTCCTTCTCGTTTAAGACAATTTGGTTCATGCATTCATAAATTTTCCCTTTATTTTACCAAAGATGCTAAAAATTTAGAAACAAAATGAGCCTTTTTGTGAAATGTGTGATCAAATAAAGAACATCCCATACAACCTAATTTTCACCATCATAAGAACCGTGAGTGAAAAATAATATGGGACATCAGTTACATAAAAATTATTGATTGTTATGACACAAAAATAAAGAAAAAAAACAAAAAGAAGCATTTTATCTCTTTTTTCAAATCATTTACTCTTCTAACTAAGTGATCATGTTTGAAATGATGAATGGCCATCATTCTCTATCCTTCACATAAAGAAAATTATCCACTTACTACCCATTTAAGCCTATTAAATTTCTCATTCCAAAATGAAACCCGACCAAGGATTGTCTTTTACACTAGGGGGCAAAAAAAGGATATCCTTAAAAGATCAATTTCAAAGAAAGTGTTTAATGTTAAGAGACTCTAACATGCACCTCAGAGATGAAAGCCTAGGGCAAAAAGTGAATGAGGTTTTAGTTAGAATTCTAAACTCAAGCAAGTAGTTTGCTAATGATGAAGTCAAATGTTTCAAAAAAAAAAGAGAAAAAAAAGAACAAAGAAAGAAAAATATGCACCTCAGAGATGAGAATTTGAGGCAAAAAGTGAATAAAACTTCAGTTAGAATCCTAAAAAGAGAGCAAAAAAAAAAAATACACCGCAGAAATGAGAATTTGGGGTAAAAAGTTAATAAAGTTTCAGTCAGAATCCTAAGTAAAACTTCAAAAAAATAGAATGCTGAAGTTGAAGTCAAATGTTTCCCAAAAAAAAAAAAAACAAAGAAAGAAAGACATGCTCTTCAAAAGTAAGAGCCTAGGGTAAAAAGCGAATGAAGCACAAGTTAGAATCTCAAGTAAAAAGAAGATAGAATTTAACAAAAAATAATGCTAAAGTTGAAATTAGATATTTCTAAAAAAAAAAAAGGAAAGAGAAAAAATAGTGATGAAAGAAAAACACATGACTTTTTATCCAGAGAATGCTCTGTAGAATCCTTAGCCTAATTACCCTAAAAAATATATTTTGAGCCTGTTTATCCATTCTTTCAGAACCTTGAACCTTGGCCTACATTACATACCTTAGAAAGTCTATTCTAATCAAATGTGGACATTTGAAATGAAAAGCTATGTCCTTAAAAATTTGTATATACTTGTTAGTATTCGTCAATATTTTGCCAACTTTTTCATTGTTACAAAATATAACTCTAAGGTGAAAACCCAAAAAGAGGAGTTTAAAGCTAAAGCCACTCTTAAAGTCCCAATAGAATTTTAGAGTTCCAAGGTTCTATCTAAAATAAAAAGTCACGATGTAAAACCTTTTGAAGGATCAATACCCATTAAAAATTTTACATTTCACCAAAAAGTGAAAAAAAAACACTAGCCTTTTTCTTTTCCCAAATCATTTTTGAAAAATAATGCTTAGTTTTGATGCACATTGGAGTATCACATTTTTAATAAAAGAAAAGTGTTTTAAAAAAATTATCTCTGTCATGAGCCTAAGAAAAATCTTTGCAACCTTTGTTAAGCCTTCCTTGAGATATGCCCACCAGTAAAAAGAATTAAATTGTCGATTACCCCTATCCACAAGCATTCTAAATAGTAATCATCAATTTTCAAGAAATTAAAAAATTATGAGTTTCTAACTTTTCTCATTGATTATGAAGATACTTTATGTGGGGTAATTTTTTGATCACTTTTAAAAAGTTTAGAGATTATTTGAGCATTTTGTACAGAATACTAAGATCATTGTTGGTGAAGAGTCAACATTAAAAATTTGAACAAAGATCTTTCAAACAAAGAAACAAAAAAGCTTTTGCATTTGTATCAATTACATGTGCATCATGAGAAAGACATTCGTATTCACATCTATATCATGAAAAAAACATTCACAGTGTAATCACTTGTATCTTTATCATGAGAAAGGCATTTGCATTTACAACTAAGACAGTCACATCACAAGAAAGGCATTTACATTTGCATCATTGCATCTGTATCATAAAAAAAATATTTGTAGGGGCATTTATATGAAAGGAACATTAGCATTTGCATTATGAAAAGTCACCTATATTTATTTTGAGGGGCAAAAAGAGAGAAAGAAGTCTATCATGAAATGATGAGAAAAAAATAAATTGACAAGAGACCAAAATGTCAAAAATGTTTGAAAAGTTGAAAGAAAAATGATTTACAAAAAGCAAAGAGGTTGTTGAAAAAATGAATGACAAAGAAGAGATATGACACAAGACAAGACTTAAGCCTAGTTTAGCTAGCACTTTAAACCCAGTTTAGTTAGCACTTTATGCCGAGATTAGCTGGCACTTTATGCCCAGTTTAGTTGGCATATTAAGCTCAGTCTAGCTAGCATCCATATCAAACTAAGCTTAGTCAAGCTAGCACCTAGAAATATCTCTAAGACATCCAGGCATAACCTCTAAGACATCCAAGCATAATCTACAAGACCTCTAGGCAAAACATTTTAAATTTTCAAAGTTTTAATGCCTCTACTATGATGAGCATTCAAAGATTTTGAGATTTATAAGACCTTCGAGCATAATCTGTTAGACCTCTAGGCAAAATATTTTAAATTTTTAAAGTTTCAATGCCTCTACTATGAGAACATTCAAATATTTTGAGATTTGTAAGAACTTCAGGCATAAACTCTAAGACCTCTAGGCATAATCTATAAAACCTCTAGGCAAAACATTTTAAATTTCCACAGTAAACACCTCTACTATAATAAGCATTCAAAGATTTTGAGATTTATAAGACCTTTAGATATAATCTCTAAGACCTCCGAACGTAGTCTTTAAGACCTCCAGGTATAATTTGTAAGATTTTCAAGCATAATCTCTAAATCTTTCGGGCAAGATTCGTAAGTATTTTGAGATAAATCTATTTTAGTTTCTAGATTTGCAAGACCTTTGGGCATGATCTTTTGTTTTATTTTCAAAAGTTGTAAAGTTTTTGTTTAAAAGAGTTTTCAAATTTGTTTTTAAATGGTCAAGTTTATTAATTTACAAATGTTTCAAAGAAAAACTAAAAAACAAAAAAAAACTAAAACTAAAAATAAAATAAAATAAAATTCAAGGAAAAAAATAAAAAACAAATAAGAAAATAAATAATCAAGTCAAAAAATATAAAAAAATAAATCAAGTCAAGAAAAAAGGAGAAAACTTTTGAAAAACTTTGAACCATTAACTCCAAATCAAAATTGTTGTCTATATCTTTACCATATTCCTAATTCTCAGTAAAATGTAAAGAGAGGCAACCGTAGACACTCAATTTTGTTCAGTTTCATTTGGATTTGTTCGACTTTTTTTTGCTTAATTTGCATCTTATTATTTGAGCCAGTTTAAGTGTTAAATCAAATTGGATTTGTTCAAACTTGTTTTGGGTTAGTCATTTTTAATTTTATTTTATTGTTATCAATTAGAATTAATTTAATTAATTGAAAAATTACAAAAATATATATATAAATAATTAATTAACTAATCAAATTATTATGACTACAATTCATCAAATAAAATAAAATAAAAATTAATTAATTACAAAAATTAATTATCAATTAAAAATAAATTACAAAAAATAAAAAATAAAAACAAAACAAGAAATGGATAAAAAGACAACCCTAATATTTGCACAGCCCTTGAGTCCCTAGTCCCAGCTGCATTACTCTGTGCACCAGGCTAAAATCGGCTCTTGCAAATCCTTGCCCACTCCATGGCCACAAGCAGCCAAATCTCCAACTAGTTATTCCTATAAGATAACAAAAAATTTCACAGATAAAAAAATGAAAGATAACAAGAACATGGGAAGATGAGGCACCATCAGACCCAACACAACCCCAATGCATTACGGCATCCATCCCTATCTTCAAAAACCTTATACCTCATTCAGCCAGCTCGAAGCCCCAAACACTCTCACACAACCCTCGCACTAGGTCCTAGAACCCTTTAGCACTCAATGACCCAACCTTCACTAGACCAACCATAAACCCTCAAGTTCCCAGTCGAAGCCTTTGCCAAACCCAAACTCTTTGCCCACACCTTTGCAAGCCACCTTTACCACACAAGACCAATGCCTACCAAAAAACCCATTTACCCAACACACTACACATCAATCTCAGCCTCTCTGCCCATCCCCATCCCTAGCCTTATTTAGTCCTAGTCAACCTAAAAACCAACCCTGCCACCTTATCTGCACCATTTCTCACCCTAGTACAAGCCCACCAAACCATCATCCAGATTCCTTTACCAAACCCTTCATCCACAACCATAAGACCCTTCCAAAGTCTTTAACCAGACTTCTTTATCCATAACCACAAAACCTTTCCAAATAACCCTAATGCCACTCTCTAGAACCCATACCAATAGCCTTTTACCCGTATCAGAACCCCCTTTTTGAAACCTATCAACTGCTCTTTCAATAAAAAATTCACCCCAGACAACCCTTTTTTTAAAAATTTAAAACAAAAATAAATATAAACACTGACAAAAAAATCTAAAGGTAAAAAAAAAAAAAAGAAACCCAGAAGCAAACTAACAAGGTAGCCTAAGAAAATAAAAAAAAATACAAATAAACCATATCCCCAAGAGAGGAACTCAACACCCAAAGCCAACCTATTAAAAAAAAAAAAAAGAGGTGAGTTAATCTTTTAAGAAAAAAAATTTTTTAAAAAGGAAAAAAAAAACTCTTCGTTGGGAGAGTCAGACCAAAAGAAAAAAAAATGAAAAGGGAAAGAAATAAGAAAAAGAATAAGAAAGGAAGCTAAAGTAACAAGAAAAGGAAAGAATAAAAAGAAAGGAAAAAAAAAAGAGAAGCAGCAGCGACAACATGTGAGGAGCTTCGACGGTCAAAGTGATAAATGGCAGTAGGAACAACGAGTGGTAGCAGGGGTAGCAATCTACTGCTAATTTCTACTTGGAAGATATTTCAAAGAAAGTTTTTTTTTAGAAGAAAGGTAAAAATGAATTAAAAAAAGTTTTATAGCTATATAAAAAAAACTAAAAAAAAAGTTTTTATAAATGCTAAACACATTGTTTGAAAGGAAAAATAAAGGTTGCTACTGACCCATAATCCATTCAAGTCAAACCAATTTGGACCCTCGACCTGGTTGGTGACCCAAACCAACCCAAGCTCTAAACGCTATCCGCTCACTTGATCTAGCCCACCTAGTCCAAGCCAAACCTAATAAGATATCCATCAAATTGGGCTCCTATCTTGTTGTGGATCATATTGGATTTAAGTCCAATTTAGGTAAGTTCAATTACTTATTAGTTATTTGTTCATTTTTGCATGCATTTTTTATATAGATAAACATTTAATTATTTTAAATTCTTGATAATAAAATAAATAAATAAATATTATTGTTATTGTATATTAAATGATTAAGATCATGATTTTAATTTTAACTTGCAAAAAACATTTTTGTAAATGTAACAAAAAATTATTAAGAATCTTATGATAATGGGATTCTAGAAAGTTTGAGTAGTGATTTTCAAGAATTCGCTAGGTGAGAAAAATTTTCTAAAAATTATCAAAGTATTAGAATATTTAGAAACTATTTTCAATATGAAGATTTTTATTTTTCTCTAATTTGATTTTTTAAGAAATAAAAATACATTATGTTTATAAAAGTATGCATTTTTTAAAGAAATAAATTTATAGATAATTATATTATTATATATTTTCTAAAAAATTAATAATAAAAATAATTAAATAAAAATTTTCGATGATGGGATTCTAAAAAGTCTAAGTATTGATTCTGGATAATTCCCTAAGTGAGCGAATTTTTCTAAAAATATTTCCAAAGAATTAGAATATTTAAAATCATTCTCAATACAAAAAATTCTTGTTTATTTTCCATTTATAAAAAATAAACTTTCATGCAATAGCATCACGAATTAATACATATGCATTATATTTTTAATACCAATTATAAAAGAAAATAAACTTTCCGAGAATGAGATCCTAAAGAAATTCGAGTAACGATTCTTTAGGAATCTTTGGGTAAACAAATTTATCTAAAATACCGTCAATGTAATTGAGCATTTGGAATAATTTTTAATAATGATTTCTCAATTTAGTATAAAAGATAAATTTTAAAATATATTATTTGATTTTAAATTATAGATATTATACTTTACATTTTTATAAATATTGGAAATAAATATGATCCACCGAGGATAAGATTTTTAGGAATTCTGAGTAGTGATTTTTAAAATTTTCTTAGATGAGAAAGTTCCTCTTAATATTGTCAAAGTTTCAGAATATTCTTAGGAATTTTTCAATATACAAGGTTTATATTTATTTTTCAAAAATAAAAAATACTAAAATAAAATGACAAAATAAAAATTTTAAAGAAAATTAAAAAAATTTAAATTTAAATGCCAAAATTAAGATCATTTTAGTCACAATTAAATGATAACACATAATTAATTGGTACTATTTTAAATGGACACCATGGGGGTGCTAATCCTTCTTCACGCATAACCGACTCCAAAACCTAAATCGTTTTGAGGGACCTAAAAAATTATCTTTTTAACAAATGTTAATTAATTTTAAAATTTTATTAAAATGATAAGTTTTAATAGGTGATCAATTGCACATAGCAAAATAAATTTGGTGGCGACTTCATTTTGTTTTCAAATTTGTCTAGCAAACCCGAAAAACCATTACGACATTTACAAATATATTACAAACTAAACTTACATGCAACAATATGACAAAAATAGATCAAACAACAAAGGTTTAGAAATCAAACAAGGTTCGGCCAAAGCATTTTCATGCAAGATTTTGTTGGCCAAAAACTTAAGATATTTCTTCACCATTTTTTGTTTTGAATCAAATAACATGCGAGTAACATAAAATCTAACAAAAAGTGTTTACTAATTCAACACTTTTATTCATTGAAAATTTCATCAAGCACATACTAAACTTAAAGAATAAACCAAAAACACAAGCAAAAAAGTAAGGAATGGGCAACATTTAGCCATTACATACAAAATAGTGGTTTGGTCAAACAAGGGAACACTTGATCGAATGCTCTTATGGCCCCCCACAATCATTCAATCATTTTGTTTAGCTAAAACATGCATCAAACACTTGTAAAACTATAATATAAAGACATTTTATCATAAAAGGAATTTCATCAAATATGTAATAAACTACCTAAAGAGGAAACCATAAAAACATGCATATTAACCAAACACACTATACAAACTTCAAACACAATCAACAAGCATGGAAACACCATGCAGTATAATATTAAAACATCAAGATACATTATTCAAAGTAAGGAAAATATGAAAAACAACCTAAAAGAGATTTAGCCATAGGAGGAATAAAGGTTGGCCGAACCTCCTTTAGGTTCTTAATGGTGGATTTTTTTTCTTTTTGCTTGATTCTTTTAATTTCAAACTAAACTATTAGTTAGTTGGTTAAACTTTTAGATCAAACTTGTAGTTATTGAGGCAAACAACTATGGAAGAAGTTGTTTTCTCACCAAAAAGAAAAATCAAAGAGAAATAATATGAAAACTATGAAATAAGATAAAATGTGATGAAGAATGTCAGAGGAAACTCCCAAATTTTTTCTCCTTTTCATCATTTTTTTTGCTTCATGCCATTACCTTTGCTGCTCCCTCTTTTTTTTTTTCCAACCCTAAAAGATGAATATATAAGCCATGCAAATGCATGATGGCCCTCGATCAAATTCATCCGAAGGCTAATATTCTCCCTTAGTTTATTTTTCAAGCAATTACCTTTCACCCATTGATCAAGGCTTTTCAAAGATCAATGGTTCATGATAAATCCAGCACAAAATAAAGCTTTTAGTGTAGTTGGAACTATGTGAAATGATTAATTTGCCATTTTCAAAGTTTTGACCTTTTTATGTAATTTTCTTAGAAAACCATGATCCTTCATTTGTTATTGCAATTTTAAAGCACCAACAACCTTAAAATAATATAAAATTATGATCTAAAAGTTTTCATAAAAAAACAACATTAGGAAGATCAAATTACAAAAATACTCTTAAAGGATATTTTGGTAACTTCTCACCTTCCAAGGTGTGATTAAGGTTTTTAATGTACCAAAAATAATTTTAAAATATGATGTGAAGCATTTCATGAAAAAGGACCTTAGAAAGGTAAAATTACAAAAATATCCCTAAAAAGCATTTTAGTAATTTCATATCTTCTGATGTACGATCAAGGTTTTTAATATACTAAAAATCATTAAATAATACCAAATCATGATCTAGAGCTTTTTACAACCTTGGGAAAGTTAAATTACAAAAAAATTCCTAAGGGCATTTTAGTTATTTCACACCTCTCAAGATGTGATCAGGGTTTTTGATGCATTAAAAATTATAAAATAATGTTTAATTGTGATATAAAAGTTTTCATAAAAATTCAACTTTAAGAAGGTTAAATTACAAAAATACTCCTAAAGGGTATTTTGGTAATTTTATTTTTTCTAAATGCAATCAATGTTTTTAGTGCATTAAAAATCGCCAATTTTATTTTTTAGCCTTGTAAATCTTTTTTTGTTGTTAATTTTGAGAATTGATCCAAGTTCAACCCAGTTTGACTGATTTTAACCAATTTTGACTAAATTTGACTTTATTTGATCAGGTTTGACCAAAGTTGACATTTGGATATTTTAGTCAAATTAATTCTAAATTTGATTTCAAAAATTTATCAAAGTTAAAAATATATATATTAGATTTAAACTAGATCAGATTTTAAAAGCCTTACAATTGATTGAATTCTGTCAGACAAAATTAGGTTTCTACATAGATTCATTGTGGTTTTGCCATTTGTGAGCTGTTTAGCTCGTGTTATTTATTCCATATGGATGTTCTTTAATTTTTACATTTTGTTCATCAATAAAAATCTTTCTTGCATTTCAAAATAAAAAAGAAAAGAAAAAACTGTTGGAACATTTTATACTTGATGATGAATTTAGAGAAGTATAAATATTCATAATTCTAAGGTTAAGTTGAGGTATGGAACAAGAGGCATTTGGCCTATGTTATTGTTCATAATATGAAAGTTTACTTGATGAAATAAAACAGTTGAAAGATTCACATTCTGGCCTTTCCTGTGCCTTTATGTAATGTGGTGCAATATGGCCATTGCAATGACAGAAGTCGGAGCGTACTAGCCATTGCGGAAATCATTTCCATTTTCGGCTTGACCTTCCTCCGAAACTCTTGTGGTTTTTCACAATTTTTTTTTCCTTTTTGGCTTTCTCTGAGCGTTGCATTGTATTTTAGATCTGTTGGGAATTTATTTCGTGTATATATATAGGCCAAGACACTTTCGACTTTATTTCATATATCATAAACTCTGTATGCATCATTTTACTATCTTTATTAAATATGTGTCATTTTATTAATTTTATTGATAAAGTTTAAAATTTTTATTGAAGGTAAATGAGATAATTTTTCATGTATATATAATTTACTGATCGTACTTACATATAATCCAAAGCTTTACTTATGTTTAGACAAATTAAGGAAACGATATTATGGAGTTTGCTTTATATGTAATATGTAAAAAAAAAAAAAAAAAAGTAGGAGGCTGTTTTCTAGTTAAGAAGGTTTAAAGCAACAGGAAAACGTATAATTTTCTTGTTCTGACTGGCAGAAAAGATGATTGAAGCCTAGAAAGTGACGAACCGTTGAGAATGAAGTACGGGTTATATGTGGTTGCTAAATTATTTGTTTCAAGAATAGTACAGGCTTTGTCCTTGGATCCTTCAATTACCCGGTGAGTCCGATGCAAGTAAACACTTTTTTGACTCAGAGTCTCAAAATTTACAATCCAACAAGGCTTAACTGGGAGAGTTCCCGGTTTAGATCCCGATGAGATGTTGGTTCCACTGGTCTGTTTCCAATCATAATTTTGATGATTCCAGGGTAGGCTACACCAATATGACAACCCATATCCTTATTCTTAATTTATATATATTTTTATATTTTGTGCGGGAATGATTAAGAGTTTAGTTTAGCATTATGGTTATAATTAAAAATTTTAATTAAAAAAGTATGCAAGAAAAATGCGATAAAAAATATGATTAAAAATTTTGAATGTTCCATTGAGAAAAATTTTGAATAATTTAAATATTTCGAAAGATATTTATAAAATAGGAAAATATAAAAAAAAAATGTAAAGATAATATAATGGCTTTTTTCATCACAAAAATATCTCTTGCGAAGTTTTTGCTTTGAATTTATAAATCATGTTTTTAAACAGAAAAATCATATTTTGTTTTTTTGGTTTAACATTAAGATTGAATGAAACAGACTTTTGAACGTAAAAATTACTTTCAACATCAATGCTAACCTATATCAGAATCATCTCTAAAGATTTCTGTTAGCCATGATAAGATGGATATGTGGTGAACAACTGAACATGTCAAGCAAGAACACAGGCCAGCCTGTCTTACATTGAATGTGTGGTGACTTTGAAAATAACCAATTCTTCTACAAACTCCATCATCATGTTCACTTGATCATTAAATTCTATGGAGAAATAACTTTTTCTTGAATCCCATCACGTTATTTATCTCATATATTCGTCTTAAATTCTAATTAAAACATGAATTTCTTAAAATATTATGTAAGATTAAAAGTAGCCTGCATATCTTGTTGCTATATAAAACTATGACAGAATATTTGATATGAGATGATTTATTTAAAAATCATGACTATTTACATTCAATAATTATATTATCTTGTTTGATATTAATTTAGAAATTAATCTCAGTTGAATATAATCTCAAGACACAAATGTAGATTCTGGAAGTCGCTTTTGTCTGAGTGGGAAAGAAAAAATGCTTCTTTTGTCTTTTGCAGGCTTAAAAGATGAACTCATGGTTTTCTATTAAGAATGAATGATTTCAGTGTTTAAACAACGAGGAAAAAAAGAAGGTCATTTAACTACAAAGAGGTTTCGTTTTCCCAGGCCAAAAGTCTTTCTAGTGGGTCTGAAACCTCGCTGGTAATGAAAACTTTCCATGTCATTCAAATAGCATACAGCTCTTAGGCAGCCTGGAATCAATTGGGCGTCATCTAAATAGACTCTTTTGAAACACATTTCTAGCTTAATAAGGCGATGATGGGAGACGTAATCTACCCTTTCTCTTCTTTGATTCATATCCCCATGTGTAATGCCACCTAAAATCACTACTAAAAACTAGCAAACCACTATATCTATAATAGAATAATGCCAGGAGGCCCCCCACCTATAAAAATAGTGATTCCCCTTGGGATCCCTTGGCAATGGCACTGTACACTATCTGTGAAGGGCACTTTTCATGATAGCAACGTTGTCCAGTTGTCCTATTCTTTCATGTATACTTAGAATTTTTTATTAACCACTATCTTAGTTGCTTCCCAACCCGGCTGCCTAATCTTATCGTATTCTATTCAGAGTTTGATCATTTTAGCAGCTTAATGGACGTGATGAACAAGGCCCTTTTTTTTTTTTGTAATTTTTAGAGTCTAATGGGCAAGGAAATTGATTTTAATGAAATTAAAAATAACAGTAAAAATAAAATTTATCAGTATTATAGTGAGACTAAAATCAGTTATAAGATATATTTTTAGATGCAAAAATAATTATAATGGTGAGATAAATATAGTGAGAAGATAAGATGACTATTAAAGATATTGATTAAAATTTATATGTAATAAAAATTTTAAATTATTTAATATTTATAAAATTAACACATAATTAAAAAATATTAAATTATTTTATATTAAGTAATAGTTTTGTTAATAAATAATTAAAATTTATTTATTAGTTATTATATAATAGTAAAATTTATTTGTTGTATAATAAAATTTATTTTATATTAAATTAATAAATTTAGTTTATAATTTTTAAATAAAAATCAAAATGAAAAAATAAAAATTAAAGTGTAAAAGTGCTAACTAATTTATTGAAGGAGAAAAAGGGAAAATAAAATTTAAAACAAGCGTGGTGGGTGACTGAAACCTCTAATCTCCAATGAGGAATCGGCGTAAAACACACTGAACCTTAATGTTGTTTGAATTTAAAAGTTATAAATGACACAAAATTTTATAACAATTGTAGCCTATCGGAGGGTGCGTTTACATCAAAACGAAACATTAATCTACCATTAAACCCTTAACCTTCTATTTATTTGGCTGAAGAATACATTACTCAACCATGGCTTATCTTAAACATATATACTTACTATATATAAGGAGCTCCTGATTGGGTTCGAAATCCTACAAATTTTTGTTTAATCGATTCTATGACTTTCTGATGGGAAAAATAGGGACCTGTGGTAGTATTGACCAGCAATACCCGCATGATCTAGTCACAGCTAAGTAGACAAGACCACGTGTGTAGGACCTCCGTAGACTCTACTTCCTTGTATTTCCTTTTTTTTGAGAGAGAGATTATACGTCATTTGAATCTGTTATTTAATCCTTTCCCCCTCCCTTCTCATTAGCAGATCCCCAGAAACACATCCCAGCTGAGAAGAGAGAGAGATAGAGAGAGCCTAGACTTTTAAATATGAGATCATGCCCCTTAAATTGTACAGCGGTATGTTCTATGCCTGTGCTCTCCGAGCATTCTCAGTGTCTTTGTCTCTTATCTGATCAAAGACTCAAAACTTTGCTATTCCTTTTTGTAGGTGAAACAGCAGTTCAGGACATGTTCTAGAATAACCAAAGACGTTAATCAAATGTCCAGAGGTTATCCTTGCCAATCAATATTACCAGGGATATTGCCAGATTATGATCCGAACGACAATGAAGCTGGCATGAAGATTCTGGAGGACCTGACAGAAAATGTTTACCAAATACAGCAGCGGGTATTGGAGGAGATAATAACACGAAATGCACATACAGAATACCTTGAGGGCTTCCTCAATGGACAGTATGAAAAGGAACTTTTCGAAAGGAAAGTTCCTGTGGTGAATTATGAAGATATCAAACCTTATATTGAGCGAATTGCCAATGGTGAATCATCAAACATCATTTCTGCTGAACCAATAACTGAGTTGCTCACAAGGTATACAAGTCTTTTTTTTTTTTTTAGATTAAATAAGTGTAAGAATCTATATCATATACTTGAGTAATTTTCCTTGAATTCTTCATGGATGAAATTTATCTGTTTCCGATGCAGCTCTGGCACTTCGGGTGGGCAGCCAAAGATGATGCCTTCAACTGCTGAAGACTTGCACAGAAAGACATTCTTTTATAATCTGCTTGTCCCTGTGATGAACAAGTAAGAAGCTTACCTCCAATTCTGTTCTTGTTTTTCTTTTCTTTTCTCTTCTTTTTTTGACATAATTTTCATGTTAATTTCAGTTTAAACCTTTAACAACAAAAAGAAGCTTAGATCCAATTCTGTTTCTGTTTTTCTTTTTTTTTTTTCCCCATAAAAGATCATAATGGACTTTTTGAACTTTTTCTAATTTTCAGTAAAATCCAGGCCACTAAACAGTTCTTACTTGACTACTTGTTAAATTGCAGGTATGTAGACGGCTTGGACGAAGGAAAAGGAATGTATCTTTTGTTCGTTAAGCCAGAGATTGAAACTCCCTCTGGTCTAATGGCAAGGCCTGTCCTAACAAGCTACTATAAGAGCAATAACTTCAAGAATCGACCTTTGAACCGCTTCAATGTTTACACCAGTCCTGATGAGACAATCTTGTGTTCTGACAGCAAGCAGAGCTTGTATTGCCAATTACTTTGCGGTTTAGTACAACGAGAAGAGGTTCTAAGAGTTGGTGCAGTTTTCGCCTCTGCTTTCTTACGGTCCATCAAATTCTTGGAAGATTATTGGAAAGAGCTCTGCTCTAACATTAGAAAGGGTCATGTCAGTGACTGGATCACTGACTCCAGTTGCAGAAAAGTTGTGTCATTAATCCTAAGCAGACCTAATTCAGAATTAGCCGACTTGATTGAACATGAATGCAGCACTAAATCATGGGAAGGGATAATTAAGAAGCTCTGGCCTCGAACAAAATACATAGAAGTTATTGTTACAGGTTCCATGGCACAATATATACCTACTCTTGAATTCTACAGTGGAGGGCTACCTTTGGTTTCTACAATGTATGCTTCTTCAGAATGTTACTTTGGAATTAATTTCAAACCACTGAACAAGCCTTCCGATGTCTCTTACACCCTTGTCCCGAACATGGCCTACTTTGAGTTCTTACCGGTGAAGAAAAACCTTGCAGATGCAACTCAAGATGTCCAGTGCAATGGTGTTTGCAAAGAAAACTGCATGGAAGAAGAGACTGAAAAGGAAGCTGTTGAAACTGTTGATCTCGTGGATGTAAAGCTTGGCCAGTATTATGAACTCGTCGTCACAACTTTTACAGGTAATGATTTTTTCCCCTGATAGGATTTACGTTCTTGTCACATGTTTCTTTCATATATAATTTTTCTTTGTTTTAATATGAAAAGAAATTGAAATTTTTACCAACTCCAAATGGAAATTGCATGTCTATGACAATCAATTGTTTTTTGTTTTTTTATATATTTTTTACCTTGTTTCTCACCCAATTTTGCCAGGCCTGTATAGATATAGAGTTGGAGACATTCTCATGGTAACTGGATTCTACAATAATGCTCCTCAATTTCGATTTATGCATAGGCGGAATGTGGTATTAAGCATTGACACGGACAAAACCAATGAGGAAGACCTATTAAAGGCAGTGACAAAGGCAAAGCACCTCGTTGAGTTGCTTGGCTTCCTCTTGATCGAGTACACTAGCTATGCCGACACTTCCTCCATACCAGGTCATTATGTACTATTCTGGGAGCTCACAAATAAAGGGAGTAATGATCTGCTTGTACTTGATCCAAAGATAATGGAGGAGTGCTGCTCCACGGTGGAAGAATCACTTGATTCTGTTTATAGAAGATGTAGGAGAAAGGACAATTCAATTGGACCATTAGAGATAAGAGTGGTAAAAGATGGAACATTTGATGCACTCATGGATTTTTGTGTATCTCAGGGATCTTCAGTTAACCAATATAAGACACCAAGGTGCATCAAATCTGAGGAGGCCATAAATATATTAGATTCTAGGGTGGTAGGAAGGTTTTTCAGCCAAAATGCTCCTTCTTGGGAGCCGTTTTAAAGTGGAAACTGAACAAAAAGAGAATAGGAAGTTGCATTTTCCCAGGTTAATTTCCTGAAATCTATAAAAGAATTTGTATTGTAGAAGTTCTTTTGTCTTTTTTTTTTTTCCTCGCAGTGCCTGCTTGTTCTGTATTAAAATTAAACCACCACAACACTACCTGTTTTTGTACGACTGCAATCCTCTCTGTCTTGTCCAAAATCGAAGATAATTTCTCTTCTAATGCTGGCATGCTAAAAGGATTAATTAGAAACCGTGGAATCATAATAAATGCTTTAATTAGATACCAGGGAACCATAATAAATGCTTATATTAATCATGTAGATGGGGAATAATCACAATTTTCAGCCATTAAATCAGATGGCTCAAAGGCAGCTTTGATTTTGAACTGTCAACTTTTGCAATGGCTTTCGAAATCTATCGTTTTCTGGCGAGTAATTTACAATGAAAATCATACGAGGAGATTTAAATATGATAGCTATGATACTATGCAAAAACTCAAAAACATGATAAAGCTAGCATGCACCAACACGAGGATGATGAAAGTCAGAAAGGTATTGTGGTTGAGACTTGAGACCTGAGACCTGAGACCTGAGGAGAATATAGATCAGGGAAGAACCGCAGAAGGCAAAATATAGAAGTTGCAAGCAATAGGATAACGAATTTAATTTCAATTATATAGGATGGCTCGTTAGAGTTCATTACTTCATGTAGATCCCGTGCGTTACTTGGTGTTTCTTTGTCGAATTATTTTAATATTGAAATGTAAGAAAACAAGTTAAAAGTACAACGACAAATCATAATTTCTAAATTGATAACATAAGCAACTACGTTCAAATAAATATTATAATAAGAAAAAGTTTGGTATACTACCAACTTTTAGTTTACCTTGTCCTTTTTTTTTTTTCTTCATGGAATAATCTGAAGGTAATGTAATTTGTGATGTTGAATCAGGCAAATTATTATCAGCATGATTTGATTATGTGTATATTTATTATTTAATAAATATGTTAAACCTTAAATTACATTAAACATTAAGTACATTTATCCACAATTAATTAAATTTATAAAAAATATAACACCTGCAGAAATAGTGACATACGCTTAAACTCTATTTCGTCGACGTTTTTGATGACAACAGGGTATATTTTGGAGTCACTACTAAATACATGCATACAACAGTTGATAAAAATAAATCATTCTCCAACAACTATTATTGCATTAAAACATAAGAATAGAGTCCAATGAAGAACGTTTCACCAAAGATAGAATCAGGCCTAGGGGTATAAACAATAATTTTCTTTTTCATTTCACTTCTATCACTGTCAATAACACAAAATTCCACTTCAACGCTCTCTGACTTCCCCATCCAGTTCCTGGCATATCTTTGAAACTTTTAGGCCAATCAATTTCATCGAAATATTCAAGAACACTATTAGCATAAGCAATAATCTTCAGCATCCATTAGCGCATTGGTTGCTTGGTAATAAACAATGAGACTGTAAACTTATAGAACATTTATCACAAAAACTGAAAATAAGAGAAGTACTTGTTAAAATGGATTAACCATCACACAAATTATTAAACTAAAATACCTTTCTGGTAACAAAATGTCCTCCACGCTCACTCACACCATCCACAACCTCATCATTTGCAAGGACAAAAACAAGAGTTAGACACCAACTAACTGATACTTCAGCTTAAACACAAAATTAGACCAACTATCAGACCGAGTTTTGATAAGGATGTACAGAATTAATAATAGAAATAATGAGCATAGAATTAATCATAAACCAAATTTGATAGGCCAATCCTCTGTTTAACAATTGAAGAAAGATCCATTGGGTGCATTTATAGTACTCCGGTTCAATGGTGGATATTTCACGATCCCAAACATACAAGAAACCTATTGATTTAAGATGCAAGTCAATGATTAGTGTACGAGGCCGTTTATGCTATCCACAAAGACAATTTCTAAAAGCAATCAATCATTCATGTAAAATATGTGATTTACCCGTTTCAAAGTATGATGACTTCGAGATTGAAAGAAATGATACTGGTCAAAAAATTCAAAGGAAAGTTCACATTAGTAGATACCATAGAGAAGTTTAATATGCATTTTATGGAAAATATTTATATGCTTGGGAAAATTTAAATTAACAAAGCCACCCAACTTTTATAAGATACAATTTTAAAAGGGATTCTTTTAGCAGTGTAATTAAGTTGAGCAAATCCATACAAACAAATGTATACTTCTGAGATTTTAATAAATTAAACATATAGTTGATAAACTAAATGAGGTTTTATTTTTTTTTTCTAAAGCACAAGGGTGGGGGATGGGTTGACTCGAAACTAAGCCTTACGTAGCTCTTCTCGAAACTGAGCCTTCCGTAGCTCTTTAACCACTAGGCCAGGTCAGTAGGGACCTAATTGAGATTTTATTGAACAATAATAACAAAGAATTCAAAATGCTTAGAATTGTAAAAAATCTACCTGTAATGCAATTTTTTAGCGTGAAACCCTCTCCGAGAGAAAGGGGTGAAACGAAAACTAAGAAATCCCAAAATGCAAAAAAAAAAAATCCTAAATCAAATAGATTTTCGGCAATAACTTGTGGTTTAATTATAAACTGAATTAGGTTTTATTGAACAATAATAAATAAATAAAAAATTTCTAAGCTGTAAGTAATCAACCTATAATGCAATCTTGGGTGTGAAATCCTCTCCATAAAAAAAGGAGTGAACAAAAGCTAAAAAATCCGAAAATAGAATAAAAATATAAATTAAATAGATTTGCGGCAATAACTTTTCGTTAACTAATTCATTTTTTTGGAAAATACAAACATAATCAAATATAAGGAGTTTTTTCGTAAAACATGATGATAAGATCGAATTGATAATAAATGGAAAGGGAATGAAATGGGCCACATGTCTACTGAGATTACTGGTTGAAGTTTCAGCTCTTTTAAAGTTGTCCACATTCGGTGGATTCTTCATCTTCTCTTCAAAATCAGAGAATTTTTCAGTCTACTTGAAATTATTGAAAGAGATGAAATGGCCGTTTTAGTTGCTTGAAATTATTGTAGGAAATGAAAGGGCAACGGGGGTTTCTTCAAATGGAACGATGAATGGTAGTCTTCAATAATAGAGGTGTAGATGATATATTAATATTCATAAACTATTTAAATTCAATTTAAATAAAATTTGAATTCAACTCAATAATTATCAAGTTAAGCTCGAACTCGAATAACTCGACTTATCGATCGAATCAAGTTCGAGCATTCTTATATCCAGCTCAAATAACTCATAAGCCTAATTAAGTTTTTATATTTTAATATAATTTTATTTATTTTAATTAATAAAATATCTCAAACTCGAATTCGAATTTGAGTATAAATAATCGAGCTTTTATCAAATATAAAAAATTGAGCTTATTTTTATATGTTAATCGAGCTTAATTAAGCGAGTTTAAATAATTCAATTTCTATCTCGAGTCGAGTTAGAGCTAAAAAAATAAATTTTGATCAAGTTCGAATCGAATTTCAAGCTTCAAATTTGAAATTAGATTTAAGTTTGAGTTTAATACTATATTGACTCGAACTCGATCGATTATTCCTTTATTCAAAGGGATGGAGCATATGTGACAATATCCACTTATTACAATTCTAGTTAACATTCCAACTAATGAGGAATAATATATATATATATATATATATATACACACTAATGTTGTATATATCCCATTTCACTTGGAATTGGATGAGATCAATAATTTTGCTATAATATATTATAAAGATAGAATTAAAGATATTTAAATGCATTATATTTGTATTTATATATCAAATAAAAAATTGGAAGTTATACATATAAAAAAAAATTACAATTTAGTGATAGATTAAAAGCTAATATTATAATTTTGTTTTATGGACCAAATAAAACAAAAGCATGAAACAAACCCATATACAAAAACAAACTCCCTCAAACAAAATCCAACTAAAAAAGCAAATCCCATTTTTTCACACCCAAAAACTCATCAAACCTAAAAAAAAAAAATGGACAGCTATTATGTGTAAAAAACTTATACAATTACAAACTTTTTGAAAATCCAACCTCTAAAACATCCCACATTTTCTCACACATCAAAGCCCACTAAACCCAAAAAAATAATAATTGTCATGTGTAAAAGGCTTAGCCTATGCCCTCACATCCTCAAGCTCACTAAATTTAGTAAAGAAAAAAAAAAAAAAAAGACAATTTCATAGATAATAGTATAGATATAAATATATAGATTCTGAACCAATACAAAGCAATGCAAGCTTCTAAAAGCCAATAAAAAATACTTTAAAAAAACATAAATAGACAGATGTCAACTATAGGATCCTTTAGGGATCCTTTTAATATATAGTGTATAGATATGTAAAAGTTAGATAGGTCATGATCAGTGGGTTTTTATTGAATAAAATTACGTAGCTGACAGTCAAGAAAATGGATCGCATTAATAATCCGTCATTCTAATATATAGCTATGAGAAAGCGAAGATAAAACCAAGCAGAGAAATATTAATGGCATCAAATTCTATGAAAGTGATCAATCAAGGTGCTTTCCCAGGCTGTGTCCTGCCGGAGGCAAGCATTCTAAAAATTCATGGACAACCACAGCGCTCATTCAATCCTGTAGATATGTTTCGCTTATTCAATGGATAGCAGGGGCCAACTATTCGTTCGCCATGGCATAAGCAAATTACTCAAGTCAGGTATGATACTTCCAGACCTCTTCGGCGGAGAGATGAGTAAGACATGGACATATTGGCATTATTATCTTTTAAGATGTAACCATTTTATAGCAATGCAGCTATGAAGCGCAGACACAAATACTCAATCTGTATATAACATGATATGAATATAGATATAAATACAATGATGCAATAATATTTTTTTAAAATATGGTTATGACACGATAATAAAAAATATTTTTACATATTATAACCATCAGTTAAAAATATATAATAGACGTTGAACTGAATTTTAAAAGGTAATTATTCTTGCAAAGAAAATTTTATGGTGAAGACAATAATAAAATAAATAAGATGTGATTATCCATGCAAATTTTATTTTATTTTTTTTATTTTTCTTCAATGCAATATCTGATCAAAAATCAATACGTAATCCGACATGTCACAAGTATCAAAGTTTCGAACACATACAGGACACGAGTACATAAGAGATTCGGACTCGTGCATGCTTCATAGCAATGCAGGCAAAGGCTAACATGCAGCCACGACTATAGAGGAAGTTAGGCGGAGATCCATGACCCATGGACAAGGCGAGGCGACAATGAAAACAACACAAGGAGACATAAAAAAACTGTACAAGCAAAAGGGAGGAGTCTGTAAACACAGGCCCTTGGGGTTTGTCTCGTGCATTTATGGGAAACATGTGGCCTTAAACACCACCAGCTCTACCCCATCAGATGGGGTTGCATGCTCCCCTCATCCGCTTCCCCCCCCCCCCCCCCCCCGGCCCTGTTTTCATTACGCTGCAATTTCACAAGAGGCACGAATTCATCTGCATTTCTTTTTAGCAAACATAGTCCAAAGAAATATTTAAGTTTTGTTTGGTAAGAAAGAAGAAAAGCGATGAGGATAAAAAATTTATCAATCTAATGATTAAAATTCATAATAATTTTTCTACTTTATTACTTAACTATTAAATTAAAAAAATTTTCATTTTCACCTCTTTGCATCCTTTCTACGGCTAAATGAATTTATCAAAGGAGCAATGAATATGATTTGCACATGCATAAATAAGAGATAATAATTTTAATCATTTCAACTCTCAAATTAAAATTAAATTCGAATTCAAAATATTCTTTTTTCAAAAAGGTTAATCACCTTATCATTTACAAGTCTAAATATCAAGCTATTATCACCTTGTTTTGATTTATGCCTGATCATCAGCGTCGGCATGTGGCTATTGAAAATTTTATCAAAAATTAAGAGGGAGAGAGGTAAAATCAATGTCTAAGGTAAAATCAATCGGGATGTGTCTTGAGCCCGAAATATTGTGAATGTGGTTGGCAATTGACAGTTAGTAAAGGGATACAAAGGCCAGGCACACGTGTGTTGGACTCATGTCGGAGTCGTTTTGGAGAAAAAGACATGCTCTGTTGCTGTCTTTGACTCAAAACCTGGAGGGTTGTGCGTCCTTTTTAATGGGCCTGCAGCCCCACTTTTGCCTTGCAGCGTGCAAAGCAAAATAGAATGAGATTTAGACCTTTCCCTTGCGTTATTGGGGATAAGGCCATGTCCCTGGTGCCATGAGGGTGAAAGTGAAAGGACTACGATGTAGGTCTTTCATGTTCTTTCCAATCTCAATTTGGTGACTGAGCACTGCCAACACCTACCATCCTGTACAGGGTGTGCATGACACGCTCACCAATCAGGGCAATCGGGTAAAGGGACATGATTTCAGATTTGTTATTTTCCCATTTTCTATACTGTAAACATGTTTGCACCCTCGGATGTGATAACATCCAAGTTCCTGTGCTACACAATCACTCCTCAAACCAAGTTGGGTTTATCATTTTTTCTCAGCCCTACTATTATTGGCTTTAGATGAGACTCGTACCCCAAATATTAAATGGGCCTCTAAAAACAGTTGTATTGGTGATTTGCAATTAGAAGCAACAAAATTTGACCAAATACGAAAACTTGCCTAATGGAATCCAAATCAATAAGTGAACCCCAACTAGAAAATTCTTGAATTGAAGTTATCAGAACATTAAACAATTTAGATCTAGAATAATTTGAATCCAAATGACTCAAACTCGTATTGATCTAAACTTGAGATTGATCAAATCTAAAACTTGTAAAATTCAAAATTTGTATTTGAAAAAGTTTAAATTGTAATCAATTATTGACCAAATCCGAAACAAACCAAACTCAAAATGAGCAAAAGTTGAACTAGTTTGAATCCCAAATGGTCTAATCTCAAGATAGTTTAAATCCCTAATAATTTGAACACAAAAAAACCTAAATCTGAAATAATTTGAATTCAATAATTAGAACCTAAGCGTCGTAACAAATTTTCATCCAAAAAAATTTGATTGCTAGACTTGATGAAAATTACAAGAGTCACCATCAATTTATATATATATATGTGTGATTGATCATCTAAAATATCATCTTTTAATAAAAATCTCAAAATTAATTAAGATTTACTAAAAGATATTTCGATCTACGAAATCAAGATCAGATCCGCGAGTATGATTATGAGTGAAAAAGGTATAAGTATCCCACATCGCCTATTTAAAAAATAGTACCAATTAAACAAATATTATGCTTTAATTTTGACGATATGATCTTTTTTTGATATTTAAAGTTAATTTCTTAAAAATTATTTATGAAAATATTTTTTTATTATTATTTTGTAAAAAAAATTATTATCTTCACATTTTATAATTTCTCCAATGTTTTGGTGAAATCTATAAATTTCGTCATAAGATTTTTTTTATTACTTGTTTTTTATAAAACTGATTTTAAAATTATTCTAACTTTTTGACGAAATCTCAAAAATCATTTTTTTGTAATAATTAAGGAAATTAAGACTTTCAATTTTTTCCTTAAAATTTTCAATCAAAAGATTTAATCAAATAAAAACTTTCATTTATTTCTTTTCATTATTTATTATTTATTTAAATAAATTTTTATGTACTAAAAATAATTTTCGATTACCTTAACTTTCTTGCGAAGCTCAAAAATCTTTTTTGCCTTGTAATAGTTAAAGAAAATTGAAATTCTTCAATTTTCTTTAAAACTTACATTTTTAAAAACATTATCCAAATAATCTATTTTTTTATTTAGTTTATTAATTATTTTAAATTTGTATTCCTAGCAAAATAATTTCTTTAATTATCTTAACACTTTGACGACATTCAAGAAATATTTCACTTGTAATAATTAAGAAAAAAATGAAAATATTTTATTTTTTCAAGAATTTAGAAAAAAAATTGATATTTTCACATTTTTCTAAATATTTTCAAATTTTATTTTAATGAAAATTGATATTTCAATTTTTTTTCTTAATTTATTATCATTATTTTTTTACAAATATCTTTTTAAAAATTATTTTTTAACACTAATTTTTCTTAAATTTTTCACAACTATTTTATTTTCCATGTCAAAATTGGCACAAAAAAAATAAAAGTCACAAAAATAAAAATAAAAATAATAAAAACTTACAAAAGATAGAGTAAAAAATTAAAAAAAAATATTGAAAATGTCGCTAGTTAGCACTGGACAATGGTTCAGTCATTGATCAAATGATTCAATCAGCTCACTTAGCTTATACAACTCGATTCGATTCTTGGATTAGCTTGGTGGCTTAGTTACAATTTTAATCAAAATAATGCCATTTTGTTCATGCTATAAATAGTCCTAAAACCTTAAAATTCTTTCATTTTCTCATTCCTTCCCTCTCTCTTCTTTTTCTCTCCCTTTTTTTTCTCTCTCTCTCTTTCTTAGAACTCTCCACTACCTAGAAATAAACAACAATTAACCAACTAGACCATTGTAAATTGGCACTGGCTGTCGCTTAACAACGTCAGTTTACCTCCAAATTTTCACCATAAGCTCTTTATAGCCTTTTGATCATCGTTCCAACCTCGATTTTGTATAAATCTCACCAAATTTTCCTAAATCTAAACTTAAAAATCCTAACTTCTTACCTCTTTTTTGTCATTTTTCATTATCCAATCCCCTGAAATTTTAATGTCTTTATCTTCTCTTAGATCTACCATTTCATCGTCCAAATCTCTTAAAAGCTAGTGTCATCATGAACCAATGCCTTTGCCACCACTATCACCACCAACAGTGATGGTTCTCCTCTTCTCTTTTCTATTTTCTTCCCTAAACTTAAAATACCTCCAAACCCAAAAAAATCCCTATACCTAAAACACATCATCCCTTTTTATTTATGATTTTGGTTTTTTTTTCTTCTGTTGCTTTTTTTTTTTTTTTGCAACTCCCTTATTAAGGAAGTGTTGATTTTTTTTTGGTTGATTTTTATTTGGGGTGGGTTTTAAGTGTAGTATAATGGAGATAAGATAAGCTCACAAATATGGTGGTGGGATTATGACTATCCTGTTGGGCTTAGCAGAATTTTCCTTTGTCCAGAAAAAAATAGTTCCTGGTGGCTAGTGGGAAAAGGTGGTTTCAGTGGAGCTAGGTTAATAGGGATTTTTTTGCAGAGTCATTTCTATTGAGATTGGTAGTGAATGGGGCTAAAGGATTTTTCCAAAATTGGCACTCTTTTTTTGTTTTGACACTCTAATTATAGGACCAATCAAGATTTCAAATCCTAGATTTCATGAGATTCATAGGACTTTTTGAGATGGTGTTGTTGACTTTGGCTTCTGAAGTCTTACTGTAAAGTTAGGTAGTGGTAGGCAGTAGGTGTTGGTAGGTGGGGTTGGAATTAAGTTCCTTGAATACATGTGACTTTGGGGTAAGCAAGAAAGAAAAAAATATAAAAATAAAAATAAAAATGATAATGATAATGATAATGAAAATAAATAAAAGTTTAAAATTTTAATAAAATTTAAAATGACCTAATACGAAGATATCCTAATGAATCCAATTAATATATTGGTCGAAATGTATTTGGTCAAACCCAAATGATATCAAGAACTAATTCGAATTTATTTTTATGCAACATTCAATTTCTTGGACAAAATAGATATATATAGCTAACCCTCTTTATACAATATTAAGAATTAAGTCTAGGATAAAGACAAAAGACAACAATTTTGTCTGGAAAGCCTAATTTTGAAATTTCAATAATACATTATTTTTTGCTTATTATTTGTAAAATTTATTCTTGTAAAAATAATTTCTTGAACTATCCTTACACTTAGGTGAAATTCAAGAAATATTTTTTTTACCTATAAAAATTAAGGAAAAATGGAACTCTTTCAATTTTCCTTAATAATTATTATTTAGGATTTTATCATTTTTATTAAATTTGACTAGATCTAACTAAACGTGATTAAACTTTAAAAATTTCCTTTAACCAAAGGCTATGGTATTTTAAAAAATTCCTCTAACAAGAAGCTATAGCACTTTTAAAAAACTCCTCTAACCAAAGGTTATCGTACTTTTAAAAAGTTCTTTTAACCAAATGTTATGACACTTTAAAAAACTTCTGTAACCAGAAGCTATGATACTTTAAAAAAAAAACTCCTCTAATCAAAGGCCATGACACTTTAAAAACTCCTATAACTAAAGGCTATGTCATTTTAAATAACTCCTCTAACTAGAGGTGATGACACTTTAAAAAAAACTCTTTTAACCAGAGGCTATGAAACTTTAAATAACTCTTCCAACCAGAAGCTATAACACTTGAAAAAAAATTATGAAAGGTTTTATAGATTATGGCCATTAGTCTTACAAATCATACCTAATTTTGAAAAAGTCCTTTATCTAAAGGCTCTTAAAATTAAAAAGCTCATCTAACTAAAGGGTATGAAATTTAAAAAACTCATCCAACCAAAAATAATAAGACTTTAAAAAACTCCACTAATCAAAGGCAATGAGACTTTAAAAAACTCATCTAACTAGAGGTACTGATATTTGAAGAATTATGCTAAACAAAGGTAGTAGGGTTTGAAAGATTCTTCTAACCAAAGTCAATGATATTTGAAAGATTTCTTTAACTAAAGGCAATGGGATTTGAAAGATTCCTCTACTTAGAAAATAAATTTGAATAAAAACTTGAATATTATCACTAAGAAAAATGCAAAATGACTTCAGATATCGTCATCGAAAGATTATCAGATATCACCATCAAGAAAAATGAAAAAGGTTTTCAGATATTGCAATTGAGAAAAACATAAAATGACTTCGGATATCACCACCGAAGGATTCTTGGATATCACTACTAAAGAGAATGAAAAAGTCTTCAAATATTTCCATCAAAGAATGAAAAATATTTTTAGATATCATCACCGAAGAATTCTTAGATATCACCATTGAGATCTATGAAAAACATTCTCAGATATCATCACTAAAAAATTCTCAAATATCACTACCGAAAAAATGCAAATATCTTAGGATATTAACATCAAAGAGAATTAAAAGTTTTCAAACATCACTACCGAAAAGTTCTCAGATATTACCATAGGGAGAATGCAAATGTCTTCGATTATCACCATTGAAGGATTTTGATTAAAGCTTAGATATCACCACCGAAAGAGTTTTAATAAATGTTTGGATTTCACTATCAAAGGAAATTTTAATGTAATTTAATCTTGAATACTCGAAAATCACCACTAAGTTAATTAGATTAAAACTCATATATCACCACCATGAAAATTTTAAGAAAATCCATATATCATCACCAAAACATATAGAAAACTCGAATATCACCACCGAGAACTTTGAATAAAAATTTGCATATCATCATAAAATATGCAAAAAGATTTAAATATCACCATTGAGAGAATAAAATTTGGTGTTATTATAAAAAAACCTTAACACATTTGTTAAGAATTGTTATTCATTGATTTTCATCTATTTCTATTCTTCTTAATTTTTTTTAACTCCTACCATTTAAATTTTCCTTTTCTTTTTTTTCAATATTTATAAAATTGTCAAATGTAATTATGATGCAAACATTTATTTCCAAAAATGATGCAAATGCTAATGTCTATATGCAAATGCAAGAATTCTTGTCATGATGGAACCTTTCATGATGTAGATATTTTATGCCAATACAAATGTTAATGTCAATTTTTCGTGATGCAAATGCGAATGTCTCTCATAAAGCAAACACAGGTGATGCAAGTGCAAATGTTTTTCTCATGATGCAAATGTAAAAGACACAAATGCGAAATTTTTTTTGTCATGATGCAAATGCAGTGATACAAATGTGATGTCTTTTTCATGGTACAGATGCAAGTAATACAAATGCAAAACTTTTTGTCATGATAAAAATGCAGATGATGTAAATATGAGTGCTTTTCTCATGATATAATGCAAGTGATACAAATGTGATTTTTTTGTGTAATGTCGCAAATGTAGACATTGCAAATGCAAGTGTTTTTCTCAAGATGTAGATGCAAGTGATGCAAATGCAAATGTCTTTCTCGTGATGCAAATGCTATGATGCAAATGCAAAATTTTTTTATAATGATGCAAATGCAAATGTCTTTTTGGGAAAGAGATGCAATGATGCAAATGCAATTGTCTATCTCATGAAGCAAATGTAAGTGATACAAATGCAAATAATCAACTATCATAAAACCAATGCAAAGATTTTTTTTTTTGTTTCTTGCTCTTTTTTTTTAGTTTCTAAGAAAAAAGTCTCTGTTCAAATTATTATCATTCAAAAATTTTATTCATCACAAAAAATGCTGAAATAATCACAAAATTACCCAATATAGTTTTCAAGGTCAATAAAATGTTCAAAATGTATAACTTTCAAGTTTGTTGAAAATTGGTGATTACCATTTAAAGTGACCGTGGATGGAGTGATTGACAATTCAACTCTTTTCATTAGTAGGCAAATCTCAATAAGGGCTTGATAAAGGTTGTAATGAAAAAAAATGATTACTCATTTCCTCTTTGATTGGGCTCACAAAAAAATTTATTTTTCTAGAACACTTTTTTTATCTTGAAAATCAATCACGGCTTGGCACTCTTTTAGTTCCTTAACATGATAGTTCAATATATGTCAAAACTAGCCATTATTTTTTAGCAAAGACATGTAAGAGAAATAGATTTGGCTTTTGATTTTCACTTTTTCAGGATATGTAAAGCCTTTAATGGGTATTGATCTCTTAAAAGGTTTTTCATCATGAATTTCTCTTTTGGATAGAACCTTGGAAACTCTAGAATTCTTTTGGGGCATCAAGAATGATTGCTCTAGCTTTAGCTGCCCTTTCAGTGTTTTTATTTTTTTTTTGTCAATAGTTCCATCATACACTATAATATTCAACAAATTCACACCAAACAGAAGTTTCTAACAAATATGGACTTGGCAAAATCTTTCCAATCAATAATGGATATATACAATTTTGAAGATATAGCTCTTTAATTCAAGTGTCTACATTTGATCAAAATGGACTTTTTAAGGTATGTAGTGTAAGCCAAGGTTTAGGGTTTTGAAAGAATGGAGGAATAGGCCAAAAATATGTTTTTGAGGGTAATTAGACTAAATATTATGTTATTTATTATGGAGCATTTCTTTTGGATGCAAAGACTTGTCTCTTTCTTTTTTCGTTTTTTCTCTTTCGAAAGCATTTGACTTTGACTCTAATATTCCATTTTCTTGAATTTCAACTCTTTTTTCATTTGAGATTCTAACTTGAAACTTAATTCATTCACTTTTTGCCCCAAATTTTCATCTTTAAGGTACATGTCAAAAGATCTTAACAAAAGATATTTCTTCTTAAAGTTGGGCTTTATTGCCCATAATCCTTGAAAATGTCCCTATTTTGCCCTTAAATATAAATAATGGTCCATGACTAGGATTCATTTGGGAAAGAAAATTTTAATAGGCTCAAATAGATAGCAAGTGAATAATTTTTTATATATAAAAGATAGAGAATAATGGCCATTAATTATCTCAAACATGATCATATAGATTGAAGAGCAAGTCCACGAAAAAATGGGTAAAAAAGGCCTTTTTTTTTCTTTGTTTATTTTTTTTAATTTTTAGTTTTTTTTTTTTGTGAATAATGCCCCATCTTGTTTACCACTCAGGTTTCCTTTGATGATAAAAATCATGTTGTATAAGATGTCCCAAATTTCATTGCAAAGTTCACAAAAAAGCTCATTTTGGTTCTATATTGTTTGGCATATTTTTGTAAACTAATGGGAAAGGTATTGTGGCATGAAATAAATTATCTTAGGCAATAAGGAATTTTGGTTTTTGGGTCAATGGGCCTTAAGACATAAAACAAGACATGCTTGAGGGAGAAAGTTCAAGCATTTTCATGTCTATGGTCATCAAAAGGATCTAGATGGTTCAATAATTTTCGCAAAATTTTGACACACATCGAATTATCAATTAAAATTTTGAAAAAGTATCATGCTTAATTTCCAAAACTCAAAATGAATTGTCAAAATTAGTCTATTTTGTTCATTACCTAAATAAAAGGTTAGCTGTGAGGTATCATGAAAATTAGGTTCATGAAGGTCAAACTCATGGCCCTTAAAGTATTAGACTTATTTAGGATTTGAATCAAAAGGAGTTTGGCAAAAAGAACAATTTTTTAGTTAAATTGATTCCAATAATGATCATCAATTATTTAAAGACTCGCAAGAAGTTTTTTTAGTCTTATTCTCATGATCTAGAAATCAAATTATACGATGCTTTTATTCCAAACAATATTTTTAATTTAAAAAAAATTATAAATAGAATGAATGAACCTCACTTAAAAGAATGGTTACACTATTCTCTTCAAAAATTTATTTACACAATGTTAGAGTATAATATCAAAGAAAAAAAGTCTCTTTCATTGGCATCGTTTAAGAATTCAAATATGATGTATCAAAATGGAAATGTTCTAAAAAGGTTAAATTTAAAATGTGTAAGAAAAGCAAAAGTTAGTCTTTTGAAAATTTCTTTATGTTTTTTTTTTAAGTTCAAAAAGAATTTCACCCTCTAAAGCATACATTGATAGATGTACCCTTCTTCATCAGGATTGAATGCAACAATTTTCATAGATAAAATATGAATGTATGCCTAGTCGATGGTGCACATGAAACATAATAAGTTTTACAATAATGATTCATGTGTACTTATGATTGACAATGTCTATGAAATGCAATATCTACGATGATGGGTTATTATGCAATATTGGTGGTGCATATGAAATACAACAACATTTACATTGAGGTATGCAACAATGAGACATATTCGTATAAAATGCAACATATTTGCAATGTAAGCACAATGAAATCATTTTTCCTTTTTTTTAGAGAAACAAACGTTATTTACAAATATATAAATTATTTGAAAAGAAATAAAGGCAAAGAATTGCAAACTTAAAACCTTATTTTTGTTATTTCAACCTTATTCAACTAATAACAAACATGTTTTTTTTTTACACCCTTCCTTTTTGGATTACACATGCAAGATTTTTCTTTTAGATTTTTTTTTTTTTGCAATACAGCATTATTTTAAAACAAACCTAAAAAATATTAAATAAAAAAAAGCAAAGGCAAGTAGGATTAAACTTAAAAGGACCATAAGAAAAGTCTTACAAATAAAAACAAAAGTTTTTTCATTTTCAATTTTTTGTTTTTTGCATTTTTTGATAGAGGAAAAAAATCTATTTTTTTTTTTAGAAAATGAAATGAATGAAATAATAGTTTTTATGTGTTTTTTCATAAGAGAAGGAAGATTTTTTCTTCCTTTTATTTCTTAGGAAAATCAAAGAATTCAATCTTTGAAAATGCAATATGAAAATCATGATGCAATGTAATTTTTTTTTTTTTGCATTTAAAAAAAAAAACTTCACACAACCACCAAAAAAATTACAATTAATTCTATAGCATAGATAAGAAAGTGCAGAGAATTTTCCATTTTATCATTTTTTATTGATAGTCTCTAACAAAGGTTATCTAATGTTTCCTCATGTGTCCAAATTTATGATATAATATACAAAAATGATATGACTCTATCTAAGGTTATTTTCTTAAGGTTCATTATATGCAAGGTTTGAAATTTAACAAAAGCTAAAAAGTTTCTAAATTGATCCTAATTGTCATCCATTCTGGACTAGTAAGGCCCTCAATCCTCATCCATAATAGGCTATTAACAGAAATGGTTCAACTTGAGTGGAATTATTTCACTAGATCAAGCAGAGGCACTATAACCTCACGAAAGCATAGGCACTCTACTCCCTCTTACAGGGACAGATTTGGCAGTCTAGGCATAGAGCTCGTGCATGGATGCAAATGCATATCGTGTGAAAGAACATAACAAGAATTAATAAAATCCACAATCTAAACATTCCATAATTTATTGACAACAATATAAACAAATAAATGAAATAACATAATTATAAAAATAACAAAAACTTAAATAAAACTATCAATTTTTCCTTTTTTTGCATTTTAATTTTTCTTTGTTTAAAAGAAAGGAAATTAAAATTAATATAAAAAGATCATAAAATCAAAGTTTGGATAACACATGCCTAATTTTTGTCTTGACTTTTAAATGTTACTACCAAGCAGTCATAACAATTTTTTGTCCTAGGAAACTTGATCACTAGGCTTGATAAAAATTACAAAAGTCACCACCATTCTTTTTTTTTTTTTGTATATGCATGATTGGCCACCCAAAATATCATCTTTTAATAAAAATCTCAAAATTAATTAGGATTTACTAAAAGACAATCTGTGAAATCAGAATCTAATGCTAGAGTATGGTTATGAGCGGGGAAGGTATAAGCACCCCTACATCACCTGTTCAAAGAACGGTACCAACTAAACATGTTTTATCCTTTAATTTTGATGATATGATCTTTTTAGATATTTAAAGTTAATTCCTAAAAATTATTTATGAAAAACTTTTTTCATTATTTTTATTTTGTAAAAAAATTTCATTATTTTCACATTTTATAAATTCTAACGCTTTGGTGGAATCTATAAAAAATTTCTTCATCCATGGAATTTCAAGAAAATTGACCATTAACAAAATTTCCAAAATTTCATCATAAGATACTTTTTTATTTTTTTTTTATAAAACTAATTTTACGATTATCTAAACTTTTTGACAAAATCCCAAAAATCACTATTTAGTAATAATTAAGGAAAATAAGACCTTTCCAATTTTCCTTAAAATTTTCAATCAAAAGATTTAATCAAATAAAAACTTTCATTTATTTCTTTTCATTATTTATTATTTATTATTTACTTATTTATTTAAATAAATATTTATGTACTAAAAATAATTTTAGATTATTCCAACTTTATGATGAAACCCAAAAATATTTTTTCCTTAAAATAATTAAAGAAAACTAGACTCTTTTAATTTTCTTTAAAAATTACATTTTTTAAAGATTTATCCAAATAATTGATTTTTTATTTAGTTTATTCATTTTTAAATTTTTATTATTAGTAAAATAATTTCTTGAATTATCCCAACACTTTGGCGACATTTAAAAAATATCTCACTTGCGATAATTAAGAAAAAAAATGAAAATCTTTAATTTTCCCAAAAATTTAAGAAATTTTGATATTTCAAATTTTTCGTTAATTATTATTATTTTTTTTATAAAAATCTTTTTAAGAAATTATTTTTTGACACTAATTTTTTCTAAATTCTTCACAACTATTTCATTTTCCATATCAAAATTGACACACACCAAAAAAAATAATAAGTCAAAAAATAGAAATAAAAATTATAAAAATATATAAAATTTGAGTAAAAAATAAAATATTGAAAACCCCCCTAATCAGCAATGGTTTATGGCTCAGTTAATAGATAAACAACTCAATTAGCTTGGCTCAGCTTGGTTCTTAACTTAGCTTGGTGGCTTGGTAACAATTTCAATCAAAATGATGTTGTTTTGATTATGCTATAAATAGTCCCAAAACCTTAAAAAAAAATTTTCTCTTTTTTTTCTCTCTCTCTTCTTTCTCTCTTCCTTTCTTTTCTCTCTCTCCCTCTTCTAGAACTCTCCACTACCCAAAATCTAGTGATTGGCAATCAATTAGACAACCATTCGCCACCATTGGCATCGTTTTGCCCCTAAATTTTCACCACAAGCGCCTTTTAGTGTCCTAATCACCTTTCTAACCTTGATTTTGCATAAATCTCACTTAGTTTTCCTCGATCTAACCTCAAAGATCATAACTTCCCATCCTTTTTTTGCTATATTCCACCGTTCGATCCCTCTGAAATTTTAGTTTCATTTTCTTCTTTTAGATCTACCTTTTCATTGTTTAGAACTCTCAAAAGCCCATGTCGCCTTGAACCAATGCCTTTGTCACTATTGTCACCACCATTGGTGATGGTTTTTTTTCTCTCCTTCCTATTTTCGTCCCTAAACTTTACTTAAAATATCTCCAAACTCAAAAAAATCCTTATACTCTGAAAAACATCATCTTTTTTATTTATGATTTTGGCCCTTTTTCTTGTGTTACTTATTTTTTACGACTCTTTTATTAGGGATATATTAATTTTTTTGTTGATTTTTTATTTTTGGTGGGTTTCAAGTGTAGTATGGTAAAGATGGGATAAGCTCATAGATATGGTGATGAGATTTTGGTTATGCTATTGGATTTGACAGAGTTTTCCTCTATCCAAAAAAGAATGGTCACTTGTGGCTAGTAGGTAAAGGTGGTTTCAATGGAGCTGGGTTAATAGGGATTTTTTTTTTTTTTTGCAGAGTCATTTTTATTGAAGTTGGTAGTGGAAAAGTCTGAGGGATTTTTCCAAAATTGGCACCCTTTTTTTTTTTTAGTGCTCTAATTATAGGATTAATCGGGATTTCAAATCCCAGATTTCATGGGATTCAAGAGGATTTTTTCAGATGGTGTTGTTGACTTTAGCTTTAAAGTCTTGTTGTAAAGTTAGGCAATGGTAAGCAATCAATGCTAGCAAATGGGGGTTTGAATTAGGTGCCTTGAATGCATAAAACTTTGGGGCAAGGAAGAAAGAAAAAGAAAAAATAATAATAATAATGAAAATAAATAAAAGTTTAAATTTTTGATAAATTTTAAAAATGACCTAGTATAGAGATATCCCAAGGAATTTAATTAATGTATTGGTCAAAATGTATTTAACCAAACTTGAATGGTATAGAAAACCAATTCAAATTTATTTTGACATAACATTCAATTTCTCAAACAAAATAACTGTCTACACTAAGTAAATATGAATTCCAAGACAAACAGATTTTACTTAGAACTAAATAGGTTTCTTAAAAGAATGGTGGGGTAGTTTAGAAAAGAATGGATAGATTAAGCCACAAACTCCTATAAATTTTAAGCTTAACAGTTATCAAAAACTAATTTATAACTAAGGAAAAAGAATCAGAACAAGGTTGTTAATTAGGCTTAAAAATTTAAAATGCAATAAGGTGACATGATATGAAAATAATACGAAAGAAAAAATATGATGACAACATGATTTAAAATTTTAACAAAAATTTTATTTGAATTTGGCTAAAACCAATCAATGTGTTTTTGTTTGACATGCCGACACATATTTGACATAATAATTTTTCATATTTGACACAGTATGAACATGATAGAAATACATAAATTATCAGGTCTACTACTAATATTAAGAAAATAATAGTAACTAATCACCGATTAGTCTTTTAATGCTACAAAGATACTTTTTGCCATAGCTTCTAATCACTTATCCAAATGTTAAGAGCTTGAGCCTATACTTTATAGGCCATAAAATGCCTAGAAACCCTGTGGATATAGGACTTTAAGTGGATGGAGAAATGGCTATGGCTATAGCATACTTCAAATGAAAGGACAAAAATGAAAATATTCCTTCTCAACCATGAAATTGAGTGTTGCAATACTAAGAGTTGGTGAAGATTACCTATTTTTAGATGGTGGAATTATATGTGCTAATTGTTTAGTAAAACAAAGTTTTTAGATTTAAGATGTTAAAAAATGAAAGATAGGATTTTCTTTTTCTGTTTAAAACAAAATGGTCAAAACAAGTCAATTTTTCCCTAACCATTGCATCAAATATCACTTTCATTAGCGTTTTAAACTTCTTAATACTTTTTTTAACCCAACATACCTTTTCTTCTACTATGGCATTCACTATTGCTTCAGTATGATGAGGTAGTGAGTTTCTAGTAACATTTAGATCTTATTCTTATCAAAATTTATATACCCAACTTAAAGGAGTGCTTGGACCTTATGCTTTAATGGTATACAATTTTTTGTGAAATGGCTTTGGATCCCAAAATGATAATCACAATCAGCATTCTTATAATACCATTTCGAGTAAAGAGGTTGTGAGGGTTTTAAAAGAGTTAAGGCAAGGAGTCGATGTTCAATAAGTTACGATAATAACAATGTGACATGGGAATTGAGTCAAACTTAGGTTTTTCTCAATTAGTTTGCAACCTTTTTTTTATGTTGTTTAAATCGTTAGACTAACCCAATGATTTGAGGTTTAAATACAGGTGTTGTAACAAGAATTGGTGTTTAAGATCAAGGGTATGTCAGTTATACGATTGGATAGTATGGATATTGGCTTTGGAAAATGTGTGTTTAAAGTGGGGTAGTGAGGTTGGTAAATTGAGGAAGGTTGGTATGAAATAAATCTTTCAATTTATTGCTCTTTATAAGTCATGACCTATGTTTTTTCTTTCTTCTCTTAAATGCTCATCCTTTTACTAGAACCACAAGTAGTGTCTACCTTGATCTTATCTTTTTTTATAACATTCTTTATCATTTCTCCATATATCAACATATTTACAAAATTCTTTGTGGCATTATCAACAAGTTTGTTAAAATAAGACGCATACAAAGTACTGACAAACAACATTGTTATTTCTTTTTTAGTAAGAGGAGATTGTATTTAGGCAACCAAATCTTTACACTTTTGAGTTCATTGGGTTTTTTTTCTCCGAAGCTTTCATTGGCCTTTTTTTCTCCATGTTTTGACAACATGTCGGTGCCATATCAATTATATGCTTGTATTGGGCCAAGAGGTTTTGGGTTAATCTTTTCCTAGAATGAATACAACTTTAATCTAATTGAATATACCACTTAGCAACTAAACCTTTCAAACTATCCTGAAAGCAGTGGATTAGCAACTTGTCATTATAAGTATGACTACTCATTTTTGACAAATCATAGTGATATAAGTTGATGAAAATTTTGTCCCATCATATTTCTCAAATTCAATAACTTTAAATTTTAGGGCAATTACCAAATCTAGAACCAAGCTAAGTTTATTTACATCAATGTTCCCAAAAATGTTTATTTCTTCAACCACTTTGAGTTTTTCTTTCAACATGTCATACTTGTGTTATGCCCTTATGTCATTTGACATCTCTATCTTTTGCTTCTCTTATTCCTTCAAGTCATCAAGGATTTGAATCAATAGGAATAGATCTTAGATTCAACCTAAGCTAACCTTGGTTTTACGATTGACTCATAAATGGGTTTACAAAAGCCTATTGTCCTTCTATTGGTGGCATCATTTATGGATATGCCCTTTGAGGTGTTTAGGCTTTGGTTGGAGTGAATCTTGTTGGATCTTGAGGATCTTCTTTAAAACAACTGTTTTGAGATCAAGACTCTTTTCTTGTGATAAGGTCTTAATGATTTCTTTTTCCTTAACCAAGCTTATCATCAGTTCCATCATTGTGGCCATTAGCTCTAGTGATTTCTCTTGAGATTTTGCTATCTGTTGTATTCTTTCCATATTTTCTATTTATGCTAATTGTTCATTCTCCATGATCTTCATTTGAAAATGATTATTGTAGCAATGACGTATAGGTTGTCTTACATTTTCTGTTGCATTATCTATTTTGGTAACTTTAAAGTTTCTTTACCATAAATTAAAAACACAAGTTATTTTAGAAATCATGCCATAAAAGGGAAGATTATTAAAATCATCCAATATGTTAGCAATATGTTAAGAAACTTTTCACAATGGAGCATAAGATGGAATGTATGTATGTATGTATGTCATTAAATGTAATGTCCTATTACTGATGTAAAGACGTGTTTATATGAATGCAATACATGTACAAAATCATGTTATTTATTAATGGAAAGTATGATGAAACGAATGTGAAAAAAAAAAGCCCTTGCAATGTAAAAAAGTAAGGGACATTTTAGAGAAAAAGATTTTTTATTTTTTTAATTTATCATATTTAAGAAAGAACAAAAAATTTCTTTCATGTGTCCTAGCTCATGTTTGGTTCTAAATAATAGCTTGTCATGGCTCTAGCTTAAGGTTGGTCCCTTATATGTTATTTACATACAATGCTAGGTTTAATAAAATTAAATGTTCCTAAATTGTTCCTCACCATTATCCATAGCGGATTAGTAATGCATCTTTAATTCTCATCCATTATAGTTTACAAGCGAAAATAATTTAATTTGAGTGAAAGTATTTCATTATTCTTGGTGGAGATTATCATCTCATGAGAACATAAATATTTTTCTTTTTTCTAAAAAGACAAAACCCAAGTAAAAGCTCATGTATGCACATATATGTGTAGCATGCATGAAAAAACAAACCCTTTAAATGCCCCATAATTAATTACAAAAATATACAAATAAATAAATGAAAAAAATAATAAAATAGAAATTAATACACCTAAATACAAATAGAAAAAAACTCAAGTTAAACATCAAGTTAAGATCATTTAACTAAAAATTAGGATAATATAAAATTAATTACTAGTTTGACTCTTGAAGTTCCCTAGTGGAGTTGTCAAACTGTAATAATGTGTAAGTCCAAAAACTTGATCGCTAAATTTAAAAAAAAAAAGTCTCTACTAATTATTTTTGGTAGGTGATTGGCCACCTAAGTGAATATATTCTCCTTAAAGAAATTATAAACTTGAATTAGGCTCCTTAAAATAATATATATTTGGTTTACATAATGAAACTAAGCTTTTTAGTATACTTACATATGAGAAAAATATTAGCCCTCCATAATATCCATCCAAAGATGATACCAATTAATCTTATATTATCCTAAAATTATCTCGGTCAAATATTCTTTTATTTTTAATTAAATTTTAATATTTTAAATATTAGAAAAAATTGAAGATTTCTCCAATATTTTGACATAAATCTCAAAAACTTTTTCTTACCTCGAAAATATTCAAGAAACCTATTTGTTATCTTTAAGAAGCTCCATCATTGGAAAAAAAAAAGTAATTTCTAGTTTTTAATTAATTATCTAATTTTATTTTATTTTCTTAATTTTTCTTTTTTCTTTTATTTTCATTCTTAGATCAAAACTTTCTATATTTTTCACCATTTCTTGCAAAATTTTAAAATATTTTCCCACTTAGATATTTTTTATAAAATCAACCATTTGTGATTTCTTAAAATTTCATCATTGGATTTATTATATCATCTTTTAATCATATTAAATTTCTAATTTTATATTTAATTATTTTTAATTTCTCACTTTGACTTTATTTTCATTTGTGTATTATTTAAAAATAAATTTTATTTATTAACCTTAAATTTTTATTTAAATTATCCGTCATTCAAAAAAAATTAAAAAAAATCTCATTAAAAAGTTATATAAAGTCACTAATCATAACTTTTAAAATATCATCATTAGATTTACAATTTTTATTAATTTTATGGTACAAAAAAAATCAAATAATCATATAAAATAAAATAAAATTTAGAAATTATTTTTTATTTTTTAGCTAATCCAAATGTACTAGTTTTTATTTTTATATGATGTCATATAATAAAAATGTCCTTAATTTAAATATGCATAAAGTAAAAAAAATAAAATCAAAAATCAAAATTAAAAAAACACAAAAAAAAATATTTTCAATACATATAGGTAAGATATAATCCATGTCTAAATGTGGGTCCTTTCATAGGTTGCAACTAACCTACTTTCTAAAATGATGTTATTTCAACCTTTAATTAAAGCAAAAAATTTACACTAATAGAAAAAGTTGTTTTGGCAACGTTTAATGTCATTGCAGAATAGCAATTAATGGTTGCAAAAACATTTGCCTAATGAGAAAAAGTTTTTGTAAGGTCATTATCCTTACTTTCGTTGTTAAAAATATGCACAATGATTTTATCATAAGAAAAAAAATTTTAAAATATGTTTATAGCAACAATTTTTCTCGGTAAATAAATTATGTTTAAGCAACAACTTAAGGTAGTTGTCAAACATATTTGGTTATCAAAACTTTTACATAATAGCATTATTTTGGTTGTTTAAAAATTTTTTGTAACACAATATTTTTTGATACAATTCACTTTGGCAACAATTATTTTGTCGTTGTAATAGTTAGTTAAAAAATGAGAATAATTGTTGCCAAAATTTCTTAGGAAACAACAATTTTATCTTTTTTTTTTTTTTTGCAATGACTTAAAGATTTTTAAATTTTAATAACCAATATTATTGCAAGTAATCTTTTCCAAATAATATTTCTATAGTTACAAATCGCAAACAAATACTTAGACAACTTTATTAGCTTTAGAAGCAACTAATATTGCTACCAAAAATCATTGTACAACAATGTTCATCTTGTTTAACAACCAGTATTATTATTATAAATAATCTTTTCACAACATTTTTTTGTCATTACTTTAAACATTACATTTTGTCCAGGATTTTTTGAATTACATTCGAGAGTAAGTGTTAATGTTGCTACCCATCAAGAGTACCATAAGTGTACAAGTCGTAAAAATAATAAAAATTGAAAGTATTCCGGATCTCATCTCCTCAGGGATCTAAGAGTTCTAAACTTAGGGATAAGTATTGATTTTAACCTTCTTGGTATATCTGGTCCTACAAATTTTTTTTATTTTAAGATCTAATTAATCAAAGATTAATCTAATAAAATTATCAGATAATTAAAACCTAAATTTAACTATAAATTATGGAGGTTAAAGATTTATAAGGAAAATTATTAAAAAAGGTAATTTCCTAAAATGGTAGGTTACTAAAAATGAAAAGTAACAAACCAAAAATTAAATTAAACAAAATTAAAAGCATAATTTTAAATTTGAATTTAAGAGTAGAGAGATGGAAAACAAAACCTGAAATTAGCAATAAAAAGTTCAATTAACCAAACAAAATATAAAAAGTATAATTAGCATTTTAATTTAAAAGTTAACTTTAAAAAATCCTAATCTAGCCTAGAATGCAGGAAATGTATGGAACAAAAATTAAACAGGAAAATAGTATGGAAATGCATGGAATGATGTCCTAAAAATAAAAATTAAAGGTTACCTAAAAGCAAAACCTAAATGAAATGGCCATCAGTTTTCATTAAGGCATTTCATCAAACACCTAGTATACTATATGCAAAGTCCTCAATTAACTAACCTAAATCATAGGATATACAACCAGAATTAAATCTAAGTTAATCTTAATGAAAATGACATATAAAAAAATAAAACAACAAATAAAATAAATAAATATTGCTAAACACCTTAATTAAAGCCAAAATGCAACCTAGCTTACTTTACTTAATGAAAATTACCTAAATCTATATGGTACTATAAAAACTAATTAAAAAAATAAAAATAGACCTAAAATGAACTAAAATGATGCATAAAAATAGGTTTGAAGACCAACTAAAAATGTAGAAATTTAAAGTGCAAAACCAAATTGAAAAATACACACCACATGCAACCAATGGCCTAAAATGCTATGCAAATTTGACCTTACATAAGGAATTTGCAAAAACTATTTTTCTACCTTAAAATAGACTAAAAAATGAACCAAAAAGATGCATGTGATCTCTCTAAAATAGAACACAAAATGTAGAAAATTAAATGCAAATAGAATTTCTGGATTAGATTTGCAAAAAAGCCCTTTAAAATGCCCTAAATATAGGTTATGAGTCTTAACTTTTTCACCGCTTTTACCATCGTTTTCAACTGTCAGCAGCACCAAAACCATTTAAATATCCTTCAAGCCTTTTTCCACCCTCTAACCACCGATTTAAAAGTGCATAAAAATTATAAAAATCCCTTAACCCAAACCAAAAAAAAAAATCTCAATTATTTTTTACTTTTTCTGAAGAATTTGCACTGCTATTGTTATATTATTTATTGCTTGGGTGTATTTTGCTTGGTCATGAGTTGTATTTATAATGATTTAATCCCAGAGAAACTAGGATTCTAATATAATTATTTAATTAGAATTTCTACATAATTATAGTATTAATTAGATTCTGAAATTTTTTTTTTCTTTTTCCTTTCTTCAACTAATAAAATCCAAGTCTTCAATCTCTCTTTCTTTCCAAGGTTATTACTTTTTATTTTTTTATTTTTTCTTTTATTTTTTTTTCTCATTTTTAAATTTTCTTAAATAAATATTTGAAATAAAATAAAATAAAATAAATAAAAGTGATGCAAATACATAATGAAATGGAAAAAAATTAAATTAAATTTATATGAGATCCAATTTCTAAGTTGTACAAAAATTGAGAAATCCAATTAGCAAATTTGATGCCAAAAAACAAATCATAAGAGCACATGTAAATCTTGCTATATATCCAATAATAATTTCCAAATCCAAAATCAAATCTTAAGATGTAAGTTGTTATTCAAAATTAAAAAAACAAATATAATTGTTGCAAAATTGGCTTAATTAATATTTGATTAAGAGTATAAAAATCAAGTTTAATCCCAAAACCAAATTAATATGAAAATATAATCGTTTATATTTTTCATTAAAAATTATTTTTAACTTTTCCTTATATATATTTTGGCATTATTATCATTTTAATATTAACAATGTTTTAATCAATAAAATATATATATATTTTTTAACAATTATTTTTGTCACGTTTAAACATTAAAAGCAATGTAATTATGCAAATTTTTTTAAAAAAAATTTACAAATTTAAGAATATTTGACTACAACATTTTTTTGTTTCTAAGAAAGTGATAGAGATTTTGTAACAACAATTTCTATCATTGTGTAAAATTTTAAGTAAATTTTAATTTTATAAGAATTACAAAAGTCATTATCAGTCTATTAATATTTTATCAAGATTGTTAATATCATACCGAATAATTTTTCGATTTTTTTTTTAAATATGGTATATACCGGTACAAGTTATTTCAGCATACTATTTTAGATTTTTTGGTTTAGTATAAATATATTTATAAATATATATGAATTTGTACATTATAATATTATTAATAATCTACAAAATAAATATGCAATATATTCAAAAATCAAATAAATAAGTTTAAAAGCATAAGAAATAATATCATAAAATTTTCATGATATTTTTAAACATATAATTTGATCATATGATATTTAAATAAGTATTTTTCATATAAATATTAAGATAAAAATAAAGAAATGAAAAAAATAATCAAGACTTTATGATTGTTAAACTTTATAAAAAGAATATAATAGCTTCCTTGAAAAAAAAAAATACTTATAAATTTTGGTTTGAAAAAATAAAGTATAAAAAAATTAAAATAAAAAATAAAGAAACTCAACTTTTAAAGATTATTTTATCAGTTAATTTTATTGTTATTAAATTAAAAATAATTAAATAATAAAAAATAAGTTAAAATTACAAAATATATTTTACATTCACGTACCAATCGAAACATGTTATTTTATCAAAATTCACCGGAACAAACATAAACTAACGAAAGCAACCGATGTTGTCTGATACCAAATTTGATACCAAAAATCATTCTTAAGCATGCTTTTTTTGGTATAACTAGAATATATTAATCAACATAATTGATATCGAAACGAAATTAGTAACTATATATTTTATAATGACTTCCTTTGTTATTATAAATATTGTATGGATATTAGTAATTACTTTTTTATCATCCTGTAAAATATTTAAAAAGTTAGTTGGGCAATGATAAAAAAAATTATTGTAAATATAATATAATTTCATAATAATTTTTTATCATTACAAATTATAAGAGAATTCACAATAACAAAAAATATAGTTGTATAAAATATAAAATTTTAAATAAGCATAATAAAAATATCATTACAAATATAATATTTTTTACAAAAATATTTTCATTATAAATTATGATTGCTTAAACAACATTTTCTAGTAATGTTATTTTTTTATATTTCTTTATTTTTCCTTTTTCTTTCCTCCCCGTTCTCTCCATTCCTGTTCTATACTGATCTTGTCAGAAAATTTTAAAAAAACTCGGATTCTGATGGGATTTTTTAGCATTTGATGGTGGAAATTTTCAATGGGCGTAAAAAATTTAAAGAACCCAAAAAATATCCTGCAAAGCCAAAAATCAGCCGTTGGCAAGATCGTGCGCCGCAGTCTGCTGATCACCAAAACCAAAAAATTAACCTTTTTTTTTTATGGTTCTTGGTCTCATCTTTGCCCTTTTTAGGTTTATTTTTCCTAAAATTTCTGAATTTTCCTAGATCTAGCCTAAAACCTCTAAACACCCACTGTCTAGAAACCTTTCTAGCGTCATTCTAGTGCTTAAAATATATTTCTCTTCTCATTACCCTAGAACCCCAAAAGAACTCCAAAAAAATAAGCTAATCTTGAAACCCCAATCACTATCGCAAAAAATAACTCTTGTTTTTGTAATATTTTTGCTTCTAATTGCTTCTATTTTGTGTGAATTGTGTTTCTATTTATAATTAATTTTTTGCATAAAATCTGTAAGTCTTCATAAATTGGAGGACCTGGTATTGTCATGACAGATCCGAATTTTAATATTTTCCCTTTTTTATTTTCGTTTCCCTTCGTTTTCAAAATTTGCATCCTAATCTTCCTTTGTTTTTATTAATCTGATTTCCTTCCTAACTTAGGATTTTTTGTGATTGTCTTGTTTTTCACATTTTTTTAATAAAATCTTGAATTCATTTAACTTTATGATTCTATTAGTTTTTTGGCTTTATGCTTTTTTATTTTTTATTTTTTCCTTTTTCTTAATAATAAAATAATAAACAAAAAAGAAATAGGATAAAAGAAAATTAAAGAAAAAAACAACTAGAATTTGGATATTTTCATTTGCGCTTAAGATCCAATCAAGAATTTGGACTCATGCCTAGAAGACAATTAGAAACTCAATTAACAACGTTATCAATTTATTTGAACCAATAATGAGATTGATTTCGATAAAATTGATATAATAAAATTAAAAATAAAAATAAAGATAATATTAATTACTATAATAATAAGATAAAAATTAGTAGTAAAAATATTTTTTTTAAAATTATTAATAAAAATATATATTTGAATATAAACGTAACGATGATGATAAATTAAATTATAATAAAAAATAACTATTAAGGATATAAATTAAAGTTTGTATATAATAAAAATCTTAAATTATTTATCATTTATAAATAATTAAAAAATTGTTAAAATAATTTCACGTTAAATAATAATTTTATTAATAAATAGTTAAAAGTTAATAAAAATAATAATAAATCAAATGATATTTTTCTTTTATTGTTTATTAATTATGTAGTTATTTATTTTTATTTAAAATAATAATATAATATAATAATAAAATTTGTTTTTAGTTCATTAGATAATATTTATTTATTAATTTTTATATAATAATAAAATTTATAAAAAAATAAATTTTTACTCCAGAATATAATAATGCATTTTATTTATTTTTTTATTTTATAATAAATTTATTTATTTTATTAAATTAAAAAACTATTTCATTCTTAACTAATTAAAAAATATAATATATAAAAAGGCAAAAATATCAAAAAAAATAAATAAGTATGGCGCACTGAGCCACCATACCACCTTCCCATTAGTGGAGTTTTAATTTTTTCACCAGAGTCATGTAGGAATAATTAGACCATCCCATTGCTATTCGAACAGCAAATCACAATGCAATTGCACCAAAAAGGAACTTAAATGCACTGAACAGAGACAACAATTCATTCTAAATGGGGCCTAAGACCCAATTAACGATTAAATTGCTCAAAAACAAATTTCGCTGCCCAAAATTAAAATTTGAGATTAACATTAGTCAATTTTGAATTAAAATTTAAATTGATAAAAAATTCAAGCCATAAATTTACAAAAATAAATTAATGCTGCACGATCATGAAATTTGGATTTTAAATCTTAGACAAATAAGGTCTTGTTGAACCCAATTGGTAATTTTAAATAAAATACATCATGAAAAAATTAAGTATCGACACATGTATTTGTAGTTTAATCTCTTTTTCTTCAAATAAAAAAATTATGATTAGTATTTGAGTTTGTTTTTCTTTTATTAAAAAAATATTACTTTTTTAAAAAACTTATAACCAATATATTTTTAAATTAATATCTATATCATTTGTTAAGAAACGATATTAATTTTATATGAATATATAAAATTCAAAATTTTTAATAAAAAAGAAAAAATCCAATGTAGATAATACATGTGGGTGGTTTTGAACAATCGTCGTATGTCTTACATTAATTATTTTATTTTATTTTCATATAAATTTTATTAATTTAAAAAAAATTATTTTGACTAAATTAGATATATTTATTTTCTTATAAATATCAAATAATAATATTTTTTATAATTACATTACAATTCAATTATCTTAAAGCACTTTTAAATAAATTCAATTTTTAATTTTAAACACTAAATACAAACACTATAAATAAAAAATATACTTTAAAAGCATTGACCATTTGAAATCCGTAATTTTAGTATATAATTAAGAAATAATTTATGTCATGAATATATAAGTCATATATATTCATATAAATTTTATATAAATATATAAAAACCAAAGCTTTTTGTATATATAATTTTGCTATTTCATATAAATGTTATATAAATATGTAAAAGACAAAACTTTTAATAAAAAAGAAAAAAATTTAATGTAGATGATCTCTTCTTTTATCATATGGATGGTTGTGAACAATCGCTATATGTCTTGCATAAATTACGTTGATTTGTTTTCATATAAATTTTATTAATTTAAAAAATATTTATTTTGACTAAATTAGGTATTTTTATTTTCTTATAAATATCAAATATTATTGTCTTTTATAATTATGTTACAATTCAATTATCTTAAATTACTTTCAAATAAATTCAAGTCTTAATTTTAAACACTAAGCATGAATACTATAAATAAAAAATATATTTTAAAAGCATTGACTATTTGATATCCGTAATTTTAATATTTAATTAAGAAATAATTTATATAATGAATATATAAGTCATATAATACTAAGAATTCAAACCTAAAATAAAAAGCCTAATTAATTGCAAATATATTTTTTGTATTTCTTTCTATATAAGTGTTGATTACAATTACATATATTTACAAGTATAATTTATTATTTCAAAATGTATTCTCTAACAACCTATTATAATTACTCTACATAAATTACACTCAATTAATCTTATATCTTATATAAATATATAAAAGTCAAAACCTTTGGCAAAAATGAAAATTTTTTAATGTGGATAGCCTATATTATTGACATGTGAACAATCTTAAAAAAATCTTCATGTCTACTACATTTAATTATTTTGATTTAATTTCATATAAATTTTATTAATTTAAAAGATATTATTTGACTAAATTAGTTATATTTATTTTCTTATAAATATAAAATATTTTTGCCTTTTATAATTATGTTACAATTCAACTATCTTAAATCACTTTCAAATAAATTCAATTCTTAATTGTAAACACTAAACATGAACACTATAAATAAAAAATATACTTTAAAAATATTGACTATTTGATATCCTTAATTTTAGTATTTAATTAAGAAATAATTTATGCAATGAATATATAAGTCATATAATGCTAAGAATTCAAACATAAAATAAAAGGTCTAATTAATTACAAACATTTTTTTTATATTTCTTTCTACATAAGTATTATTTACAATCATACATATATTACCAACATAATTTACTATTTCAAAATGTATTCTCTAATAACCCATTAGAATTATTTTATATAAATTACTTAAATTAATCTTATATAAATATATAAAAACCAAAACTTTTAACAAAAAAGGAAAAAATCTTATGTGGATGATCTATTCTTTTAACATGTGGACAATCTTGAACAATAGCCGTATGTCCTGTATTAATTATTTTGATTTATTTTAATGTAAATTTTATTAATTTAAAAGATATTTATTTTGACTAAATTAGGTATATTTATTTTCTTATAAATATCAAATATAGCTTTTTATAATTACATTACTATTTAATTATCTTAAATCACTTTGAAATAAATTCAATTTTTAATTTTAAACACTAAATATGAACACTATAAATAAGAAATATACTTGAAAGCTTTGACTATTTGATATCCATAATTTTAGTATATAATTAAGAAATAATTTATGTAATGAATATATAAATCATATAATGCTAAGAATTCAAACCTAAAATAAAAGGGCTAATTAATTGCAAATATATTTTTTATATTTCTTTCTATATAAGTATTAATTACAACCACACATATTTACCAACATAATTTACTATTTCAAAATGTATTCTCTAATAACCCATTATAAGTACTTTACATAAGTTACTCTCAATTAATCTTATATGAATATATAAAAGCCAAAGCTTTTAACAATAAAGGAAAAAAAAATTCTATGTGGATGATCTATTCTTTTGATATGTGGACAATGTTAAATAATCGCCATATGTCCTGCATTAATTATTTTGATTTGTTTTCATATAAATCTTATATAAATATATAAAATCCAAAGCCTTCGGTAAAAAAGAAAAATTTCCAATGTGGATAGTCTATATTATTGAAATGTGAATGATCTTAAAAATTGCCATGTGTCTTATATTTTATTTTATTTGAATTATTTTTTAAAAAATAAATTAATTACATTTATTTTCTGCTATTATTTACCTTAAATCATTCTCAATTAAATTCATATTAAAAATAATAAAACTTTAATTACCATCATCATAGAATAATTTTATGTTCTCTTTTTTCGATTATAATAAGAGTTAATAGAACATGTGGTCCCTAAACTTTTGGCCAAATTCTATATTGGTTTTTAAACTTTGAAAAGTGAGTCATTAATTATCCAAATGTGTGTCAATGTAATCTCTCCATCTGTTGAACTATCTAAATTTACGACAAATCCTATGTGGCATGACACATATTCTTCCAAGCTTTTATTATATGAAATTTTGTAACCTTATTTTTTTTCTTCTTGTCCAATACTATTAACCTAGTTTAATTTTTTCAATTTCCCCTGGATTCAAAATTTTATTACGTGAAATTTTGATAGCTTTGATCCAACTAATTTGCAATATCCACTAAAAAAATTAAAACAGCTATAAAAAAAAATTTGTAATTTTTTAGGTTTAACTAAAATTGGTAATTTACCACATTTGTTATTGCAAAAAAGTAGGGGTAATTTGTTTGCATGTATAGAAAAAAAAAGAGTTTTCTCTAAGAACTCAAGCACCAAGAAACTGAGATTCACAGTTTCACACCCCAACAAGATTCATAATTTCTCCATCTCTGTCCACAATTTTTTAAAGCTTTAAAACACTAATAGGGTTTTGAAAATAAAAAACACCAATTTCCGAGAAAACCTACTACAAAAGAGAAAGAGAGAGAAAAACTCTAAAAGAAAAAAAAAAGTAGTTCTAAAGAGAAATGTAGAATGAATGAAATGGCCCCCATTCATTATGATTGGGAAAAAGAAAGAGAGATAAGCCACACACGAGTAAAAATAAGAAGATAAAGATATATAAATAACGAGAAAGAAGGAAAACTCATTACTCTTTGATGCAATGCCACTCATTTCTATTGTAGGCTTTAGAGAGGCCTTTCCTATTACCATCGTTGGTGAAAAAAAGAGAAAATTTGAGAATAATGAGATGTTTCTCTTCTTCATAAATATAATCACCATCTACGATAAAACATGTTTTCATCTTATTCCCCTAAAATACTATTAACCTTTCACTTCTTCTTATTGTCCAAACTTTCCCTTCTTTGGAATCCAGGGCCTTTGATTTAGATCAAATAAATTCTTCTTTCTTTTAAAGTAAAATTTACAATTTTTTATTCTTTTTTTGTTTTTGTCAGGTCAAAGTTTTTTTTTTTTGTTTTGTCTTTTCTATTTTATGATTTGTTTAAAAAAATAAAAAATTTCAAGTAATCTATTGTCACGTAAGATTTACCGTCAATTTAAATGATCTGATAGACAAAGAAACCACATTGACACACGTTTGAGCAATTGAAAACTCAATTAAAACATTTCAAAATTTAAAGACCAATATAAAATCTGGCTAAAAGTTTATGGCCCATGCATACTATTAACTTTATTCAATTTTTAAATTACATCTTATGTAATCTTATATAAATATATAAAAGCCAAAACTTTTGAATATATAAATATCCTAAATCTTACATAAATATATAAAACCTTAAGCCTTTGGTAAAAAAAAAAAAGTATAATGTGGAATGTCTATTCTTTTGACATGTGGATAATTTTAGACAATCTCCCACGTGTTTTACATTTAATAAATATACATTCTTAATTTAACAAATAATTTCTTTGAAATAATTAATTACCATTATTCACTTATAAATAAACAATATTCATGCTTTCAATAAATAAATTACTATTAAATACATTAAATCACTATCAATCAAATTAAATTAATTAGACAAGACAAAATTTGCTTTTATACGATAAGTTTCCAATTGGTTACAAATTAAGACAATTTAAAGTACACCATATATATATATATATATATATAATACATAGTAATATGTAAATTTTTTTTGAAAGAAATCCAACAATGAAGGTTAGCATTTATTTGCTTTTCTCGTTATGAAAACAATTAAATTAATCAACTTTTAAAATTTTGATTTTTCACTCAAAATTATTGGGATTTTTCTTTGCCATAAATAGTTTATATTGCCTATAAATACCCCTTTGAAAGTAAATGTAGACATACCGACTAACTTTTTTTTTATTATTATTTTTATGAAATAATCAATAGGTGTTAAAACATTTTTCTTTCATATTCTTTGTTTAACAAAATTTAATCTTTGTGCTACCTTAATTTATCGGTTTGTAGTATATTATATAGTATACTTCCTTGGTTTTATATATTTTATGTTTTATTTATTCTTTTTATTATTAGTTTTTACATTATTGTGATTTATCAAGTTATTAGATTATTTATATTATTTTGGATACCATACAATTTTTTGTAGGTCCATTGGCATATCTTACTTTTTCATTAACTTATTTTAGTACTTAGTAAGTTTGTTTTATTATTAATATTAGTTGTATTGTAAATGATTTTATTTTTATACTTTATTATCTTCTTTTCTTAAATTTTATATGAATAAATGTTTATAAATAATATCTATTATTTTCCATATATAAGAAAAGTTGTATTTTGAAAGAGAATGATACTTTAAAAAAGTGTACATTTTTTTTAAAGTGGGTAGCTTTTTTGTTTCAAATTGAAAAGATATACGTATGCATATTTAATTGTATATTTAATATTTTAATATTTGGAATTTTTTAATTAAGTCAAAGAACATTATTATAGATGAAATACTATTTCAATGTAAATAACTTTTATATAATGTCCTTTAATCCAATAAGATTAAATTTTAATTCATAAATTTTTCTATTAAAAAATTTACATAAATCTGTGTCTACTCTTTCATTTTTTCTTCTTATTTGTCTTTTTTAAGTATTAATTGTTTATATATAAATATTTTCTACCTATTTTTGTGCAATCAAAAAGAAAAGAGAAAGGAAAGATTTTATATTTATTTTATATTAATTATTATATTTGTTATTATATTTAAAAACATTATGTGATAAAGTCTTTTATTATCTAAATTGCAATTATTTTATAGTAATCGAAAAAGGTATTAAAAACCAAAATCAACTCTTCATTATATAAATTATTTTTGATATTATTTTTGTAAAATACAAATCTGCATTTACAATAAAATAATTTGTTATCATGAACAAGAAAAGAATTTGCTATTAATAATGTCAATTAAAGTTTTATTATCTTTTATATGAATTTTAACTAAGAGTAATTTAAGCTAAATAATAAAAAATTATTTTAAATAAAAGTTGACTATTAACAAAATTAAACCTAATTATATTGAAAATATTTAAATTTGTAATAATTACTCATTTAATATTTTTTCTACCACTCCCATAATAAAGGCAAGCAATGTATATGGAATTAATGAAAATTTTAATATTATATATATATAGTTTTTAAATTATTATACTGTATCGAACGAGCCTATGAATGGGCGATTGGTGTATGCTTTGGCTCCAATCATTTCGTGGCATCCATTGGGATCCTAGAGGTGCGACATGGTGGAAGTATTCTCACCGCGCCACACCCCCTTCTACCCACTAGAGCATTCTCATTTTTTTCATTTTTACCCTTTTAACCAATGGATAATTGGACAATTTTTTCAATTTCTCCGTAACGCAATTGACAATCGATGAACAGTAATATTAAATGTAGTGAGATTAAAAATAATAATAATTGTTATTATAGTTGTAATTAAAAAAATTATTGTAGTTGTAATTAAAAAAAATTTTAATAAAAAATTTATGTTAATTTAATTTTATTGAAATTAATATTTAATTTTAATTAGTGATGCAATGAACTTAATCGTATCATATCAAAAATACAATAAAATTTAAATTGGGTATTAAAAAGTGATATTACACAGTTAAAATTAAGTTTATGGTATTGGACTGCCTTTCATAAGAATTCAACTGCTCTTATCTAAAAGTCTAAATATATTATAATTTTAAATTTTAAATATATTATAAGTAAAAAAAAATCTTAAAATATTTTTATTTAATATTGTTGCATATAAATTTTTTAAAGAGGTTCTGCCTCCTACTTCCTCACGAAAGGGTTTACCTACCCTTTCCAATTCCTACGCTAACCTTATCGTGAAAAAGGGACGAATCTCAACGTTTAACTTTAAAAGGGTGAAGTAATATTTTATGATAATAACTTTTTTAAAAATATATCAAATCTATTAATAATAGAAAAAAAATTTTATATGCAACATATAATAACAAAACTTATAATTATAAATATGTTGATATATAAATATATGTATAATAAAATGAATATATTAAACCTTTGGCTGTTCTTACGGGTTCTACTTATAAATCACTAGCAACATTTTTTATAAAATCAAAATCATTAATTTATATATTATTAGTATTTTTTTTATCATATTTAATATTTTATGTATTAAAGTAAAAAAAAATTGTAAAAGGTTATATTTTTTTAAATAAAAATAGATTTTAGAATAATGGAGTAGAGACATTAATGTGATAAGTTAAAACCTTTTAATTTTTTAGATGGTATTTTTAAATTATAAAAAATGAAGAGGTACCTTGATTAATCATATTAATTTTTTGGGTAAAATTGTGATAATGATCCTTGTATTTTAATGAAATTTGAAATTTACTCCTTAAACTATAATTCATAAAAATGTAGCCTCTATACTATTTTGATTTAATAATCTTAGTTCGATCACTAACCTTGTCAAATTGTTGGTTTGACTTATATTATAAGCATTGATCTTGCTGACATGGCATTAACTTTTATAACATGGCATTAACTTTGCTGGCATGGCAACATCAATTATCAAATTATGCAAATTGTCTCCCTATTCACAAAATTTGAATTTTAATCTCTTTAGTATAATTCATAAAAATTTTGTAACCGTACAAGTTGAATTTGATAATATTGATCCAATTACTAATGCAATTAAATACATTCCATTAATTTTGCTGACTTTACAATTATTGTTTAAAAAATCATTTGAAAATTAAAAAATATTCTAAATTTTTTTTAAAATTTTTGAAAAATTAAAATATACAAAAAATTTTAAAAATGATTTTTTACATTTTAAAATTTTTAAGAACATTAAATTTAATTTTTTAAATATTTTAATTTGAAAATTCATATTTCTTGAATTTTTTAACAATCGAATTTCATTTTTTTAGAAAATAAAAAATTGAATTATTTGGAAGTTTTATTTTAAAATATTAATTTTATTTTTTCAATATCTAATTTTTTAAAAAATAATATTTCTTGAATTTTTATGAAAAGTCAAAATTTATATTTTTAAAAAATAATTTTTAACTTTTAGAATTTTTTAAATATTTAACCTACCATTTCAAAAAATCATATTTCATTTACCTTACCATTTATTTTTTAAAAAATAATTTCACTATAAAATGAAGCTTGGGATTGAGGCTTTTTTCTTTTTCATAAACTATCCTTAAGAGGACCAATCCCTATATTACCTATTGGATTTGTTTCATCAACCATTTAGTTCTTTTGTTTAACAAACTCTACTCCCTTTTATTTCATTTCCTTTCCCTTTATATTTTGTATCAGTGCAACATTTCCTTTCAAACTCACAAAGTTTCATTCATTTGCTTTCATCTCAAAATTTGCCTTACCATTTATTCTCCCATGCAAACATAAGAAACTCAATTTTGTTTCTAATTTAATTTTAAAATACTTTTAACCAAATTATGATCAATCATTGTAATGACACTATTGACCTTATAGCTCCCACATTGATTTTGTTCATAAAATATCAACTAAACTTGGCATAACTAAATCTAGCTATCTATAAGCTAAAATCTAAATGCACATCAATAAAATATTTATTACACATTCTATTATACTATAGTTAATTTTTTTTAAAGACTACCAGAGAAAAATAATGATAATAAAATTGATTAAAAGACAAAAATAAAAAGAAAATAAATTTTTAGTAGTCATGAAATCATTATAGAAATGATATCTGTTGCAAATTGCCAAAACACATTTGGATCCCTCTATTAATATGTTGTTTTGAAGAGACAAACTACTTAAATTCAATCATTATAAATAATGTCACTATCATTACCATCTTCATTCTTATAATCTATAATGAACTCCACATCATCATCAATAAACTCATCGTTCGGTAAAGTCACCTTTATGATTATTTCAATCTTTTTAGCTATCTCACATGAAAATGTTTCTTTAGTCATTTCATTCATTTGCAATGTATTGATTTTGCTATTATCATCCAAAGCTCTTTGAATATGAATAAAATCATCATATTCCTCTTATTTGTAAATTTCTCCATCATCTACCTTGGCATTTTTCATTTCATTTATGTCAACTATAGGGATGTTATATAAGTCATGAGGTAGTGCCTTCTTCACAATAAACAAGTTTAGATCTCGTGGTTTTTGCACAAAGTATCATTTGCTCTACTTGAGATGCTAGCACAAATAGCTGTGTTGTCTTCAATGTGTGATTAATATTGACACTTGTAAATCCATAAAAATCAATCTTATATTTAGTTTTTATGTAAAACATCCCACCAATCACATTTGAATACCACTATCTGTTTTCCTCTAATATAGGATAACTTGTATATGTCAATTAACATACCATTATATTATTCTTTGTTAGGGAATCATTATCTCCTCAAACCTTAACTCCATTGTTTTAAGTTTTTCTATTCTTTTCACAATACTTTGTGTTTGTTAACCTTGAACTGATACTTATTTTGAAAAGATAAAACATTAAGGTTAAGCTTTTAAATTTAGTACTTGCTCATAAATTGATAAATCTATTTGCACTAAGTAAAAAACTATGTTTTATTTGCAAAATTGGCTTAAATTGCTTTGGACTAAAAAAATTGCAAGTAAATTTTTAAATGAAAAATGATTTGAGACCAAAACAAACTTTTTTTCTCCATTAACGCCAAGTTTTATGTAAAATTAAGAAAAAGGGATTGATCCCTTATGAGGACAAGATTGATCTTTCCTAAATAGAAACTAAGAATTTTATTTAAAATCTAGAAGCAATTGGTCCATTTAAAAGAAGATCGATTGTTGTTTCCTTTTATAGAAAGATCTTGGATTAAAATTTGGCAAAATAGGATCGATCCATTATAAGGATAAATCTATTAGTTTTTAAATAAGATTAATCCTTTGGTAAAATGGATCATTGGTTATTTTTTCAGAATCTCAATTAAGCTCGAAAGGCCAAAATTGATTGATCATCTCTAAAAATGGATCATCGGTTCAACCATGACAACTTCAAATGATTATATTTTCTTAGTTTTTGCATACCATTAACTGCATTAAATAAAAAGGTAATGGCTTTTTTCTCATTTTTAACTATATAAAGAGGTCTCCCACTTTATTATAAAGTATAAAGAGCCAATAGAATTGATTATTATTAATTTTTCATCTTCTTTAAGCATTAAAATAGCAATTGATGTGTTCATTGATTGATTGTATGAATAGCTTTAGAAGGCTAGTTGTAACATTCAAAATATAGTTGATTGAGCTCATTAGAAAGTGAGGCTAAAGAAAGGACATAGGTGCTTTATAAAAGGATCTAACCTCTATAATTTTTGGTGTTTGATTATTTATCTCTACATTTTTACCTTTCCAAGTTATTTATTTATGCATATATATTGTCTTCATTAGTTTAGAAATCTATATTTGTGACTATTGTTAGATTTGGTAATCAAATTGTCAAAATTTCTAATTAACCAATTCACCCTCTATTGGTTTATTAAACACTTGAGCTAACAATTAATATCAAAATTAGTTCTCTATTTTGTAGGTTTAACAACCTAGAATTGATCCAATATAGCTTAAAGCAATGATATGCTAAATGGTGAGAAGGAACACAAGCTCCAAAGTTTGTGAAGTATGAATTTTGGCAATAAAAGTGGAGAATGAGTGTGTTCATCATAGCTTAAAGTCTTACATTATGAAATGTAGTAAAGGAGAATCTTGAAGCATTTTCAAATGATGCAAAATTCTTAAAAAAACTAGATGATGTTGCAATAACCTAAAATTTTCTTTATGATGCCTTTGACTCTCACAACATGAAATTGGTCTAAAATTGTTCAACCTTTGGGGAGATTTAGGAAAATGTAGAGAAAGTGTATAGAGATGGTGAAACACCTTGTGGAGCAAAACCATTAACTAGACTCAATCAAAATGAAGAAACAAACGAACTTAACAAAAAGTATGTCTCATGGCAATTGAAACAGTTATCACATCCCTTGGTAATAAAAGACATTTTATTGTGAGACTTCTTCTATTTGTTGGTGAAAACTATTCATATCGAAAAACTAGGATGAGACTATTCATTCAAGCCTATAAAGTATAAAGGGTAATTGTAAATGGTCATTTCATTCCAAAAAAAAAGGAGAAAGATATAGAAGTCATTAAAAAAAAGTGAATGGGATGCAAATGATTTCAAGATGGCTCAACTCAATGCGAAGGCAATGCATGCACTCTTTTTATGCATTAGGTCGTAGTGAATACAATAGAGTTTCCTTATGTGACAACGTAAAGGAAATTTAGAAAAAATTGGCTATCATTTATAAATATACAAATCAAGTCAAGGAAACTAAGACTAATATGCTTACTCATGACTATGAACTCTTCAAGATAAGACTGAAAAAGACTATTAGTGAAATGTTAAGTCGCCTCACTAACATCATTAATGGATTAAAAGCTATTGGGAAGACATATTTCAATGTAAATATGGCAAAGAAAATCTTGAATAGACACTAAAGAGTTAGAAGGCAAAGGTGACTATGAAGTATAGATGGTAATTGTAAATGTTATTCTCATTCTAAAGTAAAAGGAAAAAGCTAGAGAAGTAATTAAAAAAAAAGTGAATGGGATGCAAATGATTTCAAGATGGCTAAACTTAATGCCAAGGCAATAAATACACTATTTTTATGCATTGGATCCTAGTGAATGCAATAAAGTTCCTTATATGAAAATGCAAAGAAATATTAGAAAAAATTTCCTATCACTTATAAAAGTACAAATGGAGTCAGAAAAACTAAGATTAGTATGCTTACTCATGAGTATAAACTTTTTAAGATAAGATTAAAAAAGACTATTAGCGAAATGTCAAATCACTTAACAAACAGCCTTAATGGATTGAAAGCTTTTGAAAAGAAATATTCCAATGTAAAGATGGTGAAGAAAATCTTGAATAGACACTAAAAAGTTAAGAGGTAAAGGTGACGGCTATTAAAAAGTCAAAAGATCCTCAAACACTTTCATTAGATGAACTCATAGGTTCTCTTATAATCTATGAGATGAAAATGAAACCTAGATAAGAATCAACTAATAAAGTTAGAATAGCCTTCAAATCAACCATTCAAGAAGAATAGGAAAAGGTTGAATAAGATGAAATTGATTAAAATGAAGAAATGGCTATGTTAGCAAAGAGATTCAAGAAGTTTATGAAAATGAACAAGTTTTCAAATAAAAAAAGACATAAAAGTAAATGGTCAAGGAAGAATCTAGTAGAAGGGAAAATGATCAAATTATATGTTATAAGTGCAAGAAATTAGGTTATATCAAATTTGATTACCCTTTATAAAAGAGGCAAAATGCAATGAAACCAAAGAATAAAGCGATGGTTGCAATAATGAAGTGCTAGTGACTTTTTCGATGATGAATCCAATAAAGATGAGGTGGCCAACCTATGTCTATGGCTCTTGAAAAACCTAAGGTGGATAAGCATTGCTACAAGGTAAATTTAAGCAAGAAAAATCAATGGTACCTTGATAGTGGATGCTCAAAACACATGATTGGAAACAAGTCAATTTAAGGAATTAAAGCCTAAAGTAGAGCAAATGTTACATTTTGAGACAACTCCAAAAGTCAAATTAAGGGAATTGGTTCCATTGGTAACTATTTTTCTACTAATATTAAAAATGTTTTGCTTATGAAAAGTCTTAAACATAACTTGCTTAGTATTAGTCAATTGTGTGATAAGGGTTTAAAGTTGCCTTTGAATCTATGTGTTGTTAAGTGATTAATGTTAATACTAAAAAGATTATTTTTATTGGACAACATCCACAAAATATTTATGTGGTGCATTTTGATGACCTATCTTCTAAAAGTGCATGCTTTATGGCTAGTAAGGAAGATGAATGTTGGATATGACATAGAAGACTAAGACATGCTAGCATGCATGTAATTTCAAAACATGCACAAACTGACTTGGTGGTTTGTTTGTCCAAATTAAAGTTTAAAAATGACAAGATGTGTTACAAGAAAATATAGGAAAAGGTCTTTTAAACCAAAAATATGCATTTTTACTGCTAGACCATTACAAATACTTCATACATATTTTTTTGGTCTAACTAAAACAATGAGTCTTAGTGGTAAACATTATGGATTTGTCATTATTAAATATACATGGATTTTGATTTTTTTTTTCTAAATATGAGGCCTTTGAGAATTTCATCACTTTTTGAAAACAAATTCAAAATAAAAAAGGATATTCAATTTCTAGTATTAAAAGTGATCATGAAAAAGAATTTGAAAGTATTGGGCTCAATAATTTTTATAGTGAAAATGGCATTAGTTATAATTTTTGGCTTATAGAACTCCACAACAAAATAGGGTTGTTGAAAGGAGAAATAGAACTCTTGCCAAAATGGCTAGGATTATACTTTGGGAAAATAATTTGCAAAGCCATAAATACTTTTTGCCATATTATTAAAAAGCCATGATTAGGCCAATTTAAAAAAAAAAAACCCTATATGAACTTTCAAAGGTAGAAAACCTAACATAAACTTCATTTTTTTGGTTGCAAATGTTTTGTTTTGAATAATGAAAAAAAAAAAACATTGGTAAGTTTGGTGCAAAAAGTGATAAAAAGAGTATTTGTAGGCTACTTCTTTTATTCAAAAGCCTTTAAAAGCTTTAATAAAAAAATTAGCAGTAGAAAAGTCTATATAGGTTTTTTTCTTTTTTATAAATTCAATCCACCTTCAAGAAAAAAATCTTGTAATGATGATGACATAGGCATACTTTAAGAAAATGGTCATAAGCATCTCAAAACAATTTGGAAAATGATCAAGAAGAAACCATAGATGAAGAATTCCTAGAGGAATAAATCCAAAGATGGCCAACATTTCCTAACTTAAAAAACTCTGTCAAGGATGGTAAGATCATTGGTGATCCCCATCAATGGGTAAAAACTGAATCATCTTATAACGTGTGTAATTATATAGCCTTTTCCCTACAAATTAAACCTAAGAACATAGATAAAGTCTTAACAGATGATCATAGGATTTTGATTATGCAAGAAGAGTTAAATCAATGTAAAAGAAGCCAAGTATGGAACCTAATAACTAGACTTAGTGATCATCCCACCATAGGCACCAAATTGGTTTTTAGAAACAAAACAAATGAAAATGACAATGTTATTAGAAGTAAAATTAGATTAGTAGCCTAAGGGTATAGCCAAAAAGAAGGAATAGATTATGATGAGACTTATACTTTGGTTGCTATATTAAAAGCCATTAAGATGCTATTAGCATTTGCATGTTTCAAAATTTTCAAACTTTTCAAGAGTGCTTTTAAAAATGATTTCATAAATGAAGAGGTATATGTAGAACAACTTCCAAATTTTGAAAATTCGTATTTTCCAAATTATGTGTTTAAATTGAAAAAAGCTTTATATGGTTAAAAACATGTTCCTAGGGCTAGGTATGAAAGATTATCAAAATTTTTTATTAAAAATGGTTTCAATATGAAGAAGGTTGACAATACTCTTTTTATTAAGATAAAAGGTAAAGATATTCTTATAGTATAACTATATGTTAATGATATTAATTTTAGTGCTACTAATGAATTTCTTTGTCAAGAATTTGCTAAGACCATGTAAAGTGAATTTGAAATTAGCATGATAGGAAAACTCACATTTTTCTTTGGATTACAAGTGAAGAAAACAAAAGATGGAACCTTCATCAATCAAGTCAAATATATCAAAGACTTGCTCAAAAGGTTTGGAAAAGAGAACTCAAAACTATACTAAACTCATATGAGTACTTTAACAAAGCTTGATAAAGATAAAGGAGGTAAATGTGTGATTCCAAATTATATAGGTCTATGATAGGTTCATTGCTTTATCTTACTGCAAGTAAACCCAACATAATGTTTAATATGTGCTTGCGTGCTAGATTTCAATAATTTCCTAGAAAATCACACTTATTTGCTATGAAATACATATTTAGATACCTAAAGGATACTCATAGTCTAGGTTTATAGTATCTAAAAGGATTATCTTTTGCTTTACATTATTATTCTGATGCAGATTTTTGTGGTTATAAAATAGATTAAAAAAATACTTCCAGTATATGCAATTATTTGAGAATATGCTCATATCATGATTTTTTAAGAAACAAAATGATGTTATTCAATCTACAACCGAGTTGAATATGTAACTGTTGATAGTTGTTGTGCTCAAGTATTGTGGATTAAATAACAATTGGAGGATTTTAGAATGACTATGGATCACATTTATATTAAATATGACAATACTAGTGTTATAGTTCTAACCAAAGATCCAATTCAGCATTCTAAAACCAAACATATTAAAATAAGACATAACTATATTAGAGATCATATGCAAAAAGGTTATATTGTGGTTGAATATGTTGATACCTTACATCAATTTGTTGATATTTTCACTAAACCACTTGATAGAGATAGATTTGGCACAATTAGAGGTGAATTAAGCTTAATAAATGCATATATGATGATTTCCTTGATTGTTGTTGTCATTCTTATGACTTGAACAAGTTTGTCCATGCTTGAATATGTTTATTAGCATGTTCAAATGATGATAGAATGAAAATTATTTGATTTGATCTTTCAAGAGTAGAAACAAACACTATTCATTATGGATTTGGGTGTGCAATATTGAAAATTCAATCCATAAGTATTTGATGAAGTCATACATTGTGGTCATGTTTGTGTGGTCATTTTAAACTTGTTGGAAGTGGTCATATTAAATAAATAATGTCCAAAAAAATTTTCATGATTCAAGTAAGCTAAGAAAATGAACATATTTGCATATTTTTCAAAAATTTGCTCAAAAATTGTTTCTATTCAAATTTTTTTGTCATTCCAGTAAAAAACATTGCTAAATATGATGTTTTTATATGTTCTCTTTCTTCACATTAGTTAAAAACATCAAACATGTGAAATTTGGATCAAAATTTTTTTATCAGAATACTGTTTTATTACAAAAATAGCAAAATCAATTGATTCAGCCTTTTACCTAATCGATTAGTTTGCTTACAAAATCCTCATTAATGGAATAAAACCCAAAATTGATCAATCCTATAAGGGACTCGATTAATGGAATAAAACCCAAAATTGATCAATCCTATAAGGGACTCGATCGATCCATGTTTTTTGACAGCCTAGTTACGAGGCTTTAAAACATAAAAACCTTTATTTTTTCTCTCTCATCTCACCCGACCCTTTCCTCTTTCTTTCTTTTCGAAATATTCCACTTAAAAACACTAACATTCCATCTCACAAATCATTTTAAATTCATCATGCTTTACTAAAATATCTTGAAAATTTCTTCTTCACCACTTGATACTTATATTTCATTCTTTAAGTCCTTTCAAAGCACCACAAAAATGCATCACTTGTAATTCTCTCTCTAAAAATCGATCCCTTTTGTGCCATTACCAAAATCTTTTCTTTCACTTCTTATTTTTGGCTTTCTTCAACATATATCCCTTATTATCACCTATAATTATCAATTTTCTCATCAATTTTACTCAAACTTACCTCTAACTCCTCAAACAAATTCTTCAAAATCTTCTCATGACATCCAAAACTAGACCACCTATAGGTTTATCACCTAGATGTAGGAATCCTTCTAAGGCAGCTTTTAGGACACCCTCAAAACCTTTTTTTAATCAAATTTTCAAAAATCTCATTACTAAAGATCAAGATGAGGTGAATTTGCTCACTGAGACGTCAAGATAAAAAGAGTACTTAATCTTGGCTTTTTAGGTTTAATTGAATTTTCACATATTAATGCTTTTAAGAAATCTAGATGGATTGATTATTTGAACATAGAAAGAAGTGTGTTTGAGAACTTAGGGTATTTTATAACAATGTTACTTGTATTGAAATTGATAGTCATGGAAACAGATTCTATGTTGATAGATTTAAAACTTATGTGATGAAAATAGAGATTACTATGAATAAGCAACTTTTGGCTGGAGCTTTCATGTTACAAGATAAGGGAAACACAAACATGAGATACAATGTAGTTGGCCTAGCATAAGATCTTTTTAAATGTAATTCTATTAAGGTTGATCCAACTTAAGCCCCTAGGTTATCCATACAAAATAAGTTATTACACCTCATTGTTACCCATGTCTTAGCACCCTTTAAAACCTAATAATTTACCATTAGGAAACAAGATTAAGGTGGATGTATAAAATCAAACATAAATAACTATCTAACCTTATGCATTATATCTCCAATAATATGATGAAGGTAGTTCAACATAGAGAATACACATTACTTTATGTGATAGCAATTAATAACTTACTTAAGAAATTGGGTGTCAATTCTAGAAGCGATCAATGATCTTTGAAGTGTTCTAGGGCTATATATATTTCATAGTATATGATATATACAAAATGCAAATGGTTTATGAATTAGAAAGCATGAGGTTGCACATAAGCAACACGAGGAACACAAGGATAATGATGATCATGAAAAAGGTCCCTTAAGTCCACCTTTTGATACTCAAGGAATCTTACAAGTTCTTATGAAACAAATGAATAACTTACATTCAAAGGTTGGGAACATAGACAATAGGCTTAGAGACATGGAGATCCCACAAAATGAAATCCTTGATCAAATTCATCATATGAGGACTATTCGAGATAACATGGAGTTAACCTTTCAATATTTTCCACATTTTCCTCTTTTATTGTAACCTACTCTTGCTGCCTAGCTAACCTGGATTTCTCACAGGTCAATTTTTTTTAAGCATTTAATTTTTTTGTTAAGATAAATTTTTGTAACTTTTAACTTTGCACCTTACATGTTTTCTAATCAATGGTATGACTTTCTCCATTCTGTAACTACATTTGTGGTTAATTATGTGATCTTATGATAAATTACTACTTCACATGTCTTGTGTGTTGTTAATTTTATTATGCTATCTATACTTTTCTTTATATTATATTGAGTTAAGATTGCAAGTTGTGGAGACATTGCATAGGTTTGACCCTAAAATGATGTCTTGCATGAGCTTGACTTAGTGTCCTTGATTATATGTCTACACAATCTTATTAAGTTTAATGCTTTTATTGTCATGCATATTTTAGTAATGACATGACATGTGAGAATGCATATCCTTATAAGAATGCATTTTCTTGAAATTTGACAAATTTTGATTAAAAAATTGTATATATTTATTTAAGTAATGCTTATATCATGTCTTTATTATGATGCTTAAATACATTTAGTTTGTGTAACTTGAATTGATCCCTTCTGCTATGACAAAAAAAGAGAGAATTTTTTATTAAAATTTGCTCTATCTATATATGTGCTACTTAGTTTAAATGATGAAATCATTAAAATGCACATAGCTTATGGCTTGAAGGCTTATATAAATTGTTAAAATCCTTTTATTTTTGGTTAAATATGCTTTACATGAAGGAGAGCTTATCTTCTTCAAAACTTAATTTTGAAAATGTTCACAAATTTAAAGGGATCTTTTTTTATTCCAAGTAAATTTACCCTTAAGTTTTATCATATAAAAAATGGGGAGATTATTAGCATTGAATTGATATTTGTTTTAAAATGACAAAACATTAAGGTTAAACTTCTTAATTTAGTACTTGCTTCTAAATTGATAAATCTATTTGCACTAAGTAAATAACTATGTTTTATTTGCAAAATTGGGTTAAATCACTTTAAACTCAAAAAGAGAAATTTTGCAAATAGGTTTTGGATGAAAATTATTTGAGACCAAAACAAAATTTTTTCTCCTTTAAGGCCAAGTTTTATATAAAATTAAGAAAAATAGGTTGATCCATCCTAAATAAAAAAAGTAAAAATTTTGTTTGAAACCCAAAGGCAATCGATCCATTAAAAAGAGGATCGATTGGTTTTTTAAAAAAATGGTCTAGGATTCAAATTTTGCAAAAAATGATTTGATCCATTATGAGAATAGATCGATCAATTTTTAAAATAGATTTTTGGTAAATTAGATTAATCGATTATTTTTCTAAAAACTCGTTTGGCTCGAAAGGCCCAAACCAATCAATCTTTTCCAAAATGGATCTATTGATTTGACCTTGACAACTTCAAATGATGATATTTTCTTAGTTTTGTTGTACAACATTAAATACATTTAATAAAGGTAATGACTCTATTATCATTTCTACCTATATAAAGAGGTATCCCACCACATTATGAAACATCAAGAGCCAAGAGAATTGATTGCTATCCCTTTTTCATTTGCTTCAAGCATTAAAGGAGTAATTGATGTGTTTAAGAGCATAACTTCCTATCTTGTATTCAAATCATATGTTACTATTCATACTTTCTATTTGTACTTTAAATTAGAAAACACCAACCTTCAAAAGGTTTTCAAGTTTACAAAATATTTGTGTCAACCTTAAGATTGTAAGCTTGAAAGAGAGTATAACCCTTGAGTGGTTCTTTAAGGAACTTAGGAAAACCATTGAGATGTTCATTGATTGATTGTATTAATAGCTTTATAAGAGCTGATTGTAACATTCAATATATAGTGGATTGTGCCACTTGGCAAGTGAGGCTACAGAAGAGAACGTAACTGCCTTGTGGAAGGATCGAACTTCTATAATTTCCAATAATGGATTCTCTATCTCTACTCTTTTACCTTTTTGAGTTATTTATTTATGCATATATATTGTTTTCATTAGCTTAGAAATCTGTATTTGTGACTATTATTAGATTTAGTAATCTAATTGTCAAAAATTTCTAATTAACCAATTTACCCTCTCTTGGTTTATTCAATACTTTGAGCTAATAGTGTGGAACCTAAAACCATTCACAATATATCCATTGTACCTTCTAGCAATCCACAAAAAAAGTTGAGCCAATTAAGCAAGTTAGTTTCAATGGATCTTTTAATATGTAATTTTGAGACCTATTACAATAGACAAAAAAGTGATTAAATATATAATAAAGAAAACTTTAATAGCAGATGATAGCTGTATATTAAATGTAGATATTCAAAATACTTGGTATTAACAAAGTTCACTCACCATTCACAAATCTATAAATGTCAAAGCATATAAAAGAAAACTAATAAACTAATGTTGAAACGAAAAAAAAAAAAAGTGAAAGCTATGATCTATCAAGTGATACTTATAAACAATGTAAATGTTAAAAAAATGGAATCATCTTATTAAGAACCAAATATTTATAATATTGAATAAGAGAGGAAGTAACAATAGAATTCAATGATAATAATTAATGAGGTTTGATAAAAAGGGAAAAATATATTTTGAATTAATTTAGAATTCAACTTTAATAAAAAATAATATTCATTTAAATATAATTGAAAATCATAATATATAACTATGAACAACACAAGAATTAAAAAAGTGACATACATTTTCCATAAACCATGAGCAAATTCACCATTATGCCTTTCCATCAGATTTCTCGGTCAAAAAATTTTCAAATGCTTTTTATGTACATTATAAAACAATTTTAAAAGTTAATAATAAAATATAGTAAAGAATATTTATCTGAAACATAGTTTATAAAGCATACTAAATAAAAAGTAATACTTCATCACAATTATTCAGGACACATAAATTGACTTGATCAAACTCTAAAATTGAAAGCCATACAAAACAAGCTTCCCTAAAGCACAACCCATCTCAACAAATATTTCAATACCATCATGCAATATAGATACATCACAAATCTTGTCATTACGCTTAGATTGATTAAATCTAGTCTCATTACACTTAGATTGATTAAATCTAGTCTTAGTATCTTTAAAACGGATCGAATTAAATTTAAGACATTCAACAACTAGATAAAGACAATGATTGAACCTTCTAAACATGCTTTGTTACAACAATAAGACTTAATGTGTGCAAATACCTAACAAAAGTACACCATTAAATCAAATTTATTCTATAATATTAGTGATAGTTTAAATGACAAGGTATATCACACTTAAAATTTTGGACAAGCTACCTTTTAACAGGATATATCTATCATTAAGTTACAGGACCAACAAGCATAGCCTTATTTGGTAAGTGCACTGTCAAGAGCACCATCAATTCAAAAAAAGATGGTAGGAAAATCATCTTCAATTTGCACAATGTTAAAACTATTTGCTTTTGTAAATGCATAAGGTCATCGAATTAAAAGTTTTAAAGCATAAAATCTTGAAAGAAAGTACTTAATTCAACTAATGGATCATAAACGTTTTTTGGTAGCAATCCATGTATAACTAAAGGAAAAAATTGCTCTGAAAATACATGGCAATTATGACTTTTCATGGCTGATAACTTTTTTCTTTTTCATTCGTGCAACAAGATACATTGGATGAATAACCATCTGGAATCTTTAAAATTAGCAACAAGCTACTCAAAATCAATTTCTTTTCATTAGACAAAGCATAACAAGCAATTTGGCATTCGAATGTTTACTCCATCAAAAATTGGGTGAAGTTCTGATCTTATACCCATATGTACCAAATTAGAATGAGAGATTGAAAAGTTATTTTTCCCTTTAGATTCATCAATGTTCTGAGTATGTTATCTCATGCCTTTATTTCAATATACATTACATCTAAATTATGACACAAGACAATGTTTTCAAATATGGTAATTAAAAGAATATCTTTTTTTTCCTCAAAATTAAAACATTATCAGTTGCATCATATTTTTTTCATACCTTTACCAAATGCACATTACTAGAATAAATGTAACATGTCCTTTCCATTCAATTGCTTTGTAACATGTCTCATTTCCGTACTTCCATCAAATGACTCTTGATAGTTTCTCCACTTATAATTTTTTTGGTAAAAATTGATGATGGCACATGCAGCACCTTTACTTGTACTTTTAGTTATTGAAAAACAATGCCCTTGTTGCAAGAAAGGCATGCGAAATGCCCTTTTATGGATTACTCAAACAAAAATGCATACACAAGAAATTGCTAATTATCAACAAAATGTTTGATGCAAATTAAAATTTTCTTTACTATAAGTATCATATGTTTCAACACATTCTTCCTATAACTCTTTCACGATATTTAATTAAAGGTTGCAAATAAACAGCAATGTCTATTCTAGAAGATCTAGATTCAAAGTTAAAAGAGAAAGCATAAAGTATAGTTGTTTCATACATATTTAAGATGGTAAATTATACAAAATTAGTATCAAAGGCCAAATGCTACGTTGTGAGCTCATGTTTCCAAAAAGCTGAAAACTATCACAAGCTGACCCAAGTGTAACATTCATAGCATTAACAACAAACGAAGTATGTCAATCATTAAAAGACTTTCAATTAAAGGAATTTGTAGGATGCCTTAATTTCCCATCATCCATTGATTCTTCTTTGTGCTACCTCATGGAAGACCTCATCTTAGAAGATATATACAACCTTTTCATTTATGATTTTAGAGGAAAGTACAATAAAACTTTGTGAGGGATAATTTTAATTACAGATGGTTTTATTGTTGACTTCTATCTAGATGAATGACAAACCAAACACTTTTGTACATTTTAATTATCATACTAATAAATGATACAATCATTACAACACACATCTATTTTCACATAATAAAATTCTAGGTTAGATTTTTTTTTTACCTCATAATAAGAAAAAGAAAAAGCATCGTTATTAGGAACTATTGCCCTAAACGTTCCAAGGATAACATTAAAACTAGTGTCACTACGCTGATATAAGGACTTAACATGCATAAATTTAACTATAAAACATAACTTTAAATATCTATTACACTTCGAGTATAAGTCTTTTCGATCATCTTTTAATAGTTAATAAAATTTAATAGCTTGATCATTAGGTTTTTAGTGCATATCTTTTACATCACAATCCATATCAAATTAGGCATCGAATTCTCCACCTCTATCCATCATACAAAATCTATCAAGTAGCATACCAACGGTGTCATCATGTTGAACCTCTTTATTATAGGAATCATCATCACTTCCCATCAAATCATTTATTATTTAACTATGAAAATGTCAAGTTGTATAAGATTGAAGATTTTCATACTTAAATAAATCAAATCTAATCTCGAATCTATTCTTGAAAACCATATTTCTACAGTTAGTACAAAGGCATCAAAAGCTATATCATCACATTTTGCTAATCAAATGCAAACTATAAGAAATTATCAACTCCTTGTACATACCCAACATTTGTTTGGTTGGCAATATTCATCCATTGTTTATTTAATGCCATCTATAATGATTTGAAAATTAAAACAATAAACCTAAGCATGCAAATATTACACATTGAAAATTAAAGAAGTAAAATAATAACAATTTAATAATTACAAAATAAATTTTTAATAAATAATTACAATTTAAATAATTAAAAATTAAATAGTTTAACAAATAAATTATTAATTACAAAATAAGCATGAACATAAATTACAGTAGCTAGCATGCAAATATAACATGTTGAAAATCAAAGTATCAAAATAATTATAAAATAAATTAATTATTAATTACAAAATAAATTATTTAATATTAAATTACAATTTAAATATTTAAAAAATAAATTGTTTCACAAAAAATTATTTAATAAATATTAAAATTTGAAAAATAAAAAATAAAAAATTTATTTTATAATTATTTTAATAAACAAATTATTTATTAATTACAAAATAAATTATTTAATAAATAAATTTTCTCTAAGATTATTTTAGTTAAGCTTGTATTTGATAGATAGTAATTGAAACAAATAAGCTAAAATATTATTTTTGTGAAATATCAAATTATTCCAAAGTTTATTTAACATTACATGATAAAATAAAATTATTATAAAATATATATGCACAATTATGTAATATTATAAATAACTTTGCTTTAGTATCAGTATTTTCATCCATTAAAATTATTCAAACATGTATTTGTATAAAAAAATAAAATATGTATATAAAAATTAATAACCAAATAAATATATAAATAAAAATTGAAAGTACCTCGAAAAAGAAAGGGTTGGGATGTAATGGATTGAGTCTAAGGTCAAAATAGAATCCAGTATTTACGAAACGATGTAGTTTGGTCCTTAGTTAAATATTCAAATTCAAATTTTTTATTTTTCTTATTTTCCCTTCTCTTTCCTCATGTTTTTTTCTCCTTTTTCTCTCTACAAAACTTGAGAACAATTTGTCAACAAATTAAAGAATCCAAGATTTTGACAAAGCACTATCAATAGTGGCATCATTAGTCATTGAAAACTACTACTGTTGGTTCTAAAATTAAAAATATATATATATATTTGCATCTTTTATTTCTACTCTTGTTTTTTGAATAAGATTAAAAAAAAAAACCTTTAAAATGCCCTAGATCTAGGTTATAAGTCTCAACTTTTTTACCTTTTATACCATGGTTTTCAATTGCCAGTAGCACTAAAGCCACCTAAATGTTTGTCGTAATATATAGTCTGTGAATATGATTGCATGACGTAAAAATTTTAGAAATAAAAAAAATTACCATTAATTGTTTTTGTTAAGTATAATTGGTCACTTAAAAAGTTTATCGTTTTAATAAAATAAAAAAATTAAAGTTTATCAAAAAAGTATTTTTGGTCTTTGAAAACATAGTTGAATTCAATAGTATGATTACATGTAGAGAATGATTAGCACCCTACAATGCCTATTTAAAAAAAGTATCAATTAATCATGCATTATCTTTTGTGTTGGATAGAAAATGGTTTTAATTTGAAATTTAATGAAAATTCACTTCACTTTTTGAAAAAAAAATTTATTAAAAAAATTTATTTAGGAATATTATGGGCTTTAAACTAAAGAATTACCTTAAAATTCTCTAACATCTAGACAAAATTTAAAGATAACTATTTTCGCTTAAGATTTACTACGGCATTCTTTAAAAATGAGAATAACATTCTGTGTATGATAATTGCTGGTGTCAATAGTTAGGTAGAGTACCAAAAATTATTTTTCTTGAAATGTTATTTTAGTTTTATTTCCTAATCTATTTTTTTAATAATGTTTTTCATGAAAAAAAATTTTTATGTAGAAAAACTAATAATGTTATAATTAACAAACAAATGGTAAAAATTAAAAGACATAAACATGTGAGATAAATGCAACCAATAATCCAAAAATAAATATATGCAAATGAATGTTATGCAGGCTAATGAGATGTGATTTTAGAATAGGGTCCCTAAATATAAAGAGATAATCCAAACTTTACAACCTCTAGATAGAGTTTAGGTGTGACTATTTATACTTAAGATCCTTTTTTTTTTTAATTTTTTTCTTTGTTTGTTCTTATTATTAATTGGTTAAGGAGTCAATCCTAAATATCCCATTCTCTAGTGACATCTAGGAATATATTATTTTATATTAGATTTTCACTTGAATCCTTCAAATTTTGATAGGCTTTGGGTGTTGGCATAGGTTAAGGATTTTACGGTTTGAGGTTTTAGTTTTAAAGTTTAGGTTTGTTTTAGGGTTTCTTTGAGAAAAGTGAAAATTATTGACAACTCAAATTTCTTCAATCATTTCGAATATTAAGGAAGACTTTTGAAACAAGTTTATGTTCATATTTTTCCATTTCCCTTTAAAAGTTCTATTTTTAATGCAATATGAGACAAATAAATGATGCAAATGCAAACAAAAAAAAATGAAATGACTAATTTGATCCATCTTATACATATTTAATCTTCTTCATTTATTTCCTTTCTAAAATGAAATTAATGATGAAGGAAAATTTTCTTGAATTCCTCAACATCTAGGCGAAGTTAAGTTCTTCAAAACATGATTTGAATTCCCTCTATAGACACGCTATTTAATCTTGGGTCAATTTATACTTTAAAATTAGGCTTTGAATTTTTTAAATTTATTTTTGTTATTGTATTTAGTTTAGAGTTATTATTATTATTTAAAAAAATAAAAAAAGGGAAATTTTGTTTTGCTAAAACTTGAAGAGGGTTTAATTTTAATTGGGTTGTTAAATGGAAAGTGTTTTAATTAAAAAAAGGACTATAAAAGGGAATTGGTTTGAAAGGTAAATTTAGATTAAAAATCCAAAGTTGGAGTTTATTAGGAGATTCAAACCAAGAAAACTCCTTTTTTCTATTATAATTGGGATTAGACGCCTATAAAAATACCCTATTAAGATCAATTAGAAACAATAAAAAATCATCAAAAAAATCAAAAGAGAAAGAGTAAAAAAAATAAAGAAATTAAGATTTTTTTATAGTCTTTTATAATTTTTTGGATTTAGATAATTAGGACTTTCTTTTGGGAGTTTTATGTTAAGGAAAAAGTTGAGAATAAACACAAAAGAAAGGCATTCAACAAAAAGTTTTTGTAGCAAAATTTTTAAGGATTTCAGGTATATATTTTTTAGGTTTCTGTTTGATTTTTGTTTAAACTAGAAGAAAAGGTAATCACCATAGGCGAGAGTTGCTTGCGAAGCCATAAGCTATTTTATAGAGAAACAAGAAAAAAGACAAGGTAATTTCTTAATTTTTCTTCTTTATTTGTATATCTATTTATGTTACTTAGTTGTTTCTCTTTCTTTTCTTATGTATATTTAAAATAAATTTTTATCATAAATTCATGATTCTTACTAAAAGATTGGAGAATTCATTAAGTTTTACCAAATGACTGGAGCACTTAATAAATTTTTGAAACATTAATTTTTCAATCCTACCAAACGATTGGAGGATTCAAATTTTTGTTAAATCTTACGTAACTATTGGAGGATTTAATGACCTTTATTTTTAAAGAAGGTTTTCAAACAAAAAAATCCCATCAAATGATTGGCAGATATATGTTGATATAAAATCTTACCAAATTGGAAGATTTTATGGATTGATGTCAAAAATAATGTCTTGGAAAATATGTTAATGAATCTGACAATAGAGCATCTTTAGAGTGACACACGAGTCTTCATGAATACTCCTACGGTGAGAAAATTGTCTTAAATCACTACCAAATGATTGGAGTAATTTTAAGATCAATTTTTAATAATTAAAATTACTTGGTCCAAATTCAAAAATATTTTAAAGCTTAGATAACATGAAATTAAACTAGTACCATCCTTCGATAAGCATTGTGATGGTGTTATAACTTTTTTCACACATAACCATACTCCCGGACTTAGGTTTGGTTTCATGGATTAGAATCTACCATTTAAAGATATCTAAGTCAAACTTAAGACTTATCTTTAAAATGAAGCAGATTCAATTAGGTGGCCAGTTACATCGAAATAAAAAAAAATATTGGTGACAACTCTTTAAGTTGTATCTAGCTATAGATTTATGGATCTATACGTTATGACAGTTTTCTTTTTGTAACTTTTCCCTTTCTATATTGTTCAATAGCCAAAGTTGTTCTATCATTCTTTTTAAATAAGAGATATTCTATTTTGTTCCTTGTGTCCCTTTTAATGATTATGTCTCATTTATTCCCAATCCATTCCTGTTTTTTTTCCTTTAAATACCTTGCAATTAAAAAAATGTGCGATTGCATATTTACCTTTTGAAATTAAAATAATGATTGATAAATGAATAATAGCATGAAAGATTATACATTATCTTAGAAAAGGTTGAGAGTGATAAAGGCAAATATGAAATGTTAAGTGGAGTTGTCAAACTGTCATAACATATAGATCTATAGAGCTATTGCTGACCTGACCTAAAGAGTTGACTAAGGAATGATTGGCCACCTAATTAAATCTGTCGCTTTTTAAAGAAAAATACTAAGATTAACTTATATATCTTTAAAAGGTTGATTTTTGTCTACGAAACCAAGACTATTTGAGAGTATGGTTATATGTAATGAAGGTTATAGCACCTTTACAATGCTTATTAAATGATGGTACCTATTTGATTTCATATTATCCAAGCCTTAAAATGTGTTTATAATTTACCTAGTAAATTTAATAATGAAAATTAGTCTTAAAACTACTCCAATCATTTGGTAGCAATTTAAGATAATTTTCTCACCTAAAGAGTATTCATGGAGACTTATGTTCTATTCTAAAGAGGCTCTGTCATCAAATTCATTAACATATTTTCTAACAAATCATTTGTGAAAGCAAACAATAAAATCCTCCAATCATTTGGTATGATTTAAAAATAATTTAATTTTTTCTTAAAATTCATTATGAAATTCTCCAATCGTTTAGTAGAATTCATAACTTAAAAAAAATAAAATCCTTCAATCATTTGGTCAAATTAAAAATATATTTTATTTTTCAAAAACAATTATTATGAAATTCTCTAATCATTTGGTAAAATTCATGATTAAAAAATTTTAAACCCATGAAGATTCTCCAATAGTTTGGTATAATTCATGAATTTTTTTAAAAAATATATTTTTAGAAATATCAATAAATAAAATATATACAAATAAACAAATAAAAACAAATAATAAAATAAAGAATATAAAAAAAAATTAAAACCAATTGAAACTTAAATAAATAACATAAGATAAATAAAATAAAATAAACAAAAAAAAATCAAAGAGGAAGGCTTAGCTTGGCTTGGCTCAGAGAGTGCAATTGTAAAAATGAGGACCACCTAAAATGGTTATGGCAACGGCTCAGTGAAGCTTCTAGTTCGCAACTTGGCTCAGCTTAAGTTCCAATTGCCAAAAGTAGGTTAGGTGTGCTACAAATTACATCCGAGTTGGCAAAAAAAACTGATCTTGGGCCATTTTAATCTTTAAAATGAAGTCATTTCATGCCTGTGTAAAGGGCAAAAATTTTCTTTCTTTTTAGATTTTCTTTCTTCTTCATTTTTTCTTCTTTCTTTTCTCTTTGTTTATCTTTCTAGGAGAGAATAAACTTTGATTGAATCCTTACTGGATTCTAGAAAATGACATTGAAATTTGGGAAGCTTTGCTGGAATCTCATCAAAAAATGCAAACTCTTTTAGGAAATTTAAATGATTTTTGAAATTTCCAAAAAATTCTCAAAACTAGAAAAATTTATAAAAATACCCAAAAATTCCCTTTTGTCTTTAAAATACTCTAACAATTCTAAATCTAACTTTTACAAATCCAAAAATACCCCAAATTATTTTCTTGGTAGAAACTTTTTTAGCAAAATTTTCTTTGCTCTCGTACTCTCTATCTTTTTCTTTGTGTATATTTTCCTACCAATTCGTTTGTGATTTTTTTTGTATCCTTTTTTGTTGAATTTGACTTCATATTTATAGGTTTTCAAATTATAAGAACCCTATACCAAAAAGTGTTTCAATTTTCTTTTAATTCCAACTTCAAACTTTAATTTTAACCTAAACTTTATAATTCAAATAACAGTTCTAGACAAATTCAACAACCCCCAAACTTTCTTAATTTGTCTTTTTTTCATATTTTTAAAAAAAATTTAACAAAAAAAAAAACCAAATAGTTACAACTCTCAAACAAAGTGGGGTATGTATCGATATAAAATCTTACCAAATGATTAGAGGATTTTATTGATTGATGTAAAAAATAATGTCTTGGAAAATATGTTAATGAATCCAATTATGGAGTTCCTTTAGAGTGAGACATGAGTCTTCATGAATACTTTTGAAGTGAGAAAATTATCTTAAATCACTACCAAATGATTATAGTGATTTTAAAATTAATTTTCAATAATTAAATTTACTTGGTAAAAATTCAAAAATATTTTAAAGATAACATGAAATTAAACTTGTACCTTTTTTTATGGGCATTATAAGAGTGCTATAATTTTTATCACATGTAATTGTACTCTCAAACTTAGATTTCATTTCGTGGATTAAAATCTACCATTTGAAGATATCTAAGTCAAGTTTGGGACTTCTTTTTAAAATGGGACACATTCAATTAGGTGGCCAATCGTACCTAAATAAAAAAAATATTGGTGGTGACTCCTTAAGTTTTTCTAGTTATACGTCTATGGATCTATACATTATGATAGTTTGGCAACTCCATCAGGGAGAGTCAAAAGTCAAACTAGTAAATTAATTTGTGCTATCTAAGCCGAATATTTTCCATAAAATTTTTTTCTTATTTATTTATTTTTCAAGCTTTTAATATTTGTCATCCATTTACATATGCATAACATGAGCTCTATACTTGGGCTCTATCCTTTAAAAGGAAGTAAAGTACCTATGCTTTCATGAGATTTCATGTCTCCACATAGGCTAGCAAAATACTCTTACTCAAATTGAACCCTTTCCATTTATAGCCTATGATAGGTGAATGTTGGAGTGCCTTACTAGTTTGTGATGGATAATGATGTGAGAACAATTTGAAAACCTTTAGATTTAACCCAAATCACATGTAGTAAAATATAAAAAGCCAACCTTAGGTTAAACCTTGTCTACCCATCATTAGAATGTAACCATAGTCAGGACATATGAGTGAACTTTTTAAGCTTTATTTTATCTCTTATTTATTGTTAAGTTGTTGTATATTGTGTGTTGTATTTTAATCTAGCATCACTAACATATTGTATTTTAATCTAGCATCACTAACATTTGTATTCATCTATCCATCATAATATGACAAACATTAGTACATGCATTCATTTACCCATTCATACATTGTTGTGCATACAATCATGTGTTTATGTATCATAATTTGTTGTGTCAAGCATTCAATGCATTTATTCATTCATGCATATAGGATTCTTAAACAATTTAGGCATAAACATTTAGTAATATATGCATGCTAATTATGGTACATAAGGTTTAAAAATCTTTTCATCATCCAAGTACCCCACTCACCACCAATATAACATCAGAGTCTGAGCTAGACATATGGAGCAAAAACACTCCAATTATTTTGACAAGATAGAAAAAGCTCAAAAAGAGCTTAGGGGGGAGTTGAATAAAATCTTAGAGGCCCTAAATAAGCTGAATAAAAGAAAAAGGGTAGAAGAAGCTTTAGGTCAGCTAGAGTATCTGGTGTAAGATGTTATTGATCCTTTATACCCTTCAAGATTCAACCCTTATCAAGGCTAGCCATTTTAAGGGACAAACAAATTTTTTTGGGGCATATCTATACACCCACCTAGGCATGCAAACTACTGCTACATAAAGTCAATTTCAAAGTTATGTTAATCCAGTCTTTAAGGAGAAAGCCTTAGAACCAATCTAGATACTTAATCTAGATGATCTATCTAGATGATCTGAAAGAGAATGATAAGTTAAAGTTAAAAGTGATCGAGTTACTGAAGGACTCAAAAGTTGACTAAAAGATGAACGTGATTGAGGAAAGGGTGTGAGTAGTGGAGGTAATCAATTTTTATAGTTCCATGGATGCTATTGGGCTCTATTTAGTCCTAGACGTTGTTATTCCTTCAAAATTTAAAGTTTCAGAGTTTAAAAAGGTACAATAAAAAGTATCTGATAACTCATGTTACCATGTATTATGAAAAAATGACTGTCTATACTAATGATGAAAAGCTATTGATGTATGTATTCCAAGATAACCTTATTGGTTCTATGGTAAGATCATATGTCTAGCTTGATCAATCTTACAATCACTCTTGGAAGGATCATATATCTAGCTTGATCAGTCTTGCATTCACTCTTGAAAGGATTGTATGTCTAGCTTGATCAGTCTTCCAAAATTCAAAGTTTTAGAGTCTAAAAAGTATGATGGTATAAAGTATTTGATAACTCATGTTATCATATACTATAAAAAAAGACTGTCTATACTAGTGATGAAAAGTTTTTAATGCATGTATTCCAAGACAGCCTTATTGATTTTACGGTAAGGTCGTATGTCTAGTTTGATAAATCCTGCATTCACTATTGGAGGGGGCTAGCTTAGAACTTCATTAGTCAATATTGTTATATAATAGATCTAGCTCTTGATTGTCTTTTCTTGCAAAATATGGAAAAGAAAACAACTAAGTCATTGAAAGAGCATACCCAAAAATAAAGGGATGTAGCTACTCAAGTTCAATTACCTTTAACTAAAAAAAAAACTACAATGCTATTCGTAAGCACCCTGAAGGCATCTTACTATAAGAAGATGATAGGGAATGTAACAAAGAACTTCGTTGATATGATGATTTCAAGAGAGATTATTGAAAATACTATTAAGAGTGGGCAATTTTAAGGAAGAATAGAGCATAGTACAAAAAATAGATGTCTAAATAAAAAGAAGTTGAAGCTCAAACTATAAATTTTGAGGGGCAATAGTTCAAAAGTTATGTTCCATATCCATTACCTATTTATCCTATTTACCACCCTGTAGTTAATAGTATTACGCAAGCCTCTTACCAAATTTGTTCCCCATCTAATTTATCCATCCACTTATCAACCAGCCTTTTAAACACTTACATATGGGTCTAGTCCTATCATTACACCAGCTTTAGGGCCTAATAATCAAATGAGTGATTTGAAAAGATTTATGAAAAACTAAAAGAGAGCTCGCATTGATCCTAATAACCTATATTGAATTATTCCCAAAATTGGTCAAAAAAACTTGGTATCTTTAATTATTCTATAACCATTGAAACCACCATATCCCAAATGGTATGATGTTAATGCCACATGCGATTACCATAATAAGAATGTTAGTCATTTTATATAACCATGCCCTACTTTCAAACACAAGGTGCAAAGTTTGATTTGAACAAGCCCGATGAGTTTCAACGAATTAGAAAGGTTGAATATCAATAAAGAACCTTTGCCTGATCACTTAAAGGCATAATTTTAAGAAAGATATGAAAAGAATGGTTGGAGCTGCTTGTCATTTTAGGATTTGTTTTAGAATAATGCTAAGACTTCTTTTATGTATTAGGATTTCATTTTATTTTTTATCCTTTGAATAAAAATGGTAAATAAAATGCATTTTCATGACATTTTTTTAGGTGAATCACCATTATATGCTTTTATCTTCCCATATATTCTCCTATACCCATTCTCATATTCCAAATAGTGAGTGTTCATATAATAATGATTATACTATGGGATTCAGTTTTAGAAACTCATTCATATTAATAACCTTGATCTGTGAACATTATTTGTGCAAGTTATGTAAAAGAAGTTCAAAAACAAGTTGTAAAGATTGTTTGACCATTCATTGAAAAGTAAAATAAAGATGTCTCATAAGCATGTGGTCCTTTATGATGATCTATGTTTAATAAATGGTGTTCAAAAAAAGTATTGATATTTGAGATGAAAAATAAACATCATTCTTTATCTTTTAAGAAAATAAAATTTATCCATTACTACCATTTTGAGCCTATTATGATTCTTTTTCTAAAAAACCCTAAGGATCACCCTTCAAAAAACCCTAACTAAGGATCACCCTCCACATTAAAAGGTAAAATTTAGGACAGATTTGTTTGAAAAAAAAAAGAAAAAAAATCACAAAAGGTCTCAAGGATGAAGATTGAAAAAACCCTTCATTAAAAGAAAGGCAAATGCCATAAATGATTTGAGGGGTAAAGTTAAAGGAACTCTTTGTGAATAAATTCTTCTTGAAGAGAAACTAAAGAAAATAATAGATGTGAAAAAATAAAAAGATGGAAAAAAAATGAAAAAGAAAAGAAAATGTGAAAAAATGGGGCAAAATGCCAATGTCCTTCAAATGATGAATTGATCCTTTGGTTCATAACCCTTCAAACACATGTTTTGAACCTATTTTATCTTTTTTTTCATAACCCTTAATCTTAGGCTCTATTACGTCCTTTAAAAGTTCATTTTGATCAAATATGAATGCTTGAATTGAAAAGTTAAATATTGAACTGAAGGCATGTTGTGATAGATTAATGAGATAATGATTTGTTTCAATATTTTAAGAATGGTTTGAAATTAGATGAGTATGTCAACAATGAATGAGTGAAAAAGAAATGAAAGAAGAAAATAATGAAAAATGAGAGAAAAAATGAAAAGAAAAAAGAAAAATGAGAAATGAGAAAGATATGAAAAAAAAAAGAAAAAAAAAAGAAAGACTTAAATTAAAAACCCAAAAGGGCGATTTGGGTAAATGTATACATGAGTTGAAAAGATCAATGTCATTTGAAGATTTTACTGAATTAGGGCAAAGTTTGATAAGCTCAATGATTTGAGGATTCAATGGAATGAGTTTTTAAGAAAGAATTTTGAATTAGAAATCAAAATTGTATGAATATTCATTATTTGGATAGTGATAACCCACCCAAATAATTATAATGATTTATTTTTATTCATCTTTGATTTATTCTTGACCATATTTCTTTTATTTCTTTCAATAATGAATGCCCATTTTCTCTATTTTTCCTTGTTCTTTACCATTTTTGCACCCCTAAAATGAATTGAGGAAATGTGTGATTGCATTACATTTGTCATAAAATTGAAACGATGATAAATAATGAATGATAATATTCGTAAAAGATTCTTACATTCATTTAAAAGGAAATCTAGAATGACAAAGTGAAAAAAAATGAAATGAAAAAGGTGAAAGAAACTAGAGAAAATGTTTTGCAAATATGGTGACTAAGTGATGAAAACAATAATGGATCAATCAATGGAGTTTGTAAGTTTGAGCAAATGATGGAAATGGATCAATTGATGGAATTAGTGAGTTAATTATGAAATTATTAGTATTGAGATGCTGAGAAGATAAATTATGAATGATGAGATCAAAAAAAGATCATGGGGTAGTTATGATCACCTAAGATATTGAAAAAGAAGGATTTGTGAACTTGAAGAATGAAACCATTAGAATGATCTTAAGAACCTTTTTTGCCGCAATTAGTGTTGCATTCATGCATTGCATTCATAAACATTGCACTCATGTGATTTGTTTGATAAGAAGTTATGATCTTGGATCTTGAAATGATGAGAATGTGAAATATTTTTACTTAATGATAAGCTTTTCCAAAGATGAGATTTTAATCCTTGGTGGAGGATAATTTTTGAAGATAAGATTTTTATTCATGATGAGAAATTTTTTAAAAAATGAGTAAGGTAATAATCCTTGATTGAGGAAAAATTTTGCAAAAATAAAGCCTTTTGATGAGATTTTGATCCTCATATGAAGAAAACTTTACGAAGATAAAGTTTGAAACCTTTGAATGAAGAAAATGATTTCGAGAAGAGTTAGTAAACCTTGGTTAAGGAGCTCTTCTAGGTTTTAAAGTTTCATAGCCTCTATTTAAAGGAGTATTTTCATTTCAAAGTGAAAATCTCTAACGCGAATCCTTGAGAGATTGAATTTTAGATTTGAATTTTTCAATTAAGAATCTTTGAATCTTGGATGTGAATCCCTAAGATTTTCAAATGTGAAATTTAAATCCTTGATGTGAATCTCAAAAATTATGTAAATCTTGAGAACCTTTCGGTGAGAATCTTGAATCTTCAATTTGAATATTCGAATAAACCTTTGATATCTTTCAAATAAGAATCTCTTTTTATATTTCAATAACCTTTCGATGAAAATCTTGAATTTTTTATTTGAATATTTGAATGAACCCTTGATCTATTTCAAATAAGAATCTCTTTTTATATTTTTAAAGTTGTGTGCCTTTCTTTCAAATAAAAATCTCTATTATGGAGGAGTCTTTACTTTTAAAGTTGTGTGCCTCTGTTATAGATGAGCCTTTATTTTTAAAGTCATGTGCCTTTATTATGGATAAGCTTTTACTTTTAAAGTTGTGTGCCTCTATTATGAGAAACCTTTATTTTTAAAGTTGTGTGCCTCTGTTACAAAGGAGCCTTTATTTTAAAGGTCGTGTGCCTCTGTTATGAGGAGTCTTTCTTTTTAAAGTCAAGTGCCTCTATTTATGAGGAGCCTTTATTATTAAAGTTGTATGCCTCTATTTAAAGGTATTTTTTATATTTTTAAAGGTGTTGAGCCTTTGATGAGAGGATCATTTTATATTTTTCAAAGTTCCTAAACCTTTGTCCATAGGATTTTATTAGGATGAGATTTAAAAACTATTAAGAAAATCTTTTTAAATGTGAATCTTTGATATGAATCTCTAAAATTTTGAATGTGAATATTTAAATCTTGGATATGAATCTCTAAGATTTTTAAATATGAAACTTCGATTCTTAGATGTGAATCTTTAAGATTTTTGAATGTGAATCTCTAAGATTTTCAAAAGTGAATCTTTGAATCCTTGCAAATCTTTGAATCTTTTTGAAATCTTTATGAATCTTGAATCACTTACGAATCGTAAAATCTTAAATTTTTGTGAATCTTTGAATACTTGCAAATCTTTGAATCTCTTTAAAATCTTTGCAAATCTTGAATCACTTGCGAATCTTTTAATCTTAAATTTTTGTGAATCTTTGAATCTTAAATTTTTGCGAATCTTTGAATCCTTACGAATATTTGAATCTTAAAATTTTATGAATCTTTGAATCTCTTTAAAATCTTTACGAATCTTTGAATTTTAAATTTTTGCAAATCTTGAAATTTGCAAATCTTTGAACTTTTGCGAATCTTTAAATTTTTGCGAATCTTGAATCTTTTGTGAATCTTGAATCATTTGCAAATATTGAACCTTGCAAATCTTTGAACTTTTGCTAATCTTGAAATTTTTGCAAATCTTGAATCTCTTGCAAATCTTTGATTCCTTTGTAAATCATTGAATCTTTGCGAATCTTAAATCTTTTGTGAATCTTTGAAATTTTTTGTGAGTCTTGAATCACTTGCAAATCTAAAATCTCTTGCGAATCTTTAAACTTTTGTGAATATTGAATTTTTGAGAATTTTGAATCTTTTTCAAACCTTGAACTTTTGTGAATCTTTAAATTCAATTTATTTGCGAATCTTTGAAATTTTAGGAGAACTTTGAGTGTTATGCAAGCCTTTAAATTCAAATTAAGAATCTTTGAATTAATTTCGAACTTTTAAAATTCAAGTTGAGAATTCTTGAATTTCAACTTACAAATGTTTAAATTTTCAATTGCGAACTTTTAAATTTCAGTCACAAATTGCGAATCTTTATTGTAGATGAGAATTTTTAGATTTTTTCTTTGTATCAAATCTAGATGTAACGGGTGTCTATATCTTTGCATAATTCTTATTTCATAGAAGAAGCGCAAAGAAGGAAAATTGTAGATATCCCATTTAGTTTAGAGTCAATTTATATGTATTGATAATCTTACCAAATGACTGGAGGATTTTATTAATTGATGTAAAAAATAATGTCTTGGAAAATATGTTAATGAATCTGACGATTAAAATTCTTCAAAGTGAGACACAAATCTCCATGAAACTCCTGATTTAAGGAAATTGTCTTAAATCACTACCAAACGATTGGAGCAATTTTAAGATTAATTTTCAATAATTAAATTTACTTAGTAAAAATTCAAAAATATTTTAAGGCTTAGATAACATGAAATTAAACTACTACCATCCTTCGATGGGCGTTGTGAGAGTACTATAACCTTTTTCATATGTAACCGTACTCCAGACTTAGATTTGGTTTCGTGGATTAGAATCTACCATTTAAAAATACCTAAGTCAAGCTTTGAATTTCTCTTTAAAATGGGACAAATTCAATTAGGTGATCAATCACACCTAAATAAAAAAATTAGTGACGACTCCTTAGGTTGTATCTAGTTATAGGTTTACGAATCTATACATTATAACACCTTTTAACATCTAGGAAGGGTTTTCAAAATCTATTATTATTATTTTTTTATTAAAATATAAGTTTAACAAAACTGTTACAAAAGGGAAATGAACAACGGATTGATAACATAGTGCAACTATAATGCAAAGTATTACGCTAATAAATCACCAATAACAACAAAGTTAATTTATGTTCTAAAAGAAAAGAAACATATATAAAAAAAAACCTTTATCTTGTAAACGAGAGACTGAAATGAATAAAAAAATAATTCTCAAAACCCCACCATCTAGCACCTAACAGACATACTTAACTACATAAGCAAACTTTATTTGCTCCAAAACGACCTCCCATTACAATAAAAAGCCATTTTAACAAATGCCTATATCATTGAACAGCCCACAAACTCATAAATGCCTACATTTTATTTTTTAAAAAAATATTTTTAACATATACAAAAAGCAATTTTTTTTCTCAAAAAGGTTCAAAAACATGACCAAGAAAAAAGAGCAAACTAATAGGTTTCTTATGCCTAAGAAAAGGGTTAGGTAAAAACCAAACAAGTAAAAAAGCATTTTTTTTTGTGGGTTTTGACCTTAAATCTCCTAAAGCCCGTCTTTATTTTATCTACTTAGAAGTCTCTTGGATCCCTGAAGGCAACAAATAACACTTTCACCATCACAAACAGTCGTCTCAGTTAGGAGAGCAAATCTTGGAACTCAATGGTTGGCTAACAAAAAAGCAAATTTGAGGCAAGCTTGGGCTTCAAAACATTTTTTTTATATTTACTGCTGCAATGGCGAGTTTAGAACAAAGTTTTCATCCTTTACATAAACAAAACATAGGAAAATACAGCTTTTCATTCCTCTTGAAACATGCTTCCATGTAATGAAAAAAAACTATTTTCCTTTAAAAATACTTTTGTGCCTTTTGGTTCTAAAAACCCTTCTTTTTTTTAGGCAACCATAACAGAATAAGGGAGGCTTTCTAAACCATTAGTTAGAACGAAACCGAAGCCCTTGTCCCTTCTTAAACCAGTTCTTTTTTTTCTTTATTTTTTTCATAGAAAAACAAAGCGTGGACTTTTAACCAAGTTAGAGATATTCTCGGATGAACAAAAACAAAGATAAGGCATCTAAACTTCCTTGAAAACATCCCATTTAACCTTAGCAAATACCAATCGAACCTAGAAAGTCTTAGGCTTCCATACATCAATAAGACCGGTTCTCAAAAAAAATTTTATAGGAGTTTGGCTTACGAAGAGAAGAAAGGAATTTCCTTTCACTGTTTAAGGGTCATTATCATAGGCCTACAAGTGCCAAACTGCATTTTTAAATCTTTAAGATAATATCATCTTAAACCGATCTAGCAAAGAGTTTACAAAGTAGGGTTCTGTTTTATTAAAAAGCTCATCTATTTTATAAAAGAAAAGATCATGTTTTTATAGCCAAGACAGTAGTTTTTACTCAAGGATTGAGCATGATGCCTTTAGTCCAACCAAAAAGAAAAATGGTTACTTAATAAGATGTCTTAAATCTTAGAAGAGGTTTGTCCCATTTCGATTTAACAAGTTCCTGTTTTATTATTTTTCTTGGCATAGGCAACATATTTACTTTGTGAAAAACAAGAAAGTGAACTTTTCTCTTAAAGCTTATAAGAAAAACATAATATCCATCTCATGCATGAAAACAACTAGAATACTTGAGTAAAAAGGTTACCTTTCCTACGTTCACCTTTCAAAGGAAGCAACTTCTTTTTTTTTATTTATGGTTCCTCTTCGAAACCCCTTTTCTTTTCTTTTTTTCACTTTCCTTTTAAAAACGCTTCTTTTTTTTTTGTTTTTGGTTTTTCGAAACTCCCTTTTAACTATTGATGGCTTGCTATTCAAAACTCCTTTTTTTTTTATTTCTAGCTTTCTAAAATTCATTTTTTTCCAAGCTTTTCCTCTCTTTTTTTTTAGCTAGCTCCCAGCCCTCATTCTCTGGTTTTTTGTGTATTCTCTTATATCTGTGAATTGCTGCCTTTGAAAAGCTAGTTGGGTTTTTTGCTTGTTGTAGAACTGTAAAAATAGGTTTCAAGGTAGTGGAGCTTGCTCTTATAAAATGCAGTGCTTGTCTTTTTTTTTTTGTTTGCTTTTCTTTTCATTTAATTAGAGTAATTACATAAAACTGAGCCTTAAAATTTTAGGCTTCAAATTTTGATGTTAGACTTTAGGTTTTTAAGCTTATGTGGCCTAATTTTCAATTGACCAATATTGATTTGGACTGGGCTTTGGTTCATGTAAAATGAAAGAAATGATTAATCCAAAACAAACCCACACAAATTCAATTCAATTTAATTGCTTAAGCTAACGCAAATAAAAATGTTGATGCCAAGCATAAAGAATGGAACAAACTCAAATCCATTTGGACAAAATTAACTATCTATAATGTCCTCTAAGCTTTCTTTCTCTAATTAACCATCAATTTAAACGTACTTAAAAACTATAAAAATCCCTTAATCTAAACCCAAAAAATTATCTCAATTATTTTTTCGTTTGTTTTGAAGAATTTACTCTATTATTGCTATATTATTTATTGCTTATGTGTATTTGACTGAGTTGTGGATTGTGTTTATAGTGATCTAATCCTAGAGAAGCTAGGATTTCAATATAATTATTTAATTAAGATTTCTACATAATTATGATGTTAATCGGATTTTGAATTATTTTATTTTTTTCTTTTCTTCAACTAATAAGATCCAAGTCTTCAAATTTTTTTTCCCAAGATTATTACTTTCTATTTTTTTTATGTTTTATGTGTTTTTGTTTCTTGAATTTAAATTTCCACTAAATAAATATTTGACATAAAATAAAAATAAAAGAAATAAAATTAAATTTGCATGAGATCGAATTTAAAGGTTAGATAAAAAATTGAGAAATCCAATCAAAAAATTTGATATTGAAAACCAAATCATGATAGAGAAAGTAAATCTCGATATAGATCCAAAAACAATTCAAATCCAAAATAAAATCTTGATGTACAATTGGTGATTAGAGATATAAAACAAATATATTCGTTGCAAATTCAACGTAATTAATACTTGGTCAAGAATATGAAAATCGAGTTTAATCTCTAACCTAAATTAATATGAAAGTATAGTTGTATATTTTTTCATTAAAAATTATTTTTAATTTTTCCTTATATATTTTGGCATTATTATCATTTTAATATTTATGATGTTTTCAATCAATAAAAATAATAGATTATTTTTAACAATTATTTTTGTCGTGTTTAAACATTAAAAGCAATTTAATTATGCAAAATTTTAATACGTTTTAACAAATTTAATAAGATTTTGCAATGACATTTCTTTTTGTTTTTAAGAAAGTGATATATAGAGATTTTATAACAACAATTTTGACCTTATAACTTAATCCTAAAACCCCAATCACTATTGCAAAAAAATTTTCTCTTATTTTTTTTAATATTTTTGCTTCTAATTGTTTCTGTGTTGTGTGAATTGTGTATGGATTGTGCTTCTATTTATAACCAATTTTTGGCATAAAATCCGTAAAACTTCATAAATTGGAGTATTTGGCTTTGTCTTCACAAATCCAAATTTTGATTTAGTTAAGGGCATTTTTAGGTTCAAAAGGCAAAATTGTATTTTTTTCCATTAGAGGTTGCCAGCAAATACTAGGGGTATTTATAACTTTTGGGCTAACCTGACATACATAGCATCATATCAGCTCAGCCACTTCATCAACCTATCCAAAGGACCCCTTTTTATGCTGACTTGTCACTCCCTAAATAGATGATTAGTGTTCAAGTTAGCTTGACTTACCAAGTCACCTTGACTATAAGACTAACAGTGGGCAACCTATGCTGCCCTAAAACCCCTCACTTTCAACTATAAATAGGGCCATCCAAGTATTATCTAGATGTCTAATATTCCTCTATTTTCATACTTTCTCCTTCCTATTTCCTCTTATTTTGACCTCTAAATGGCACATCAAAGTGCAAACACTGGGAAAACTCTCAGCCTCTGTCTTTGATCGCTTTATTTCATTTTTGTATCTTTAGGGTTTCAACCTTCAGCTTGGAGCTCAGCACCAACATTTGAAGTGCTAGGTAAAAGGCTATTCCATCACTAGCTGAGCTAAAATACCATGCCACTAAAAAAAAGAATTCTCAAGGAAAGAGAAGCAGTTGCCTAAGCTTAAACTAAAACCCAAACTAGCCAACCCATATATCAACCTGTACTTGTACTGGTAGGTCTTCCGATAAAGCAATTCCAAGCTTTAAACTAACAATTGTAATCTTTTAAAAAGATGATCTAGAATCTCACACCTCTACAAATTTCTAAAGTTTCTAACCTAGTCACTTTTGGAAGACTATTGGCTGAAAGGTAGCTGAGCTACAAGGACATTGAAACCTCATTAGCCTTACATGAAGAAGAACCCACTACTCCAACTAGCCATTACCATACTCACACCTTAGCACAAGCCACCACCCACAAATCTAAATAGATCAACCTATAACCTTAGTCGAATTGAGACCTGAAAACTAGAATAAGGCCATGAAAAATGAATTAAAAGGAAAAGTCATTGCATTTAAAGATGAGCTCAAATTCTTGGAGACCTTGTCTTTTATCAAGGAGATTGACAAGACCATGCCCCAAAAGGGTTCATAATGATGACCTTGGAGACTTGTAATGGTACTATTGACCATTTTGACCATTTAGAGCTTTACCGAACTAATGTTATGATACAGGGGGCAAATAAAGCTCTTATGTATAAAGGACTAACTACCACACTTAAGAGGGCAGCTCAGTAATGGTATTGTAGTCTAAAACCAAGGTCCTCCATAACTTTCAAAGAACTTAGGCATGCTTTACTATCCTAATTTGTAAGCAACAAAAGAATGAAGAAAACCATTCTAAGATTAATGTTAATCTACCATGGCAAAAATGAATCTTTGAAAGATTACGTGATGCGTTTTAAAGCAAAAGGCTTTCAAGTAAAAGATTTAGAGTAGGCTACTACGATTGCCTTCCTAATTGACTTTAATAATAATTTTTTACAATTTATTTTACTATTGAAAATCAACATAATTATATGATAAAATGATATCCATTCTAACATGCAAAGCTACATTTCTAACCACACAATTAGTCACCTAGAAATGATCATGTGTATTTGAATTTTTATAATTTTAAATATTTATTTTCAACCGATAAAGTTTCAAAAAGATAATACTTTTTATTATAAATGCCGTTGACCTTATATAAAATAAAATCTTAATAAATCAATTTTTTTTCATTTACATAACGTTATTATGTTAGAAACGTAGTCATATATTATAATATGTTATGAAAAAATTAATTATAATAAAACAATATTTTTATAAGAAAAACATAGTAAATTGTTTCAAACTTAGAATTTTAAATTTTTTTATATTTTTAGAAGCACTACGTTTTTAACATATGAAACTTAGTTGATCGTAAAAAATAACAATCAAATAAATTTTATATTTTCAATATCAATGTTTCTTAGTATGCAAATGTAATAATTGATAAAACATAACTTTTTTTTTTATATAAAAACATAGTTGTTATCGATAAAGTTAGTATAAACCAAAATTTTATTTTTGTTTTAATTACATTTTATATGTAAAAAATGTAGTAATTAATAAAACTAAATTTTTATTTTTATTTTTCTATATTAATGACTATGTTTCCTATTATGGAACTTAGTCATTAATAAACTATAGTAATTGATCACTTGTAACTGATAATATTTTTTACATATAAAATGTAGTTAAAACCAAAATAAATATTATATTTCTCAATATTGACAATGTTTCTTGTTATGGAAATGTGATCACTGATAAAATATAATAATTGTTCAGTTATCACTTGGTAATGATAATGTTTTTTTACATATAAAACGTAGTTGATAATAGAAAATAATAACAAAATAAATAATATTTTTGCAATATCAACAACATTTTTTATTATGAAAATGTAGTAATTGACATATCTATTTTTGTTCTCCTATTTTAATTTGTATAGTTATTATGTTTTGCCAAACCTAGACCTCTAATCAAACTTTAGATCACAGCTTTTTTTATTTCACACAATATCACATTTTAGCTTTTTGATTTCATCTTTATTAGGTTCAATTTAGAATATCTTTATCATTATCCAGTCAGTCGACTCTCGATTTTGTATGATCTAGTTTATGTTTTTGCATTTCTATATTATTTGTTTATGTTAGATATCTTTTTGCTATGTTGGTAGATATGGGTTAGATCTTGATTTTAAAATTATTGATATATCATATGTGTTCTTACTATTTGTTATTTGTTTGATTTGACTTAGTTTTTGATCTATTCAAATGCTTTCTTGCTATATGTTATTTGTTAGATGTGGCTTAGATCTTGATCTACCAAATGCACATTGTTACTTTCAACACATGTTTTCAATATTAACAAAAATCTTGTTTGTTAAATAGTTATGACTCATTTATCAATAAACAAAGATGTAATTGGTAATAGTTTTTATTTTACAAATAAATCAAAGGAAAAGTATGGTTTCACTATTGCTTATTGTTATTGTGACATTGGTTGCTATGACATTAGTTGCTATGAAACTTAAAAAAAAATAAAATCACTTATGTTGATAAAACTCTTGATAATCATCATATTAAGTCATTAAACTTAAACAAAATAGTCGTTAAGAGTGATGTACAGAGTGTGGATAATTGTAGAATGGATGAAAAAGCTTTTGCGAAATTAAGTCAGTTGCTTCAAACACAAAGAGGATTAAAGGCATTTAAAAATATGCTAATAAAAGAAATGGTTTTTAGCTTCCTTCACATTATTACTCATCATACGAAAAATAAAGTTATGAGGTGTCAAGTAGTCAGATCTAGAGAGACAATTAGTAGTCAATTTCATGTTAAGTTGAAATCTGTTTTGAGACTTCATTCCTTATTGTTTAAAAAACTAAAATGATAGCCGAGTATTTGACAGATAATAGATGAAAATGGTTCAAGATAATGTATTAATCATTCCTTACTCTAAATAAAAAATTAATAAATCATAATTTTGTATAATGTATGAATGTATTAATAAAATTTTTTGGATTTAGGGTTGCCTTAGATGAAATTTACATAAGGGTGAATTTAGACTCAATTGACAGACTTAAGTACAAGTTTAGAAAAAAATAAAATTGCTATAAATTTTCTTGGTGTTTGCACACCAGACATACAATTTATTTTGTGTTCTACTAGGATGAAAAGTTTTACAGTAGATGATAGAGTGCTTAGAGATGTCATTACATATAAAAATAGTTTAAGGATCACACAAGGTATTAGCTTTCATATTTTGGTTTTAATTATGCCATGGAACACATTTTAAATGTATATTAATGCTTTGTGACACTGAATTAGGTTTTTACTATTTGTGTGATGCTGAATACACAAATGAAAAAACTTTTTTTATACTTTATAAAGGTCAAAGATACCACTTGAATGATTAGAGGTCAAGATACTAACATATAACACCTTAGGATTTGATTAGGCATCTTGAGTCAAGTTATGCCTGAACTAAGTTTATAGACAAGCTAGTAGAAGAGATGTTCATGAATTGGTTGCAATATAATAGTTAAGCATAATTTGTTTAATTTTTTTCTATTTGATTGCTAACATTGTTAAGTGTATGATATGTTGAGTTTACTATTTGTTTTCTACATTTGTTTTAAATTTGTTTTCTTATTTGTTTTGTTGTTGAGTATATGATGTAGTTGACTATTATTTACAATAATATTTGTTTTGTTACCATGTTTATAGGTTTTCTTCCCTTTATAATTATTGGTTCATCTTCATTAGTTTTTGATGTGATATGCATTTGTTATATGATGTCTAACTAGAATATTAGGATATCAATATGTTGTCATATGTTGTGAATGTAAAAAGTGCAATAAAAAAAACAAACTTTTGGTAATCACATAGAAAGGTTGAGGATGTCACACTTATTCAATATTTACATATATTGACAAATAATCCTAGATAGAAAATTGATAATTAAATATTTAGAGTTAGGTATCAAAAATAATTGGAAAGGATGTTGGAAGCTAAAATTCCTGAATCATAACTAAAGACAAACTTTTACATTGAGTCAAAAGTCAAGTTACTAAAAAGACAGTATAATGCTATATATGATATGATAACCACCGGAAGTGGATTTGATTGAAATAATAAAGACAAATGTTTAATTACATCTAAGAATGTGTTTAAAAAGTAAGTTAGGATAAGTAGTTAACATGCAAATAGAATTTACTTAGAGTACTTATTTCTTATCAAAATATTTTATTCATAATTATCCATATACTAATAATGTATATTTAATTAAAAATAACAATTAATTTCATTTGGTGTACTCAAAATATCATTATCTATTATTTTCTTCATGAAACAGAGACATAATATCTATATTCTTGAGTTTCTGGTTAATGAGAAACCTACAAATGATTGTTAAGTTATCAAGTACTTTTCCAACTAGTACTAATAATCAATAAAATAAAATAAACAAACATATTGTGAATGTAACCACATTATTTTTTTTATTATAGATAATCAATCCCCTAAAATAATAGAATGTACTCGTAAATAAATTTTAAACATAATAGAACTAATTTCCCATAACAAAAGATAAATACCTTTTTATTATATCTTTGAGTTCTTATGATAGTTTAGGATTACCTTTTTTTGAGTTAAAAAAGTAAATCGTATGATTTGCAGAGTCAATCACTATAAACTACCAATGACCCCTAAATAAATATGGATTACAATATTGAAATTTAAGACTTTTAACTATTTTCAAATCCGTATAAAACAATGTAAAGTAATTAACTAATGATTGGGGTATATGATGAAAATATACACAGGATTATAAAGTGCAAAAAAGTATTAGGACTCTTTTTCCACTACAAATGTCAACGCAATAGAATGATTAGAAATAGAGCTTATGCCACTAGATATACAATTTGGAATGAAATTATACCAACAATCATCTATATCTCCTTCACATACTTGTAAGGGGAGGCTATAATGAAATACAAATCAATTATAATACAAGTTTAAACTATATATGAACGAATATATATTATTTATATTTTAATGAATATATAAGCTAACCTCATGTACTACATTATTTTTGTAATTGATATTTCTATCAACAAAATCTTATTATTTTCCCCTTCCCAATCCATAAATTTGTTGGATAATAAAATAATCCAACTTCATTTACTACATTAATTAGTTTTCCACCTACTAATTAATGTTCCGCATAATGAAAAATCTCATGCATACTATTATGAGATGTAACTTGGCTATCTTAGTCTCTAAAACCTATTACATAAAAAATTCAAGTGTGCTTATATAAAATGAAATCACAAGGACTCTAAAACTCAATTAAGTCAAAACATGTATTATTAGAGGAAATGATTAGTCAAAATCTTCATCCACAAATACATTTCCTACATTCTCAAAATTTGATTGACCCATTATATTAGTTGCTATAACTGCTAATTGTGTCTCCAATTCAGTAATACGTAAATTTTGTTGAGTTATTATAGTCATCAATTCAACAATCTTCAATGTGCAGGATTTAAGTTTTGTTTTGAATTAGGTTGTTGGACAAACAAAGCTCCCAATACCTCTAACATGGTTAGGATTGTCTTTAGTACTAAAAGCTAAGGTCAGCATATCAACACCAATTTCATCGAGCATGCTTCTCATACCTAAGTTGTCCTAAAATACAAAATGCTTACATAAGTTAATATGATATATAAACATGGATAGCGTTAAAGTAATAAACGAGATATGTATGAACTTACCATCATCTTTGTCATTTATGCAATTACTTTATCAAAATACTCTTTAGTTTTTTAAACATGTGTCTTTTTTCAAACATCTAATCTTGATATTTTATTGTTTGATTCGAATGTTTCTTACAGCCATATGAAAATATAAGTTCTATTTATAATATAAATGAAGTTCAAATAAATTGACCCAAGTGTATAATACACAATAAAAAAAACTTACAAGTTCATATTTCAAATTTGCATAATCCTTTCTTGATATTTTATTGTTATAATTTTTTTGGGCCCATATTTTCTATTGAGTTTCTTTTATTTTCTATGACAAAATAGGATAAGAACTACTATATATTAAGAACCCGTGAAACTAACAACTTTGATAACAATTACTCTTTAATAATTTTTTACAAAAAGATTACTACACATATAATGAATTCATCTGATAACTGAGCTAAAACAAATTTTGTTGATTTCGCATCACAAATTATTTTTGAATATAGCTAGGAGATGAGTTCAAAGTTCAAAGTTATCAACATTAGGTAATATATACTTTTAAATTAATTTGCCTTTGAAGTCTTTGAATTTCATACCACCAAATTATAATACAACATTCTTATAGTCAATAGGTACATCAAATCATTCCTATAAAGAATGAAATAATGCATTAGAACAAGGTAGTGCAATTGCATTCTATAAGCAATAGATATCAAAGAAGAAATAACTTATACTTCATTAATAGAACTTACCACCATTGATTCTCATATTTTATCCTTTTTCTCTATTGAAACTTTCCTCCAACAATTATAGTTAATGGATATTATCTTTCAGATGAGACATCTAATATGACTAGTCATCTTTAACTCTTTACTTAAGACATGCTAGCCATTGGTATTGAATTCAACATGTCTTTTCTTTCTAGTTACTTAAAGTAACTTAGATTATCCCCTAGCTTTCCTTTTTTTTTTTCAAAAATGATGTGTCAGCCAAATGGTTTAATGAAAAATCATGCCCAATCGTGGGAAACACATATTTTTCTTTATGATCGATCGAAGAGATATGTGTTCTTTAGAATCCATTATATCTACAAGAAATTTATATCTCTAGAAACAAATATAGAATGAAAATAAAAGACAAAGACTTAGAAACTCTATTATTTTCTCTATTTCATATTATAAAACAATAAGAAATGGTTTGTTCTTAACTAGGTAACTTTGCAAGTGCATAGGCCATATAAGTAATAATAAAGGTTAAAAAGCTTGATGTCGATCCATCAAGGATTAGCTAAAGATGTTCCTAGTCTAAAAACCTTTTATCCTTACACCCTATCTAAAGTTGGCTGAATCAAAATATATACATAAAACTAAGCAAAGTAAAATAAAAAAAATTACAAAAATGGTAGCTAAAATCAAATGAAATGAACTAAACATGAATTAAAATAGAAATCTAATCTAGGAATTGAAAATGACATGTAGAAAATTTAACAAAAATAGTAGCTAAGTGAACATAACCGAAATAACTAATTATAACCAAAAACTAACTTCCAGCTTCTAACATTTAGAATTTCTAAAGAAATAATCCAAACAAGCTAAAAATTTACAAAAATAGAATGTAAATGAAGATTAAACAAAGAGTAAAATATAATTGAAGTAGCAAAAATGCAAAATTAAAAAAAGACAACAAAATCGAATGCTTAAGTGCAATTCTAGAATAACCAAATATGCAATAAAAAAACTTAGATATAAGGGGCTACAAATTGAATGAACTTAAGTAGTTGTTGCAAAAATAGTAAGTAAGCTAAGGTAAAAATAGAATTAAAGTGCAAGCAATGGAAAGGAATTGCAAAATTTAACTAGAAAATTGAAAATCAAAATTGATTTTGAATTCTGAAAATTACCTATTCTTGAAAAACAATTTAGATCTACAACTCTCTAGATGGAATGAACTCGAATTGAGCTAACAAATCCTAGATCTACAAGTTTATAACATTAATCAACAAATAAATTGCATCAAACAAAGAAAATTCTAGCTCATTGAACTACAAATTCAAACTAAGTGCAAATTTGGAAAAAAACATAGCATTCTCAAAGAAATTTATCCAAACAATAGGTAAAATCATGAAATTAAATACAATCAAATGAGAATTAACAAGTAAACGCATAGATCTAAGAGTGTAAACTGCAAAAGTTGCAAACCAAATACCAAGATGAAGAGAAAATCCTTAATTTGTTGCCACTCATCTAAAGCTTAACTCTACCAATTAGTTTCAAATGAAAATTTAAAGATTTTTCTAGAATTTTGTGGATGGAATTTGACAAAAATTTTCTTTCAATTTAAAGTTATCTGAGTTAGGAAATGAAGAAAAAATATTTGGCTCAAAACCAACTAGATTTTATCAAGATCTTATCAAAGCATTGTGAAGAGGTCAAAACTATGAGTTGAAAAATATATTTGATGTTTATGTGAAATCAATAAAAATTGAAGATGAAAACATGAGAATCTAGAAATTTCATTGAGAAAATCTGAAACCAAATTGAAAATTAATGCAAAAAAGTTAAATTTGCATAGAAAGTAAAAGAAAATTGGTTGCCAAATAGCCTTATTTGTAGAGAAAGAAAATAGAAGTGTAGAGAAAAGTAAATGCAGAATACTTAAAACTAAAATTGAAAACTCTATCTAATCCTCCTTCTTTTACTGGCCATTTTCCTTTATTTATAGGCAAATGAAAGATGCCCCAACCCTTAAATTTTCAAAAAAAATATCTAAGTGTTGTCAATCTTTTAGATCCTTCTTTCTTCCTTATTTCATGGCCTTTGCTTTTTTGTTTAGCACCTTTAGCTTTCATTGCTTTCAAGCTCTTTTCTCATGATCTTTTGCACCTTAAGGTCAAAATTATGACCGCTAAAAGAACTTCAAATAGCCAACTCAACACTTTAAATGATTTTCTTTGAATCATTAAGAGAGATGCCAACATTACATTTGGTCACATAAAGTTCGCTACATAGCACACTTGCACTTTAGCAACTTCATTTTTTGGTCCCTATTTTAACAACTTTCCTTTTCATTTTGCTATCGAATTTCAAGCCATTAAGTGAACAAATTTTACATTTTAATCACTAGAAAAATTTTGAAAAATTGCAAATTAAAAATTTCCTTCTAACTACACTAATGCATTCAATACCTTTTTAATATGTATAAAGATACCACAAAAATAATAATACACTAATGAGCTAAAAAAGATAAACTCCAAATGAATACTAAGAAAAGTGAAACTTGAAATAAGGCTTTTATGAAGTTCATTTGAGCTTAAAAAATCATAAAAAAAAAAAGTTAAGAAGAACTCCCCTAAATGATAAGATTGAACAATCACACTAGTTATGGCAATTTTTAACTTTTACCACCATAAATCTTCTAAAATGAGTCTAAATACTCCAAAATTCCTCATTTTTCATATTTTCTCCTACAGATGAGACAATTATATATTTAGGAATACTTTTGCTAAAATTTTCAAGGATCAACCTAAAAATCAAAAGAAATTACACTAAAAATGAGTATGATTAGTATAATCAAATCTTCAAACTTAAATTTTTACTTGTCCTCAAGTAAAACAACATTGAGCAATAATCATCATATACTTTCAATGGTTCATTCATCATGAATGCCTCATGGATTTAACAATGGATATAACTAAAATAAAATCATGAACATATGCTAATATATAATAATCAACCTAGGCTAAGCTTATTCCTAACTATGGTTTTGAAAAGCAAATAATACTTATTACAAATCCTTGCATAAAATCTAATAATGTTATGTAAAATATGAAAATTCAAGAATAAAAATCAATAAAGTGTGTTTAAGTTTTATATGTTTACTTATCGCATCTCTCTCCACTAATGTAGATAAACACATAACTAAAGATCATTTTTCATAAGCTTGTAAATTAAGGATAGAGTCAAGGTATGATAAAAGATATTTTAGGCTATAAAGTACCTTAACTATACATTACTTTGTTTAGGATCATTCATAATTGAGCTCTTAAGGTAAAAAAAGGGTAATCTTTTCTAAAAAATCACCCCCAAACTTTATTTTTGTCCACTTTTCTTTCTTTTTCTTCCTTTATTTTCTTTTTCACCACTTTATTATTTTTGCTTTCTTTCTTTTTCTTTTTCTTTTCACTTTTTTTTTTCTTTTGTAAGCTAGATTGACTTTTTTTTCTTTAAATTTTTGTTCATTCTTTTTCCAAACTCCACCCTTCTTCCCTAATAATGTATAGTTTATAAATGATATTATGAATGTCCATAGGGTAAAGGACAAAAAAGATAAAAAATATCAACTCAAAGACTTGGGCTTATAATGTGGTCTCACAATAAAGAAAAGGTATCATTAGGCACAAATAGGGTGATTAGAGAATAATTACATCAAGGTTGGCTTGAAAAAGCTCAATCGATCTAAAAATAGTCTATATTATTTCTATAATCATGTACTCTAAGATTTTACCTTGAAAAATGATCAAAAGAAATTCTAGAATATGAAACACAACTTCAAAGACTAATGAAGAAAAATATTTCATGCTTACATAATCAATCATTAAATAAAAAAAAATGTAATTCAATGATCAAAGTATTAACCCACAAATGAAAACTCATACTTAAAAAATCACTAAACCTAAGCATCATTTCATATTTCACACAACATTTAATCATTTTTTAAAGCTATATTCATTCACAATCTCTACCTATCATTGGTTTTATGAAGAATTGATCAAAGAAAATATACTAATGATTCAAGTTACAACAAGTCAAGCTCAATTTCAAGTCAAAACTCAAGAAAATTTCAAAAAACTTTGCAAATTTTTGAGAAATTTTAAACAATTTTCTCAAAATTTTTTTAATTTTCTCATACTCATAAACTTAAAAAACGCATTCTCCTTAATGTGTAAGCATTAAGAAACAAAGCATAAATGAGGAACAAAAAAACTCTTATATCATCATAGAAGCATGATGGCCAAATGTACAATGTAACTTTGGCCAAAACTTGTGCTTCTTCTTCTAGGCTTTTATTCAACCTACAAAATAAAAAAATAAAAAAAACTACACCAAGAAACAACATCAATATGTATAGGGAAATATAAGCAAAATAACAAAATAAGCAAATGAATAAAAAAATTAAATGTAAAGCTTGAGTTGCCTTTCAAAAAAAACTTTATTTAAATTTAAAAACTTGACTTTCATTGGTTGTAAAGAATCACACAACATTTCCTTCTTGAATCTACCTATTTCATTCTTTTCCTTTGCACCAAATATGTAATAGTGAATTTTAAATGTATGTGGTGCACATAGGTAAATTCATGTCCCACCTCTATGAATAATCTAAACATATTGCAATCTAATCAAATAGAGGTGGTCATTGACTTTAATACTAATGAATTAGGTATGCCCATAAAAAAGATAGGTTTCAACTTTAACATGTAGGTTTTACCACTAACATGAAAAATTCTTCCATGAATGGTATCCATCGAGTGAGCATAAAGGATGAGAAGTCAAAAGTATCAAGTTGAAAATTAGAGGTTTGGGAAATTTCTAAGCAACTAAAAAGTCCCTTTATATCAACATCATCCAAATTCTCTATATTATTAACTTTTGGCATTTCTTTTCAAAATTTCTTTTATTGCATCCTCATCTTTTTCACTAAGCTCATCAACAGTATCAAAAAGTAGGCTTTCAACCACATGCATTTTCAAATCATTATCTAGTTGAATATCAAAGAGCAAAAGAAATTGCATAAGTGAACTATGAGGTTCAAAGTCTTTTTTTATCAAGACCAATGCTAAGACCTTCTTACAATTTAAAGTAGGGAATTGAACCATCCTCCCCAAAATTCATATCATTCACTTTTTTCTCCATAGATGGTTTATCTAGAAGAAGTTCTAAGAACAAAGTGTTTATAGCTTTGAACATAAGATGATGGAATTCAAAATATTCAAACACTACATTTATAATGATCAACATGTCATGCTTGTTCAATATTAAGTAATTTTTACTTAATAAACAACATCTTTATGTGGTCTTTATTATCTTTTTTATTTTTTTCACAATATACAACCTTATTTTTAACATAATAAAAAAATAAAAACTTTTTTTATTTTTCTTTAAGAAATTAATTAATAAAAATAATAAATTGTAATGAAAGTGTAATTACATATATGACAAATTAACAATTATATTTAAATAAGATGTTAAATAATATGTCCTTTCTATATTGTAATGAAAGATATTATAATAAAAAAATTTATTACATAATCTAACCTTCATAAGGAAGAAATCAACCATTCCTTGGAATCAACACTTCCTTTAAGTCACTTTCTCTACGAGAGTTTTAAATTTCATGAATCAAACACCCTCTAAATTTATATTTATCAAATTTATTTTAGTGAATAATGAAGGACATTATAGTAAAAGGATTTAATTACATAATTTGACATTTCTAAAACGAAACACAAAAATTTAACATTTTCATTATAGGAAAAATCATCCATTTCTCGAAATTGATACTTCTCTTAGGATCACTTTTTCTATAAAAATCTTAGATTTCATGAACCAAACTTACTCTAATTGTATGTTTGTCAACTCCATTTTCATTATTATAATAGTTTTATATATATATGTTAAACTTAAATATAAATGTTTGTGAAAATATAGTGATAATAAATTTATTCATTTTAAATAAAAATTTTAGAGTAAGTAAAACCAAGTTAAAGAATTGTATCGTTTAGATACAAATAAATTTATTACTATACATCCAATAGATATATATAGTCAAGAATAATATATAACTAAAATATATTTATATTTGAAAGGGCTAACTAATTATTTGTAAAAAAATTCAAAATTATTGAAGAAATAATATATGTATAAAATTTTTAAAATTTTTTAGCTCTAATAAGGAGTCACCTTTGTGTAGAGACAATGAGCTTTAGGTTAGTAATTAGATTCTACACAATTTAACATAATATGCATATGAATATTTTTTAGATATTTATTAATAAAAGTATTATTTGATATATGTATAAATAATTTTAGTAAACTTTAATTATTTATTAATTTTATAAATATTAAATAATATAAATTCTATTATATAATATTTTAATATAATGTTAGTCATTTTTTTACTACATTTTACTTTGTCACCATTGGTATGTGTGCATATAAATATATATTCTACAATTAATTTTAATTACGTTGTTATAATACACAATATCATTATTATAATAACTATATCACGATTACTAAAATTTTTAATTTTATCAAATTCAATTTTACTTAACATCTTAATGGATTGTTATATTCTTTCATGCTCCTCTCATTTTTAATTTTTTGGATTAATGTCATGAATTTTCATAAATTATATTAAAATATTTAATATTATATTTGATTTTAAAATTTTTTTAATATAATATTTAAATTATAACTTTATTAATTAATAAAATACTAGTTTTTAATATATCTAACTTCAAATAATTATATATGATGAACATATTTAAATACATATGAGTTAACATAACATATTCATAATTTAGATATTAAATTAAAAATTTTTAAAATTTTGATACTATACTAAATATATTAGTATATATATTTAATTTATGTTAGCAACAGTAAAGTAAATTCCTGTCCGATTTACAATTGTGAATTCACTTTGGACGGATAATGTTCTAGTGTTAAGAATAATGTTCACATGCTAATTCATAATCCAAACACAAAAAAAGAAATTAACCACAGTGTAAGTGTGAGCTGTCTCTTCTTTCTTATCCCCTTCATTTTCTTCAGTGTGCCCTTAACGCAGCCCAATCTTATTCATAGATCAGATTTCAGACCATACTCAATATACCCCTCAAATTCCGGCGAAAATGATGCCGCCGGAGCTCCAATCCCGCTCCTTCCGACCCTACATCTCATCGTCGATAAGCGCCCCTTCTTTGTCTTCCTTCAACAATGCCTCTTCCCGTTACTCCTCCGAACCAGACCCCAACCCCAACATCAATATCACCTCCAACTTATCCTCCCCTTCTTCTTCTTCTTCTCGATCCCGGTTCTCTCCTTCCTCTTTCGCCCACAACGCCCGTCTCAGCATCGCTCTCGTCCCATGCGCCGCTTTCCTTCTCGACCTTGGCGGGACACCCGTTGTCGCAACCCTAACCCTAGGACTTATGATCGCTTACATCATCGACTCGCTGAACTTCAAATCCGGCGCTTTCTTCGGCGTTTGGTTCTCTCTCCTTGCCGCACAGATCGCTTTCTTCTTCAGCGCGTCTCTTTACTACTCCTTCAATTCCCGTCCTCTCTCTATCCTCGCTGCCTTTCTCGGCGCCGAAACCAACTTCCTCATCGGCGTCTGGGCTTCGCTTCAGTTCAAGTGGATTCAAATTGAAAACCCTTCGATAGTCCTAGCTTTGGAGCGGCTCCTCTTTGCCTGCGTACCTTTTGCCGCTTCTTCCATCTTCACTTGGGCTACCATCTCTGCTGTAGGTATGAACAATGCGTCTTACTATCTAATGGCTTTCAATTGTGTTTTCTATTGGGTTTTTGCGATTCCTAGAGTTTCTTCTTTTAAAACCAAACAAGAAGTAAAGTATCACGGTGGAGAAGTTCCTGATGATAATTTGATTCTTGGTCCACTCGAGAGTTGTCTCCATACTTTGAATTTACTGTTTTTTCCTCTCATTTTCCATATCGCTTCGCATTACTCGGTGATGTTCTCGTCGGCTGCTTCTGTCAGTGATTTGCTTCTTCTTTTTTTTATTCCTTTCTTGTTCCAATTATATGCTTCAACAAGAGGGGCACTGTGGTGGGTCACGAAAAATGCCCACCAGCTGCGTAGCATACAATTGCTGAATGGTGCAATTGCATTGGTTGTTGTTGTGATTTGCCTTGAGATTAGAGTTGTATTTCGTTCGTTTGGGAGGTACATTCAGGTGCCACCACCTATGAATTATCTTCTTGTGACCACTACCATGCTTGGAGGGGCTGCTGGAGCTGGTTCTTATGCACTGGGAATGATATCCAATGCATTTAGCTCTTTGGCCTTCACTTCTTTGGCTGTTGTTGTCAGTGCTGCTGGGGCGATTGTGGTTGGATTTCCAATACTGGTATGTTTGTTTCTTTCTTTGCCTTTTTTGAAATGAATTCACTTGATGACTGTTCTGTGCCTTTCTGGAAATGTATTCTTTGAAATTTATACCTTGTGCATATAAATGTGTTGGTTATTCCTGTGTACATATATGTAAATATAATTGCATAGGTCAAATTTATGAAAAACCTACTAAATTTGGCTCTAGCCATCAGTAACATCAAAAGTCACTGTCAATCCACCGAAGTGATTTGAACATGTGGTTAGTTATAGAGCAAAATTAGCTACTAACATTGTTGCTAGCTAAAAGGCAAGATTCCATGTGCCTATGGTGCAAAGTTTGTATAACAGCGGTAGCTAGGTAATGGAGAATGAAAAGGAACTGGTTCCCATTAGGGCTGAGCAAATAAATCGAAAACCGAATCAATCCGATGTCCCTCGGTTTGATTTAGTTCGGGTTTTTATATAAATAAATTCAGTTTTGGTTTTTAAAAATAAATAACCAAAGTATGCGGTTTGGTTCTGGATATCACTCAAACTGAGCCGCAGGTTACATGAATAATTAAAAAAAAAATTCATAAAAATCAAAGAAAGAAAAAACCTTCCCTTGAAAACTCCAAAGGCTGCTTACCGTAAACTATTATTTAATGGTAATTTATTGTTTCTTGTCATGTGAATTGCATTATCCAAAGCATAAAGACTTCAAAATTCTGTCATTCACTCATCATCATCATCAACATCATCATCATCAAAATGGAGAGCTGTTTTGACTAAAAATATATTTAGTATCAAATGAACACTTCCTGTTTCAAGACAATTAATATTTGTCTTTTATTCTGTCTACTTCCTTCTTCTATTTCATATTATCACAGCAGTTACAGTTTCTTCTGATCGCACTCTCTTTGTTCTTCTTTCTTTTTTATTTTTTCTCATCAATTTTTTTTTTTCAAGTTTGTTCTTGTTTTTGTCACTCTACAACTTAGATGTAAAGATCTAGATTTGTTATGAATATGTGAGAGATCTAGACATATCTATATTTTCTTTTTTTTTTTTTTTTTTGTTGCAAATCTCTTCTTTGCTTTTATATTATTCTCAATATTTAATTTAAGGTTTGAATTCTTCTTATTATTTTTTTTTGAATTTGAGTAAGGTGTTTCGTTTCCTCAAAGAAGAATTTAGAAGGAAATCCTTTATAAAATGATTTAGATTTTAATCGAAATTGAATCGAGATTTTTGGTTCTTTTTTGTTCAATTTTTATATAGGTGCATTCGGGTTTGGTTTGTGATATAAAAAACTGAATAGTGCAGATTGGTTTAAATCTTTTGAACATTTGTATGAAATTTAACTAAATCGTATGCACCTATGGAAATCTAATCTTCATTATTACTTGATTAGTTGACTTTATCTATTTTAGTTAAGTTTCTTATTTTTTGAATAAGGAGTGATTTGGGTAACTATACCAAATCCATTAGATATTTTCCTATTATGTGTAGAGAATAAATTTCTCATTTGATTAACTATTTCAATCATAGAAATCTTGGATTTTAAGGTTGAGAATATTCAGTCTTTAGCCTATATATTTTCATGCAATTCTAGCATTGTAATAAGAAAAATATAGAAGAATAAAATAGTTTTATTTTAGAGATTTCTTTAGCACCCTAATTCCCATGTTTGATTTCAAATTGTATAATAGTTAGATGTACAATTAGCGATATCAATGCTTTTCATGCCTAGGGTTGTTGGCTGGTTGAGTAAGCTATTCATTGATAGTAGACTATGAAGTATCGACATGGCTCCAACCTTCATGTATTCATGTTGGATAGATGTTCAATACGAAAACGCATTCAAAATGGTTGGATGCATGTTGGATACCACCTAATACGTAAAAAGGGTTAAAAGCAAAATTGTTATTTTGGACACGTCATGGACACAAGGATGATATGGTGTGGACATGGCAATAAAGGAGCAAAATGTTCTTGCTGCTGGCGATGAAGGTATAGAAGGTTTTTGTCATCGTTTATTGAGTAGAGAAATAAGAGTAGAGAGGGAAACATTGAGAACAAAACAATCTTTCTTTTCTTTTGGCCTCAAAAGGTGCCAATCTAACCGGGTGAGACTCCATTTAATGAGGAAAAGTTGGTGGGAGGATGATCCTAAGAAGAAGTGGAAGGAGATGAGCTTTTGTTTTGTTCAACAAGACAACCAACCTCCACATGGTTTAAAAGAGAAATGTGTTTATAACTTGGATGGCCCTAGGGTATAGTTTAATTTGGGCTTGGTTCAAATGGATAATTGATTGGATGGCTCAAAATCTTATTGGGCAATTACTTTTGAGCTTATAAAATTATTGGGCCACATTTATTTATATAATCCAATATACCAATGAAATTACCTTAAAATTTTGTAATAACTAAATATTTTTGTGAATTTTTTATATTTTGAAAGAATTTTAGTGCATGTTGGTTAGATTTTCGTTCAAAATCAATAAACTTAATTAATATTGTTTGTTGTATCCCGTCATGTCTTATGCTAATTTTTTGAAAATTGCCATATCATAGTGTCCATCTCGTGTTTAAATCCTGCTTTGCCTGTGTCTGTTTGAATGCTCCTAGATTGTAGATCATTCCTGTGCTTTTTTCAACAATATTCTCATTGGCTTGCCTATTAAATTTATGGGGGAGTGCAGCAAATGTAGCTAAAACCTAAGTACTTTCAAAGGTTGTTGGCAACAAGATGTAATTGAAGGAAGAAGATTGACTTCCTAGAGCATTTATGGAATGTACTTGGTATCATTCTTCAAGCATCCTTGGGGCCTTTTTTTGAACCATAGGTTGACCTACCATGTTAAGTTGACATGAAAGTGAGAGCAACCACTTTTCTTATTCTTTTTTCATTGTGTTCTGAGAAATGAGGTTCAATTCACCATATAGTGTTGGCTTGCAAATGAGCTTGCAAGGCTGTGAGTGAATCACACTGAAAATTTGGTAGCTTGGATTTGATTCTAGAATGGTGACTCCTTTGAGCTTGGTTCTTGTTTCATTAACTGTGAGGCATAATAGCTGATATTGAAGATGAAGTTGGCTGCTTTTCTTGGGTATAGTTGCAAAGACTATGTGCTTTTTTAATGAGTTGTTGTATATGCTTTAAGGATGCTTTACAAATGCCTAGGATGGGCTATCTTCTTGTTATCTGATTGTTTTAGCCTCATTAGACTTCAATTATTCATTTGTAAGGTATGGTTTACCAGAATTGGCTATGCTTTGGGATCTCTTTTTGTTGAAGTTTGTATTTCAAATTCATATTATCAATAAAACTTGCTTTTCAAAATAAAAAATGTGCTGCATAGTGTTGCATGCTGAGTTTACTACAAATATTTGGATCTCTTTAATAATTGCTATTCTTAGCTTGTGCTGTTTATATAATGATTTTTTATCAAAAGAAGGGACAGAAAAGAAACGAACTCTTATTTTAATGTTCAGAAGTTTTAGTAGTATTTCTACTTTATTTTGCAGTTTATTCCATTACCTTCAGTTGCTGGCTTTTACTTGGCTTGTTTCTTTACAAAGAAGAGCCTTCCATCGTATTTTGCCTTCGTTGTGCTTGGCAGCTTGATGGTCATGTGGTTTGTGCTGCATAATTTCTGGGATCTAAATATATGGTTGGCAGGCATGTCCCTAAAATCCTTTTGTAAACTTATTGTTGCGGATGTTGTTCTAGCCATTGCTGTTCCAGGTTTAGCCCTTCTTCCGTCAAAACTTCATTTTTTGACTGAAGTTGGTTTGATCAGCCATGCATTGCTGCTATGCCACATTGAGAATCGGTTTTTCAGTTACTCAAGCATATACTATTATGGATTGGATGATGATGTAATGTATCCAAGCTACATGGTCATCCTGACAACATTGATTGGCTTTGCGCTAGTGAGAAGACTATCTGTGGATCATCGAATTGGACCCAAGGCAGTATGGATTTTGACTTGTCTGTATTCCTCAAAGTTGACTATGTTGTTTATTACATCAAAATCTGTTGTGTGGGTGTCAGCTGTCCTTTTATTGGCTATTTCGCCTCCATTGCTTCTTTACAGGTAGGCACTCTCTCTCTCTCTCTCTCTCTCTCTCTCTTTAATTCTTAAATTTAGATGAAATCAATTTTTTTTTTTCACTTTATAAACTTTGTAGGGATAAGTCAAGAACAGCATCAAGGATGAAAGCCTGGCAAGGCTATGCACATGCTGCTGTGGTTGCATTATCAGTCTGGTTTTGCCGTGAAACAATTTTTGAAGCATTACAATGGTGGAATGGTAGATCTCCATCCGATGGTTTACTTCTAGGCTTTTGTATTCTTTTGACAGGATTGGCTTGTGTACCTATAGTTGCTCTGCATTTCTCTCATGTCATGGTATGGATACATTTTCTGTTGCTTTTGCATTTATTGTTTAAGTTATTGTTTGTCATGAAATATCCTTTTATGTTGTTATCCATAAAAAACCATCTTGTTTCGTTTTAATCAGGAAAGGAGTTGTTTAACGACTGAGTCATGCTTCCAATAACTTCTCTCCTCTTAAAGCTCTAAAAGAACAAGCTACTAACTAATAACTGAGCAGGGAAAGTAAACTATTCGACACATGCCTTTATCTTGTTGAGTTGAATATAGCAGTTGATGTGGTGCTTTGTTGATTCCTGATAATGATGGTTGTTTTGTGCTTCAAATGTATTTAAATAATGTCTGACAACATATTTTGTTTCTTCACAGAAAATGTTCTTGCATTGATTATACTCTTTTTTTGTCTTGCTTGTGCAGTCTGCAAAGAGATGCATTGTATTGGTGGTGGCAACAGGTCTCCTGTTTATCCTAATGCAGCCACCAATTCCATTGTCATGGACTTATCGATCTGATGTAATCAAAGCTGCACGTCAATCTGCTGATGATATTTCCATATATGGCTTCATGGCATCAAAACCAACTTGGCCATCTTGGCTGCTTATATTGGCAATTCTTCTCACTTTAGCTGCTGTGACATCTGTCATACCCATTGAGTACATTGTAGAGATGAGAGCATTTTACTCCATTGCAATGGGTATTGCTCTTGGTGGTTACATATCTGCTGAGTTTTTCCTGCAGGCTGCTGTCCTTCATGCCCTCATCATTGTAACAATGGTTTGTGGATCTGTTTTTGTGGTATTCACCCATTTTCCATCTGCTTCTAGCACAAAGCTCCTACCATGGGTGTTTGCCCTCCTTGTGGCTCTATTTCCCGTAACATACCTATTAGAAGGTCAAGTGAGAATTAAAAGCTTCCTCAGAGATAATGAATTCGGGGGAATTGGAGAGGATGACAGGAAGCTTACTACCCTACTGGCTGTTGAGGGGGCAAGGACATCTCTTCTTGGTCTGTATGCGGCAATCTTTATGCTTATAGCTTTGGAAATAAAATTCGAACTTGCCTCACTTATAAGGGAAAAGACTCTTGAGAGGGGTGCAGTTAGGCAGAATCAATCTGGTCAAAGCAATTCTGCAGGTTTCCCTCCACGAATGAGGTTCATGCAACAACGTCGGGCCTCTGCTGTGCCGACCTTCACAATTAAACGGATGGCTGCTGAGGGGGCATGGATGCCTGCAGTTGGTAATGTTGCTACTGTGATGTGCTTTGCTATATGCCTGATCCTAAATGTTAATCTCACTGGTGGCTCAAATAAGGCAATATTCTTTCTGGCTCCTATATTACTGCTGCTCAACCAGGACTCTGATTTTGTTGCTGGATTTGGGGACAAACAGAGATATTTCCCTGTTACAGTGGCCATATCAGTCTATTTGGTCTTGACCACACTATATAGCATATGGGAAGATATCTGGCATGGAAATGCAGGGTGGGGCATTGAAATTGGGGGTCCTGGTTGGTTCTTTGCAGTCAAGAATCTAGCCCTCCTGATCCTTACATTCCCCAGCCACATCCTATTCAACAGGTTCGTGTGGAGTTTCACAAAGCAGACAGATTCGATGCCACTGCTAACATTGCCCCTCAATCTGCCTTCAATCATAATAACGGATTTGACTAAGATTAGGGTTTTGGGGTTGTTAGGAATTATTTATTCCCTGGCCCAATATATAATATCTAGACAGCAATATATCTCTGGATTGAAATATATTTAGACATATAGATGCTTTGTACAAATGTAGTTTGAAAATTTTCTGTTGGTTGTCAAAGATCGGGTTGTTTTTCACTTCACTAACATTCCCTTCGGGCTTTTTCTATGCTCGTGGAGTCGTGGTTGCCAGAATTGTTTGGGTGACATTTGAGTTTTTACGGCAAATAATCATATCGAGACTCGCTGAGTAACCTCACGAGCCACTCATTGACTGCTTGTTCTTGATTTAACCCGTTTAACAAGATATTATATGCTTTCCTTCTTTCTTTCTGTGAAGCTTTTTTTGATGCAGTGTTTGTAGACGGTCTGGTCTGCTTATATTATCCTCAATATGGTAGCCTGTGCACTTTTTGCATCAAATGAGCTCTTGGGATTTCTGTCTAGTTGCCAAAAAATGAGAGCATGTCACTTGCAAGTTTTTTAATTATAATGTTATAATTATTCAATTATAATAAAAAAATTGTTTTAAGATTTATCATTTATAAGCATAGGATTCATATAAAATTTTAATAAATCTCACTTGTATCATAATCATTCTAAATGAATTGTTTCTAAAAAATGATTAAATTACATCTTTAGACACTTATTTTGTTTGAAGAATGAAATATTATGTCAAAATAAATCCGAATCGACTTTCGATTCCATTCGAAATTCAATCGAATACTCTAATTGAATTTAGCTAATTATGTTGTACTAGATCATATTATTATTATTATTATTATTATTATTATTATTATTATTATTATTATTCATTCATTCATTCTTTCTTTCTTTCTTTTAGAAATAAATAAAAAAATAGAATTAAAATAAAATGTAGATTTGATAAAAAAAAAATGCATAAATCTTTAAAAAATAATTATTTAAGAAAAATAAAATTTTGTTCCAAGCAAAATGTTATTTAAATTTCATCAAAGTATTGAGATAATTTAAAAAATAATTTACCTTAAAAATAATAAAATAAAAAATAAAAACTAAGGAATTGTTTAAGTTAATCTTTTAAATGTAATTTTTAAAGAAAATTAAAAAAGTTTGGTTTTTTTTAATTATTACAAGTAAAAATAAATTTTTGGATTTCACTACAGAATTGAGATAATCTAAAAATTATTTTTATTAGAATAATAATTTATTTAAACAAGATAAAAAATAATAAACAATATAAAAAAATATTTTTGAATTAATCTCTTAATTATTACAATAAAAAAAATACTTCAGGATTTTACCAAAAAGTTTGGATAATCTAAAAAGTTATTCACTAAATAAATATTTATTTAAATAATAAAAAAAGAAACAATAAATAATAAAAGATAAAAACATTTCATTAAATGAATCTTTCAATTATTACCAAAATTATATTTTAAGATTTCACAGAAGAGTCGAAATAATTCTAAAATCAATTTAATAAAATTAGTTTTAATAAATAAATAAAATATCCTATGGTAAAATTTTGAGAATTTTATGAATGGTCAATTTTTTTAAAATTTTTTCTAAATAATGATTTTTTATAAATTTCGTCAAAGTATTGGAGAATTTATAGAATACAAAAATAATAATAATATTAGTTTCACAACAAAAAAAAATTTTATCATAAATAAATTTTAAAAAATTAAATTTAAATATAAAAAAGATCATATTGTCAAAATTAAAAGATTATACATGTTTAATTGGTGCCATTCTTTGAACATGTGATATGAGGGTGTTAATACATTTCTCATTTGTAACTGTACTTTTGAACCTAACCTTGATTTTGTAAACTTAAGTGTCTTTTAAATAAATCTTAATTAATTTTAAGGTTTTTATTAAAAAATGATATTTTGGATGTCCAATTATACCTTACAAAAAAAAAAGATTGGTGGTGACTTCGAAAATTTTCACCAAATTTAGCAATCAAGTCCTCCTAAATGAAAAATCATTATGACAGCTTGGCAACTTCATTGGAGATGCTAGAGAATCAAGCCAAAAATTAAACATGTGTCATCCAAACTTTGATTTTATGGTTTTTTCGATATTTAATTTTAATTTTTTATCTCATTTTAGAATAAAAATAAGATTAGAAAAAAGAAAAAAAAACAAAAATTTGATGGTTTCATTTAGTTTTATTATGTTATTTGTCTTATATTGTTGCTAATTATGTTGTTGATTATATTTCAATTAATAATTGTTACATTTTCTCACACACGTGCACATTTGTATTCATGCATGAGCTATATACCTGAGCTCTCAAATCTGTCCCTTGTAAGATGAAATAAAGTATCTATATTTTCGTGAGGTTATAACACCTTTGCTTAGGCTAGTGAAATACTTTCATTTAAATTGAACCCTTTCCAATGGTAGCCCGTTATAGGCGAGAATTAAGGGCCTTACTAGTCCAGAGTGGACAACAATGAGGATTATTTTGGGATCCTTTTAAGCCTTTGTTCAAAACCAAACCATGCATATAATGAACCTTAAGAAAGCAAACTTATATAGTGCCATACCATTTTTGTAAATTATACCCTAAATTAGGACACATAAAGGAATATTCATTTTAATACGGTTACTAACCCTAATTTGTTCTACTTTACTTTTGTTTCATCATCATGTATCAACATATACATTTGCATATGAGATGTGCTTGTCAATGTGCCAATATCAATTAAAAGATTTTTTATCTTGCTTCGGAAACACCATTATGATATTTTTAGCTTAGAAGCCCACTGTGTGTGAAGAGACTAATTTGGTGATAATTTTATTATTAGAAGCCCAAAGCAGAATGGGAAACTATTTGAAAGAATCTAAATAGGAAACTTTGCTTGAAGAAATCAAATTGGGGCTTCAACAAAATGACATCTCTGAGATGGTCAAGATCTGGCGTTAAGTAACAACTCCTAGAAAGATGGCTTTCAAGGAAAAATATGGTCACATTGCTTCACTTCTTGAGATGCCTATGGAAAATTAGTTAATACAGGCTCTATTTTAGTTTTGGGACCTGCTTGTAAATGTTTCATGTTCAACGAGATAGATATAACCCTGCCGATCAAATAGTATACTACATTTTATGGTTGTATCTCCTTAATCTAGATAAAATCAATTAACTGGGTCAAAAACTCGAATCTCGAAAGAAACTTGCCTGTATGATGGAGGTTCCCACTCAGAATGTGAACTCATATATCCAAACAAAAGGAAAAAGTGATTGTATCCCATGGAAAATCTTATGTGATTACATCATCAAACACTTAGAGGATGAATGAGGCATGAGAATGAAGCTTTGGCAATTTATGGCTTGATCATTTTTCTAAAAGTCCGAGGGTATATTTAGGTATTAGTGATTGACTTCCTCGAGTAGGTGGACAACAAAATCAATCATGTTTTTTTTTTTATATTGGTAAAAACTTTTAGATCATTAAATCATTACCGAAGAAGAGGAGGACACTCATAGGGTGTACACAATTACTCTGCATTTAGGCAAAAAGTCATCTTCAACATCTTATGGTTAAATTTCATCCTACTTATAGTAATAAAAGCAAGTCAATTAAAGAATTCTGTAATGTTGAGTGGCCAAATCAAAGTTTAAGAAAGAATAGGTATCGATGTTGCAAAATCTCACTAGTGTTTAGGTTATATGGAGAGCTCCATGGATGCCATGAGAAGCCATGTTGTACAAGTGTGGTGACAAGCTATGGTTCCACTCTTAGGGGCCGTAGGGAGGTATAATCTATGCTCTGACAATGGTTCGTCAACAATTGGGGTTAGAGTAGTTTGTTCCGATGACTTATAGGCTTTGCAAATTGAAATTCTCTTTCAAAGAGCCAAGATTTCTTGTAAAGGTGAAAAAGATTATCAAAGAATGAAAATAGACCCAAAGAGTGGATCATGGGGGGTATACAGACAAAGCCACACCTGAATATCTGATATAGAGGAGACAACACATTAAAAGCAAATTGGTCCTAAAGCAAAGAGATATGCCACCAAGAAGACACCCATTATGAAAAGGTCCCTGAAGATATGAAAATTATAAAGCATAAATTTGAAGAAGAGAAAGAAATATGAGAGCTTGAAAAAAAGAGGTGTCAATATAAAATTAATGAATTGAAAGATAAAATTGAAGAGAGTGAAGTCAAATTTCGAAGGCTTAAAAGAGAATGAGAAGAGATTTTTGAAAACTTGCATAAGTTCTTCATTTCAACGACCATAGAGCTTAAAGAATTAAGAAAGAATGCAAAACAACTTAAGTCCGATTTGTTGACTAAGGAAAAAGAGCTTAGCCAGTCTGTGGAAGAAAAAAAGATATTATAGTGTTCCATGGATGACTTGAAAAAATAAACACACTATTAATGAAAAGTGATTCAAGTTTTAAGAGAAGAACGAGATCGATTCAAACTTAGAGTAAACGAAGCCTAGTACTAGAAGAAAGAATGTTTCATGAATGAATCTTAAACCACTCGCTTAGTGGAACAAATAAGAGAAGTCAGCTTCAAAACAAAAGACATGGCCCAAGAAGCTAAACAAGTAAAGGAAAAAGTCTACCCAGGATAGCAGAGCCAACGTTTGACCAATTTTCTAGATAGTACTTATGAATAGTACAAGCATGTAAGGTGTTTTTTTTTTAAATTAAAATATTATTCTGGTTTGAATGCAAGGAGTCTTCAGTAAGATAGTATGGCAAACTTAAAGTGCAAAATTGCAATTTAAGTAATGAGATGTTGTGATGTGGTAGTTCAAGTTTAAACTTAAAATCTTTTGAATATTGGATACATAACAAGCACATCTTTTGCATTCATGCATTCATGCATCATATGTGTGTTTCATCCAATGTTAAATATTTTTTAAAAAAATGCATCATGACTAAAAGAAAAAGACCTCAAAATAACAATTCTCAAAAAGTTTCCCTTAACTTGACCAAGTGTAAAGATAGTCAGGCCATGAGGAAACATAGATTAAACTACTCGTCATTGTTACAACACTCGCTCACAAGTCAAAATCATGAAAAATGAGCAAGCATCTAAAATGAAAAGGATGGAGAAAAGTCAGTTTGATATGCAAGAATAAATTATTAGGTTTTAACAAGAGTTGATAGAACAAATGACTAGGTCTCAAAAAGAAACTCGAAAAAAAATGGCTACAATGATAAACATGAAAAAGAAAATGACTAAGGGAAAAAGAGTAGATGAAGAAGTAACCACTGAAAAAAAGCCCTAAGCCTAAGAAAACACTAGTGATAAGGAAGATCCATTGTATCCACCAAGGTTCACTCCACCCTATGCTCAAACCTCTCATTAAGTGCGTCCACAAATGACATAGCTTGAAAGGCATTACATGCTTAGTTTAATTTACCTTCCTTCATGGTTTAACCACAAAGTCAAGGACATATTGGTTTAAACATTAGGGCAAGTTATGTTGATCCTAATATGATCTCAAATTTAGATGATCCAAAAGAATAGGAGAAACTAAAAAAAGGTACTTTCGAACAATTTGAGAATATAAATGAGCAACAAAAATTAGATCTCTTGGAAGAAAGGTTGTGTGCTATTGAAGGTGTGAATATTTTTTACACAATTGATATGAGTGAACTCAGTTTGGTTCCAAATTTGGTAATCTCACTAAAGTTTAAAGTACCAAAATTTAAAAAATATAATGGAATCAAATGCCCGTTAGCACATATCACCATATTTTGCTAAAAAATAATGGGGTATGCAGATAATGACAAGTTGCTTATCTATTATTTTCAAGATAGTGTTATCGAATCACTACTATATGGTATATTCTATTAGATAGGAATCATATTCATTCATGGAAAGATTTGGGCAAAGAATTTATTACTTAATACAAGCATGTCACAAACATGGCTCCAAATAGATTGTCCTTGCAAAACATAGAAAAGAACGTTAATGAAAACTTTAAAAAATATTCCCATAGATGACGAGATGTTGCTACCCAAGTTTAGCTTTTTCTCACCAAGAAAGAAACAACTATTTTATTCATCAATACCCTTCAAGCCCCATACTACAACAGGCTCATTGGTCATGCTCTGAAAAACTTTGCTAATATGGTAATTGCAGGTGAGATAATAGAAAATACCATTAAAAATGAAAAGATCGAAGGGGGTGATGTTTCTAGATAAAAAAATGATCACCCAAGAAAAAAAAAAAGCAAAAGTGCAAGCTATCAGCACTAAAAAACTAAAACCAAGACCTTTTACTCCATACCACTCATATCTTGTATACCAACCTGCTTACCTAACCATTTCTAACATTTTTTAAAATTCATACCATTACCGACTAGTGCAAACCTAAATACCTATTTTTCAAACCAATTTTCATCCTCGAGCACCTCCACCATGACTTTTCCTTAAGTCAAACACCATAGACTTTTATCGAAAGAAACCCTGAAATAATCAAAAGCAACAACAATTTGATCCAATTCTTATGACTTACATGAAACCGTTCCCTTAGTTATTCCAAAAACACTTGGTGGCCTAATAACCCATAAACCTTTTAAAACCTCCATATCTAAAATGGTATGATCCTGAAGCTTCTTGTGGCTATCATTATGGGAATTAGGACCACTATCTGAAAAATTGTACAATTTTCAAACGTAAGGTGCAAAGCTTGATTGATAATGAAATTTTGAATTTCTCAACAAAAGTTAGAATAAATGTAAAGGCCAATCCATTTCTTAATCATGGTGGGGGATCAGTAAATGCTTTAAGTAGTGAGACAACTCAGAATATTAAAAGAGAAGTAAGCGAGATCAAAACTTATATGGATAAAATATTTGCTACCCTAATGAAAACCAATATGATTCACCCAATACCTAGAGAGATAGAAAATGAGAATTTCACATATAATCCTAATCAAATTTGTGAATTCCATATAGGGGTAATTGGTCATTCACTTCAAGATTGTGAAGCTTTTAGATAGGGGTTATAGAAGATGATGGATTCTTTCCTAGTTGAATTTTATGAGAAACATGAAAGAATTTAGTGAATGTTATAACAGAAGATTCATCCAAAAATAGGCTTTACCGAATGAATTTTGAGCCTGTTACCATTTTTTATAAAGAGAAATAGCATGTTAAGGTTGATAAACTAGTTTGTTTGAATTTTGAACCTGTCATTATCTTTTATGATAAGAAATCAAGTGTTAAAATTGTTCAACCAGTTTGTATAACTATGCCAAAGGTGACAATTGAGGTTCTTAGCCCATTCCTGTATAAAATTGATAAGACAATCCTTTGAAAATATGATTGTAATGTCATAACACAAGGTTTGGACAATGAATTTCATCAATGTGACTTGTGATGCAAACGTAGCAAACATAACTAGTGTAGGGAGCATCACTCGAAGTGGAGAGTGCTATACCCTAAAAACACTTAAGAAAACACATAAAAGAAAAGTAAAAAAAAAAAAAGAAACAAGCTTAGAAAAGAAGATAGACCATCCAACAATCAAGAAATTTACCCGACCCCACTTCTAAACTAAGAACATAAGAATTCAATTATGAAAAAAGAAGCTTATGAGTTCTTAAAACTTATTAAGCACTGTGAGTATAGTGTGGTGAAGCAATTGAATTACTTACTAGCTTAAATTTTTATGCTCTCATTATTGTTGAATTTTGAGCTCATAGAAATGCCTTACTCAAAGTACTCAATGAGGCTTATGTAGCTTATAATATATCTATAAAGAAACTTGATCACATAGTAAGAAACATCACAGTGAAAAATTTTATATCGTTTAGCGATGATGAGATTTCACCTAGTTGTAGAGGTAACGCTAAGACTTTACATATCTCCACAAGATACAAGGATCATACACTAGCCAATGTATTCATTAATAATGGATCCTCTTTGAATGCCATGCCTATAACTACATTATCTAGATTGCTAGTTAACATATCTTACATGGAGACACATTACATGATAGAAAAGGCTTTTGATAGGACTCACTATGAAGTAATAGGCATTATCAAGCTACTAATTCAAATCGACCCCATGTACTTTTGATATAGTCTTCTAGGTTATGAATATTGCTCCCTCTTATAGCTATATTTTAGGAAAACCATGGATTCATATGGCAGGAGTTGTTTTTTTCACTTTACATCAGAAAGTGAAATTCATAATTGATGAAAAGGTGGTCATTGTCACTGATGAAAGAGATTTGCTGGTCACTAAACCATCAACTATGCTATATGTTGAAACAACTTAAAAAGCCTTGAAATGTTCTTTCAAATCCTTTAGGTTCACTAATGCGATCTATATAGGTGAAGGATCAAATATCCTACTTCATGTCCATCCAAAGTTTCCAAAATGGCCCTAAAAAAAGTGGCAAAAAAAAGACAATAAGTGTGGACTAACTTGCAATGGATGAAACAACCATGGATAATACCTAAGAAAGATGATCGATTTGGTCTGGGATACAAGCCTACTTGAAAATGAAGAATGAAATTCATAGAGGAAAAAAGAGAAAAAAGGTTAGCTCATTTTTTGGGACAAGAGATAGAAACTGAAGGTTTATCTTTTTCTCTCATCTATGAGTCTTTTATCTCAACTAGTTATATCTATCGAGATACAGTAGAAAAACATAAAGAATAGACCTACACCATCATTGAAAGATATCTTCACTGAATTTTAAATACAAATGGTGGGTGAAGAAAAGGTGAACAAAGATCCAAGAAGTCCATAGGTGTATCTTACTCCTCTTAGTGCAAAATTGAATAATTGGCATGTTAAGGAGCTTCTTGTTATTTTAAATTTTCTTCAAAGGATGTGTTGAACCTAATCTAAATATTTTTGTTAAAAGTATTAAATGTCTTGTATGTGTGCTTGTTTCCTTATTTTCATTTGAATAAATGATGAGTATAACACATTTGTCACATTCTTTTTGCCTCTTTCATTTCAATTCCTCGTATTACTATATATCCCTTTACATTTCGTCCATTTCACTCATTTTTAGGTATTCAAATAATGAATGCGAAGATCATCATGAAAACATTCCAGGATTTGATTTTGAAAATTCTACTTATATTGGTGAACTTGATGATAAAAAAAATATGGAAGACCATGCAATATCCCAAGTATTATTGAGATTAATGGAATAAGAAGAAAAGCAAATCATGGATTTTTAAGCTACATTCAAATCAAGATGGCACAAGAACATATGGAAAAGACTACTTTTATAACATTATGGGGAACATTTTGCTATAAAGTCATGCTATTCGATTTGAAAATTGCTAGAACATCTTATTAAAGAGCCCTAGTAACTTTATTTCTTACTCTGATGCATAAAGAAATAGATGTGTATATGGATGACATGATTGGCAAATCTCATGAAAAAGAAAATCATATGGCTAATCTCATAAAGTTGTTTGAGAGATTAAGAAAGTTTTAGTTCAAGCTCAACCTAGCTAAATGTACTTTTGGTGTAACTTTAGGAAAATTACTTGAATTTATCATTAGTCAAAGAGGAATTGAGGTGGATTCAGATAAGATATGCACCATCCAAGAGCCACCACATCCACGCACATAAAAAGAAAAAAAAGGATTTCTAAAAGTTTGAATTATATTGCATTTTCCAACTTACAGCCAAATGTTATTGCAAATTCAAGATTCTTAAAAAATATGGGTCATGGGAATGGGATGAAGATTGTCAAATGGCATTTGAAAAAGTTAAAAAATACTTATCAAACCCATCAATATTAATGCCATATGTCATTAGAAGACCCCTTATATTGTATTTAACGGTGCATGAAAAATCAATGGGATACGAGTTGGGGTAACATGATAAAACAATAAGGAAAGAACAAGCTATTTAGTACCTGAGCAAAAAGTTCATCGATCCAAGTATTCACTATTAAAAAAGATGTGTTGTACACTAGCTTGGACAACTCATCGGCTTAGACAATACATGTTGTACTATACTACTTGACTTATTATAAAAATACATCAAATCAAGTACATTTTTGAAAAACCTTCATTATCAAAAAGAATAGCGAGATGGTAAGTGCTACTTTCTAAATATGACATTATGTATATATCCCAAAAAGTAATTAAAGAGAGTGCTATTGCTGAATTTCTTGCAAAATGCGCTCATAAAAATTATGTGCTTGTGACATTCGATTTTTTAGATGAAGACTTAATATTTCTATTACACATAGATGAATAAGAGCCTAGTGAAGATGCATGGAAGATGTATTTTGATTATGCATCTAATGCTTTGGGGCATGGTATAGGGGTAGTTTTGAAATCTTTAAAAGGAGACCTAATCACTACAAAACTAAGTTTCAATTGTATCAATAATGCGGTAAGATATGAAGCATGTGTTACGGATCTTCAAGCTGCTCTTGAAAGAAAGGCCTAGACATTGAAAGTTTATAGAGACTTTGTCTTGGTCATATATCAATTGCGAAAAGAATGAGAAACCAAAGATTCAAAATTGGTTCTATACCAAAAGTATATATCATAATTGATAAAAAACTTTGAGAATATTTAGTTTTATCATTTATCCCAAAAAGAGAATCAGATGGCTGAAACTTTGGCTACATTGGCAACAATGTTCAAGATAAATGAAAATGCTAAAATCTAACCCATTAAGTTGAGTTTGTGAGAAAAACCAGCTCACTATTGAAATGTTAAAGAAGAAGTTGATGAAAAATCATGGTATTCTGACATATTACAATATGTCAAGTATTAGCAATACCTAGAGCATATACCAGATAATGATAAGAGAACTCTAAAAAGACTAGCAATGGGTTTTTCGTTTGACAAAAAAATTTTATACAAGAGAAATTGTCAAACACTATTGAGATGTGTGAATGCTACTGAAACTAAAAAGTTACTAAAAGAAATCCATGGAGGTGTTTGTGGAACTCATGCAAATGGTCATATGATGAATAAGCAAATCATGAGAGCATGATGCTATTGGTTGACAATGGAACGAAATTGCATTGACTATGCTAAAAAATACCGTAAATATCAAATTTATGTAGATAAGATACAAGTTCCTTCAATATTCTTGCATTTTATGTCAACACCTTGGCTTTTCTCTATGTGGGGAATGGATGTGATAAGGGAAATTATGCTAGAAGCTTCAAATGGACACCGATTCATTTTAGTGGTGATCGACTACTTCACAAAGTTAATAAAGATGACTTTATATGCTAATGTGACAAGAATAATGGTTTACAAGTTCATAAAAAAAAAAAAAAGAGATCATATGCAAATATAGACTTTCAAAAAAGATAATTTAAGATAATGCTCTTAATTTGAATAACAAAATAATGAGTGAGGTTTGTGTTCAGTTCAAAATCAAACACTACAAATTGATGCCTTATCATTCGAAAATAAATGGGGCAGTTGAAGTGACCAATAAGAATGTAAAAAAAATTATTGAAAAAATGACTGATGTGTATAAAGATTGACATGAAAAGTTATCATTTGCATTACATACTTATCAAACTTCAATTCGTACATCTATGAAAGCTATACCATATTTATTGGTATATAGGATGGAGGCAATGTTACTCATTGAAGTTTAAATTTTTTCTTTGCACATTGTCATGAAAGTCGAGTTGAAAGAAGCTAAGAGGGTTCACACTCTGTATGAATAGTTAAATCTCATTAAAGAAAAAAGACTAGCTGTATTATGTCATGGCCAACTATATCAAAGAAAAATGGTACGAGCTCATGACAAGAAAATTCATCTTCGATAATTTTGAGAAGGAGAATTAGTATTGATGAAGATTCTTCCTAACCAACAAGATCTTTGGGTAAAATGGACTTTTAATTAGAAAGGTCTAAATGTGGTAATGAAAGCGTTCTTTGTTGGGGCACTAATTTTGGCAAGAATAAATGGGGATGATTTGTCAAATCCAGTAGCAATTTTGAATAACTTTTTTTCTCCATCTCTCATTTCTAGTTTCTATATATATCCTCATGGATCATAGTCTTTGAATCTCGAATAACCTTTTTTGCCTTTCTTTTTTGCTGTTTTATAGTTCAGATAACTCGCCTAATTCTTATTGTTCCTTAAATTCCTAGAACACTCCCCCTTAGCTTTAATTGTCATTTTCACATTCTCATTTCCCGACTAAGATTCCTTTCCTAATGGTGCACAACTCCTAGATTCATCAAGTGCCTCTTTAGTAGCCTTTTGAATTCTGGTAAAAATATTTTCCCATATTACTTCTACATCCTCATCAAGCGTCCAATCGATCTCTTTGACCAATCTATCCCTAAAAGCTAACATTTTGTCCCCTTCAAGTTTTACCATTTAATACGTGATTCATGGCTCTAGTGCATCCAATTTGACCTCTAAAGGTGAGAGATATCTAAAACTAGTAGTTTATGTTGTGTTGTTATACTCTTACTCTGTATAACTTTATAATCCTTATAGCTATTTCTATCATCTTTCCTCATAAAAAAATTTTTGACTAGGGTTTAACCCACTCCTAAAAGTCATTAAATGCGATTCTCTTTTCCTAAAACACATGTTTAATATAAATAGGTCAAATGCTAGAATATTATCCATGATATCGTTTCTTTCTCCAAAACCATATCTTCTACACAGCATTTCAAAGTCACTATAATCCTTATCTAGTGACCATTTATGCCTCCTCCAATAAAAAAACTTTTCTCTAATAAATAACTTAAAGCATATATATATATATATATATGCCTTAAGTTATTGTGTCTTTAAATTCTTGTTTTAAGAGTTATGTTTCTATTGTTTGATGCGTTCTATTTATAATTCCCATTAAAGTAGAAATAACTTTATTAATATTGGACAAAAAGTCAAAAAAATGTTTGATGGCATAAGACTTAAGTTAACCGAATGTAACTAAGTTGCATTGTTTCTCTTCCAAAGTTATATCTCACCAGGCTACTGAAAATATTGGTAATGTTCAAACTCTGATGTGATCAAAGTATTTGTACCATGTCTCATTATGATGAAAATAAGACCATTTGTTAATATATATATTTTTTACATATGCTTTACAAATTTATTTTAGGTGTACAGTTATATGGTGAGGATTCATAATGAATTAAAATTTATTCCAAATACAATTTTTCACCCGAATCATATTATATTAATATAATGTTAATTTTGTTTGGAATTTTAAAATTAATGGATCAACTTTCTTTTTCTTATGTCATAGTGCTTTAGGTATTCATAAGGTACAAAATTGAAATATTGAACTATTCTTCTATATTTGTTAGTTTGCTTAATATATTTTTTATAAAATTAAATAAGTAAATTTAATTAAGATAATAAAATGATATAAAACAAAAAAAAATTATCAAAAGGTTTTTCATGTGTAGATATTTTATTGGCATTTACCCTCTTTATATTTGACAAATCTTTATATCATTTAATTATCCAATGGCTTTATAATCCTTATTTGATTGCCCTTATTTCATAATCTTTGTAAAGTTTTGTTAGCATTTACCATTTTTAAACCTTATTTGGAAATTTTCTTTTACATCGCAATGACTTCATATCTACTAACATTTTCTTAGGTTTTAGTTATTGCGATGCAAAAAAAAAATTTATATCATTTAGTTAGGAGCTTATCTTTTATTAAATGTTATAAAATATATTCAAATTATAATTTCATCATGAAGAATTTGAAGGTTGTTGAGATACATCAAAATCATGCCCACCCATCACGAAGCACAAAATTTCTACTCAATATTAAATTTTTTTATTATTAAAAATTAATTTTACATTTAATGTAACATATTTTCATATTATTAATAAATGCTTTTTTAATTTATTTAATTTTAATTTTTATATAATTTAATTATATTTAATTTAAAAAATTAATAAACTAAACATGAATAATTTGAATTTTAAATTTGAAATAATCCCAATTCAAATAACCCAAAACCCAATTTGCCCAAATCTAAAATAACATAATATGAACTAGATTGATAAAAAGAAAAAATGAAATGATCTACAATTTTCATTATCCAAATTGGAAGTAAGTCAAATTTTGTTTTACATGAAATGATGTACCAAAAATAATCCAACACTACTTTTGGGTAATAATCATCATGCCTAGCATGTATAATAATTTAACAAAAGCAAAGTAACGAAGATGGCCTCCTTTTTGAATCTGATGAAGTTTGTACCTAAGATCGTGCTCTTCCTCTTTCTCATTTTCACTACTTCACCCATATCGAACTAAGATCCAACCCTAACCCTATGGACCCACCAATTCCACTCCATCCTGGTTATGAACTATAGTGGAATTCTCCCGGTGATTGACTTTTGGTACAACTAGCCTAATGAAAGAAACTTCAACATAATTCAACACCAGCATGGTAATATCCTTTATGACCTTGAGTGGAATAATGGCACTTTCTTCTTTTATACCTTTAACTCCTCCAAAGAGTGCAACAGTGCAAAACTTGAGGTTGGGATTCCACAACCTAATTAGTTAGATGGACATAAGCTTTATTCCTTGATAGTTCAAATAATTTTATATATTACCTTTATTCTTGTATAAAGGCACTAAAGTACTTTTTGTCCATTCTTCTGACATCTTTTAAGTAAGCTAAATTTTATTAAAAGGATTTATCAATCATCCTATCCCTATTCCACCTTAAGCATTTCCAAATTTCAATCGAGATTCTATCTGGTCCTACAACTTTCTTTGCTTTTATTATTTTTAAAGCCTCTTTAACCTGATTTCTTTTAATATTATGTTTAAATACATAATTTATATCTTTAAAATGTATATTAAGCTCACTTATATCATGTTCAAAATTGCCATTAAAGAGGTTATCAAAGCAATCTCCTATTTCTTTTTAATCTCTTCATTCTTTGTTCAAACTCTTTTATCACTGCCTTTTATACATCTTACACCATTAAGATCCCTACTATTTTCATCCCTCATCTTAGAAATTTTTAACAACTCTTTTTCTCCATCCCTTGTTTTTAGTTTTCTATATAATTCCTCCATGGGGTCTTTAAATCTAGAATAACATTTTTAGCTTCTTGTTATGTTGTCTTATACTTTAGATAACTTGCCTAATCCTTATTGTTGGTTAAATTCCTATAACACTCCTGCTTAGTTTTAATTGTCTTTTTCACATCCTCATTTCACTACCAAAATTCCTTTCCTAACAGCGCACAACTCCTAGATTTGCTAAGTATCTCTTTAGCAACCTTTTGAATTTTGGTAAAAATATTTTTTCGCATTACTTCTATATCCTTATCAAACTTCAAATTACCCTATTTTACCCTACTATCCATAACAGCTAACATTTTGTCCACCTGTAAGTTTTACCACTTAATACGTGGTCCATAACTCTGGTGTATCCTTTTTGATCTCTGGAGGTGAAAGATATTTAGAACTAGCAGTCTATGTTATGTTGTCATACTCTCACTTGGTATAACCTTGCAATCCTTATATCTACTTCTATCCTTTTTTCTTAGAAAAAAAAAAAAAACTAATTTGACTAGCATTTGACCAACTCCTAAAAGTCATTAACTATGATTCTTTTTTCTTAAAACATATGTTTAATATAGTTAGGTCAAATACAATAGCAAACTTGAGAATATTATCTCTGATATTGTTTCTTTCTCTAAAACCATATTTTTTATGCACCTTTTCAAAATCACTACAATCCTTGCCTAGTAATCATTCATGTCTCCTCAAATAAACAACTTTTCTCCTTTTAGTATAGCTTGCACTACTTCCTTTAAATATAACAAAAATTTTTACTTACTCGCTTGATCCAAACTTATTGCAAGGCATATGCACCAATGACGTTAATATTTTTCCTCTCCTAATATAAGTTTAACATGTAAAATTCTATTTGTCTTTTTTTTTTTCTTAACCTTAACCACATCATCTTTCAAATTCTTATCTACAATTATCCTCACTCTATTTCTACTTCTTACCTTACTCGAATTCCAAAACTTAGAGTCTCATGTTTTTGTCTCTTTAGTTTTTTCTCTTACCCACTTAATTTTTTTGGAGACACATAATATTTTCTCATCCTAATCATCACATACCCTATCTCTATTAACTTACCAATTAATGATCATTTATTCAAAATAGCTAAACATAACTTATCCCCATGAACTAACTTCTTTATTCGAGTTCATTCATTAAAACAAGAGTTGTTGTGTTTTTAGTTTTAATATATATATATATATGCCTTATGTTATTGTGTCCTTAAATTCTTGCTTTAAAAGTTATGTTTCTATTGTTTGATGCATTCTGTTTACAATTCTTATTGAAGTATAAATACCTTTATTAAAAGCGGACAAAATGTCAAGAAAATGTCTGATGGAGCAAGACTCAATTCAATTGAATGTAACTAAGTTGCATCCTTTCTCTTCTGAAGTTATATCTCGCCAAGCTACTGAAAATTTTAGTAATGTTCAAACTCTAATGTGATCAAACTATTTGTACCATGTCTCATTATGGTGAAAATAGAACCATTTGTAATATATATATATATATATATATATATTTTACATATGCTTTGCGAATTCATTTTAGGTGTAAAGCTATAAGGTGTGGATTCATAATGAATTAAAATTTATTCCAAATACAATTTTTCACGTAAATCATATTATATCAACATAATATTAATTTTGTTTCATATTTTAAAATTAATAGATCAATTTTCTTTTTCTTATGTCATAATGTTTTAGGTATTTACAAGAAACAAAATTGAAATATTAAACTATTCTTATATATTTGTTAGTTTGCCTATATTTTTTATAAAATTAAATAAGTAAATTTAATAAAGATAATAAAATGATATAAAACAAAAATTTTATCTAAAGGTTATATATATGTTACTAGCATTTACCCCTTTTACATTTGATAAATCTTTATATCATTTGATTATCCAATGACTTTATAATCCTTATTTGATTATCCTTATTTCATAATTTTTGTAAAGTTTTACTAGCATTTACCATCTTTGAACCTTATTTGGAAAATTTCTTTTACATCATGATGACTTGATATCTACTAATAATTTCCTAGGTTTTAGTTATTGTGACGTAAAAAAAAGAAAACTTACATCATTTGATTAGGGGCTTATCTTTTATTAAATATTGTAAAATGACTTCAAATTATAATTTCATCATAAAGAATTTGAAGATCGTTGAGATACATCAAAATCATGCCCATCATCGAAGCACATAAAATATCTGCTCAATATTAATTTTTTTATCATTAAAATCAATTTTAAATTTAATGTAATATATTTTCATATTATTAATAAATGAATTTCTAATTTATTTAATTTTAATTTTTATATAATTTAATTATTTTTAATTTTAAAAATTAATAAATTAAACATGAATAATTTGAATTTTAAATTCGAAATAATTCCGATTCAAATAACTCAACCAAATTTACCCAAACCTAAAATAAAATAAGATGAACCATGTTGATAAAAAAAATCAAAATGATCCGTAATTTTCATTATCCAAACTGGAAATAAGTCAAGTTTTGTTTTGCACGAAACGATGTACCCAGAATAATCCAACACTACCTCTGGTTAATAATCACCACACCTAGCACGCATAATAATTGAACAGAAGCAAAGCAACGAAGATTGCCTCTTCTCTGAATCTGATGAAGTCCGTACCCAGGATTGTGCTCTTCCTCTTTCTCATTTTCACTACTTCACTTGGCTTCTGCAAATCCACATCGGACCAAGACCCAACCCCAACCCCATGGCCCCATCAATTCCACTCCATCATGGTTATGAACTATAGTGGAATTCTCCAGGTGATCAACCTGTGGTACGACTGGCCCAATGGAAGAAACTTCAACATAATTCAACACCAGCTTGGTAATGTCCTCTATGACCTTGAGTGGAACAATGGCACTTCCTTCTTTTATACCCTCGACTCCTCCAAAGAGTGCAGTAGTGCACAACTTGAGGTTGGGATTCTACGGCCCAACTGGCTAGATGGAGCTAGGTACTTGGGTCAGCAGCACGTGGATGGATTCCTCTGCAATGTGTGGGAGAAGGTAGACTTTATCTGGTATTATGAGGATGTTGTCACCAAGAGGCCCGTTCACTGGGTCTTCTACACCGGTAATTACTAGATATTTCTTACTACTAGTTTTACTATTACCCTTTTTCAATTGAATTAATCTATTCATAAAACTGTAGGGAGGGAGGCGCATGTGATGACATTTGAAGTGGGAGCAGCTCTTGAGGATGCTATGTGGCAAGCCCCCGTCTACTGCTTTGACAATAAAACCAGTGCAGCTGCTTCAATCACCAGCATTTCCGCTAACATAATGGTGGATAGAGTTCTCAAAGGTTCTACTCTGCTCTGAATTTTCATGGGACTATGTACTCATTTCATGACCATCTATCCTTCATCCCTGTAGTTTTGATAATACTAATAAATTTCAACTGTTATTCCTCTCTTGTTGCTGGCTGCCTTATTTCTCTAGTATCATTCTAGGTTTGTCTCTAATTGCTTCCTTCTAAATGCATCTACATATCCGCTGTCAGTTTAAGAGTAATGGATTCTTCCATACATGCCTCTATATTAGCTATCAAGAGTTATGCAACATTGCGAAATTATGCCAGGACCAAGCTTGTTTTACCAGTCCATTGGATGTCTTAAATATTGCATATTAAGGTTGATGCCTTTTCATTTCTTTGCTGAATTCAAAGATTAAAAAAAGGCGTGGATTTACATGAAATGGTCATGCAAGCTATTTCCAGCCTTGAGTGATCTGCTCATGAGCAATCTCTCTTCCACTTATAGTGGCATTTCAATACTAAATACGTGAAGGCTTGGTAATCTAAGAAGAATGGAAGCTGTTCTGATTTTAGAAACTCTGATAAACAGAAGACAATTTCATTTCAATTTATATACAAAATAGAGTATAAATTTTCAACTACTTTAATTACTACATCAAGTTTTATCTGCCTTACTTTCCTTTGGATTACAGCATTCAAATCTCCCCAAAAGTTTTGGAGTTTAAAACATCAGCAAAATATAACCAAAAACATTTTTCTAAAAATGATATCAAAATTACCAGATCAGTACTTAAAGCTACTTCGCATTTTTGCTGGAAACACCCACACTCCTCCTTAATGTTTCAACTTTGCTTTAGGCAAGGCCTTGTTCAGAATGTTTGCAATTTGATTTTCTGAGTTGCAATGAACCAGCTTTACTCCATTTTCTACTTCAGCTTCTCTAACAAAATGATTCTTTATCTTCATATGCTTAGTTCTTCCATGGAACACAAGATTTTTGACCATTGCAATTGCTGACAGGCTACCACAATAAATTTCTGTTGCATCCTTTTGCTTTTGATTCAAATCCATCAATACTTTCCTTAACCAGATTGCGTGATTAATTGCAGTTGCTGTTGATTGAGCAACAATATCTTTCTTCATTAAATTCGAGGTGAAAATACTTGATTCCATTCAAAACACATATGCTGAGGTGCTCTTCATGGCTTCATTAGAATGAGCCCAGGCGCTGAAGCCAAAAAGTCTTGAGCTTCCAATCCTCTTGAGCCAAATTCCAATTTCATTAGATTCTTTGATATGTTGTAACAACCTTTTAGCGGCCTCGAAATGCAACTCACTAGGATTTTGCATGAACCTAGAAAGCAAACTTGCTGCATGCATGATAGTTGGCTGTGTTGCCATCAAAGACAACAAGCAACCAACTAAACTTCTATAAACAGAGACATCAACTTTGCCTGCTGCTTCTTCCTTGATCAAGTTTTTGTTTTGAAATATGTAGTGCCGACTGGTTTACAATTTGCCATGCCAAACTTGTACTGAATCTCATTTGCGTACTTTCTTTGAAAAATGAAGATTCCTTGTTTGTCTTGATGAATCTCCATTCCAAGGAGATAAGATATTTTCCCCATATCTTGCATCTCAAAAACTTTCTGCATTTCACTTTTAAAATCCTTCATAAGAGCAAAGTTGCTACTGTCACCAAGAGAAAATCAAAATACAAAGAGATAACAATCAAGTCACTGCCAGATTGCTTCACATACAGAGTAGGCTCACTGATGCTTCTGCTGAAACCGAGCTTCAACAAATAAGCATATTCTGCTATACCAAGCTCTTGGAGCATGCTTCAAGCCATAATGAGTCTTCTTAAGCAAATACAGTTTATTTGGATAACCAGCAGCAACAAAGCCTTCGGGTTGCTTAACAAAAATTTCTTCTTTCAAACAGCCATTTAGAAAGTCTGGTTTAACTTCAAGTTGGAAGATTTTCCAACCTTTTTGTCCTGCCAAGGCTATTAACACCCTAATAGTGTCATACCTTGCTACTGTCACCAAGAGAAAATCAAAATATAAAGAGATAACAATCAACTCACTGCCAGATTGCTTCACATACAGAGTAAGCTCACTGATGCTTCTGCTGAAACCTAGCTTCAACAAATAAGCATATTCTGCTATACCAAGCTCTAGGGGCATGCTTCAAGCCATAATGAGTCTTCTTAAGCACATACAGTTTATTTGCATAGCCAGCAGCAACAAAGCCTTCGGGTTGCTTAACAAAAATTTCTTCTTTCAAATAGCCATTTAGAAAGTCTGGTTTAACTTCAAGTTGGAAGATTTTCCAGCCTTTTTGTCCTGCCAAGGTTATTAACACCCTAATAGTGTCATACCTTGCTACTGGTGCAAAGGTCTCAGAAAAATCAACTCCATAATGCTAGGATTAGCCTTTGACTACCAGTCTTGCTTTGTGCTTATTGACAGAATAATTTGAATTGAGTTTGTTCTATAGACCCACTTGACGCCAGTCAGCTTCTTGTTGCTAGGCCTATTCATAAGTTCCCATGATTAATTTTTTCAATCATGTTTAGCTCCTTCATTGAAGCCATCTGACAATTTGAACTTGCTGCTTCAACATGGTTGGCAGGCTTTGATAAAGCTGTGTTGCACCTCTAATAAATCTCAAACAACAATCTAGTACCTCTGATTGCCATCTCAGTATCACTTCCGGAGTTAGAAAATTCTTTAGATATATTTTGTTCTTGGAGATCATTATCCCCAAAAGAAGTTCACCAGCCTTAGACATTGCTGCTATATCCTAGCTATATTCTAGCTCTTTGATCAAGTTTGTCTCTCTCTGCTTCAGGAACATAAGAGTAGTATATGCAGCCAAAAGTTGTAAGATGCTCCACGATTGGCTTAACTCCATACCGGGCCTCAAATGGACTCTTGTTCTTCAATGCCTTGGTTGGTAGTCTGTTGAGTAGATACACTGAAGTGTTGAGTGCTTATGCCTAAAAACTCTTAGGAAGGTTCTTTTCTAATAGTGAACACGTTGCCATCTCCATTATAATCCTGCTTTTCCTCTTACTTCATTTTTGTTGGATGTAGGAAACAATCAACTAGTGCTCGATACCAGCTTCAATGTGAAATTTGTCAGAGCTATCCTCAATGCCATTATCTGATCTTAGCACCTTGATCTTCCAATCAGCATGATTCTCAACCAAGGCTTTGAATCTCTGAAACACACTAGCAACTTTAGATGTCATCTTCAAAAAATAGACCCTACACATTCTAGTGAAGTCATCTATTAATAGAATAAAATATATGCTTCCATTCAAAGACAAAGTTTTCTGAGGTCCACATACATTAGTGAATCAATTGTAACTTCTCTGAAGCTCTTCATGCCTTATTTGCTGGAAATGGAAGCTTGCTTTGCTTCCCAAACTGACACATAGCACATACTTTCTTGCAATTATCAAGCGCAGGCGTATGTTGAGTTTAATTTTTACAATACATGAATAGAAACATAGTTAAAATGATCAAATCTCCTGTGCCAAAGAGTGGATTCATCAATAGAAGTGGTGCAAGCATGCATATCAGGTTTTTCCATTCCATAGGAAAGCTCTTGTCTCTTATTCTAATAGTCATCAGTTCACTACCATCATAATCAACAATTGTGCATGACATATTTCGAAAAATTTAAAACTAATTCTTCTCAAGCAATTGACCCACACTAGGCAAGCTTTGGCTTATTTTAGGAACAAATAAAGCTTCTTATAATAGTTTTTTACCTGTTGGAATTCCAACAGCCACAACCACTTCATACAAATTCACTGTTTTCAATCCTTAATCTTGAGTTGTAGGTCTTGTCCAGCTCCTTGAAGCTGCTTTCATTCGAAGTCAACTGGTTTGTGCAACTGCTGTCAATCAACCAGGCCTTGATATAAGTGTTTGTTGCATAGCATGAAGCCACAAACGATTGCTCTTCTTGTTGCTGCTTGTTTTCAACAATCTATGCTTGTTGCCCTTGTTGATCTTTTTTGTTCTTACAAATTTTCTCTACATGGCCACATTGCATACACATCTGCTCTGAATTATACGTTTAAACCAGCAAAAATTTTCTGAATGATTCCTCTTCTTTTAGTGGGAACAAGGAGGATACTTGCCCTTCCTGCCACCACCTCTGCTGCCTTGAGTCTCCTTGCCTTTTTTCTTTTCTCTCATTGGTTTTCCTCTTACCTCCATTGCTTGACGCAACCTTTTCTTTCTGTTTTTCCAGAAATGTTTCTGCAATTGTTTGCTTTTGCCTGATGGCTCTTCTTTGTTCAAGTGTTTGCAGGGCATTTACAAGCTCTGTCAAAGACATGCTTGAAAGATCCCTTGAGTCCTCAAATGATGAGAATTTTTACTAAAATTTTCAGGCAAGTTGACCAAATCCTTTCAACAATCCTTTTATAAGTGAGCTCCTCTTGAAGGAACCGGATCTGGTTCACAACAGTAATGAGCCTGTCAGTATATTATCTGATAGTTTCGTTACCCTCCATCTTTAAAACTTGAAGTCTCTTCTAAGGTTTATGACTTGCATTTGTTTGGTTTTATCACATCCTTCAAACTCCTCCTTGAGCTTGTCCCCGGCTTCTTTTGCTATTTCACAAGCCATTGATTGAATGCAAGACATAGCCTCTAACTTCTTTGCACATTCCTCACTCTGCTGCTTTTTTGAGCTATAGTGGGATTTGCTCTCAGTGGTGGTGGATCTCTACCTCCTTTTACAACCTCTCACAAATCATGTAACTTGAGATAAATTTTGATTTCACAACTCAAATTGGATAGTTCTCCCCTGTAAAAACAGGAAGTGGTGGTAGTGAAAAGAAAATTTTGAAGACATGAACGTGCTCACTGGTTTCTGGATTTTCTGGTTTTGTAGTGAAAAGAACCTTGCTTGTTTTCTCTCTCTTACAGCCTTTCAAAGGTCACAGTAGCTCTGATACTCTTTGAAGGCTTAGTAATCTAAGAAGAATGGAGAGAATAGAATGAAGAAGAGAACCTGTTCTGGTTTTAGAAACTCTTGATAAGCAACAGACGCTTTCATTTCAATTTATATGCAAAATACAATATAAGTCTTCAACTACATTATCTACTACAACAAATTTTGTCTGCCTCACTTTCCTTTGTATTACTGCATTCAGATCTTCCCAAAAGATTTACTGGAGCTTAGAACGTCAGCAAAATATCACAAAAATGCATATTTCTAAAAAATGACAACAAAAATACTAAATCAGTACTTAACTAAACAATCGTGTTACCATGTGATTTTAAGGGAATTTTTCTCAGAAGTAAAGGTTGTGTTATTTATGTCTTTCTTTGTGATTTTATTATTTCATGATCACTGATCATTGTAGGATAGAAAAGAAAGATGCCAATATGCCGTACCTTTTACTAATTTTGGTTCCTATGGTTAGAGGCTCCTTTTTAACGAATAGAATTGAGCAGACTCTCTTTACATTTGCAAAGGAATCCATTTGAGCAAAATTGCATTCAAAGTCTAACAAAATCCGTGTAGATAATTTGCATCCGTTTGTGCCCCCACAGGGTGTGAATTGATTGTCTAGATAAAACCGCGTCTAAAGTCTTTGATTTACAAAAACAGAGAGAGAGCATATAGAAATTAGGATACAACTCCATCCAAATAGTAAGAAAGAGATTTAATAAGCCCAAAAACAAACTAGTTAACAAGAGTTTGGTTCATCACTTTTTCAATTTGAAAAATAAAATAACAAAAGAGAACTCCATGTGAAGAGGATCATGATGATAAAATAATTCATATTTGATGAGTTTTATTTCTTTTCGATTTGATAGGAGCAATTTTCTATTTTAATCTGAGGGGGTGAGACTTTTTTATTTTTAGAAATCGAGGTTAGATGATAAGTGGGTTTAAGGTGTTTTGCTCCAACGCATTCTTGTGTATATATAAAAATATTTTTTATTATTTATTTAATTTTATATATATTATATTAATAAAATTATTATTTAATATTTTGATATAGGAGATTAATTTGACAAAAATATTACACATATATAATTAAGATATAATTTATATTAAAAATAATGTTTTTTTAATATTATATTAAATTAAAATAGTTAAATTAATTTTAGATTGAGTTGAATTAGATGCGAGTTATATATATATATATATTTCACGTCAGAGTTAAAGATGTTAATAGATAGGGTATAGGGTGGGTAAAGCATTGTCTATTTTCAAATTTTTATATTATTCACATGCTCATATCTATATTTAATAGGAATTTCAAATTTATCCATATCTTCATCCTTAACAGTATTTAATGGGTACAGGTAATCTTTATACTTGTAGCTTTAAAAAATTTTATTTTTTTAATTTTTAACTTTTATCTTACTCATTTATATAATTTTTTTATAAATATATATTAATATATATTTTCAAAATAGAAAATATTCTATATAATAAAAAATAATTTATATTATTTAATAAAAAATTTATTTACTCAGTATATATAAAAATATATATTAACGTATGGGTACGAGACCGATGCTATATTATCTATTTCTATCCCCGTTTCTGATAAAATTATAAAATTATATTCATCCACATCTCCATCCCTATAATATAATACCTATATTCATTTTCATTTGAGTAAAAAATCAAGCTCTTCATCAAATATGGATAAGATTGGCATCTTTAATTAAAGTCAATACTAAAAATAATAACTAAACGTTAGATCAAGGCAAAATCAAATTAAATTATTAAAAAATGGAGTTGAAATCAAGACAAGCATAAACCTGCTTTAACTCAATCCATTATCATCCTTAAAAAGGATAATGACCTATCAACTTGGTTCAAATCAAAAGAATAAAATGTTTAGATAATATTGATTCATATCTTTATGGTATGTGCAGACACCCCATTTTATCTGGGATCATTTGTTAATTGAGACTAATCCTAGATCAGTTGCAGGGATTTTTATTCATTTTTGTTTTAGATTTTTTTTATTTCATATTTATCAATTTTATTTTTATTTTTATGATTTATTTTCTTTTTTTTCTTTTGATTATCTGATATAAAAAAAAGGGCTAAAAGCTTGGTGATTGTGATGATTGTTATCTAGATGCTAATCTTTAGCATTGGATGACTAATTGAAGTTGAATTGAAACTCTATCAGCATGGATTTATATATCAATAATGAATATACAAGCTAGAGAGGGGAGAGGAAAGAGAGGAAAAGATAGAAGAGGGATCCGAATAGGAAACGGTGAAAAAAGAAGGAAGAAAAAACAGAAGCCAAAAACAAAGAGGGAAGCCCCCCCGGTCGCCGCTAAGCCCTGAAGACCCCTCTTTGGTAAGTGACATCCCCATCCATGACCCGAGAAGTGATTGAAGACCAAGATTTGTCCAATCTGATGGAATTACTCCAGGTTTGAGGGAAAAGAGGACCTTCTTGGAGATCTGGAATGTCTGATGATTGGGATTTCCCGCATTCGATGCCTTCCAGAAATGGGCAAGTTGCTTTAAGAAGAGTTCCAGCTAACAGCTGCTTGGATGGTGGGTCACCCAAAGTTCTAGCCGCCATACCTGGACTAGGTTCTGAAGAACACATTGAAAAATGCGCTCCACTTTGTTACGTCGGGCAACGTGTATGGCTAAGATGGTGGAATGTGCAACTGATCCTCATTCGACTGCTTTTCAGAAGCTGTGTCCAAGGATCTGCAAGCTGTTGAATAATCAAAATTTTATGGCTAAGGCTTCCTCTTTACCAGTAGTGGCGAGTTTGTCACAAGTGGGAGCAATTGCATCTCAAAGCTTGGAATCCTTGCTACAAAGCATCCATGAACCCCTTGGGAGCACAGATTGGATGATGCGAAAGACAGCATCTGATGTCACAGACGCAATTACAGTCTACTTAGCTGCAGCAACAATTGGATTTGCAACAGCAGCCCAATCAATTACACCAAAATATGCAGCCAACGATTCACGCATCAGGCTTGGAGTTTTCAACAACAAAGCTTCGTGTTGTTCGAGCAGTTGCTGTCCTTAGAGGTTTTTTTCAAAATTTTCTCTTCACGTGTTCGTGTGGTATAACAATTTTCGCTATATGTTTTTTGCAGTTATGTGGAGGTAAACCTTTTGAGGTGGTTTTTATTGGTGCATTCTTGTCTATGTCTTTTACAGCAGTGGTTTCGAAACTTTTGATAGAAAGGATTGGTATAAGTGCCCTTCATGGTCAGGTGACAATTTAAATTCTTATCCTATGGGATTGTGCTGTGGGTTTGTTGTTTGCTTTGCTTCCAGTTCTAGGTGGCAGTTCTGGTGTCCTTCAAGGAGTAGTATCCACGACTAAATCGTTGACTAAGGAGCTCTATTAGTTGGCATCCGTAGCATTTTGCTTGCTTGTTGCTTAGTGAAGAGCGGGGTTCATTTACTGCTAGAGTGATGATATCAACCTTTGATCTGATCATTATACACTTGAACAAGTTGAGCAAATTTGCAATTGCTTTGCTGTTCTCTTCCTGGCCAGTATTGGGATGTTGATTCATGTGCATTTTCTTTGGAATCACGTTGACATATTGTTAGCAGCTGTAATATTAGTAATTGTTATTAAAACAATGGTATTGCTGCAGTTGTTAAGGGATTTAGATGCAGCAACGAAAGCAGCTGCATGAAATGGATGATATAAAATGATGTGAACATGAGACAGGGAATCGGTGTTAATCCTGGGGTTCTTCAAGCAAATCTCTCAACTGGTCAACTTTCAGGTTATTAATATGAGTGTACAAAACCAAGTGCCCAATTTCATACATCTTCACCCCTACTCTTTCAGGCTCCAATTGTCTCACCTACTTCAACCTTGTTGAGTCCATAGCCACAGCAACAGCTGCAATAGCCAAACATAATGGGACAACGACAAATGCTGTAAATATACAGTAGAGGTAGTTAATTGGACAACAAAATAGCATTGCGGACATGCAACAGCAGAGATTGCTAGGCCAACCTAATAATCTTCCAAACTTGTAGCAGCAGCAGCATTAGTTAATGGCTCGACAAAACCTCTCGAATATCCATCAGCAACAGTTGGGTCCTTGAAGTAATATTTCAGGATTACGGCAACAAAAAAGAGAGATTACAGAAAAGCATGGGAATCATCAAGTGAAAGTGCAATGACCCAATCTGGAAATTTATTTTTTTGTTTATTTTCTTTGTGTTTTTGTAGGTTTTTTTTATATGTTTATTTTTTTTTTAGAATATTTTTTGCAGGAATAAATAAAAAAGGAATAAAAATATGTAAAATAAGCTCTCTAAAAAATATTTTTGAGAAAAAGTTGAAAGTATCAATTTTCCTTGAAAATAAGCTTTTCCAAAAAAATATTTTTAGGGAAAAGTTGAAAGTATCAATTTTTCTTAAAAATAAATTTTCAAAAAAAGGTTTTTTTGAGGAAAAGTTGAAAGTATCAATTTTCCTCGAAAATCAAAGTTTTCAAAAAATATTTTCGGGAAAAGTTGAAAGTATCAATTTTTCTAAAAAAATAAATTTTCAAAAAAAGTTTTTGAGGAAAAGTTGAAAGTATCAATTTTTCTCGAAAATAAAAGTTTCCAAAAAATATTTTGGGAAAAGTTGAAAGTATCAATTTTTCCTACACAAAAACAATCATTCTTTTCTTTCTTTTCATTTTTTTTAATGTTAAATAATCCGACGATGGAGCCTCTGTAGGTAAAACAGTAGTTTTCTTGCATACTCTTGAGGTGAGGGAATTTTTTCAATTTTCTGCTAAAAGTATTAGAGTCAATTGAGAATAATTTGTAATAGTTAATTACTTGGTAAAATTTTAAGGCTCATTGGATAACATAAATTTAAGCTGGTACCATCTTTTGATGGGCATTGTGAGGGTGCTATAACCTTCCTCACACGCAACCGAACTCTCGAACCCTGTTCTGGTTAGTAGACCTGAACCTATTCTTTTAGGGACTCTTAAACTTAGGTGTTCCCTGAAAGGACAGATTCCTTAGATGGCCAATCACACCTAGATAAAAAAAATTGGTGGCAACTCCTTTAAGTCAATGTTTAGCGATAGATCCCCGGATCTAGACGTTATGACAGTATGCTATTTATTATAGCCACTCAAGTTTAGCATGTTGTTGCAACAACAAAACTAGTAACATTAGCTCACAGAAGTTGCAATAACTATGTAGATTCAGACAAAGTTTCACTAATTTAGTTATTTAACTTGTTCAAATAATTATTAGCATCTTCAGATAGATTTTTAGCTAATAAGTATAGCTCGAGTATGATTTTGGATTGAGATTTGAACTTGAACAGAGGATGAATTTGTACTTAGGACAAACTCAGGCTTATTTAGTTAACACCAAGTTGCTCTAATGTGTATATATGTACGATAATGTAGTTAAACAATGTAAGCCTTTTTTAAATAGAAATAGATTGTCTTTACATAGTATCAGAGCTTTTTAAAGCTTAGCAGCATTAGTGTTCCAATGGCTTCAACTACCATGGACATCTCAACCATAAACATCATAATAGCTTCTTGCCTTGAGATCATCCAAATCAATGCCACAACATATTTTCTATTGAACTCCAACAACTTTGCATCTTGGTATATACAGTTTGAAACACTTTTGACAAGCTTTGTTTTTATAGGCTATGTCAATAGAACTTATCCATATCCTACTGCAACTTTAGCCATTGAAAAGTCATAACTCTAAATCCATAATATCTCAAGTGGATTAGACAGGACAAACTAACTCTTTATGCTATTATTGCCTTAATCACGAAATCAGTGATTCCCATGATAACCACCTTTAAATCCTATCAAAAGGCAATGATAAAGCTTACAAACTTATTTGCAAGCAAAATTAGGTCAAAGGTTATGTCCCTCAACAAAAATTATCTTTTTTACTCATGGAAACAAACCAATGGCTAAATTTCTACATTCAATGAAAAGTATTACAAAACAACTATTACTAGACAAGCATAAGTGGTTAAGGATTATTTGATCATCTTCATTTTTAATGGATTTGGAATAAAGTTCAAAGAATTTTTCATAACCATCAGAGTTAGAGAAAGTGTAATTACTTTAGAAGAATTGCATGACAAATCGGCTAACTTTGAAACAATAATTAAACAAGAAGAACCAGTGACTGCACCTACCATGATGGCCTATATGACAAAAAGAGAAAGGTAAACTTCATATACATTGATTGTGATATTCATATTTCCCATATTCACTTCTTAGGTTTTTCACATATAACCTTAAGCTTAGCTACCATTACCAATAGGACTTATAATGTTAAATAGTTAAGAGAAATATATTAATTCCTTTAGTATTAATTTAATTTTTCAAATTTCCTCCATGTCATAGAAAAAAAATTAAAAACCCTAAATTCTCCTTTTTCTCTATTTGCTTAATTATTTTTTCTCTTTCCAATTCCATGCTTATAACGCCTGAACCGTTACATTCTACACCTTGCCATGCTTCAGCCATAGGTTTTCATCATAAGCGACCAATTTAAGAAGTAAGGGAGTAGCCAATGTAGTATATAAGTTATTAATTGTAGTAATTAATTCAATCGAAGCAATGCAAGTTGTTAGATACAAAGCTCCATATGATAACTAGAAAGCATCATAAGAATTAAGATGAACAAAAAACACACAAATTAAAGCATAACAATGCAAAAGTAACTCCATATATAATCTCTAACTAAATTGAAAGAAAAATCCTAGCTAAAAGCTATATTTATAACAGAGAATACATAAACAACTAAAAAAACAAATTTTATAGAACTAAAGCTTCTTTAGTATTTAACTATTTAACGTAGCTAAACCAACAACTTTAAAAGGTCATACAATTTATGTTTATATTTTCACTTTCCCATGTTTTCTTAGCAAACAAGTAGTTAAAAGCAAATAAAAAAAATGATGCATTATTAGCTTTGCAATCACCAAAATTAGCGAGTTCAAAAGAGATCTTAGATAAAAAAAAATCAACAAAAATCCCACAAATGTCTTCAAAATTTTCGATTTTCTACCAGATCTCTTATTACCCATTAATCTCTAAACTCAATTTAAAAATACTATAATATAGCAAATCTCTTTTCACACCATTAATCACATAAGAACAAACTTTCAATCTAAAAAATAAAACAAAATCTAAAAACATAAAAATAAAGTTATAGATCTAAACCCTTATTAGTTAATGGGTAATTTTTTTTATTCTCCCTAATCTAGAACCCAAATTCACCTCTTAAATTAAAAGAATCTTGACTTTAGGTAATCAAGATGGTGACTTCAAAAATAATAATTTGTGTAGCTCTGATTGATTTAGCTTCAAAATTGAGTTAGAATGATTTCAAAACATACAAGCATGAGAGTTGTGAAGAAGAAAGGGAAAGGTAGATTTGAGGTGGTGGCTTGCTAAGTTTTCGTGGAAAAAAATTTTAAGATGATATAGGTATAATGGGTATTTTAAGTTTGTTAATGGTAACATGTGATTATTAACATCGTAAACCCTTTTGGCAACATTGTCGTAGTTGAGCTTAAGATTATACGTGCAAAAAATTTTGCACAGAAGGTGAATGTGGGAAACATGAATACCAATAGGGTGTATATGGAGTTTACCCAAAAGAGAAAAAAGATAGGATAATCAGCAATAGAAAGGTAACATTCAAAGGTAATGTCTTAAACAATTTCATCTGGAATAACTAAAATTCATTAAGGAAAAAATCTAATCAATTCAATGTCAACAATAATAGCAATCATCCAATCTGTCAGCTTTATGAAAAGTATAGTCATAATGCAAAAGTTTGTAGACAATATAAAATCTCATCTATGTAGAAGCTATTGCAAACTTTGCACATGTTGTAGATTTTGAAGCTACTAATTAGGTGTTTCACATGATATCACCAATAATCTTAGTAATTCATTTATTTATTTAGATAATGGGTAACTTGATGAAATTTTTGTGGGAAATGGTTCAAGTTTGCATATTAAACACATTAGTTCTACCAAAATCATCACTCCACAAAAATCTTTGGTTCTTTCTAATATTTTGCATGTTTTACAAATGTAAAGAAATCTTATTTCAGTTTCTAAACAATACAAAACTAACCATTTTTCTATTTAATTCTTTCAAAATCATTTGCTTATAAAAGATCTATAAGCGGGAACACCACTGATGTTTGGAATAAAATATTAAGCCATTCCTCTTAAAAAACTTTAGACTTTATGCTTAAATCTTTAGTTTAGATTATGACACTTCAAATAAAGTTTCAAATTGTAACTCTTGTTTATGTAACAAAAGTTACAAACTACTTTTTCATTAATCAAGCTTTGCTAGTTCAAAACCTTTGTAGTTATTGTTTACTTATATTTAGGGAAGTCCATGGATTCAATCCATGATAGCTATTATTACTATGTTCTTTTTATTAATCATTATTCCAAATATAAATGGTTGTTCCCAGATAGGAATAAATTTGATGTTGTTTATTTGAGAAACAATTCAATACTCAAACTTTATCTATATATTCTGATAATGGTAGTGAATACAAAGCTTTGTCCTCATTATTTGCTACTATGGTATTCAACACTTAAATACACCACTTCATTAATCTAGGCACAATGTTATCTTTAAAAAAAAAACAAAAACAGATAGTGGAGAATGGCTTTACACTTCTTCACCAAGCTTTTGTACCTAAATTCTATTAGTCACATGCTTTCAAATAGTTGCTTACCTTATTAACCAAATGTTTACCCCAAATCTACATCACCAATCCTTATAAGAAATTTTACTTCACATCAAACCCAACTATCTTAAACTCAAAACCTTTTGTTGTCTTTGCTTCCTAACATAAACCTTACATTGATACCAAACTCCAATCAAAGCCTAGACCGTGTGTATTTCTTAGTTACTTAACAAATCAAAACATCTACAAATGTTTAAATATATCTACCAACAAAGTATTCATATCTAAGCATGTTAGATTCATTCAGTCTTCTTTTTCATTTACAAATTTAACCTTTAAAACCATATGTAATGATCTATAAATAATGTCACTTCACACATGTGTTTCTGATGCAGTAGTAACTATTCTTCCCTTTTATGTCTATTTTTAGTTCTAATGTTAATTTTGTTTGGTCATCTTCTTACACCAATAAGTCTCCTACAATCGATTCTTCAACATGTAATAATCTTTAATCTTCTGTTGATGACACACATAAAACAAGTACCTTGTCACCAAATTCCTTGTCACCATCCATACCAAACATAACTTTACCCACTTAACCTAGTATTTCACCAAATTCCTTGTCATCATTCATACTAAATACAACTTTACACTCTCAACCTATTAGAATAAATCACATAGTCACACATTCTCAAAACATCTTTAAACCTAAACATTCCTTTATGGTGTTTAAACACACTATTCCTTTCCTTTGAACCAACATAAGTAAACAAGAAAGGAGTAATGGTAGTTGATTTTAATGCATTGATTGCTAATGGCACTTGGACATTGCTTCCACCTAAATCTTTTCAGAATATTACGAGCAATAAATTAGTGTTTAAAGGAATCTTGATAACACTATTGATAGATTCAAAGTCAAGCTAATTGCTAAAGGCTTTCATCAAAGACCTAGTTTAGACTTGCACAAATCCTATTCAGAGAATCTTAGTTGGACTAAAATTTTTTCAAAAAGTTTTAATTTGATTAAAGCTTTATTCGACGATCAAGTTGACCTAGAAAGTTCTAGTCAAGGCAAAACTCTACTTAACTTAACCTAGCTCACAAGTCCAAACCTATAAATGTCATATTGGATCTTGTATTAGGTAGATCCGTTTAGATATATGTTTTAAAATCCTTACCCATTTTAAATCTGTCATTAAATTATTAGCATGTGACATATAGTCAATGATCATACATCATGTAGTCTTAGAAATGCATGATGTATATCATTTAGTTATAATTAGGATTTATTTTATTTTAAAAGCAATGGATATTTATAATGTAAATCCACATTTAACATGTCATGCATAATCCTATCATATAAAATAGGCATAAAAACGAGTTGTATTAAATATACCCTAGAGGCATTTTATAACTTGTCATCTATGTATGCCATTTAGATCATGTCACATTAAGTGTTTTTTTGGTAACTCATTTTTATCTTTATAATAATAGCATGAACTGTTTTACTTATGTAAATTTAATTGATAACATGATACATGTATCATTAGTGGTTGATAAATCATTTAAGGTTGTCGATGCATGTATATTTTTTTCAATGAATGCGTGACAACATATAATATATAAATTGTTGATACAAGTTTCTTGTTATTAAGAATAAAAAGGAGAGGCATGCTCTTTAATCATTCATTGGTAAAGATGAGATCATGATATTGAAACCGACATTGATTTTGGGGATATAAATATATCAATTGGTGACTCTTAATCAAACCTTAGATCTCAATACTGAAACAAGCACTAGGGATGAAATCCACACCACTCACAATAACCTAACTTGGTGATCTTAGAGGATTAGTGCTTGATGTAAATAAAGAAACTTTGTAAGCAAAATTTTTCTTGTAATTGAAACCATGCATTGTTATGTATCATGAAATCAATAATTGATCTTGTGTTTAGGATTGAAATTTTTAAAATTCATGCCCTAATCATGTTTAAATCCAAATATCTAAATAATGAATATTTATAGACAAGTTGTGTCACAAGCCTGTCATACTTTAAAAAGAGTAAGTTTGAGATTTATTAGAGTGAATCATTTAATACTAGGTTTAAAATGGCAGCTTAGGTTTAAGCCTAGTAAGCTGGATTGATTTAAGCAGAGTTTGGCTTTTTAGGCATGTTGAGGTAGATTTTAGGCTTTCCTTGGGCTTCTGAGTTTAGTTAGCAAAGTTTGGGTCCTTTTTGGGCTTCTAGGCTTAATTAGGTTAAGCCTTGGCTATCTTTTAACATCTAAGCTTAGTTAGGCATAATTTGGATTCTTTTTAGGCTTCTACGATTGGATTTTTGGGTTAGGCTAGGTTTTTAGGCCCATATTGAGCTTTTGGGCCAGGATCTTTAGGTTAGGTTGGACTTTTAGGTCTCTAGGTTTGGCTAAGTTAGTAGATTGGCCTCTAAAGGTTTTAGTGCTTAAAGAGTGGCAAAAACACTAAAAAAAAGAAAGAATTCTCAGTTATGATCTAAAAAATGGAAAATGGAAAAAGTTTGTTTATATAACAAATGTAAGGTGAAACAAACGATTAAGATAAGAGTTAATGGACTACTAGGACTTGTGATAAAATTCAAACTTCATTAATTGGAATTAATACTGATCGAAATTAATTATCCAAGTGATAAATAATGAAATAGTTCACAAAATTATTAAGCTATCTCGAATTTTCAACACATAAATGTTGATAGACACCAAGGGATATTAATCAACACTTCTTGGTCTTTTAAGATTGAAAACATTCAAAAAATGGTTGATTCATCCTTACTAGGAATTTCGAGTCTAAGCGAATCGACGTTGTTGAGTTCGGTAGGTCATAATTTCTCGTTCGATTTCAAATTGAATGATTTTTTTTCTAGTTGGAAAGCTTAAATAACTTAAATAAAAAGCAATTTTTTCTTCCTTCCTTTTTCATTTACCAAACATGGATGAAATTTTCAAGATTTTTTTATTTTAATCTTTTAAGGTATTAAGTATATGAATGGTAATGAAACAAATATTTGCGATTTTAAGATATTTGTATCCGAATTCATTTAATTTTTATGATATTCAAATATTTTTAAATATCCGATTAAATTTAATATTACTATCTAAATCCGAATTCATTTAAATAAACATTATTCGTTAAATATCTGAATCCATTAAAATATTTTATTACTTAATTTTTTTGCTAAAATATAAAATAAACAATAATTAAATTTAATAATCAAGTTTACTTTTAATTAATAACAAATAAATATTGTTTGCTAAGGTCCACAAGCATAAAATTTTGCATATTTTTCATATGCAAACCGATAATGGATTTGAATACGGATTTGGATATCTAATATTATCAAGTAAAACTTAAATAGATTCATATATTAAATATCTAAAGGGTAATATCTGAATCCAATTTGAATTCATCACGAATAATAAAACTACTATTTTAAATTCATTAATTATCCATTTATAAATATCTAAATACAATATAAACGAATCAAATAATGTTAAATATTTAATTATTTATTATCCATTATCATATCTAGTACAATATAATACCAACATATATATATATATTATATTACAATATACATAATTATCATATAAAATTTACTGACGTGGATAACTTCATGTTTTGATACGTAAGAAAATTTATAAAATTTCTCTTTACAATAACATATAAGATATTTACTAATTTTATATTATTTATCAAAAATATATATTTTAAAAATTATAAAATTATCTAAAATTTTGCTATTTATCTGTAATTAAAAATTTTAAAGTAATTTATCATTTTCAATTTATCTGTAGTTGAAAACTTTAAAGTAGTTTATTAACAATTAAATGAAAATCAATTTAAATTTAAAATAATTAAATAGATAAAATTATTATTTTTTAAAGGTTTATTTAAATGAATTTTTGGATTAAATAAATATATTTAAAAAATTATTTGGTTGTCCAAATCTTTTCCTAGACCTTGATTCTTTGCTGACTTCCTGTTAAACTTATTTTTCAAACACTATTCCACACTCAGAATGTCAAAAGATAGTCAACTCCTCTACAAACCCCCCACCTAAGGCATTGAAGAAAGCTGGGGATCAAGAGAATTTAGCCCCATCAAGTGAAAAAAGACAATCAAATCCCACATCAAAGTTATCCAATCATAGTGTGTTATCCAAACGAGTAACTTCAAGAATTGGGAACAACCATGCTCTTGTTAATGAGCAGAAAAGAATAGTTCAAAAATCCTTTCGCATGTCAATGAATTTCACTCTGCGTGTTGGTGAAACCGATAAAACATCACTCAAGATATCCAAAGAAAGTTCGACTCCACTACAAACACCAAACATGGTACTTTTTTTTGTGCCACTTTATTTATTTGCTTTTTTCCATATCTGCACATTAAGACACAATTGCTTCTGCTGAAATAGCACTGGATATTTTCAAGAGTGGATGACAAAATAAAAATATTTGGAATGTTTCAATTGATGAAAAAGTCACAGTATTGTCTGAGTGTACATTTTTATTCTCATATTATTTTAGAGGGTACTAAATATTTTGGAAGTAGACACCAAGTGGTTATATTTGTTAAATGACCAAGAGGAGTTACATTCGCAAATAGCAGGCATTTGTTAATTTGGGGTTCAAAGCATGCTTCAATAGTTCTTCGGTCACAAGATAAAAAGGTAGTTTTCCTTCCCAAAATGTCTTGCTGAAACTTTGCTTAAAAATGGTTTTTCCCCTTCACTGACATAATCTATTTCTACAGGACTAGAGCAGTACTCAATAAGTCAGTTTCAGAAGGGGTAGCAAGAGATGTGAGAGGCCTTCCCTCTCCAGGGAGGGGGTAACAGGTAAAATCAATGATTACAACTTTTTTCATGAAAATTTAAAGATTAATTGTTACACATATTTATACTTTATATAGAAGAGAATCAATATTTACTTGAGAAAATATAAGAAGTAAGTAGTTTAATATATTTTATTAATTTTTGTCAATAATTTTTTAAGTAATTATTTACAATTTAATATTATTATTTACTCAAAATTTAAAATTAATTTATTTCAGTTTTTATACTAATATAATTCTACATCATATGTCAATTTTAAAACAATTGAAAATCATAAATATTTGAAAAGTTTTATAAATCTTAAAGATCATAATATTACTAAAACTTTTGTTAAAAAAATGTACATGCGAATAAATTATCACTTATATTATTTAAATATTTAAAATTATTATTTGTCTTAAATAAATAAAACTTATTTTAAAATTACATAAATTTGTAGGGTATAAAAATAATATGAGAAGTTGAAGATGATGCAAATTGAATAAAATTAATTTTAAGGAATAAAATTTTAATTTCTATTTTAATAATTTATCGGTATACTTAATAATATTATTTATAATATTTTTTGAATTTTTTTCTTCCTCTAATATTATCTATTGTACATTTTAAAGTTTGTCAATTTTTTAATTAAAAATTTTATTTTTATTATAATTTGATATTTTAATTATATTATTTATATTATATATATATTTTGCACATGTAAATAATTCGATAATATTAATTTTTATTTTATTTAAATTTGAATAAAATAAAGACAATTCATAGCAACCTAGTTACAAAAATAACAACAACCAGGTTAGGTTGGTGTCGGCAATTAACCCAAATCCAAAATTAATGAGACAAAAAGGATATAAATGCCTTATGATTATACTAATGATGGGCTGAGCTGGTCTAAGCGGTCACCTAATCCATTTCATTGCATTTGCCCGTAAACTCTGCAATTAAAGCCCCTCTCTTCCTTCCCCAAAGCATCAGAAAAAAAATTCCTTTTTATTTGTCTTCCGTCTAAGGCGCATGTTAGATTCTCTTAGCATATATTTAAAAATAGAAAGTTCCCCTCTTCTCACTCTTGTCTTTCTTCGTTTCTTCTTACAGGAACCCTAAATTTCAGGGTTTTTTTTTTTTTTTTTTTTATGTAAGAGATCCTGCGATCGTGAAAATGATGGTCTTATAGTTGATGATGAGTAAGTGTGGTTTCCTTACTTCCTGGTTTTCTTTTTCTTTTTTTTTTATGCATGTGCTGAGAGCAAGTTTGATTTTTTTTTTTTTTTGCAAAAAGAAAAAAGTTACTGTTTTTGCGCTGTGTTAGCTTTATTTTGCAGCTTATTAGTTAAAAAATAAGATAGTAGATTGCCTCTTTTCTCTTGTTAATATGTATAGTTGTTGACTCTGGACTTGCAAATTTTTATGAATTAGTAATTTTTATTCTAGGAGATTGTAATTTCTTTGTGGCATTTCATTTCTCTAATGGAAAACGATCATTGCTGATTATTTCGGTTGTTTTATCACCCTTTTGATGGAAAATTTTCCATTGTCTGTACTGTTGATCATTTGAAACAAAAAAAAAAAAAAAAGAGGAACCTTTGCATTTGAAGGAAAAACAATGTTCAATGTGTATGGTTTAACTTGTAAATTTACATATTGTGAGTTAGATCATTTTTTTTTTTTGGTCCAAACAAAACGAAGTATTTTTGTGGTACTGTTTATCGTGAAAAAACCCAATATGAGTGGCACCCGCCAAGCTCCTAATGAAGGAGGTATCTTGTCTTTTTCTTGCTGCTTAGCGTTATCCTAATTTGTTTTCATTAACTTTGTGTCTGATTTCTTTTTTGTTGTAAGAATTGAAGTTCAGAATTCAGTCAAAACACCAAAGAACTGAGCAGCGTTTGTGACAAAAGAATTATCAAGGTTCTTATTTCTCCCATGAATATATCAAATCTGCTTTACATTGTAAAATTTTTTTCTCCCAACTCATATTATTTATTTTTTTCTCAATCCCATAGGTTTTGTCTTGCATTTGGAAGCTGAAGCAATTTTCTTTTATAAATTTCTCAGCAAGCTTTAAAAGCTGTTCTTAAATTGAGTAATCCGAAATACATATATTGCAAGCTTAAATGGGTGCTTTTTGCTGCTGTCCATGTGGTGATGAATATGAAGAATATGCTTATTCTAGCAATTCAATATATAGGCACTGTATTTGCCTAAGATTCTTCTTCTACCAGCTATTCACTGGGGTATGTCTCTTCTTATCTTGTGGTTAGCTGCATAAAAGCAACCTGTTATTCCTATCGGCTCGCTTTCATTTTTATTCTGTTGATACATGCCCTTATATTTATAAATACCAAAGGTAAGGTATGACGCAGATATCAAGGCCACTTTGTTAATTGCTTTGAGCCTCAATTTGCATGAAATTAATCTATTTAAGAAAGAAAATAATAAAGATTATAAATACTCCTAGATAGATTTCTCTGAAATTTGGAACAAGAACTTTAGATGCTAAATTAGCTGTACAAAGATTGTATATGTACTTTGTTTCTCTTGAAAGGCAAGTGCACTAGTTCTGTTGCTTTCACGATGTCATATAACCCAATTTTTACCTAAGTTTAGTTTGATGAAATAACTTCTTAATTTTCAGTTTCTTCTTTGATCTGCAGTATAGTGCATTGTTTAATAGATTGGAAGGGCGGCATGTATCATCCCAGATCCAGGCAGCTTCTCTGTCATCAACAGCAATTGTTACCACAATACCAGATAATTCAGCCAACGAAACTCATGTTACAATTTCCAGACCTGTCCTTTATGATACCGAGCAGAGGTACTCTCGCTTGCAGCGTGATGGCTTGGTCTCTAGGCGTGATAAGTCTGTGACTCATTTTCAAGACGAAACACAACCACTAAGAAGAAATATGAGCAGTTCTGGTATGGAATCATTGGGTATTGGGAGGAAACGGAATGGAGTGGAGTCAGAAGAAGACTCTAAAATTGCCCATCCTGAGTCATCAGAGAGGACTTTGGCACCAAAAGTTGCATATAGACCTGATTATATGCAGCCTTCATCTGAAGATGAAGATGTCTGCCCCACTTGTCTTGATGGTAATTTAGCATATTTATGTCTTTAAAGAAGAAAGAACTGTGTTTTACAGTTGTACTGGTATGCTTGTTATTTTTCAATATAGGTGTCTGATAAGATTTTACTAAGCAGTGGTGATAATGGTTAGATTGAAAAAGGCAATTTGTTTCAGCATTTTAAAGTTATGCTTATATTTATATAAGTGATTAATTTCTTGCAGAATATACCCTTGAAAATCCTAAAATCATTGCACGCTGCTCACACCATTTTCATCTTGGTTGTATTTATGAATGGTTGGAAAGGAGCGAAAGTTGTCCAATATGTGGCAAGGTATGTACGAAGTTACTCATTCTAAACTGCAGATATGTGCAGTCTCTGTAGTGTAGTTTAGGTATGTCAGGGTAAATTCTGTAATACTGTGAATGACAATGACTACCAGGATCGTTGATTGGTTTTGCCTTTCGGCTTGAGAAAATAGGAAGCAAGCAACTCATTTAAACATACCAGGGTTATATACAAATTTCGTTGACTACCTTCTTTCCATTTCTTTTGTGGTTCAGGAGATGGAGTTCTGTGAAAGCCCTTAAGTCTGTTGCATCTGATTCCAATGCAATGGAGCAAATACGTATAGAGCAGCAGGTAGTATCAGTATATTTAAGTGCTCTGATATTTTCTTAAAGAGGCATCGCATGTATAGAGGTGTTTGTTTGTTATCTGTTACTAGTTTTACTACCTGGTAATTTCTTGGTACTCAGACTTACAATGCTCATGATGTTACTTTCTATGTAAAAAGGCTAATAATTTGTGTGAAGTTATATTAACTGCCTGTAAACATAACTTTCATGGAATCAACTTGATGACGTGTAACAGTCAATATCAGCTGTCATTTGTTACCTATACTAAATATGCACATGTTACAAAAAGTATGAGGATTAGTCATGGGATAAAATAAAAGAATTTATACTTGTGCATTTTCCTCTGATGGCAGCCATTATGTTCAACTTTCACATTAAGTTGTTTGTGAATCTTAAGCGGCACTAGGGTTGATTTTTGCAGGTGCATGTCATGTAAGTCTTGGTATTTTGGTCATATCTTGTTTGTAGTATAGGATGTAAGATTTAACTATTGTTTGGCTTTTTTTTTTTTTTTCCAGATTTATCTAATAAGTTTGATGGTTCTTTAACATAATATTAGATTAGATTAGGATAATCTAGATTCGTATTTCAATATACTTTTCGAATTAATTCCAAGACTCGTAGAACTCATTTAAGGTTGAATTTTAGCAGGTTGATATTTCCATGCTGAATATATAAGCTTTTTCTCACTGGTATAACCATAATTTATTTGCCGATCAACTAATTATAGAGGTCCAAGTTGGATTCGAGACTCGTAATCCTATCTATTCGTATACTCGTGTAAAACACAAACAATTAGTGTTGCCGAGAGCAGATTTCTTTTTCCAACGTACTTGTGATACTGTAGACTTCAATTTAGTATATTCACTACTCCATTTATTAGCAACTTGGAAGGAAAATATGACCTCCAACTACCTTGTTTGAGGTCTTTGAGTGCTCTCTCTTTACAAAATAGGACCCAACATATTAACATGTAGATGCAAATCAATGTCGACCATTTTGGAGGCTTTAATGTTTGAAAATATGAAACTCTTTGCTCCTTTTTTTTTAAAGTTCTTGTCAATGTCATTGCAAAGAAAAGGGGTACTTTACTAGTATTTCCATTATTCACTTGTCAGCCTTGTTTTATTCATGCAAATCGTAAAACGTAAAGAGCAATAGCTTGGCAATGAAAGGGTAGTGTTTGATCATTATAGGACTTAAAGAGACAAAAATTAGAAACTGCCCCCCCCGCTCCCTTTTTTTTTTTTTTTTTTTTTTTTTGGTTTTGAGAAAGACTAGTTCTGTTAAACTAAAAAAATGTGAAAAAAATGGGCTGATAATTAGCAAGGACCGTGTTAATTGTCTTCATTCCAAAGGGCAAAACACAATCAAATCGAACTACGAGATAGTTATTCGAAATTTTAAACGTGTGAATCGGAGAAAATTACACTTTTTTTAGAATGGGATTTCTCTTAAAAAGTTATCAACATAAATTGACAGTAATATGTCATGGATGTGTTTGATTCATATACATATATATATGTATATTTAAAATTAGATGAATAATTGTTAAAATATGCCACATAAATGCTTATATAGATAATTTATATTTTTGACACAAAATCCCATAAATAATTCTTCAATTTACATTATTATTTACTAAATAATCTTATCTAGTCAATTTTTTCATAATTACTATCCAATCAAATATTCAATATTTCAAAAATACAAAAATTAATTTTATTCAAATCTTTTAATTTTTATATGCTTTTATCCTAATTAAATCAAAAAAAGTTTTTCTCTAACTCATTTTTTTAAATATGTTAGACATTTAAATTCAAAAGATTTAAAAATTATCTATGTATACTAGTTGTAATTCAAGAAGTAACCTATGTTTTTTAGCCTATAAATGGCACGTACTGTTAGAAAATACAAGGCTCTCAAAGAATAAAACATAATGCGTAATTAATGTTTGAATTTGAGATTTTTTTTAGCCTCTCTCCTTTGCGAGTAGAACAAATGAAACGTTCAAAAAACGAAAAAAAATGATTTCAAGACGTGCTATAATGTCACTTTCCTTAAAGCTTATTTCGAAAGATATTCGAGAATAGTCTCCAAGATACAATGAAACTTATGTATTGGTTTTCTTTGCATTAGAAAAACTAACCCATTAAACACTCCTTGATGAAAGACAAAAATACCTTGTTTTTAACAAAAATTTTTATAGCAAACAATGCTAAAAAAACAACCTTTAACTTGAGAAAATGAGAAAAAGAAAAGAAAAGAAAAATACTTCTCAATTATATCAAATGAACTAACAACAATTTCTATTGTAAAGATTTATTTCTAAGATTGCGACTCTTAAATTGTATTGTTTTAATAAAAAATCACTTTTGTTTATTGAAAAGATGTCCTTCTAAATAATTTAAGGATGAATTGGTTTATTAAATTAATTGATCTTTTCATTCCAAGAGAAATTATTTTTCATATTTTAAAAAATTATAATTTTTCATATAAAGCAGTAAACTCCAACAAAAAGATAGTTGATTATCTTTTTATATTTTTAATTTCCAAAATGTTATTTGAAATTGGGCAATTGATTCTTCCTTAGAGTAGTCAACTTCTTTCAACTTCTAAAAAGCATTCGATAATTGAGCGGTCAATTGCTTTATATAACAATCAAATTTTTTTAATTTCCAAAAAAGTTTCAATTACAGCTTCCTATAAAGAAGTTGACTTTATTTTTATTAGCAGTTGACTGTTATAATCTCGAACCATTTTTTAAAAGATTATCAAATAAGAGCAGTCGATTCTTTTAGAATTTGAAATTAATTTCACTCATTTTCGACCATAACAGTCAATCTCTCAAAGATGAAAGTTGACTACTGTTTCATACATAATCTAAGTTTAGTTTATGTTTGTCAAACCAGTTGATTCCATGTTAATTGTCTTTAGTCTAAAGGGCAAAAGATAATCAAATCGATCTATAAGATAGTTATTTGAAACTTAAATTTACATTATTTATCAAATAATCTTATTCTATCAATTTATTTTTTCACAATTACCATTCAATCAATTATTCAATGTTTCAAACTTATAAAAATTAATTTTATTCAAGTCTTTTTAACCTTTTATATGTTTTATCTTATTTATCAAGCAAAATTTTTCTCAATTCACTATTTTTAAATATGTTAGACATTTAAAATTCAAATGGTTTAAAAATTATCTATGCATACTAATTATAATTCAAGACTTATCCTGCGTTTTTCAGCCTATGTGCAATATCATTTTTTTTTCTTTTTCAATTTACAAATTTTTCGTTCATAGTTATATTACCTTTTGTTTTTTTGCTCCATAACCTTTTTTTAATTATTTTTTTTTGTTTTGACACACATTTTTTAATTTTTTTTATATATTTTATTCAATATAATCAAAATAATATAAGTGAAGAAATGTCGATATTTTTTGAATTAGTGTTATAACTAACCCCTTAAATTATAATAAAACGTTCAATGTGATATTTAAATTTTAAAATTTTTTAATATAATACTTAAATTATGAATCTATTAACCAATATAATATTCATCTTTAACATGTCTAACTTTAAATGATGATACTTAACAGATAAACAACCCAACATGTATTATATTAGTCAACAAATCTATAATTTAAGTATCATATTAAAAATTTTTAAAATCCAAATAACATATTAAATATTTTATTATAATTTGAAAACCATTTATGACAGTAATCCATACCTTTTGACTAATCCGATTCACAATTCAACAATGAATTAGAAACTATATAAAGAACACTATAAATTCGTTTTCAATAAAGCTATCAAATTCATATTTCAAATATGTTCAGCCTTTAACAGGGAATTTGATTTCTCCTTTATTACTTATTGTGTCTTTTCTAAATTTAAAAAAAAAAAATTTATCAAATGTATGCACAACAGATTTTTTTTTTTTTTAGTTTACAACTTAATTTCCTTTCAAAATATATTATATTACTATTATAATTTTGTTTTTATAAAAAAAAAAAACATTTTTTCAATTTCTTTTTCTTTTGACAGAAATCTTCTAACTTTTTTTTTTCAATTATCAAAACCTTTCAAAATTATATAAATTATATTTATCCAAACATCATTTTAAATATTATTTATAAACTTTTTTGTGGGATTAGATCCACACAAATATCTGTAGATAAGATGATAATAATAAAAGACTTACTAACCAAGTAGTCAGTTTTCAAGTCAAAAGCATATTAAATTTAAAAATAAAATAAATTATATTGATTTTTTTAAAAATAAATGTGCAAAAGGACATGATTAAAAACAAAAAGATAAAGTTGCTAAATATAAAATTATATATACATATCAATTTTCAAAATTTCTTATTATTACGCTATTTTAAAAATAAAAAATAACACATATAACTTGAGGCCTGCAAACATTATTATTTGCTACACCATTTTTCCCAATATTCAACTTTCATTTCAAAGATATATTACTTTTATAATTTTGTTACTTATTTATCTTTTTCAGTATTCAACTTAATTTCCTTTCAAAATTATATTTTATTTTTGTAATTTTGTAATTTATTTATTTAGATGATTTCATCTTTCGAAAATTATTATTACTCAATTATTGTTTGTCAGAAATATTTTTAAAATAGTAAAAAATTGTTGATTAAGTAATATACATGATTAAGATATTAAAAAAATCAAGTAAACAACGCTAGAATTAAATTTTATAAGGTTCTACAACTACCTTAGTTGATTCAAGATACAAAAGAATCAATATGTGAATGCTACTTAGCGGAGCAGTAAACTGTCCAAACTAAGGTAGTTGAATTGAATGCCATAGTTTTGAGGAAATGGAAAATGTTTCTGTAAAGACTAAAATATTAAGAAAGTCCATAAAGTCTTTTATTTTTTTAAATAAATTTTTATACTTATATTATATTCAAATAAATCTTTACCCTTTTATTTGTGGCAAATAAACCCTTATTCCAAACCAAAAATTTATTTATGTAAAGGATTATATTACTAACCCTTTAAAAATATAAAAAATGTCCGAGTTATAAAAGTAATACAGATTATTATATCTGTAAACACCCTATTTTATTTGAAAATTTTTCCCTAATCAAAATGAGCTTTGAGTTAAATTAGACCTTAATATAAAGAATTTTGGGGTCAAAGATTCAAAATCCAAAAAAAATGCTGATTTTGGTTTTGGTCTTTGATTTTAATTTTAATTTTAAAATTTTGGTTTTATGTTTAAGTTTAAGTTTAATTTTAATTTTAATTTTTTTATTTAATTTTATTTTTGGTCAAAGTCAAATAAGTAAGCAAAAGTCAGCAAAGTCCAAAAAAAAAAAACCCCAAAAAAGAAAAAATGTGTGAATTGGTTTCTAGGAAGATTTTGGATTCTGATCTGCTTTGGATTCGGTTTGAATTTGTGCAACTTAATGATGGATTAATCTTGGAAAGCTTGGGGCTCAATTCAATGAAAGAAAGGAAAGATTACAAAAATCGAATCTTAAGAAAAGTTTTTCTAGATTTGGTAGAGTTTTATAATTTCCTAAACTAGAGGGATTGAATCCCTATAAAAGGAACCTTAATCTGTGAACAAAAGGAATCAGGAGCAACAAGCAATCAAACAATTCAGAAGCAATTCAGCAGTAAGCATTCAAGTAATTCAACGGCAACAGAGGCAGTAGGCAATAAGATCAGAAATACAGTAACAAGCCCAATTTTCAGAAGCAATTTGCAGAGACACAAGACAGTCGGTTGAACCAATGAACAGAATCCAGCAATGAAACAGAAGCAATTAGCAAGCAGCAATTCACAATCAATACAGAGGCAATTGGCAGCAAGATTTTGGTGTTTCAGGAAACAAAGAAGCAA